>CM035417.1:116412143-116447143 GCA_020310875.1 Ceratopteris richardii | reverse complement strand
CATGCATGAGTACTCAGAGATGCCTGATGATGAGCTAGATCATATGATCCAAATGCTTACCTAGAAATTAGAGGAGGGCTCTTCTGCGGTTCCACATGCGAGAAGACAGCTATATGCTCATAGGTATGTTTTTTTTCATAATTTTTTTGAATGATATTATAAGACATATTTTGATTTATTTTTATCTATCTATTTTCAGGACATCTATACCACCTCCAAATCATGATAGTGGAGCAGTGGTGCCTATGAGTACATGCATAGGCACCTTAGGGCTAAAGTGCGATATAGAGCCAGAGGGGAACATTGTGTACATGGGGAATGGATTGGAGTTCAAGAGAAGACTGCGAGCATTATGCGACTCTTACCTACACCTTGTCCACTTACAGTGGAAGTAAGTATAAATTTTACATATAAATTGAAATAAATATCTTATGTTTTATTTGCATGATTCTTTTTATTTTTGTAGTGAGCATGATGAGAGGGATAAAAAATATGTACTTAGTTCACTTGAGACAGATTTTGGGACAGGATGGTCGCATAAGTGGTGTCTAAAAGAGATGCGGGCACATATGGATCATCGTCGCAACAATGCACGGTACACATTGCGTTTATGTATATATATGTGGATATGAGTATGTGTGTTTATGTATGTATGTATGTATATGAGAGAGAGAGAAAAGAGTGAGACTAGGTGTACAAAAACATGCATACACACACATATACATCATACATGCACATTTATACACATATACACATACATGCACATTTATACATACACACACATTTTTACACACACATACACATGCATGCATTACATACATATAATGAATACACATAGACACATACACATACTCACATACACATACACGTACATAATCATATTTACACACATATAGAGTCACATAATCATATTTACATGCATATATACATATACACATGCATACACACACACACAACACATGGATATACATACACACACATGCATATGCACATATAGATACACAGGCATACTGATATATCTATATGTATATATATATATATATATATATATATATATATATATATATATATATATATATATATATATATATATATATATATATATATATATATATATATATATATATATATATATGTATATATATGTATGTATATATATATGTGTGTGTGTGTATGTATGTATGTATGTATGTATATCTATACTTATATATCTATATATGAATAAAACAATTGATATATATATATATATATATATATATATATATATATATATATATATATATATATATATATATATATATATATATATATATATATATATATATATATATCCTAATTCAAAAACCCAATTATAAATATTTTAATTCAGAAATCCTATTTCAAAAATCCCAATTTGAAAACACTAATTTTGATATTAGGGTTTTAAAACCCCTAACTTAGAAACTCTAATTCATCCTTTTAGCAATATGATTGAAGTATATGTACACATTGGATCTACTCCTGCGACGTCCTACTAGACAGATGTCTCTCCTCCCAATCTTATGCCTCTATATATGGCTACTCGAATCAACGAGGATCATAATATATATAAAGATATATACACTTCATGTAGATACAGATACATAAATATAGAATGGCATAGATACATTATGCATAACACATACATGCCTAAATGCACACATAAATTTATATACATGCATACATATTTACATGTACACATTTACACATAGACACATATACATATATACATGTACACATTGCATATACATGCCTACATGCACAAATGTATACTTATACATGCATACAAAATTATAAACACTTGCATGTATTACATGAATATTTAACACAGATGCAATGCATATATACACATATGCATACTAACACATGTATAGATATATCACACACATGCACACACATACATATACATGAAATACATATATATGCATACTAACACATGGATACGTACAATACACATGAATACACACACATATGCATACAAACATGATAAACATTTTCTCCTCGAAGATAAAGCTATATATAAAATAATTAGGCATACCCCCGAGCTTCATGTTCTAACTTAAAAGAACATGATTTCATCTCTCTAGTAGGATTCATCGTTATTCAGGTTGAAAAAAGAATCTATTATCTGATATCGATTCAGAAGCTTCAAGTTATTGATCGATAACTAGAGTAGAATTGACAATCTAATCGGCTCATATGTTTTCATTATTGCCATCATTTTGGTAAGACATCAATATAGTCTCATCTTCATTATCCTTATTGATTTCATTTATTTCTTCTATTGTTAAATCTGTGTTCTCATGACTCACATCATCTATTGATGGATTAATATCGATTTCTGGTAGTTCCTCTTCCTCATCAATAGAATGAGCATGTACAGTATTATCCTCTTTATTAAAAAGATTAGTATTATTATCACGTATAATGATTCTAATTTCTCTTTCAGATGTTGATGTATCAGTATCTGATGGTGAATCATCAAGAGGATTTTCTTCGATCTCTCTAACCATAAACTGTCCAAACAATCACCTACCTCTAGGTTGAACATGCATGACTTGCCACCAAGGTTGAGCATCTGGGTTTTTATAAAAAACGTCTTGTTCAATATGCCTAGGAAGAATATATGGTTATTTAGTAGATCCCAAAACCCAGCTAATTCCTTTGTTAATGTGGAATTACTACTTTATACTCGGCTCAAAACTAGTCAACCTTCAAAATGACCTATCAAAAAATATATTAAAAAACCCATTATAGGGGCTTAAAAAAAGAACTAACTCTATCATAAAAAATATAAACTTTTTTCTACCTGTTTAAATGTATGAAATGAAATTTCATAGATACCAACAACATTTCCCACGTAACCAAGTTCGCCATCTATAAGGTTTGTGTCGTTTGAGCTAGCACATGATAGTTGCATGAAAGAAGCAACAATACTAGAATCCTCTGTTTTACGTAAAGAATCAATGGCCTTGGAAATGTTAAGACTTCTGATGGAAATAAAAACTTGTTGAGTAGGGTACTATATGTACCAACCATTACCAAAAATTTGATGAGTGTTGGACAGATTGTGGAAAAAGGTTTGCAGGTTAGATTCAACCAATTTGGAGCATTTGTGGAAGATCCCAAGCAGGGGTTCAAAAGAATTGCTAAAGGAGAAAAGACAAGTAGACTTTTTACTTTTGAGCTAGAAGATACAAAGAATATTGCACTCTACAATTTTAAAGATCAAACACTCTCAGAGCTTGAAATTCGGCATAAAAGATTAGGGCATGTAGGAGAAAGAACATTGAAACAGATATGCAGGGATCAATGTGTAATTGGAATACCCAATGTTTCCAAACAACACATGATATATAAATGTGGAGCTTGTCAGTTTGGGAAGTCTCACAGGTTACCCTTCTGAAGGAAAGGCTACATGCATGAGGACTACCTAGAGCTTGTCCATATAGATGTATGGGGACCAAGCAAAGATCCCTCAATCTCAGGATCAAGGTACTATGCATCCTTTATTTTGATTATAGCAGATGGACTGTATTGTACTTTATGACGCACAAAGATGAAGTGTTCAATTGTTTTAAAAAGTATCTTGCACTTGTTGAGAATCAGAGAGGGAAGAATCCAAAGAGACTAAGGTCAGATGGAGGAGGTGAGTACTTCTCCAATGAGTTTGAAGCTTTCTTGTAGGACAAAGGAATCAAGAGAGAAATCACCACAAGGTATACTCCTGAACAGAATGGGGTGGCTGAGAGAAGAAATAGGTTGATTGTTGAAACAACTAGGTCAATGTTAAATGAAAAGAAATTTCCTAACTACCTATGGGCAAAGAGTGTTTCTACTGCCACTTACCTCATAAACAGGTTACCATCTAAGGCCCTTGATGGAATGACTCCTTGTGAAGGATGGCATGGGAAGAGACCCTCACTTGATCGTTGCAGGATATTTGGATGTATTGCATATTTACACATTCCTCCTCAGATAAGAGGTAAGATAGACCCTAAGGCTGACAAGTGTACCTTTATTGGATATGATCTAAATCAGAAAGGTTACAGGTTCTACAACCCTTCAAATAAGGCATTCATGGTTAGTAGAGATATTGTCTTTGATGAAAATGATTCTTGGTATGAGAATGAATGCATGAAGTTTAAACTACCCTATGACTTGGAGGAGGAGATTCCAAGTCTTGCTAAGGAGGAACCTACTCAGAATGAAGACACCACTTCAGATGATGAAGACATTATGAATCTTGAAGAGTTCAAGGCATGCAAGTCTAAGGGCAAAGTCAAGATAAAGAAACTTGAAGACATACCAGAATCTTCAAATCAATCAATCAGAAGATCACAAAGGGAGAGCAAAAAACCTATCAGATATGGGTATGATACATCTCATGTTACTAAACATTCTGTTTATCTTGCCGAAGACTTGTCAATTGAAGAACCACGATCATATGAAGAAGCAAAGACCAAGACAGAATGGAAAGAAGCTATGGATGAGGAGATTGAAGCACTCCAAGAAAGTGACACATGGGAACTAGTACCAAAGAAAGAATCCATGAAGGTAATTGGATCTAGATGGATCTATAAAATCAAAAGAAATTCTGATCGTTCAATAAACAGGTACAAAGCCAGATTGGTGGCCAAGGGTTTTGCACAAACCCAAGGCATTGACTATGAAGAAACTTTCTCACCTGTAGCCAAAATGCCAACCATCAGGGTAGTTCTCAACTCAAGATGAGTTGATGTTACAGATAGTTATGAGTGATATAGTCATAGGAATGACGCTGTTCTTTCCATCAAGGGAAGGAAACACTTCAGGAACACTTCGTGATTTCATTTATTATTATTCATGGTTGTGAGTACTCACCGAGTTATTCTTCACTTCATGATTTCATTTATTACTATTCATGATTGTGAGTACTCACCGAGTTATTCTTATCATTTTTTGAGAGAAGTGTTCGACTTTGATCTCATACACACATCTATGTGTGGTACAAAGTTTGGTGGTATGGGACATCAAACTTTGTATTCTACCTAGGTGTAGGACAGATGGTATGGGAGAGAAGTCTGTGAGAGTGTATTTTTTATATGATTTGGAGCTCATTTAGATGATCTTTTGGTATCATCCTATTATTAGACAACAGAGGGGCTGTTGAGACAGTCACTCTGTATGTGATCACAAAAAAGGAAAGTCCGCAGGCTAGTAGCCTAGAAGCAGAAAGGCAAGGTTTGCACATAAGAAAATAGGCAATTGCATTAAGAAGAAATTCACAGAGTAGGTACTACTTTATTTGATATGCCTGAGAAGAGGCCATGGTTCATACATAGTGTGTATGAGGTGAGCTAGATGCTTAGCCTAGTGAGCTATGAGTGTGCACATATCTACTTACCATTTTTCAGTGTATTTGGTGGACTCATATTATGGTCCTCATTATATCTGGGAGTGCTAGATTATTACAATAGTTTTCTTGAGACACCTCCTTCCTAGCTAGGAATGATTGATCCATAGTTTGGATTATCATATATGATAGATCAAGCTTTTGATCCATAGTTTGGATTATTATATATGACACATTGAGATCTTGGTCCATAGTTTGGATCATTGACAGATTGATATCTTTGTCCATAGTCTAGATCATTGATAGATTGTCATCTTGGATTCATAGTTTGGATCATGATGAAATTTTCTTGAGTTTTATTTCATTATAGTGAGTAAATCAAGCAGATTTCCTTGAGCTTAGATATTAAACACTACTTGGAAAAGATTTCGATTTCTTTTAAGTATTCTTCCACAAAGAGTTGGAGATAGTCACATTGTTTTGATATTTGCAGTACTCTAGTGGAGTAACTGATTTTGCACAATTATACCATATGACAAGCTGTCAATGGGTATTCTAGGGAGACAAGGACAACTTGCCAAGGTCTCTACAGGTGAAAATCCGTCACAAGTTAGTGGTCAAGGTCTACTCATAGGGAGTCCGAGGATATTCCGAGTACTTATGCTGCGCACATATGGACTCATTCCGCCTCAGAGGGATTCCTACAGTATGCCCAAGGCAAGGAATAATATTTGTTGGTGGAAATTCTAGATATAAAGCACAGAGACTAGTTGTCTACTTTTTGAGCATCTAGTATTTTAGACACCTACCACACTCTACTTTTATTATTTGGAATCATAGATGTTGATTCCCAAGTTTATAGCTCCTTCTATATCATTGAGGACAATGATCTTTAGAAGGGGGAGAGAGTGTTATATTCCAGAGATGTATATGCGTGGAGGAACGAGAAGTTCCTTGCTCGGGGGATAGCCAAGGCCAAAAGCCAGAGAGTTCATACGAGGACCTACTCATGATGGCCAGATGAGTAGAGGGACCTTAGAGAGAACTGTAGATGGTGACTAGGCAAGGGCTATAATTAGGCTAGGAGGTGAGTCTTAGGCATGTCATTCTCCAATTCTCACAATAGAGTTCCATTTTTTAGGAGAACATCTTTGGATTTAAACACTTTGGGATTTTCTCTTATGGTGCCATCTTACAATAGAAAAAGTATAAACAAGCTTTAGATAGCATCCCTATACAGTGACAATAAGAAGTTCTTTTTTATTTATATTGTATTGTAATACTTTTGGCTATAACACGAAAAAAAGTGCATATTTCCCAATGCATTGTGATTTCATGACGTGTCCTATGAAAAGTACATATACAGGGGTTTGAAGATTTCTTGCCCATATAGGCAAGCTATAAGTTTCACTGAATGAATCTAGTGTTGGAACAAAAGTAACTAGTAGTGAAATCATAAAGTCTCTAGGAAAATCGGATTTAGTATTATGATGAAGCTTGTAATTCTCAAATTCCAAGATAATACTATAGTTTTCTAAAGGACTAAGCAACATGAAAGCTTAGCCTAGTGCCTAACTCTAATGGTCATGAAGGAGGAAGTCTTGGATTTTACTCCCCATGTGTAGCATGAGGGCGTGTTTTGGTAAAGACTTTCTAGAGCCTTCCAAAAGCAACCAAGTTGATAAGATTGAGTAAATTTAGGATGTTTGAGACACATGGTTCGCTTGAAAAAATTAAAATCCAAAGAACTGATATATTTTGATATATAATCTTTAATATGTGCATGACAACTAGAGATAACTTGAGCTCTTATTGTTTGCATTAGAAATATAGAAAAGTCCTTTGGCTAGTGGAGAGAACTAGTTTTTGTGGTGAGTGGCTAGTCATGATGGTATCAAAGATATTCAAAGGTCCTTTGCGTTTCTGACTTCCAAAGAAGCTACTTCCTCATCCATGTAAAGCACAAGGATTTTCGTTTCAACTCATCAATGCCATCAAGAAGGAGCGATACGCATATTTTGCTACAAAAGTATATAATTTTTCATATTCCTCTCAAAAGTTCCTGAATTAGCATTCCAAAATTCCCTTTAACCCTTGAAATATGCAAAGCCGAGTTGATTCACAACAGAAATCTAGCTATGAGCCCCTATAATCCCACTGTCCTACCAACAAATATTAATAGGAGGAGACTCTTGCTCTTATATTCGGTCAAAGCCCTTACCAACTTTCTATATGAGATAGATCTACGTCTATGGGATCCTTGGAAGATGTTTAACGATACTTCCATCTTTTGCGTTGTTTCTCTTTCATCCCTCAAGTAGTCGAGCGCATTCATTGTCTAAGTTGTGCATACGCAAAGGCATACTTTGAGCAGTCAAGTTAACCTTTCAAGAAAACTAAAAAACCTTCTTCATCCTTTGTCGATTACTTGTGGTGGCATCCACTCCTTCCTTCTTTGAAACTCCTATGACACTTGTACCCCGAAACTCTATGTGTATATACATATATATATATATATATATATATATATATATATATATATATATATATATATATATATATATATATATATATATATATATATATATATATATATATATATATAGAAACTCCTATGACACCTGTACCCCGAAGTTTCTATGAAACGCATCTCTCTCTCTCTCTCTCTCTCTCTCTATATATATATATATATATATATATATATATATATATATATATATATATAGATATATATATATATATAGAGAGAGAGAGATAAAGGGAAAGAGGGATAATGAAACAAAGAAACGAAGAAGGAAGGAAGAAAGGAGTGGATGTCACCACAAGTAATCGACAAAGGATCAAGAAGGTTTTCTAGTTTTCTTGGAAGGCTAACTTGACTGCTCGAAGTATGCCTTTGCATATGCACAACTTAGACAATGAGTGCGTTCGACTACTTGAGTGAAGAAAGAGAAACAACTCAAAAAAGAGAGAGAGGGAGAGAGAGATAGAGAGAGAGAGAGAGAGAGAGAGAGAGAAAGAGAGATAAAGGGAAATAGAGATAATGAAATGAAGAAACGATGAAGAAGAGATTTAACATATTGACATGGCGTCTTTGACATGGTCAACTTCTTAAGTTGATTTCTCATAGCACAAATCCTGTTTTGCTAAATGCTTTTAGCCATAGCTTCCTTACGTTCTAACTTAGATTTTGAATGCTCCTTCATTAAGAACTTTACATTGTACACTGAGATCTAAGCAGTACTTTGACATGGAAAAGTGTGCAACTCTGAGAAGTCTATCTGTAGACTCTATTTACATATGTTCCTACTGATCATACTCACAGCAGAAGAGGAATTAGATAATGAAAATTTGAACATAGCTTCATTAACTTTCAGATTAGATGTATACAAAAGGATTTCTGATCCACATGATCAGACTGAGAGAAATCTTCGAAATACTCGTCGGTAGTTTTTGAAGATGACTCTCTTCACTTCTATCTCTATGATACTTGTCTTCAAATGATTCTTATTATGTATTTCTTTACATCATTGACTTATATACATATGGTTCTAGACTTATCGTGCATCTATTACAATACTCCTTATCATCCTAAGGATTATATATACTCAAATTACAAGAGTTTCCAACTATAATGTACATATGTATACAAGCTTCACTTCTAAGATCTCTTCACTTCCTCAAGTGTCTTCTTCAACTTCAATTTGAGCATAATCTTGTTTCAAGCTCTTTGTAATCACCAATTTGTGATTGGTTTGTTCCAACATCTATATCATTGAGGACAATGATCTTTAGAAGGGGGAGAGAGTGTTATATTCCAGAAATGTACATGCTTGGAGGAACGAGAAGTTCCTTGCTCGGGGGATAGCCAAGGCCAAAAGCCAAAGAGTTCATACGAGGACCTACTCATGATAGCCAGATGAGAAGAGGGACCTTAGAGAGAACTATAGATGGTGACTAGGCAAGGGCTATAAATAGGCTAGGAGGTGAGTCCCAGGCATGTCATTCTCCACTTCTCATAATAGAGTTCCATTTTTTAGGAGAACATCTTTGGATTTAAACACTTTGGGATTTTCTCTTATGGTGCCATCTTACAGTAGAAAAAGTATAAACAAGCTTTAGATAGCATCCCTATACAGTGACAATAAGAAGTTCTTTTTTTTTTACATTCTATTGTAATACTTTTAGCTGTAACAAGAAAAATAGTGCATATTTCCCAATGCATTGCGATTTCGTGATGTGTCCTAAGAAAGGTACATATATAGGGGTTTGAAGATTTCTTGCACATATAGGTAAGCTATAAGTTTCATTGAATGAATCTAGTGTTGGAACAAAAGTAACTAGTAGTGAAATCATAAACTCTCTAGGAAAATCGGATTTAGTATTATGATGAAGCTTGTAATTTTCAAATTCCAAGATAATACTATAGTTTTCTAAAGGATTAAGCAACATGAAAGCTTAGCCTAGTGCGTAACTCTAATGGTCATGAAGGAGGAAGTCTTGGATTTTACTCCCCATGTGTAGCATGAGGGCGTGTTTTGGTAAAGACTTTTTAGAGCCTTCCAAAAGCAACCAACTTGATAAGATTGAGTAAATTTAGGACGCTTGAGACAAATGGTTCGCTTGAAAATATTAAACTCCAAAGAGATGATATATTTTGATATATGATCTTTAATATGTGCATAACAACTAGAGATAACTTGAGCTCTTATTGTTTACATTAGAAATATAGAAAAGTCCTTTGGCTAGTGGAGAGAACTAGTTTTTGTGGTGAGCGGCTATTCATGATGGTATCAAAGATATTCAAAGGTCCTTTGCGTTTCTCACTTCCAAAAAAGCTACTTCCTCATCCACGTAGAGCACAAGGATTTTCGTTTCAACTCATCAATGCCATCAAGAAGGAGCGATACCCATATTTTGCTACAAAAGTATATAATATTTCATATTCCTCTCAAAAGCTCCTGAATTAGCATTCCAAAATTCCCTTCAACCCTTGAAATATGCAAAGCCGAGTTGATTCACAACAGAAATCTAGCTACAACCCCTATAATCCCACCGTCCTACCAACAAATATTAATAGGAGGAGACTGTTGCTCTTATATTTTGTCAAAGCTCTTACCAACTTTCTATATGAGATAGATCTACGTCTATGGGATCCTTGGAAGACGTTTAACGACACTTCCATCTTTTGCGTTGTTTCTCTTTCATCGCTCAAGTAGTCCAACGCATTCATTGTCTAAGTTGTGCATATGCAAAGGCATACTTTGAGCAGCCAAGTTAACCTTTCAAGAAAACCAGAAAACCTTCTTCATCCTTTGTCGATTACTTGTGGCGGCATCCACTCCTTCCTTCTTTGAAACTCCTATGACACTTGTACCCCGAAACTCCATATATATATATATATATATATATATATATATATATATATATATATATATATATATATATTATATATATATATTATATATATATATATATATATATATATATATATATATATATATATATATATATATATATATATATATATATATATATATATATATATATATACAGAAACTCCTATGACACCTGTACCCCGAAGTTTCTATGAAACGCATCTCTCTCTCTCTCTGTATATATATATATATATATATATATATATATATATATATATATATATATATATATATATATATATATATATATATATATATATATATATATATATATATATAGAGAGAGAGAGAGAGAGAGAGAGAGAGAGAGAGAAAGAGAAAGAGAGATAAAGGGAAAGAGGGATAATGAAACAAAGAAACGAAGAAGGAAGGAAGAAAGGAGTGGATGTCGCCACAAGTAATCGACAAAGGATCAAGAAGGTTTTCTAGTTTTCTTGGAAGGCTAACTTGACTGCTCGAAGTATGCCTTTGCATATGCACAACTTAGACAATGAGTGCGTTCGACTATTTGAGCGAAGAAAGAGAAACAGCTCAAAAGAGAGAGAGAGGGAGAGAGAGAGAGAGAAAGAGAGATAAAGGGAAATAGAGATAATGAAACAAAGAAACGACGAAGAAGAGATTTAACATATTGATCATTCAAGGAACCATCAATGTGCGAAGGATTAGGAAGAAACCACTTAAATGGATTTATTAAACAAATTTGCAAAATTTAATTTTAAGGTTAATTGCATAAAATGGAATTAATACATCCATGCGTCAAGGGCGGAAGATCCAACGATGAGAACAAGAGAATAAGAATCCCAATTGCATGGATTCATTATACCAAGTCTCAGGATTAATCGCACTATTCATGCAGCTATAAGAAAGAATTCCTTCAGTAATTCTTCGCTGTATGAGGATAGAATGAATTCGACCATAATGGATTTACGTAAGCACAAATAGGAGATTGATTTGCATCAATTACGCTTATGAATAGCTTACCTACTCAACATTCAATATTATTGGTTGCAAAGGTAATGGACGGGCCATAAAGTTCATTCTTCAGAAAACGTACTTGAACCATAAATAAGAGGAGTAAAGGCCAAAATATTATTAAATACATGCACTTCATCATCGCAGAGTGTAGAGTCATATAAGCACCGACTTGTAGGTGGAATTCATTAGTTAGAAAACAAATCCCACGACTCATCGAGAAAAATCCCATATGCGTACTTTGTTTGTAGCAGCTCAGTTAGACGTGTTCTAAACTGCAAGTAGGAAATTCCGCATAAGCTACCCCTTACTAACTGATTTATGTCCTTTTTATTACCATCTGTTTGGGTATAGATGGTTATGGAGTAGCGATGTCCGCAGTCTACGTCGAGTCATTATTGTATTGTGGTCCGGCGAGATGGATTGACAATGTGTATGAAACAATACATTGCTTTGAAAGTTCGGAGCTTCTGTTTAAAGCATTGTTGCCTGAATATGAACTCGAAGAAATTGCGACATCTCATATGAACACCAAGAAATTCAATAAAATACTGATAAAGTGTCGGTTTAGGCTTGATGTGGACAGTTTCGTATCTTCAGCGCTGGTCGGAAACATCTCATCTTAGATAGAAGCATGGACATGGAGCTCTACCTGAAGTGCTGCTCAAATGCTGGTCGAAAACATTTCACGTTAGATCGAGGCATGCACATGGAGCTTTTCGTGGACTGCTGCTCAAACGCTGGAGAAGAGCATGCATAGTCTCTGAAGTCCGACACCGCGAAGATTTCGAAAAGCTTGTGCTGTATCTCTTTCACTCTCCATCGTCATCTCTGTGTGTATCTAGACAGCACCATAGCTGCGCTTAATCTACAGTGTGGTATCAGAGCCTATGGAAGGCGTGAATCAGATCAGATGATGCTTCAGTTATTCCCTGTCCACCAAACAGAATAAGAAGCGTTTCAGAGTCAGGATTAGGGACTAGCAATGATAGAGCGACTTAATTTTTGCTGTTGCAGCCATAACCAATTGCGCAGATGAACATTTGAATATGAACCGCAAGGAAAGCTAGAACTTCGCAAAGTGAGAAGTAAATCAGATCGACGGCATTGCAGATGTCTTTGGTGCTCTCAAATAATTTCACAATTTCACCTTATGCTGATGGTATCTCGCGAGCTCAGAATAGCTACTGTACATTGAAAGACGACATCAACCGCTCATCCTTCGACAGTAAATGAAAAATTAGAATAGTAATACATTTTCTAGAGGCATCCAAAATTCAAGAGGGCATTCTTCACAAATAAAAATTTACTGAAGATAATTCCTAATCGACTCTGAGTGGCTATTGCAAACTTGACATAGAAGTGTGAGGGCTTTACCTCAGGTACATATTTGAATTCTATTTTTCATTTTTAATGCATGTGTCAGGTAACGTATGTATACACTTGCGGGTCCTTGAATGGACACTACTCACACCCTGTGTGACGAATGTATGCATTCTGTGGGTCCTTAATGTGGAAAACTCACACACCTTGTGAGGTTATATTACCCTACTCAAAACCATTAATTTTAAACAAAAATGGAGGGGTGTGGTAAGGTTTTTAACTGGGGTATTCTCATCTTTGGAGATACTCTAGTGATATAGGTGCAAGGCCAAAGAGAAGACATTCCAAATACCTCGTGTATCGATCACGAGATGAATGTATGATGTTGTGGCCTCCCGTTAGAGTATATTTGCTTACGTTACATGTTGTTATTGATGCTTTTACTCAAAGTTTGGGTTTTGGAGTGGATTCACTATAGCTCATTTGGCTCATATACACTTTGGACAAAGGAGACTCTGCCGAAATGTTTTTCAAAGAGGTCATGAATGAGCATATAAGTGCATAAAGACGTAGGGAGTGCTTAGAACAAGAGGAAAACCATTGAAATTACTTGGAAAACATTAAATTTTTTGGTTCATATATTAAAAAAAAAACCAAAATGCTATCAATTTTTTTCTAGGCCTCGCCATAAGATTTCCATTGCATAGAGAAGTACTTAAATTGCAAGACTGTGCGATAACACTGCGCAAATAGTTGGTGATAAGTTGAATAAAGACAATTACCACATATGGTCGTATAGGATGGAAAATTTCTTGATGGGAAAAGGACTATGGGGATTAGTGAATGGAGAGGACGAGTGTCTTGAGTTGCCAAATAACTGGAATGCAGAAGAGCAAAAGGAATATAAAACAAGGATAGAGAAATCTAGAAAGGTTCTCCCTTGGATTTTGATATGTATATCAGAGAGCCTCATTCCACATATTATGAAGGCTAGCACACCGAAGGAAGCTTGGGACATAATCCATAAAATATATGCTACAACTATGGAAGCTAGAAAATTTCATTTAAAGCAAAACTTGCATAGTGTATGGCATGGAAATAGATCCATGATAGATTATGTGGCTGAAATTAGAAAGACCACTGATGATTAAGCTTCCATAAATTGAAAATTGGAAGATGATGATATGGTTTCAATTAGACTGAATGGTCTAGGACCGCAATACAAGTTTAGATAGTTCTATCTCAATGAGAGGCACCATGCAAGATTTTGATGAGCTAGTAGCTCTTTGCATGACAGAAGAAGTAAAACTTGGTTTGAATGCATCACGAAGTGGTAATTCAAGAGATCATGCATTCTTTTAGCATAGAGGAAGATGTTCTAGTCATGGATGTTCAAATTCCAGAAATGTAAACACAATGGATATGCCAAGACATAGAGGAAGATCAAACTCAAGAGGTAGAGGAAGATCAGAGGCATCTGGGAACTGTTACCATTGTGGTAAATATGGCCATTTTGAGAAAGATTGTTATTAACAGGAAAATAGTCAAAGAGGAAGAGGTAGAAGCCATTATGGAGCACATGGAAATTTCTCTAGTGAAAGTTCATATAGAGGCTATGGCAGAGATAATAGATTTGCAATGGAGCATGTGTTGAATAATATTTCTAAACCTGGAAATGATATGAACAAGTACATATACTCTGGTTGCACAAATCACATGACGAGCATATGAAATTGGTTTGAATCGAAAGAGTCTTCGAAGACTAAACAGTATGTGGCAATTGGTGATGATACCTTACACTTGATTAATGATGTTCGGAATGTACCGCTAGTGCAAAGAAATGGTGTTCGAAACACATTAAGTGATGTCCGCACATAATTTTCAATAAACATGGCTGTTTTATAAATGACTTCAAGTATGGGAAAAGAGGAAAATGTCTTGGTTATGGAAAGAAGATGGGTAGATTGTCCACGTTTGACATGGGTACACCTCTTTATGAGAGTAATTATGCCAAGAATAGTGAATACTCAGATATAGCTGAATTATGGCATAAACGAATTGATCATATCAATTTGAGGAAATTGAAGCCTATGGAAATGCAAATGTTAGTGTGTGGACTACCAAGAATTGGTCATTTAAACTTTGAAAGAATATGTAAACCATGCACATTTGGGAAACATCAACATATGAAGCTTCCAATAAGAGAAATGCATAGAAGGAGACCTCTAGAGCTAATGCATAGTGATGTGCTTGGACCTGCTAGAACAAAATTGGTTGGTGGCTCACCAACTGATATAAAAAAGTATCAAAAAGCAACGAATATCAAAAAGTATAGTGAGCCATCAACTGATTTTCTTCTAGCAACGAATATCAAAAAGTATAGTGAGCCACCAACGAAAAATATCTTGGTATCAACTTTTCGAGTGCTTTGTAAGAATCAAAAGTATGGTTGAAAAGCAATTGGGCATGTACATAGAATGCCTACAATCAGATTCAGGGGGAGAATATATCTCAAGAGAATTTGATCAATACCTTAGTGATCATGGAATCATAAGGCAATTGTCTTGTAGATACACACCACAACAAAATGATGATGTAGAACACAAACATTGTGTGATTGAGGAAGTTGCTAGAGCCTTGTTGAATGAAAAGAACATGCCAAAAATGTTTTGGGCAGAAGCTTGTCATATGGCTGTGCATGTTATAAATAGAGCTGCAACAGGCATGGTTCATGATCTTACTATTTATGAGAGGCTATGGAAGCATAAGAGAAATGTGAGATATTTACAAGTTTGTGGAAGTATTTGTTATGTGCATGTGCCTAGTCAGTTGAGACACAAGTTTGAGGCAAAATCTGAAAAGTGCACATTTGTTGGATACTGAGAAGAGAAGAAAGGATATAGATGTTATAATCCTGTTATAAAAGAATGTATAGTGAGCAGAGATGTTAGATTCGATGACAATGCATCATGGTATGCACCAAAAGACATGGCTGTGATAGAGAATGATATGGATGATTCTATGCATAATGTTCATGATGAGCCAGGAACAAGTCGTAGACATTTTGACAATGAAGAAAGCCAAGACTATGGTTCATATGAGTTTCCTACACCTGAAATGTTATGGAGTGAAAATGGAAAGGATTATGCAAGAAGAAAGGAGAAAGGGAAAGGTACGTATATGTCTAATTCATATATTGATGATGAGATAGTGACGCTTGGCATGCTGAAAAATATGAAAGAGAAATATGTTCCTCCACATGCAAGGAAAGAGACACGTTCATGATCATATGAAGAAACACCTTTGAGACAATCTACGAGAGTAAGACATGGAGTGGATAGAATGAATCTATACATTAAGTCTATGAAGCTTCATTATGCATACATGATAGAGAGGATCAAGCATGAAGAAACAAAGAATTTTCATGATGCGTCACAAAGTGAAGATTGGTGCAAAGCAATGGATAATGACATGAATGCATTGAAAAATACTGATACATGGGATTTAGTGAAATTACCACCGAATTAGAAAGCTATCGGATGCAAATGGGTGTGCAAAGTGAAGTGCAAAAGTGATGGCTCATTGGAAAGATTTAAAGTGGGTATGCAAGTTAAAGAAAGCGCTTTATGGATTGAAGCAAGCACCAAGAGCATGGTGTGAACGATTCACTAAGAAGCTATTGGATCTAAAATTAACGCAATTGAAGGATGATTATTCACTATTTGTATGAAATCAAGGAACTAAAATGATTCTTTTGGTGATTTATGTCAATGATTTGATCATTACTAGCGATGATGAGAAGAGAATGGCCTATTTGAAAAAGCAATTGAAATATGAATTTTTGATCTCAAACTTGGGAGAGCTAAAATACTTCTTGGGAATTATAGTAATTTCAATGCAAGAGGGAATTGGGATGATGCAATGCAATTATATGCTAGAAATGCTTGAGAGATTTGGTATGAGTACTTGCAAACCTATCGATATGCCACTTGATGCTAATGTTAAGCTTATGCATGATGGAATGTACTTGCATGATGGCAATGCATATAGAAAAACGGTTGGAAGTTTGATTTACATAACAAAGACAAGACCAGATTTAAGTTTTGCAGTTGGTTTGGTGAGTGATTTTATGCATAAACCATGTAGAGTGAAGTTGGATGCAGTGAGACACATATTTCAATATGTGAAAGGAACATGTAACTTTAGCTTGTTTTATCAGAGAAAAGTTCAGCCTTTTATGTATGCATATACACATGCCGATTGGGAAGGAAGTGTTATGCATCAAAGGTAAATGAGCAGATTTTCATTTTCGCTTAGAAGTGCAATCATTTCATGGAGTAACAAAAAGCAACCAACTGTCGCTTTGTCAAGTATCGAAGCTGAATATAGAGGCGTTACACAAGCCGTTTGTGAAGCAACATGGATTAAGTACCTACTTGAAGACATGGGAGTCTACCTCGATGGAAAGGTGGTCATCTACTGTGACAATGTGAGAAGCATATTGTTATCAAAGAATCTAGTTTATCATGCGAGATCGAAGCACGTCGAAGTTCACTATGATTTTGTTCATGAGAAAGTCATCAAAGGAGAAGTGGAGTTAATTCATATCGACAATAGAGAACAAGTGGCAGATATCTTCACCAAAGCTCTTCCCAAAGAAAAGTCCATCTACTTCAGAGAAGCTTTAGGAGTCAGGACGCTTTAGCTTGTATCTAGATTTCATTTCATGATATTTCAGCTTGTATGGACATATGTATTTCTTTAATTTTGTGTTCAAGGTCACTCCGAGCTTGAGGGGAGATTTGATGATGTGGCAATATGATGTAAAAACAAAAATATGTTAGTATGTGTAATAGATTTTCTGCATGACATAGGGATAAACAGTTGCATCATGAACTATTAGCATAGTGGGTTAACGTATAAGAACCCCTTTCAACAACCCAGTTAAACTTATTTTATGGATAGAATACCATCTTTGCAATGGAGTCCTTGAATCCTACAAATAACGGTTGCTTACTAAAGCTTGGTAGACTAGAGTCGGACCATGAAGATAAAGAATCAAACATGTTCTTGCTAACAAACAACTATAGAAAGTGTTCTACAATACTCATGCAAAGAGTACAAACTCAAAAAGAAAACCTCATATTAGCATATACAATTAAAGGATTCTACTAAGATAAGAAAAAGTAATGAAATGGGATGAATGTGATAAAACATTTCTTGATGAGTAGAGCAGTCCAACCAACTACACTAGAGGGAGATGTCATGCACGATTTGAGTAGTTGATGAATAGGTGAGGAGTATGTGGACTCACAAATTAGAGAAGCTCTAGAGAATTTCCACATAGTGGAGAATAACAAAATAAACTAAGAAGAAATTCGGTAAGAGACTATCACTCTTTGGTGGTATTTCTCAAACTAGGTGGAATCACGCCCTTAGTGCTTTAGAGCATGGCTGCCACAAACCTAGAGGAGCACTTAAAACATTGCAAAGCTAGACTTGGTAATACCAAATAAGAAAAAGGATATCCATGCAATATGGACAGGCTAAACAATTGGGTGAAGAAGACGAGTTTCTTCTCTATGTCATTGAGCAAATATGGAGCTTACGAGACACAGATTTGGAGCTTTGTATCATTGCTATCACAGTGTAGTCTTGTTGACATGATTGTTTTTCAGAAGGATCGTCTTTGCTTTCATGCTTCTATGTTTTTGTTGAGAAAAATTAGAAGAGTATAAAATTGATGCAAAAGAAGGGCAAAATATACAAAGCAGTGTGGGATCGATTCGTGACGGCTGGTGGATCAAATCAATCATCTTGCTAACGGCGCACGTAGGGTGTCTATGACATGGCACATATTTTTACTAAGGACCATAAGGAAGTGCATTTCTATACATATTAACCGCGTCTTATAAGATGGAAGAATCAGCTTTTTGTTAGTTAGTCTTTCTTTAACAATTCCAGTCTCGTTTGAATCTAATTGGGAAGAATCAGTATTTCTATTTATGTGTGGAGGAAAAAGAACTTCAATATTTTCAGTGTCGGGTAAAACAATTGAAATCAAAGGTAATGCTCTAGTTAACCGATGATCATAATCTAGCAAATACAAAGTTTCCTCTACGACACAATCCTTAACTAGTTCTTCATTAATTGTATTATTTTCTGTATCTTGTGAGACACTAACCTCTAGTGGAATAGGAAAAAGTATTTCTAACAAAGAAGAAGGTAAATTACGTCCAATAGAAGTACTACTTGTAGATTCTTTGTCAGACATGTAAAGATAGTAACTGGTTTAACATTTTTTAAACTGTGCTGTATAAATGATAGAAACTAAAATTTTTCCTATACAAAAGCTAAGAAACAAAAACAAGAAACAAAATTTCAGCTTCGTAATTTTCATCCAATATTTTGTTCATCAAATTTGTCTTCAAATGATCTACAAAATAACATGAGCCAATAAGTATGTTTTCATGAATAAAAGAACTCATTTATAAATTTAATATTCAAAACTTAACATATTTTAAACTTATGCTAACATAAGTTAATTGACTTTCTTATATATCTCATAAGCACATACATTCATTTTTATTACCTATCTACTTCATATATGCACATGCACTCATGCACTCTTGCACATATGCCTACATTTATCACTACTATACATGCACATGCATACACCTTTCATGTAGACATGCACACATCACTTATGCTCACATACATTCATTAATTATGCACACATTCTCACATACATGTCTCACTCATGCACACATGTACCTATCATATGCACATGCATAAACTTCACATGCTTACACTAAGTTCACATACATAAACGGACTTCTCATGCATACACATGCATACACTTACTCCACATGCATACACATGCATACACTAACTCTACATGCATACACATGCAAACACTAAGGCCACATGCATACACATGCATACACTAACATGCATTCATCTAACATGCATACATATAACATGCATACATGCATACATACCTAACATCCATAGATGCATACATCTAACATGCATACATGCATACATCTAACATGCATACATGAGTACATCTAACATGCTAATGAATTAAATCCAATGCATTTAACATACACTTAGTATCATAATTAATAACCTTCTATCATGTCTAAGCTAACAAGTATGGGTTGCAAATAATAGGCTAATAGATAGGAAAAGGTAAATGAATAGATATGATCTGATGGGATAAAATCAAAAGCTAAGTGAATCTTAATGATTGAGGATGGAGAATTCGGATGAATAGAATGAAGCCTAATTAAAGGAGTTAGGAAAGGTAAGAATGGAATATAAGATCAGGGAAATATCATTAGGAAAGATGAGGAAACATGGCTACTTCCAATCCCTTCTTCTACTATCTTGGAAAACATAACAGTATGCATATCAAAAATTTACTTATGTAATCAACTTAATCATAAATTTATAATTCTAACTACTATATTCAATATTTATCTTTTCATTGCATTCAAACATGAACCTAAATAAGTTACTTATTGGAAAATCTATTAATTTAAAACACACACACGTAGACATTCTCTATAAACATATACTAATCACATGCACTAAACATACATATCACATACACTTCATATCATCAAACATCAAAAACACACATACTAAACATACATATAAAATATATAATCACACTAATCATTCACATATACACATATCACATATATACCATACATCTCAAACATATATAATAAATACACTTTACACATATGCATTACATAAATTAAATGAAAGTAAAATATATAAAAATAAAATAGAAATAAAATAAAAAAAAGGAAAGAAAAGAGATAAAAGATAAAGTAAAAATGCGCTGCACTGCTGTCTGCAGTAGAGGGAGGGAAAAAATAAAATAAAAAAATAAAATATCTCTCTCTCTCTCTCGCTCTCTCTCTCTCTCTCTCTCTCTCTCTCTCTCTCTCTCTCTCTCTCTCTCTCTCTCTCTCTCTCTCTCTGTGCTCCGTGCAGCACGCTGCGCCGCAGACAGCAGTAGAAGGAGGGATAAGAGAGGAAGAAGTAAAGAAAAAAGAGAAGAAAGAAGAAAGAAAGAAACAAACAACAACAAAAAAAATCAACTTCCTCTCTTTCTCTCTATCGAGTGCAGCATGGAAAAACAAAAAAAAATTGCTTTGCATTCAATGAGCTCTCAAGAGTAAGAAAGATGGCATTTTCTCTCCTCCTACAGGGAAGGACAGCATGAAAATATGTGCATAGTCAATCAAGGCCTAAAGTTTAGAGTAAAATGAAGTACTTGCAAAATAACATGAGCTCCGGGATACGACTACCCTCCTTTTATACATGTGAGTAGCCCACCATAGCCCATAACTTCCTAAGTTAACTCATTCATGCAGCCCACATTTACTCCACATTCACTTAGCCCATAAACTAAGCTCCTACGGTATCAATACCTTTTAGTTTTCTTACCTAGTTCTTATCTAAACCCTTAATTATCCTTCAAACTTATACTTTTACCCTATAAATCATATTCGAACACTATATTGGACCCTTGAATAACCTTTAATTTTCATTCAAACCTTAATTAAACCCTTAATTTAGCCTTTGTTTTTCATCAAATACCCACAAATACCTTTGAAAACTCCTTCTAAATACTTTTCATCTTTGCACTGAAACCCAAATCATCAAAACTTCATGTCCTACGAAATTCAAACGTAAGTTAATGTTTCAAAAATAATTAAAACTTATGTTGATAAATTAATCTTTAATTTTTTAATAATATTTAAGGAGGGATAAAATTCTCCTGACAGTGGGGAGGACATCGAAGAGAAGGGATGTTCTACTACACCACCACGACCACCAGTTCTACGGACCCTCACTACTCAAGTAGTGACCATTACATCTGTTGATATTTAATGTAGAAGTCCGAAAATTGGATCATATTTACTCTAGACTTAGAGAAGACTTTCAATATTTTTACTCTCCAAGTATTAAAGGGGTTATTTCTAATAACACTAACACGGTTAGACTCAACATGGGGGGAGTCTAATTGATAGGAGTTATAGAGGTTCGAAATTCCTCTAACTCCCACCAAGCAGGAGTAGAATTGATTCTTGTTGTTGTTGTTGTCAGCTCTCTGCGCGTTTTTGCAAAAGAGATTGATAGCATGCCAATATTTTTGAGCAGTCTTACAATTGAAGGAAAGGTCCTCTAGGTCTTCAATAAGCCCACAAGGAAATTGTCCTTCTTGGAAATAGGGAAAGAATAGGTGCATTGAAATTTGTATCTCAACTTTTGTGGGTTCCAACCAATGTTCCACTTGTATCTCAACTTCTGTGGGTTCCAACGAATGTTGCACTTTTTTTTCAGCTTATCAATTGCTCTGATACTAGTAAAGGATCTTTCAAAATTTTTTGCTTCTATGTTTTATGGGTCTACGCACGGATGCGTCTTACTATGTAAAGAATAGTAGAAACTATGAAATGAGCTTTGCGCTTAGTTGAGTACAAAAACACAATGAAAAGATCTTGAAAAGTACAAAGCATTGAGTTCTGCATGAAAGGTAGTGGACAAAGCAATACAATCCGACAAAGTTTTTCATGAATGAACAGAGAGAAAGAGAGCGATAGATCATCAGAGGAGAGAGATCATTGGTTTCGTGAAAGAATACGTAGAAGCTATAGGACCAGTGCTCCAAACTCGACATGATACTTTTATGCTTCACAGTACGCTGCACAACGGAAGTTGTATATAGGTCGTTATCACTATAAACGCATATAGATCATCATAGTCACACGATCACAAAGAGGTATCACACTAGAAAGAAAGATTATATCTTCGGTACACATTTGATTTGGTTTTTCTTTTGAGTGCATGTGGCAAGTGACATCATATATACACTTGGAGGTCTTTGAATGAGATATATGTTTGAATTTATGGGTCCTTAGTTTGGACAACTGATGCATCTTGTGAGGTTACATTTACTCTATTGAAAAACTTGAATTAGGTATACTCGTCTCTTGGAGCTACCTTGGTGCTATAGGTAGAAGGCCAAAGTGAATACAGTCTGAAGATCTCATGTATCAATCACGGGATGGATGTATGAAATTATGCTCTCATGTGAGAGAGATTTCGCATATGTTACAATATGATTTTGATGCTTTCATCTAGAGTTTAAGTTTGAGAGTGGATTTATCATATTTTATTTGGCTCATATACACATTGGAGAAAGGAAACTCTGTCAAATTGTTTTGAAGATATCATAAGTGAGCATCATAGTGCATAGGGACACACGGATTGCATAAAACAAGAGAAAAACATTGAGATTACTTGAAAACATTCAATTTATTGGTGCATATATCAAAACATATAGGTGAAATATTCTCCAATGTTTTCCTAGCTCTCTCTATAAGAACTCCATAACATAGAGATGTGCTTAAGTCCTAAGAATAGGTGATCATATTATGCAAATACTAGGACACAAGCTTAACAAAGATAGTTATCATATATGGTCTTATAGGATAGAGAATTTTTTAATAGTCAAAGAACTTTGGGGATTAGAGAGTGGAGAGGACGAGTCCCTTGAATTGCTAGATAATCCCAACATAGATCAGTAAAAAGAATATCAAACATCGATAGAGAAGTCTAGAAAATTTCTCCACAAGATATTCATATGTTCCTTATTCCACATATCATGAATGCTAATATACCATAAGAGGCTTGGGAAACAATTCATAAAATCTATGGTATATTCACAGAGGATAGAAAATTCACTTCGAGGAAAAATAAGATAGTGTATGGCATGGAAATAGATACATTACTAATTATGTGGATGAAACTAGAAAGATTATTGATTACTTATATTCCATAAATTGCAAGGTTAAGGATGAATATATGGTGTTAGTCATGGTGAATGGTCAAGCACCACAATATAGGATCTTAGACACTTCCATTTTGGTAAGAGGCAGTCTCCCTAACCTTGATAAATTAGTAATTCATTGTATGACAGGAGAAGTGAAGCTTGGTTTGAATGCATCAGAAGGTGAAAGCACATTTCAACATAAAGGAAGAGTTTCTAGCCCTCGTCATTCAAACTCTAGAAATGTAAACACATTGGATATGAAAAGAGATAGAGATAGATAAAATTCTAGAGGTAGAAGAACATCGCAAGTAGCTAGAAATTCTTATCATTGTAGTAAGTATGATTATTTTGAAATGGATTGGTATCATAATCAAAATCGCCAAAGAGGAAGAAGTAGAGGCCATTATGAATCACATGGAAATTTCTCTGCTAAAAGTTCATAACAAAATTATTGCATAGATAATATCTTTGCATGGAGCATATGTTAAATAGCATGTGTAAACATGGAAATGATACAAATTGGTACATAGACTCTAGTTGCACAAATCATACCACAAGCATAGTAGATTGGTTTGAGTGTAAAGAGGCTTTGAAGAGTAAAGATTATGTGGTAACTAGTGATGATAATTTATATCTGCTTAAGAATGTTGAAAATACACTACTAGTACAAAAGAATGGTATTCGAAACACATTTAGTGATATTTTACATATGCCTAGAATTACAAAGAACCTAGTTTTGGTTTGTGAGCTTGTGGATCAAGATATGGAAATACTCTTTAATTAGCTTGGCTGTTTCATACATGATTTCAAGTATGGCAAAGAGGAAACTTGCTGGGTCATACCATAACTTAGCTCCATGCACGCACATCCCTTCAGCATGTAGATTTTCATAATCAAGATCTCCTGAACAAAAGGGTATTGCTCGCCAAAGGGGAGCCTTCACTAAGAAGATAAAGTTCATGTTTCCATGAGAAGGAGGTTCTTAAAGTTAACTAGAAGCTATTCATGAAGGGAACAGGCATCATTTTGGTCAACACATGTTTTGAGCCTGCATATTAATTATATGAGCATACTTGAATTGGAAAGATGACACAATGGTGTGTTTGTTTTCTAGTTTGCAACAAATTATTGAATAGAAGATATAAGAATACTCAAGGTGGAATTTAGAAGGTTCCATGGCTGCCTCAATTGGAGCCTACTTGAGAGCATGGAATAATTACATCTACAAAAGATCGATTTGCTAATAATCAAACTCTGATACTTACATGTGATGAACACAATAGAGGCTTTGATGTTGGCTGATCAATTTCAAGTTGTGTTATGGCTGCAAGAACGTCTATCATGTATACTTGTTTCAAACTTGTGCTTCTAGCATCGCTAAGATTTTTTAAAATGTTTGGATCATGGATTCCAATCAAAAAAATAAAATTCAGCTTAAAAGAGGTGTGAACAGCCATAGGAATTATGCACCAAGCCATGAGACCTGTCTTTCATTTAGCCTCTTTAATGTAGCCAATTCCCCACCATGTGGACCTAGCGACTAGATCCCATCTCAAAATTTTCCGTGTAAGAATTGCATTGGAATTTTTGGATCTTTGCATTTGTTTGTCTTGCAAATGTCGTAATCATTTATGGGTGTTAAGAAATGGTCACAATCATTCAAGTTCATGGATAGTTAAGCGCTCTACCTGTCTCAATTTTTCAAGCACAGATATTGTTTGAATGAAGCAATTTACCGAGGATTTTTTTTGTTTTTGATGCGTTAAGGTCATCTCCTGCAATGATCAGGCTTTAGTTTAAGTACCTTCTTAAGAAAAAAGAGCAGAATGCACTCCACCTTATAGTAGCATGTTATGCTCCTCACAAACAAACCGTTTCCACCTTTGGCAAACATTTATTCTTGTACATATTCATTCGTGGGGAATGCATAGGAGTTTCTTATAGTAGCAAGGCGGAGCTATGTGGCTAAGCAAGTACTTACAGAGAGGTGGGCCGATCGACTACTTTCCCCAAATACCTCTCTTGGCGAGGTGGCTGGGCATAAACCGAGCCTGAATGTCATCTCGAGGATGTTAGTGCGATTTGGAGAGTATATGGCCAGCTTGTCTTTGGATTTCCTCGTTGCACACTATGTAGTCAACTCGCTTGCGATAGGAGAGGCTTCTCTGCATTCAATGGATGCCTAGTACATCTCTTCACTTTCAAATCTTTCTAAAAGAATCTATACTACGTTGGACAATCCACAATGATAAGTATAGTAGCACCGTCATGGGTTCAAGTTTTCCCAATTTTCCATGGTTTTTGACGTGGATCTTGCCCTCTAGCCCAATGTAGAACTATTTAACAAAGGTTGATCCTGAGTCTCATGCCTATGGATATAAGGAGTACCCCAAGGAAGCTTATCTCTCATTGGTAATTTAGTGCAACGGAAATACTTCATAGAGCTTTATGGGACGAAGTAGTGCTTCTATATGTCTCTTATAGATTGTTCAACTCTCCACTCGGGAAGAGCAAATTGAGGAAAAAGATGAATACATCTAGATAGACAGAAAGAGCCCATATGATCAAGAAAACTAGAAAACCTTCTTCATCCTTTGTCGATTACTTGTGGCGACGTTCACTCCTTACTTCTTTGAAACTGCTATGACACGTGTACCTCGAAGTTTCATGAAATCTCTCTCTCTGTATATATATATATATATATATATATATATATATATATATATATATATATATATATATATATATATATATATATATATATATATATATATATATATATATATATATATATATATATATATATATAGAGAGAGAGAGAGAGAGAGAGAGAGAGGGAGAGAAAGAGAGAGAGAGAGAGTCTAATGGTCACGAAGGAGGAAATCTTAAATTTTACCCTCCATGTGTATCATGGGAGTGTTTTTTGCCAAAGACTTTGTAGAGCCTTCTGGAAGAAACTAGCTTTGTTAGCTTGAGTAAATTTAAGAAGTTTTAGACACATGGTTCACTTGATAATATTAAATTCTAAAGAATTGAGATACCTACTTAGATGATCTTTAATATGCACATGAAAACTAGAGTTAACTTGAGCTCTTATTGTTTACCTTAGAGATATAGAAAAGTCCATTGGGAGGAGGAGAGAACTATTTTCTGTGGTGCGTGGTTAGCTTAATGATGGTATTAAGGATATTCAAAGGTCCTTCTCGTTGCTCACTACCAAACAAAGCAGTTCCTCATCCATGTAGAGCAAAAAGATTTTCTTTAAACTCATCAATGTCATCAATAAAAAGTCATACCCATATTTTTGCTACAAAAAGTAGATAATTTTTCATATTCCTCTCAAAAGTTCTTGAATTAGCCCCCAAAAATTCTCTTTGACACTTCTAATATGCAAAGCTGAGTTTATTTACAACAAGAATCTATCTAGGAGGCCCTATAACCCCATCGTCCTACCAACGGATAATAGTAGGAGGAGACTCTTGCTCTTACATGCTTTCAAATTTATAACCAACTTTGTCTGTGAGGAAGATCTACCTCTATGGGATTCTTATAAGAAATATAGGGAAACTTCTATGTTTTGGTTTGTGCGTCTTTCCTTCCTCAAGTAGTCCAACATATTCCTTGTCTAAGTTGTGCATACGTAAAGGCATACTTTGAGTAGTCAAGTTAGTTTTTCAAGAAAATAGATAGCCTTCCTCAACCCTCTTCCGAGTACTCATGGCGACATCCACTCCTTGCTTCTTCATAAATCCTATCACACCTGTATGCATAAGTTTCGGGAAATGGAGATAGATATATAGGTACATAGAAAGAGATGGGGGAGAGAGAGAGAGTGAGAGAGAGAGAAAGACAAAGAGACGAGAGATAATGAAACAAAGAAAAGAAGAAGAGTAGATTTAACACCTTGATCATTAACGGATCGGTCAATATGCAAAGGATTAGGAAGAAACCACTAAAATGGAATCCATACATTAAAAAAATTAAAAATTTTATTTTTAATTTTAATTGCATAAAATGGAAATAATACATGCATGTGTCAAAGGTGGAGGATTCAATGATAAGAACAAGAGAATAAGAATCCCACTTGCATTGAGAATCTCGACTACTTTGTGCATTCTATTATTACTTGCACACTCTTGGAGGTCACTCTCTGGTGATTATACAGAGCGTGAGTCTCTGAGTGGAGTTGGCTATTAGCATTAGAGAGTGATTGAATGGCTTGCAAATAGTCTCTTAGTGTGATTTTATTGCATTTCTACTAGAGAAGGTTTTTCACACGTGTAGTATTCTTTGTGTTGATTGTGTCTAGTTTCTAGAATGGCATGCTAGCCCCTATATTATCCATTAGGAGCATTTCCGGCCGCTCTAATCATCTAGTGAGCTAGGAAGTGAATTTGGGGTTCTCTTTCTTATGTCCATTTTGTCATTCTTCTTTGTCTTTGACCGTACAATTTCTCTTTTATGAGTAAGTGCACTTGCACACAAAAATGTTATAGGGTATACTTCCCTAAGGAAGAACCTCCCTTGACTAGATAAAGTACTAGAAGTGTGTGGAAGTATAGTTTCTTCAACATTTTGACACTTGCTAGAGTTAGATAGCCGAATACCTCCTCTACATGAGGGTTGTGTTTTGCATATGTCATTCTATACAAAGTTCCATTTTTTATGAGGTATGGTAGATAAGGATTTTTTTAGGTTCATGACATATAATAGTGTAGAACATGATGCAATACTTCAGGGTTGTGTTTTGCATATGTCATTTATATAGAGTTAAATTTTTTGGATAACATTTTTGTATTTAAACACTTTGGGATTTGCTCTTATGGTGCCATCTTAAGGTAGCAAAAATATAAAAAGCTTTAGATAGCATTCCTATACAGTGAAAATAAGAAGTTCCATTTTTTTCTTACATTGTATTGTAATATTTTTAGCTATAACAAGAAAAATAGTGCATATTTCCGAATGCATTGTGATTTCGTGAGGTGCCCTAACAAAGGTGCATATATAGGGGTTTGAAGATTTCTTCCATATATAGGTAAGCTATAAGTTTCATTGAATGAATCTAGCGTTGAAACAAAACTAATTAGTAGTGAGATCATAAAATCTCTAGGAAAATCAAATTTAATATTATGATGAATCTTGTAGATTCGAAATTCCAAGATAATATTATAGTTTTCTAAAGGATTAAGCAACATGGAAACTTAGCCTAGTGGTTAAGTCTAATGGTCACAAAGGAGGAAGTCTTGGATTACACTCCCCATGTGTATCATGAGGGCATGTTTTGCTAAAGACTTTCTAGAGTCTTCGAGAAGCATCCAACTTGATTAGATTGAGTAAATTTAGGACGTTTGAGACACATGGTTCACTTGAAAATATTAAATTCTAAAGAATTGATATATTTTGATAGATGATCTTTAATATGTGCATGAAAACTAGAGATAACTTGAGCTCTTATTGTTTACATTAGAAATATAGAAAAGTCCATTGCCTAGTGCAGAGAACTAGTTTCTGTGGGTGTGGCTAGTTTGATGATGGTATCAAAGATATTCAATGGTCCTTGGCGTTTCTCACTTCCAAAGAAGCTAGTTCCTCATCCATGTAGACCACAAGGATTTTCGTTTCAACTCATCAATGCCATCATGAAGGAGCGATACCCATATTTTGCTACAAAAAGTATATAATGTTTCATATTCCTCTCAAAAGTTCCTGACCAAGGATTCCAAAATTCCCTTTAACCCTTAAAATATGCAAAGCCGAGTTGATCCACAACCGAAATCTAGCTACGAGCCCCTATAATCCCACCGTCCTACCTACAAATATTAATAGGAGACTCTTTCTCTTATATTCTCTCAAAGTTCTTACCAACTTTCTATATGAAATAGATCTACCTTCTTGTGCGTTTTTTCTCTTTCTTCGCTCAAGTAGTCCAACGTATGCATTGTCTAAGTTGTGCATATGCAAAGGCATGCTTTGAGCAGTCCAGTTAGCCTTTCAATAAAACTAGAAAGCCTCCTTATCCTCTGCCGATTACTCGTGGCGACATCCAGTCCTTCCTCCTTTCAAACTTCTATCACACTTGTACCCCGAAGTATCGCGAAACGCATCTCTCTCTCTCTCTTTCTCTCTCTCTCTCTCTCTCTCTCTCTCTATATATATATATATATATATATATATATATATATATATATATATATATATATATATATATATATATATATATATAGAGAGAGAGAGAGAGAGAGAGAGAGAGGGGGAAAGAGAGATAATGAAACAAAGAAACCAAGAAAAAGAGACTCAACATGGGGGGAGTCTAAAGGAGTTACAGTGGTTCAAAATCCCTCTAGCTCCCAGCAAGCAGAAGTAGAGTTGACTCTTGTTGCTATTGGTGTGAGCTCTCAGCACTTGCCAAAGAACAATGTCCATCATGTTAGCTTCTTCAAGGAGAAATTCTCTAAATCCAGGGAGCTTCAACCCCGCGTTTTTGCAAAAGAGATTGATACGCTGCTAATATTTTTTAGAAGACTTACAACTGAAGAAAAGGTCCTCCAAGTCTTCAATAAGCCCACAATGACAACACTTTCCAGCATCAATTTTATACTACCTTGCCTTGCTACTGGTCCAAACTCCTTTATGTAGTATCATCCACAAGAGGAACGACTCCCTCTTGGAAATAGGGAAAGACCAGGTGCATTGAAATCTGTATCTCAACTTCTGTGGGTTCCAACCGATGATTCAGCTTATCAGCAATTGTTCTGATACTAGGAAAGGATCTTCTAAAATTCCGTGCTTCTATGTTCTGTGGGTCTATGCACGGAAGTATGTTACTATGTAAAGAGGATGACGTAGCGCCGTCTTCAATCTTTTGCCTTAGTTCCCCCGATTGGAAACGATGGGTTTCCCATTGACGCAATAAAATAGTTGTTTTCATGAGGCGCATGATGATGTGACACTCTATTTGTAAACATAAGTTTAATGAAATCAATGTTTTGGATGAAGGTAAATATAAGATTTTCCGCACGACATAGGGATAAAGAGTTGCATCATGAACTATTAGCATACTAGGTTAATGTATAAGAACCCCCCTCAACTACTCAATTAAACTTATCTTATGGATAGAATACCATCTTAGCAATGGAGTCCTTGAATATTACAATAAGGGTTGCTTAGTAAAGCTTGGTAGACTAAAGTCGGATCATGAAGATAAAGAGCCAAACGTGTTCTTGCTAACAGACAACTGCAGAAAGTGTTCTAGAATACTCATGCAAAGAGTACAAACTAAAAAAGAAAACCTCATATAAGCATATACGATTAAAGGATTCTAGTGAGATAGGAAAAAGTGATGAAATGGGACGAATGTGATAAAACATTTCTTGATGAGTAGAGCAGTCCAACCAACTACACTAGGGGGAGATGTCATGCACGACTTGATTAGTTGATGAACAGTTGAGGAGTATGTGGACTCACAAATTAGAGAAGTTCTAGAGAATCGCCACATAGTGGAGAATAACAAAATAAACTAAGAAGAAATTCGGCACGAGACTGTCACACTTTGGTGGTATTTCTCAAACTAGGTGGAAACACGCCCTGAGTGCTTTAGACCATGGCTGCCACATACCTAGAGGAGCACTTACAACATTGAAGAGATAGAGTTGATAATACTAAGTAAGAAAAAGGAGATCAACGCAATATGGGAAGGCTCAATGGTTGGGTGAAGATGAGGAGTTTCTTCTCTATGTCACTGAGAAAATTTGGAGCTTACGAGACGCAGATATGGAGCTTTGTATCATTGCTATCAGAGCGCAGTCTTATCCAGATGAGTTTTTTTCGGATGGATCGTCTTCGCTTCCATGCTTCTATGTTTTCTTTTTTGAGCAGAAACAAAGGAAAATAAAATTGATGCAGAAGAAGGGGAAAATATACAAAGGAAGGAGGACATCCAAGACAAGGTTTGTCCTAGTACACCACCACAACCACCAGGTGTAGGGATACTCACTACTCAAGTACTGACCATTACATCAGTTGATCTTTAATATACAAGTCCAGAAATTGGATTATATTTTCTCTAGACTCAGAGAAGACTTTCCGAATTTTGACTCTCCAAGTATTACAAGGGTTATTTCTAATTATACTAACAGGGTTAGACTCAACATCGGGGGAGTCTAATTGATAGGAGTTACAGAGGTTCAAAAGAGATTGATACCCTGCCAATATTTTTGAGCGGACTTACAACTGAAGAAAAGGTCCTCCAAGTCTTCAATAAGCCCACAATGACAACACTTTAAATTTGAATAAGCTAATAGACCCTTTGCGTAGCAAGCTCTCTTCTTGCTTGAGCATTTCTCCATAATTTGAGTAGCCAGAGCTTTAACTATGTTGTTTCTATCAAGGATATAGTTACCTCTAAAGTTGAGTAGAGTTCAATTTTCCTATGGTATACATTTATTGTAATCTCTAGCCTCTGAAAAGCTAATACAAGCATCCAAATCTAGCTTGAATTGCAAGTCTAAATTGTGCATATTCCAACAGAAAACAAGTTTGGACTATGGATTGTTCCTTATGTTCATGTCTTGTGAAGGCGGTGAGTAGCCTCTCTTGGAGGCATTGGTTCTGAGAGTAGAAGAAAGTACGCAAAAACATATTAGGGGTATACTGAGGCTTCTATTGAGGCAAACGCACGGGCACTATTTTGCTTCAACATTGCTATAAGCTTCAACATATGTGTTAGTACAAAAGCACTAGTATAGGTTTCTATATAGACGTCGATATAAGTGTCACTATAAGCATCAATATGAGCATTGATATAATCGTAGCTAATGCGTTGGGCATACTAGTGCTCATACGAGTGACCATATCAACAACTTTTTTTTTCGACAGAGAGTGTTGTCTCTTGCGCAACAACATTACCATGCTGTTGTGTAGCAAAAGACAGTACACTCTACCAAAAAAAATCAATTACATGTAATATGTACTCTAGTGGCAACCAAAAAATGATATGATAAAGCAAAGCACTGGCAGACACAAAAGAAATGAGAAGAATGAACCATGAACCATGTACAAAAGACATATATATTCCATAAATGAAGCATGTACAAAAGTGTGGCAAGCCACTGCCATATATGAGCCAAATACAAAATGTGGCAAAGCATTGGCATATAGAAACCAAATTCAAATTTCTGGCACACCACTACCATATATGAGCCAAATATAAATTAAGGAACACCACTACCATACACATGCCCAAAGGAATCAAAACTTCTATATTCGTAGTCTTGCAACAAAGAACATCCATGAAGTGAGATGAATTGACATGATATTTACAAACAACTAAAAACACCAAACCAAGTTTATAAGCTCACCTCATCGTAGATGCTTCTATGAAATGACCGCACCATGTCCCTAGAAGTTCAACAATTCAACCAATCGATGAAAATATTCCATAACATCCGCTACCTCCACAACCACATGTAGATCCACTCCCAAAACCTTCTCTTTCAAAGCGAGACCCCAACGGATAGGACGGGCTAACACCTATATCGTGCTAAGGTGTCAAATGCATATGTCAAATACTAGAGCCACTAAGAGATGGGCGAGAAGGAAATCGTGGTGGATTCATAAAGCCAGGAGATATACCTCTGGCAGGAGTAGCCTTGCCCACAGGAGTGACGTGGACGAGAGTGATGTTTGTGGGAGTGAGGCCGACAAGAGTGAGGTGGAGATAAGTGAGGCCAAGGGGATTCCTATCGTGAGCGATCTAGTACTATGACGTACCTGCCGTATACGCACGAGGTACCTGAGATATAAACTCCAAGAACTGCTCCTCCTTCATGGAATGTGAAATGACCGGAGTAGTGTCGCATCGTACTCTACAACAGAAAAAACTCAAATAATTAGGATACGATAATAATGGTAATATAGAGTAATAGTAGTGTAGAAAAGAACATAGAAAAATAAATAAACACAAATTAGTACATACAAGTGTTTGCTTTAAAAATCCTCTATTCTAGCATCCTCTTCTAGATTTGATGCACATAGGATATCTATCTCTACATTGATGACTTTTGGATCTCTTGGTATGCTAGCTTCTTCTTGATCATCATTCTCATACAACATATTGTCTATTACCTCATCGTGTATCTCGTCCCCTTCAAAGACCTCTTCATCTCATATACTGATCTCTTCTTCCTCAACTACCAAATGAGTCTTAGACTCCACTACAGATGGAATTTCTTCCACATCTACGTTCTCACAAATCTTTATGCTAAATGGGGAGACTTTTAAAACAAATAATCACTCTAGTTGTTTCAAATCTGGCTTAAAAAGAACTTGCTCATAATGTTTGTGAAGTACAAATGTATCTATTTCATCTGTCCATATATTTCTCGAGTCTACTTGAACCAAACCACTCTTATCCCACCTCATTGTTGCATTTCTTCTAGAGTTCACTACTTTGAACCATTTCCCATAAAAAAGAAATTAATCAAACATCCTAAAGGATAGCTTCAAGGTATGTTGGATTACTCCAGAATAATCGAGTTGGCCTTCTTGAGCATTGTCATCTCTTGCACTAGCTCTACATTTTTGGAAAAATTTCATCATCACCCCACTATCAAAAGTAAACATATTTTTGTCGATTCATAGGATCCAAAAGTTTCCTCCATGAGACCATAGTGCACCATGTTTGGAATACTCCCAATCACACCCCTTTGCGAGTTCCTCCTCTTCATTAGAGATATTTTAAACTACTATCTTTTCTTGTGAAAATGTTGTACCTAGCCATTTGCTCATTCGAAAGGATGGATGAGGTCGAAGACATTCTGGAAGAGGAAAAATTTGAGTGGAAAGATTCTTTCAAAATTGAGCTCTTTCCTTTGCATTTGTCTCCTTGGCAAGCTCATACCTCTTTAACCACTTCTGCATAGGCTCATAGTAAACGATGCAAAACTTCATTGCCTTTTCTCTGCAAGATACATCCATTTTCTTTTAAATCCCTTTACCTTGAGGTTCATCGGCTACAAGATGAACATCTTCATTATCCCTCCATAAGCAAGGCCTTTAT
>CM035417.1:116349643-116407143 GCA_020310875.1 Ceratopteris richardii | reverse complement strand
ATACATACACATATTCATACCTATGCATACATAATGAACATGCATATGCATAGATATATGCCTACATGCATACACATACATGCATAGACACATACACACACATAAATACATACACACGCATGGACACATACATGCATATACACATAGACACACATATACACACAGATTTACACACACACATAGACACACACACACATACAGAGACATATTTACACATGCATACAAAGACATACACACATAGACACACACACACTTACACACATAGACACACACACATACACACATACAAACTTACACACACAGAGATACACAAACACATATATAAACAAACACATACACACAGACACATAGAGACTTACACACACACATACACACATCCACACACATTTACTCACACACATACACATGCATATAGACATATATATACAGATACACACATATATACACACATAGAAACACACATATATGCACACATACACACATAGACATATACACACTTACACAGACACATCCACACATCCACACACATTTACACACATACATACACATGCATAGACACATATATAGAGATAGACACGTATATACACACAAACACACACATACACACACACATACACACACACACAAACATACACACACATGGACACATTCACACATATATATGCATAGACAAACACATAGAGACATACACACATATATATGCATACACACACATAGAGGCACATGCACACACACATACACATGCATGCATACATATGCATACATATTGCATATGCATATGCACACATATATACTTACATGCATACACACACATGCATACATTTGCATACATAATGCACATGCATATGCATACATACATGCTTACATGCATAAACACACTCACATGTACACCTACATACACATATACACACATACATATGTACACATACATATATATATTGATTTCTAACCCATTTTGTTTTTATATGTACATGTATTATGGATCCTAGTAGAGAGAGAAAGGTGAAACTCACTCTCATAAAAAGTCTTATGAGAGCAAGAGTTCCGCCTGATACTCTATGGATCATCACGCATGAGTACTCAGAGATGCCTGATGATGAGCTAGATCATATGATCTAGATGCTTACCTAGAAATTAGAGGAGGGCTCTTCTACGGTTCCACATGCAAGAAGACAACTATATGCTCATAGGTATGTTTTTTTTCATAAATTTTTTGAATGATATTATAACACATATTTTGATTTATTTTTCTCTATCTATTTTCAAGACATCTATACCACCTCCAAATCATGATAGTGGAGCAGTGGTGCCTATGAGGACATGCATAGGCACCTTAGGGCTAGAGTGCGATATAGAGCCAGAGGGAAACATTTTGTACATGGTGAATGGATCGGAGTTCAAGAGAAGAATGTGAGCATTATGCGACTCTTACCTACACCTTGTCCACTTACAATGGAAGTAAGTATAAATTTTACATATAAATTGAAATAAATATCTTATGTTTTATTTGCATGATTCTTTTTATTTTTGTAGTGAGCATGATGAGAGGGATAAAAAATATGTACTTAGTTCACTTGAGACAGATTTTGGGACAGGATGGTCGCATAAGTGGTGTCTAAAAGAGATGCGGGCACATATAGATCATCGTCGCAACAATGCACGGTATGCATTGCGTTTATGTATATATATGTGGATATAAGTATGTGTGTTTATGTATGTATGTATGTATATGAGAGAGAGAGAAAAGAGTGAGACTACATGTACAAATACATGCATACACACACATATACATCATACATGCACATTTACACACATATACACATACATGCACATTTATACATACACACACATACACACACATTTTTGGACACACATACACATGCATGCATTATACACATATAATGAATACACATAGACACATACACATACTCACATACACATACACGTACATAATCATATTTACACACATATAGAGTCACATAATCATATTTATATGCATATATACATATACACATGCATACACACACACACACACAACACATGGATATACATACACACACATGCATACGAACATATAGATACACATGCATACTGATATATCTATATGTATATATATATATATATATATATATATATATATATATATATATATATATATATATATATATATATATATATATATATATATATATATATATATGTGTGTGTGTGTGTGTGTGTGTGTGTGTGTATATATATATATATATGTGTGTGTGTTTGTGTATGTATGTATGTATGTATGTATGTATATCTATACTTATATATCTATATATGAATAAAAAAATTCAAATATATATATATATATATATCCTAATTCCAAAACCCTATTATAAATATTTTAATTCAGAAATCCTATTTCAAAAATCCCAATTTGAAAACACTAATTTTGATATTAGGGTTTTAAAACCCCTAACTTAGAAACTCTAATTCATCCTTTTAGCAATATGATTGAAGTATATGTACGCATTGGATCTACTCCTCCGACGTCCTACTAGACAGATGTCTCTCCTCCCAACCTTATGCCTCTATATATAGCTACTTGAATCAACGAGGATCATAATATATATAAATATATATACACTTCATGTAGATACAGATACATAAATATAGAATGGCGTAGATACATTATGCATCACACATACATGCCTAAATGCACACATAAGTATATATACGTGCATACATATTTACATGTACACATTTACACATAGACACATATACATATATACATGTACACATTGCATATACATGCCTACATGGACAAATGTATACTTATACATGCATACAAAATTATAAACACTTGCATGTATTAAATGAATATTTAACACAAATGCAATGCATATATACACATATGCATACTAACACATGTATAGATATATCACACACATGCACACACATACATATACATGAAATACATATATATGCATACTAACACATGGATACATACAATACACATGAATACACACACATATGCATACATACATGATAAACATTTTCTCCTCGAAGATAGAGCTATATATAAAATAATTAGGCATACCCCGAGCTTCATGTTCTAACTTAAAACAACATGATTTCATCTCTCTAGTAGGATTCATCGTTATTCAAGTTGAAAAAAAGAATCTATTATCTGATATCGATTCAGAAGCTTCAAGTTATTGATCGATAACTAGAGTAGAATTGACAATCTAATCGGCTCATATGTTTTCATTATTGCCATCATTTTGGTAAGACATCAATATAGTCTCATCTTCATTATCCTTATTGATTTCATTTATTTCTTCTATTGTTAAATCTGTGTTCTCATGACTCACATCATCTATTGATGGATTAATATCAATTTCTGGTAGTTCCTCTTCCTCATCAATAGAATCAACATGTACAGTATTATCCTCTTCATAAAAAATATTAGTATCATTATCACGCATAATGATTGTAATTTCTCTTTCAGATGTTGATGTATCAATATCTGATGGTGACTCATCAAGAGGATTTTGTTCAATCTCTCTAACAATAAACTATTCAAACAATCACCTACCTCTAGGTTGAACATGCATGACTTGCCACCAAGGTTGAGCATCTGGGTTTTTATAAAAAAATGCTTGTTCAATATTCCTAGGAAGAATATATGGTTATTTAGTAGATCCCATTACCTTGGAAGAATCAATTGCCCAAAACCCAGCTAATTCCTTTCTTAATGTGGAATTACTACTTTATACTCCGCTCGAAACTAGTCAACCTTCAAAATGACCTATCAAAAGATATATAAAAAAACCCATTATAAGTGCTTAAAAAAATAACTAACTGTATCATAAAAAATATAAACTTTCTTCTAACCGTTTAAATGTACGAAATGAAATTTCATAGATACCAACAACATTTCCCACATAACCAAGTTCGCCATCTATAAGGTTTGTGTCCTTTGAGCTAGCACGTGATAGTTGCATGAAAGAAGCAACAATACTAGAATCCTCTGTTTTACGTAAAGAATCAATGGCTTTGGAAATGTTAAGACTTGTGATGGAAATAAAAACTTGTTGAGTAGGGTACTATATGTACCAACCATTACCAAAAATTTGATGAGTGTTGGACAGATTGTGGAAAAAGGGGTTAGATTCAACCAATTTGGAGCATTTGTGGAAGATCCCAAGCAGGGGTTCAAAAGAATTGCTAAAGGAGAAAAGACAGATAGACTGTTTACTTTTGAGCTAGAAGATACAAAGAATATTGCACTCTACAATTATAAAGATCAAACACTCTCAGAGCTTGAAATTTGGCATAAAAGATTAGGGCATGTAGGAGAAAGAACATTGAAACAAATATGCAGGGATCAATGTGTAATTGGGATACCCAATGTTTCCAAACAACACATGATATATAAATGTGGTGCTTGTCAGTTTGGGAAGTCTCACAGGTTACCCTTCTGAAGGAAAGGCTACATGCATGAGGACTACCTAGAGCTTGTCCATACAGATGTATGGGGACGAAGCAAAGACCCCTCCATCTCAGGATCAAGGTACTATGTATCCTTTATTGTGATTATAACAGATGGACTGTATTGTACTTTATGAAGCACAAAGATGAAGTGTTCAATTGTTTTAAAAAGTATCTTGCACTTGTTGAGAATCAGAGAGGGAACAATCTAAAGAGACTAAGGTCAGATGGAGAAGGTGAGTACTTCTCGAATGAGTTTGAAGCTTTCTTGTAGGACAAAGGAATCAAGAGAGAAATCACCACAAGGTATACTCCTGAACAGAATGGGGTGGCTCAGAGAAGAAATAGGTTGATTGTTGAAACAACTAGGTCAATGTTAAATGAAAAGAAATTTCCTAACTACCTATGGGCAAAAAGTGTTTCTACTGCCACTTACCTCATAAACAGGTTACCATCTAAGTCCCTTGATGGAATGACTCCTTATGAAGGATGGCATGGGAAGAGACCCTCACTTGATCGTTGCAGGATATTTGGATGTGTAGCATATGTACACATTCCTCCTCAGATAAGAGGTAAGCTAGACCCTAAGGCTGAGAAGTGTACCTTTATTAGATATGATCTAAATCAGAAAGGCTACAGGTTCTACAACCCTTCAAATAAGGGATTCATGGTTAGTAGAGATGTTGTCTTTGATGAAAATGATTCTTGGTATGAGAATGAATGCATGAAGTCTAAACTACCGTATGACTTGGAGGAGGAGTTTCCAAGTCTTGCTAAGGAGGAACCTACTCAGAATGAAGACACCACTTCAGATGATGAAGACATTATCAATCTTGAAGAGTTCAAGGCATGGAAGTCTAAGGGCAAAGTCAAGATGAAGAAACTTGAAGACATACCTGAATCTTCAAATCAATCAATCAGAAGATCACAAAGGGAGAGCAAAAAACCTATCAGATATTGGTATGATACATCTCATGTTACTAAACATTCTGTTTATCTTGCCGAAGACTTGTCAATTGAAGAATCACGATCATATGAAGAAGCAAAGACCAAGACAGAATGGAAAGAAGCTATGGATGAGGAGATTGAAGCACTGGAAGAAAGTGACACATGGGAACTAGTACCAAAGAAAGAATCCATGAAGGTAATTGGATCCAGATGGATCTATAAAATCAAAAGAAATTCTAATGGTTCAATAAAGAGGTACAAAGCCAGATTGGTGGCCAAGGGTTTTGCACAAACCCAAGGCATTGACTATGAAGAAACATTCTCACCTGTAGCCAAAATGCCAACCATCAGGGTAGTTCTCAACTCAAGATGAGTTGATGTTACAGATAGTTATGAGTGATATAGTCATAGTAATGACTCTGTTCTTTCCATCAAGGGAAGGAAACACTTCAGGAACACTTCATGATTTCATTTATTATTATTCATGGTTGTGAGTACTCACCGAGTTATTCTTCACTTCATGATTTCATTTATTACTATTCATGATTGTGAGTACTCACCGAGTTATTCTTATCATTTTTTGAGAGAAGTGTTCGACTTTGATCTCATACACACATCTATGTGTGGTATAATGTTTGGTGGTATGGGACATCAAACTTTGTATTCTACCTAGGTGTAGGACAGATGGTATGGGAGAGAAGTCTTTGAGAGTGTATTTTTGATATGATTTGGAGCTCATTTATATGATCTTCTGGTATCATCCTATTATTAGACAACAGAGGGGCTGTTGAGACAGTCACTCTATATGTGATCACAAACAAGGCAAGTCCACAGGCTAGTAGCCTAGAAGCAGAAAGGCAAGGTTTGCACATAAGAAAATAGGCAATTGCATTAAGAAGAAATTCACAGAGTACGTACTACTTTATTTGATATGCCTGAGAATAGGCCATGGTTCATACATAGTGTGTATGAGGTGAGCTAGATGCTTAGCCTAGTGGGCTATGAGTGTGCACACATCCACTTACCATTTTTCAGTGTATTTGGTGGACTCATATTATGGTCCTCATTATATCTGGGAGTGCTAGATTATCACAATAGTTTTCTTGAGACACCTCCTTCCTAGCTAGGAATGATTTGATCATAGTAATGATCAGATGGTGGTCAGACATAAAGCAAGTTTCATCCACTTGGAACATCTTGCATGTTATTATTGAGAAGGCGGTGGTAGTTCCACTAGTTGCTATGCGTTCTTAGCACTTCACTTGGCATGATGGATTTGATTCCAAAGAGTGGATTAGGATTTACTTTGTATGGGAAATATTTTGATCCATAGTTTGGATTATCATATATGATAGATCGAGATTTTGATCCATAGTTTGTATATTATATATGACAGATCAAGCTTTTGATCCATAGTTTGGATTATCATATATGATAGATCAAGCTTTTGATCCATAGTTTGGATTATTATATATGACACATTGAGATCTTGGTCCATAGTTTGGATCATTGATAGATTGATATCTTTGTCCATAGTCTGGGTCATTGATAGATTGTCATCTTGGATTCATAGTTTGGATCATGATGAGATTTTCTTGAGTTTTATTTCATTATATTGAGTACATCAAGCAGATTTACTTGAGCTTAGATATTAAACACTACTTGGAAAAGATTTCGATTTCTTTTAAGTATTCTTCCACAAAGAGTTGGACATAGTCACATTGTTTTGATATTTGCATTACTCTAGTGGAGTAAGTGATTTTGCACAATTATACCATATGACAAGCTGTCAATGGGTATTCTAGGGAGACAAGGGCAAGTTGCCAAGGTCTCTACACGTGAAAAGCCGTCACAAGTTAGTGGTCAAGGTCTACGCATAGGGAGTCCGAGGATATTCCGAGTACTTATGCTGCGCACATATGGACTCATTCCGCCTCAGAGGGATTCCTACAGTATGCCCAAGGCAAGGACTACTATTTGTTGGTGGAAATTCTAGATATAAAGCACAGAGACTAGTTGTCTACTTTTTGAGCATCTAGTATTTTAGACACCTACCACACTCTACTTTTATTATTTGGAATCATAGATGTTGATTCCCAATTTTATAGCTCCTATATCATTGAGGACAATGATCTTTAGAAGGGGGAGAGAGTGTTATATTTCAGAGATGTATATGCGTGGAGGAACAAGAAGTTCCTTGCTCGGGGGATAGCCAAGGCCAAAAGCCAGAGAGTTCATACGAGGACCTACTCACGATGGCCAGATGAGTAGAGGGACCTTAGAGAGAACTGTAGATGGTGACTAGGCAAGGGCTATAAATAGGCTGGGAGGTGAGTCCCAGGCATGTCATTCTCCACTTCTCACAATAGAGTTCCATTTTTTAGGAGAACATCTTTGGATTTAAACACTTTGGGATTTTCTCTTATGGTGCCATCTTACAGTAGAAGAAGTATAAACAAGCTTTAGATAGCATCCCTATACACTGACAATAAGAAATTCTTTTTTTTTTTTACATTGTATTGTAATACTTTTAGCTGTAACAAGAAAAATAGTGCATATTTCCCAGTGCATTGTGATTTCATGACGTGTCCTATGAAAGGTACATATATAGGGGTTTGAAGATTTCTTGCCCATATAGGTAAGCTATAAGTTTCACTGAATGAATCTAGTGTTGGAACAAAAGTAACTAGTAGTGAAATCATAAACTCTCTAGGAAAATCGGATTTAGTATTATGATGAAGCTTGTAATGTTCAAATTCCAAGATAATACTATAGTTTTCTAAAGGATTAAGCAACATGAAAGCTTAGCCTAGTGCCTAACTCTAATGGTCATGAAGGAGGAAGTCTTGGATTTTACTCCCCATGTGTAGCATGAGGGAGTGTTTTGGTAAAGACTTTCTAGAGCCTTCCAAAAGCAACCAATTTGATAAGATTAAGTGTATTTAGGACGTTTGAGACACATGGTTCGCTTGAAAATATTAAACTCCAAAGAATTGATATATTTTGATATATGATCTTTAATATGTGCATGACAACTAGAGATAACTTGAGCTCTTATTCTTTGCATTAGAAATATAGAAAAGTCCTTTGGCTAGTGGAGAGAACTAGTTTTTGTGGTGAGTGGCTAGTCATGATGGTATCAAAGATATTCAAAGTTCCTTTGCGTTTCTCACTTCCAAAGAAGCTACTTCCTCATCCATGTAGAGCACACGGATTTTCGTTTCAACTCATCAATGCCATCAAGAAGGAGCGATACCCATATTTTGCTACAAAAGTATATAATTTTTCATATTCCTTTCAAAATTTCCTGAATTAGCATTCCGAAATTCCCTTTAACCCTTGAAATATGCAAAGCCGAGTTGATTCACAACAGAAATCTAGCTACGAGCCCCTATAATCCCACCGGCATACCAACAAATATTAATAGGAGGAGACTCTTGCTCTTATATTCTGTCAAAGCTCTTACCAACTTTCTATATGAGATAGATCTACGTCTATGGGATCCTTGGAAGACGTTTAACGACACTTCCATCTTTTGCGCTGTTTCTCTTTCATCGCTCAAGTAGTCCAACGCATTCATTGTCTAAGTTGTGCATATGCAAAGGCATACTTTGAGCAGTCAAGTTAACCTTTCAAGAAAACTAAAAAACCTTCTTCATCCTTTGTCGATTACTTGTGGCGGCATCCTTGTCGATTACTTGTGGCGGCATCCACTCCTTCCTTCTTTGAAACTCCTATGACACTTGTACCCCGAAACTCTATGTATATATATATATATATATATATATATATATATATATATATATATATATATATATATATATATATATATACAGAAACTCCTATGACACCTGTACCCCGAAGTTTCTATGAAACGTATCTCTCTCTCTCTCTCTCTCTCTCTCTCTCTCTCTATATATATATATATATATATATATATATATATATATATATATATATATATATATATATATATATATATATATATATATATAGAGAGAGAGAGAGAGAGAGAGAAAGAGAAAGAGAGATAAAGGGAAAGAGGGATAATGAAACAAAGAAACGAAGAAGGAAGGAAGAAAGGAGTGGATGTCGCCACAAGTAATCGACAAAGGATCAAGAAGGTTTTCTAGTTTTCTTGGAAGACTAACTTGACTGCTCGAAGTATGCCTTTGCATATGCACAACTTAGACAATGAGTGCGTTCGACTACTTGAGCGAAGAAAGAGAAACAACTCAAAAGAGAGAGAGAGGGAGAGAGAGAGAGAGAGAGAGAGAGAGAGAGAGAGAGAGAAAGAGAGATAAAGGGAAATAGAGATAATGAAACAAAGAAACGACGAAGAAGAGATTTAACATATTGATCATTCAAGGAACCATCAATGTGCGAAGGATTAGGAAGAAACCACTTAAATGGATTTATTAAACAAATTTGCAAAATTTAACTTTAAGGTTAATTGCATAAAATGGAATTAATACATCCATGCGTCAAGGGCGGAAGATCCAACGATAAGAACAAGAGAATAAGAATCCCAATTGCATGGATTCATTATACCAAGTCTCAGGATTAATCGCACTATTCATGCAGCTATAAGAAAGAATTCCTTCAGTAATTCTTCGCTGTATGAGGATAGAATGAATTCGACCATAATGGATTTACGTAAGCACAAATAGGAGATTGATTTGCATCAATTACGCTTATGAATAGCTTACCGACTCAACATTCAATATTATTGGTTGCAAAGGTAATGGACGGGCCATAAAGTTCATTCTTCAGAAAACGTACTCGAACCAGAAATAAGAGGAGTAAAGGCCAAAATATTATTAAATACATGCACTTCATCATCGCAGAGTGTAGAGTCATATAAGCACCGACTTGTAGGTGGAATTCATTAGTTAGAAAACAAATCCCACGACTCATCGAGAAAAATCCCATATGCGTACTTTGTTTGTAGCAGCTCAGTTAGACGTGTTCTAAACTGCAAGTAGGAAATTCCGCATAAGCTACCCCTTACTAACTGATTTATGTCCTTTTTATTACCATCTGTTGGGGTATGGATGGTTATGGAGTAGCGATGTCCGCAGTCTACGTCGAGTCATTATTGTATTGTGGTCCGTCGAGATGGATTGACAATGTGTATGAAACAATACATTGCTTTGAAAGTTCGGAGCTTCTGTTTAGAGCATTGTTGCCTGAATATGAACTCGAAGAAATTGCGACATCTCATATGAACACCAAGAAATTCAATGGAATACTGATAAAGTGTCGGTTTAGGCTTGATGTAGACAGTTTCGTATCTTCAGCGCTGGTCGGAAACATCTCATCATAGATAGAAGCATGGACATGGAGCTCTACCTGGAGTGCTGCTCAAATGCTGGTCGAAAACATTTCACGTTAGATCGAGGCATGCACATGGAGCTTTTCGTGGACTGCTGCTCAAACGCTGGAGAAGAGCGTGCATAGTCTCTGAAGTCCGACACCGCGAAGATTTCGAAAAACTTGTGCTGTATCTCTTTCACTCTCCATCGTCATCTCTGTGTGTATCTAGACAGCACCATAGCTGCGCTTAATCTACAGTGTGGTATCAGAGCCTATGGAAGGCGTGAATCAGATCAGATGATGCTTCAGTTATTCCCTGTCCACCAAACAGAATAAGAAGCGTTTCAGAGTCAGGATTAGGGACTAGCAATGATAGAGCGACTTAATTGACGCTGTTGCAGCCATAACCAATTGCGCAGATGAACAATTAAATATGAACCGCAAGGAAAGCTAAAACTTCGCAAAGTGAGAAGGAAATCAGATCGACGGCATTGCAGATGTCTTTGGTGCTCTCAAATAATTTCACAATTTCACCTTATGCTGATGGTATCTCGCGAGCTCAGAATAGCTACTGTACATTGAAAGACGACATCAACGTCTCATCCTTCGACAGTAAATGAAAAATTAGAATAGTAATACATTTTCTAGAGGCATCCAAAATTCAAGAGGGCATTCTTCACAAATAAATATTTACTGAAGATAATTCCTAATCGACTCTGATTGGCTATTGAAAACTTGACATAGAAGTGTGAGGGCTTTACCTCAGGTACATATTTGAATTCTATTTTTCATTTTTAATGCATGTGTCAGGTAACGTATGTATACCCTTGCGGGTCCTTGAATGGACACTACTCACACCCTGTGTGACGAATGTATGCATTCTGCGGGTCCTTAATGTGGAAAACTCACACACCTTGTGAGGTTATATTACCCTACTCAAAACAATTAATTTTAAACAAAAATTGAGGGGTGTGGTAAGGTTTTTAACTGGGGTATTCTCATCTTTGGAGATACTCTAGTGATATAGGTGCAAGGCCAAAGAGAAGACAGTCCAAATACCTCGTGTATCGATCACGAGATGAATGTATGATTTTGTGGCCTCCCGTTAGAGTATATTTGCTTACGTTACATGTTGTTATTGATGCTTTTACCCAGAGTTTGGGTTTTGGAGTGGATTCAGTATAGCTCATTTGGCTCATATACACTTTGGACAAAGGAGACTCTGCCAAAATGTTTTTCAGAGAGGTCATGAATGAGCATAAAAGTGCATAAAGACGCAGGGAGTGCTTTGAACAAGAGGAAAACCATTGAAATTACTTGGAAAACATTAAATTTTTTGGTTCATATATTAAGACAAACAACCAAAATGCTATCAATTTTTTTCTAGGCCTGGCCATAAGATTTCCATTGCATAGAGAAGTACTTAAATTGCAAGACTGTGCGATGACACTACGCAAATAATTGGTGATAAGTTGAATAAAGACAATTACCACATATGGTCATATAGGATGGAAAATTTCTTGATGGGAAAAGGACTATGGGGATTAGTGAACGGAGAGGACGAGTGTCTTGAGTTGCCAAATAACTGGAATGTAGAAGAGCAAAAGGAATATAAAACATGGATAGAGAAATCTAGAAAGGTTCTCCCTTGGATTTCGATATGTATATCAGAGAGACTCATTCCACATATTATGAAGGATAGCACACCGAAGGAAGCTTGGGACATAATCCATAAAATATATGCTACAACTATGGAAGCTAGAAAATTTCATTTATAGCAAAACTTGCATAGCGTATGGCATGGAAATAGATCCATGATAGATTATGTGGCTGAAATTAGAAAGACCACTGATGATTAAGCTTCCATAAATTGAAAATTCAAAGATGATGATATGGTTTCAATTAGACTGAATGGTCTAGGACCGCAATACAAAAGTTTAGATAGTTCTATCTCAATGAGAGGCACTATGCAAGATTTTGATGAGCTAGTAGCTCTTTGCATGACAGAAGAAGTAAAACTTGGTTTGAATGCATCGCGAAGTGGTAATTAAGGAGATCATGCATTTATTTAGCATAGAGAAAGAGGTTCTAGTCATGGATGTTCAAATTCTAGAAATGTAAACACAATGGGTATGCCAAGACATAGAGGAAGATCAAACTCAAGAGGTAGAGGAAGATCAGAGGCATCTTGGAACTGTTACCATTGCGGTAAATATGGCCATTTTGAGAAAGATTGTTATTAACAGGGAAATAGTCAAAGAGGAAGAGGTAGAAGCCATTATGGAGCACATTGAAAATTTTTATGGTGAAAGTTCATATAGAGACTATGGCAGAGATAATAGGTTTGCAATGGAGCATGTGTTGAATAATATTTCTAAACCTGGAAATGATATCAACAAGTACATATACTCTGGTTGCACAAATCACATGACGAGCATAGGAAATTGGTTTGAGTCGAAAGAGTCTTCGAAGACTAAACAATATGTGGCAATTGGTGATGATACCTTACACTTGATTAATGATGTTAGGAATGTACCGCTAGTGCAAAGAAACGGTGTTCGAAACACATTAAGTGATGTCTGCACGTAATTTTCAATAAACATGGCTGTTTTATACATGACTTCAAGTATGGGAAAAGAGGAAAATGTCTTGGTTATGGAAAGAAGATGGGTAGATTGTCCACGTTTGACATGGATACACCTCTTTATGAGAGTATGTATGCCAAGAATAGTGAATACTCAGATATAGCTGAATTATGGCATAAACAAATTGATCATATCAATTTGAGGAAATTGAAGCCTATGGAAATGCAAATGTTAGTGTGTGGACTACCAGAAATTGGTCATTTAAACTTTGAAAGAATATGTAAAGCATGCGCATTTGGGAAACATCAACATATGAAGCTTCCAATAAGAGAAATGCATAGAAGGAGACCTCTAGAGCTAATGCATAGCGATGTGCTTGGTCCTGCTAGAACAAAATCGTTTGGTGGCTCACCAACTAATATAAAAAAGTATCAAAAAGCAACGAATATCAAAAAGTATAGTGAGCCATCAACTGATTTTCTTCTAGCAACGAATATCAAAAAGTATAGTGAGCCACCAACGAAAAGTATCTTGGTATCAACTTTTCGAGTGCTTTGTAAGATTCAAAAGTATGGTTGAACTGCAATTGGGCATGAACTTAAAATGCCTACAATCAGATTTAGAGGGAGAATATATCTCAAGAGAATTTGATCAATACCTTAGTGATCATGGAATCATAAGGCAATTGTCTTGTAGATACACACCACAAAAAAATGATGTTGTAGTACACAAACATTGTGTGATTGAGGAAGTTTCTAGAGCCTTGTTGAATGAAAAGAACATGCCAGAGATGTTTTGGGCAGAAGCTTGTCATATGGTTGTGCATGTTATAAATAGAGCTGCAACAGGCATGGTTCATGATCTCACTATTTATGAGAGGCTATGGAAGCATAAGCGAAATGTGAGATATTTACAAGTTTGTGGAAGTATTTGTTATGTGCATGTGCCTAGTCAGTTGAGACACAAGCTTGAGGCAAAATCTGAAAAGTGCACATTTGTTGGATACTCAAAAGAGAAGAAAGGATATAGATGTTATAATCCTGTTACAAACGAATGTATAGTGAGAAAATATGTTAGATTCGATGAAAATGCATCATGGTATGCACCAAAAGACATGGCTGTGATAGAGAATGATATGGATGATTCTATGCATAATGTTCATGATGAGCCAGGAACAAGTCGTAGACATTTTGATGATTAAGAAAGCCAAGACTATGGTTCATATGAGTTTCCTACACCTGAAATGTCATGGAGTGAAAATGGGAAGGATTATGCAAGAAGAAAGGAGAAAGGGAAAGATACGTACATGTCTAATTCATATATTGATGATGAGATAGTTACGCTTGGCATGCTGAAAAATATGACGGAGAAATATGTTCCTCCACATGCAAGGAAAGAGACACGTTCAAGATCAGATGAAGAAACACCTTTGAGACGATCTACGAGAGTAAGACATGGAGTGGATAGACTGAATCTATACAGTAAGTCTATGAAGCTTCATTATGCATACATGATAGAGAGGATCAAGCATGAGGAAACAAAGAATTTTCATGATGTGTCACAAAGTGAAGATTGGTGCAAAGCAATGGATAATGAGATGAATGCATTGAAAAATACTGATACATGGGATTTAGTGAAATTACCACCGAATTAGAAAGCTATTGGATGCAAATGGGTGTGCAAAGTGAAGTGCAAAAGTGATGGCTCATTGGAAAGATTTAAAGTGGGCTTAGTTGCAAAAGGATATGCACAAGTATATGAATTGGATTATAATGAAACATTTATTTGAGTTGTGAAAATGACAACGGTGAGAAGTGTGATTGCATGGGCTGCTATGAACAATTGGAAATTGTATCAAATGGATGTTAAGAATGCATTATTGAATAGCAAATTGCATGAGGAAGTCTATATGCAGAAACCAGAAGGTTATGTGCATCCAAAAGATCCTGAGTGTGTATGCAAGTTAAAGAAAGGGCTTTATGGATTGAAGCAAGCACCAAGAGCATGGTATGAACGATTCACTAAGAAGCTATTGGATCTAAAATTAACGCAATTGAAGGCTTATTATTCACTTTTTGTATGAAATCAAGGAACTAAAATGATTCTTTTGGTGATTTATGTCAATGATTTGATCATTACTAGCAATGATGAGAAGAGAATGGCTTATTTGAAAAAGCAATTGAAATATGATTTTTTTATGTCAAACTTGGGAGAGCTAAAATACTTCTTGGGAATTGAAGTAATTTCAATGCAAGAGGGAATTGGGATGATGCAATGCAATTATATGCTAGAAATGCTTGAGAGATTTGGTATGAGTGCTTGCAAACCTATCGATATGCCACTTGATGCTAATGTTAAGCTTATGCATGATGGAATGTACTTGCATGATGCCAATGCATATAGAAAAATGGTTGGAAGTTTGATTTACATAACAAAGACAAGACCAAATTTAAGTTTTGCAGTTGGTTTGGTGAGTGATTTTATGCATAAACCATGTAGAGTGAAGTTGGATGCAGTGAGACACATATTTCAATATGTGAAAGGAACATGTAACTTTAGCTTGTTTTATGAGAGAAAATTTCAGCCATGTATGTATGCATATACACATCCGATTGGGAAGGAAATGTCATGGATCAAAGGTAAACGAGTGGATTTTCATTTTCGCTTAGAAGTGCAAGCATTTCATGGAGTAACAAAAAGCAACCAACTGTCGCTTTGTCAAGTATCGAAGCTGAATATAGAGGCGTTACACGAGCCGTTTGTGAAGCAACATGGATTAAGTACCTACTTGAAGACATGGGAGTCTACATCGATGGAAAGTTGGTCATCTACTGTGACAATGTGAGAAGCATATTGTTATCAAAGAATCTAGTTTATCATGCGAGATCAAAGCACGTCGAAGTTCACTATGATTTTGTTCATTAGAAAGTCATCAAAGGAGAAGTGGAGCTAATTCATATCGACAATAGAGAACAAGTGGCAGATATCTTCACCAAAGCTCTTCCCAAAGAAAAGTCCATCTACTTCAGAGAAGCTTTAGGAGTCAGGAAGCTTTAGCTTGTATCTAGATTTCATTTCATGTTATTTCAGCTTGTATGGACATATGTATTTCTTTCATTTTGTATTCAAGGTCACTCCGAGCTTGAGGGGAGATTTGATGATGTGGCAATATGCTGTAAAAACAAAAATATGTTAGTATGTGTAATAGATTTTCCACATGACATAGGGATAAACAATTGCATCATGAACTATTAGCATAGTGGGTTAACGTATAAGAACCCCTTTCAACAACTCAGTTAAACTTATTTTATGGATAGAATACCATCTTTGCAATGGAGTCCTTGAATCCTATAATAACGGTTGCTTAGTAAAGCTTGGTAGACTAGAGTCGGACCATGAAGATAAAGAACCAAACATGTTCTTGCTAACAAACAACTATAGAAAGTGTTCTACAATACTCATGCAAAGAGTACAAACTAAAAACGAAAACCTCATATTAGCATATACAATTAAAGGATTCTACTAAGATAAGAAAAAGTAATGAAATGGGATGAATGTGATAAAACATTTCTTGATGAGTAGAGCAGTCCAACCAACTACACTAGAGGGAGATGTCATGCACGATTTGAGTAGTTGATGAATAGGTGAGGAGTATGTGGACTCACAAATTAGAGAAGCTCTAGAGCATGGCTGCCACAAACCTAGAGGAGCACTTAAAACATTGCAAAGCTAGACTTGATAATACTAAATAAGAAAAAGGATATCCATGCAATATGGACAGGCTCAACAATTGGGTGAAGAAGAGGAGTTTCTTCTCTATTTCATTGAGCAAATATGGAGCTTACGAGACACACATATGGAGCTTTGTATCATTGCTATCATTGTGTAGCCTTGTTGAGATGATTGTTTTTCAGAAGGATCGTCTTTGCTTTCATGCTTCTATGTTTTTGTTGAGCAAAAATGGAAGAGTATAAAATTGATGCAAGAGAAGGGCAAAATATACAAAGCGGTGTGGGAGCGATTCATGACGGCTGGTGGATCAAATCAATCATCTCGCTAACAGCGCACGTAGGGTGTCTATGACATGGCACATATTTTTACTAAGGACCATAAGGAAGTGCATTTCTATACATATTAACCACGTCTTATAAGATGGAAGAATCAGCTTTCCGTTAGTTAGTCTTTCTTTAACAATTTTAGTCTTGGGAAGAATCAGTATTTCTATTTACGAGTGGAGGAAAAAGAACTTCACTATTTTCAGGGTCGGGTAAAACAATTGAAATCAAAGGTAATGCTCTAGTTAATTGATCATCATAATCTACCAAATACAAAGTTTCCTCTACGACACAATCCTTAATTAGTTCTTCATTGATTGTATTATTTTCTGTATCTTGTGAGACACTAACCTCTAGTGGAATAGGAAAAAGTATTTCTAACAAAGAAGAAGGTAAATCACGTCCAATAGAAGTACTACTTGTAGATTCTTTGTCAGACATGTAAAGATAAATGCAAGTAACTGGTTTAACATTTTTTAAACTGTGTTGTATAAATGATAGAAACTAAAATTTTTCCTATACAAAAGCTAAGAAACAAAAACAAGCAACAAAATTTCAGCTTCGTAATTTTCATCCAATCTTTTTTTCATCAATTCGTCTTCAAATGATCTACAAAATAACATGAGCCAATAAGTATGTTTTCATGAATAAAAGACACTCATTTATAAATTTAATATTCAAAACTTAACATATTTTAAACTTATGCTAACATAAGTTAATTAACTTTCTTATATATCTCATAAGCACATACATTCATTTTTATTACCTATCTACTTCATATATGCACATGCACTCATGCACTCTTACACATATGCCTACATTTATCACTACTATACATGCACATGCATACACCTTTCATGCAGACATGCACACATCACTTATGCTCACATACATTCATTACTTATGCACACATTCTAACATACATGTCTCACTCATGCACACATGTACCTATCATATGCACATGCATAAACTTCACATGCTTACACTAAGTTCACATACATAAACGGACTTCTCATACCTACACATGCATACACTAACTCCACTAACGAATTAAATCCAATGCATTTAACATACACTTAGTATCATAATAAATAACCTTCTATCATGTCTAAGCTAACAAGTATGGGTTGCAAAAGATAGGCTAATAGATAGGAAAAGGTAAATGAATAGATATCATCAGATGGGATAAAATCAAAAGCTAAGTGAATCTTAATGATTGAGGATGGAGAATTTGGATGAATAGAATGAAGCCTAATTAAAGGAGTAAGGAAAGGTAAGAATGGAATATAAGATCGGGGAAATATCGTTGGGAAAGATGAGGAAACATGGCTACTTCCAATCCCTTTTTCTACTATCTTGGAAAACATAAAAGTATGCATATAAAAAATTTACTTATGTAATCAACTTAATCATATAGTTATAATTCTAACTACTATATTCAATAGTTATCTTTTCATTGCATTCAAACATGAACCTAAATAAGTTACTTATTGGAAAATCTATTAATTAAAAACACACACACGTAGACATTCTATATAAACATATACTAATCACATGCACTAAACATACACATCACATACACTTCATATCATCAAACATCAAAAACACACATACTAAACATACATATAAAATATATACACACACTAATCATTCACATATACGCATATCACATATATACCATACATCTCAAACATATATAATAAATACACTTTACACATATGCATTACATAAATTAAATGAAAGTAAAATATATAAAAATAAAATAAAAATAAAATAAAAAAAGAAAAGAAAGGAGGTAAAAGATAAAGTAAAAATGCGCTGCACTACTGACTGCAGTAGAGTGAGGGAAAAAAATAAACTAAAAAAATAAAATATCTCTCTCTCTCTTTCTCTCTCTCTCTCTCTCTCACTCTATCTCTTTCTCTCTCTCTCAATCTTTGCTCCGTGCAGCACGCTGCGCCGCAGACAGCAGTAGCAGGAGGGATAAGAGAGGAAGAAATAAAGAAAAAAGAGAAGAAAGAAGAAAGAAACAAACAAACAACAACAAAAAAAATCAACTTCCTCTCTTTCTCTCTATCGACTGCAGCATGGAAAAACAAAAAACAATTGCTTTGCATTCAATGAGCTCTCAAAAGTAAGAAAGATGGCATTCTCTCTCCTCCTACAAGAAAGGACAGCATGAAAATATGTGCATAGTCAATCAAGGCCTAAATTTTAGACTAAAATGAAGTACTTGCAAAATAACATGAGCTTCAAGATATGACTACCCTCCTTTTATACATGTGAGTAGCCCACCATAGCGCACAATTTCCTAAGTTAACTCATTCATGCAGCCCACATTTACTCCACATTCACTCAAGCACAACTCAACTAAAAAAAAGGCCGTGGGATTTTCCTTTTATCAAAAAATTCAATTTCCACTTACAAAATAAATATTCACTTGACCTTTTTTATTTTCACACTTTTATCATCCTTTAGAATTCATTAAATACAACCGTTCAATTATTTAATTAAGTTTTCAATAACCTTAATATTATTTAAATACTTTCAACAATTATTTAACATACATTTAATATTTTATTTAATTCATTTAGATTTAAAATATTTATTAAGGTTTTAATTTACCATTTCTTGCCCTATTCATTAACTCCTTGAGAGAACAAAACCTACTCACTTAACCCCTTCACCATACGTTTACCTTAGACTACCCTTAAACCATGTTTCTAATCAATCAAAACATTTTAGTTTAGTTTTAAATCTCATCCAAACCCTTAACTAACCCATAAACTAAGCTCCTACACTATCAAAACCTTTTAGTTTTCTTACTAATTCTTATCTAAACCCTTAATTATCCTTCAAACTTATACTTTTACCCTATAAATCATATTCGAACACTATATTGGACCCTTGAATAACCTTTAATTTTCATTCAAACCTTAATTAAACCCTTAATTTACCCTTCGTTTTTCATCAGATACCCACAAATACCTTTGAAAACTCCTTCTAAATACTTTTCATCTTTGCACTAAAACCCGAATCATCAAAACTTCATGTCCTACAAAATTCAAACGTAAGTTAATGTTTCAAAAATAATTAAAACTTATTTTGATAAATTAATCTTCAATTTTTTAATAATATTTTAGGAGGGATAAAATTCTCTTGTCAGTGGGGAGGACATCGAAGAGAAGGGATGTTCTACTACACCACCACGACCACCAGGTCTACGGACCCTCACTACTCAAGTAGTGACCATTACATCTGTTGATCTTTAATGTACAAGTCCAAAAATTGGATCATATTTACTGTAAACTCAAAGAAGACTTTCAACATTTTTACTCTCCAAGTATTAAAGGGGTTCTTTCAAATAACACTAACACGGTTAGACTCAACATGGGGGGAGTCTAATTGATAGGAGTTATAGAGGTTCAAAATTCCTCTAACTCCCACCAAGCAGGAGTAGAATTGATTCTTGTTGTTGTTGTTGTGAGCTCTTTGCACTTGCCAAAGAACAGTGCCCATTATGTTAGCTTCTCCAAGGAGAAATTCTCTAGAACCAGACAGCTTCAACCGCGCATTTTTGCAAAAGAGATTGATAGCATGCAAATATTTTTGAGCAGTCTTACAATTGAAGGAAAGGTCCTCTAGGTCTTCAATAAGCCCACAATGAAAATACTTTCTAGCATCAATTTTATACTCTCTTGGCTTGCTACCAGTCCAAACTCCTTTATGTAGTATCATCCACAAGAGGAAAGACTCCTTCTTGGAAATAGGGAAAGGATAGGTGCATTGAAATTTGTATCTCAACTTCTATGGGTTCCAACCAATGTTCCACTTGTATCTCAACTTTTGTGGGTTCCAACCAATGTTGCACTATTTTTTCAGCTTATCAATTGCTCTGATACTAGTAAAGGACCTTTCAAAATTCTTTGCTTCTATGTGTTATGGGTCTACGCACGGATGGGTCTTACTGTGTAAAGAATGGTAGAAACTATGAAATGAGCTTTGCGCTTAGTCGAGTACAAAAACACAATGACAAGATCTTGAAAAGTACAAAGCATTGAGTTCTGCATGAAAGGTAGTGGACAAAGCAATACAATCCGACAAAGTTTTTCATGAATGAACAGAGAGAAAGAGAGCCATAGATCATCAGAGGAGAGAGATCATTGGTTTCGTGAAAGAATACGTAGAAGCTATAGGACCAGCGCTCCAAACTCGACATGATACTGTTATGCTTCACAGTACGCTGCACAACGGAAATTGTATATAGGTCGTTATCACTATAAACGCATATAGATCATCATAGTCACACGATCACAAAGAGGTATCACACTAGAAAGAAAGATTATATCTTCGATACACATTTGATTTGGTTTTTCTTTTGAGTGCATGTGGCAAGTGACATCATATATACACTTGGAGGTCTTTGAATGAGATATATGTTTGAATTTATGGGTCCTTAGTTTGGACAACTGATGCATCTTGTGAGGTTATATTTACCCTATTGAAAAACTTGAATTAAAACAAAATTGATGGATATCGTGAGGTTTTGAACTATGGTATACTCGTCTCTTGGAGCTACCTTGGTGATATAGGTAGAAGGCCAAAGTGAATACAGTCTGAAGATCTCATGTATCAATCACGGGATGGATGTATGAAATTATGCTCTCATGTGAGAGAGATTTTGTGAAGAGATGGATAAGTATGTGTTTGAAGATGAAGAGGTGTTGCAAAATCCTTGATCTACACCAGCCAAATGAACTCCAGGAGTAGATGGTGGGCCCTTTTAGCTTGCCAATGGATGTATTAGACACCCTATGTACCTTGGAAGATCACTCTCAAAAAGATAGATCAAAACAGATAAGTTGGAGTTAGCTCAGAGGTGAAAACTTGCTATCTTGGTTCATACACATGTCCAGTGTTTTACATAATTCTCTGAGCACAGCAGCAATTAGCTTAATTCCTCTTGAGGAAGTCTAGTTAGCTTAAAGAGCTAACTTTCAAGATTAATCTCATCAAAAATAACAAAGCACACACTGAGAATGAGTTTTAACAAGTGATGACATCATCCCGATTTTCACGGGCTGCTACAAAAATAGACCAGTGAGCAGAAAAATCAACATAACTCAAAATGTAGAAATCCAATGATTATGAAAATTTGTATGATTATACTAGACTTTAAGCTGAATCCAGAAAGCTTTAAATCACTTCATTTGGATAAGTAACCACTGAGTAACACCTCTGAAAAGATGAGTGAAAAAGTCGGGTACCTGACAGAGAGGTGAAGATGAACAGACCCTGTTGACTTCAAATGAACATAACTGAAGATTGAAACATCCAAATTACATGAACATTTATGAGCATATAGTAGACTTATAGACCTAACTTTACCAAGTTAAATCACTGAAAATGATGCATCAAGCTCAGATAAAACATCTCTGCAAGCTGACTGAGAAAACTGAGAGTAATGGTAGTGAGTAGTACACTTCACAAGAACATGGAAAGATGAACTCAAATAATCATGAAAATGAAAGTATATTGCTTGTACAATACAATGACTTACTGATACATATGTGTGCCTTGTAATCACACCTTGATATGGCATAAAGCTCAGCTCTTGGAGGTCTTCACATAGGTCTCTCTAACCACGACTAAACCTGCCATCTATTTATAGTTGAGTTTGGGAGGCTAACTTCCCTCAATCACTCTCCAATCAATCAATGATTGATTTGATTCTCTACCTACCACAAATCACGAATTCGTGGCTCCTCTTTCCATTCTTGATCATGTGGACTCAACCACTTAAGATTCTCTTACTTTTACATTAAGTAAACTCTTCAAAAGTTACAAGAGGTAGTTCACAAGTGAACTTTACATAGTCTTCTTTTTAAAGCTTCTTCTAAGACTTTGTGAGACTCAAGCCAATACTTAGGCTTGTTATAGACTTGCTCCAACAGCTCCCCCTCAAGCCAAGTATGCTTGAGGTTTTCAATCTTCCAAGATTACCTACAAACCAATCATAGCCTTGAATTTGCAAAGCTTTGTACCATCCAATGCTTTGGTTAGAATATCTGCACATTGTTGATGAGTGGACACATATGATATTTGAATCTCTTTGCTTAGAACCTTTTCTCGTACATAGTGATAATGAACTTCAATATGTTTAGTCCTTGCATGAAAAATAGGATTAGCAGCCAAGTGAATAGAACTCATATTGTCACCAAAAATAGTTGGAGTTCCAAACTCCAATCCAAGATCTTTGAGTAATGTCTTCATCCACATAGCTTCTTGTGTAGCTATGGCAAGACCTCTATATTCAGCTTCAGTAGAAGAGAGAGCAACTGTGGGTTGCTTCTTGGATGACCATGAAATAATCTTTGAACCTGCAAAGGTAAGATAACCTGAAGTGCTCCTTCTATCTTCCTTGGAGCCAGCCCAATCTGCATCAGAAAATAGCTTCAAACCTAAATCAGATACATAAGGATAATAAAGTCCTTCATTTATGGTTCCTTTGAGATACTTGAGAATCCTTTTGGCAGCATCCATATGTGGTTTTCTTGGTGTGTGCATAAATTGGCTTAGCACACTCACACTGTAACATATATCTACTCTTGTCAATGTGGCATAGTTGAGACTACCCACTAGACTTTGATATGATGTGATGTCCTCTATGAGTTCACCTTCATGTGAGCTCAATTTGTGATTGACCTCCATTGGAGTACCTGCAATCTTACAATCTTGCATCTTGAATTTTGCCAACATGTCCTTAATGTACTTCCTTTGAGTGAGAAACAAACCATGATCTTTGTAGACAACTTCCAAACCTAGGAAGTAGGTAAGTGAACCCAAATCACTTATCTTGAACTCTTCTCTCATCTGATCTTTGATCTTCTTCATAGCATCTGCATCATTTCCTGTCAATATAATGTCATCTACATATACACATAGATAGATGACCTCGGAATTACTCTTTTTAATAAAGAGTGAAGGATCTGCCTTGCTTGGTTGAAAGCCTTTGTCCTGCAAGAATGAAACAAGCCTGAAATTCCAAGATCTTGGAGCTTGCTTGAGACCATACAATGCTTTGTTAAGTTTACACACATAATCAGGATAAACTTGATTCTCAAAACCAGGTGGTTGTGCCATATATACATCTTCTGTTATCCAACCATTCAAAAATGCATTCTTTACATCTAGTTGAAGTATCTTCCAATTCTTGGAAGAGGCAATACTAAGCAAAACCCTAATAGTAGGCATCTTTGCCACAGGAGAGAAGGTCTCCTCATAATCAATTCCCTGAGTTTGTGCAAAGCCTTTTGCTACAAGCCTTGCCTTATACCTGTTAATGGAACCATCAGAATTCTTCTTGAGTTTATAGACCCATCTTGAGCCTATTACCTTCATGGATGAAGTCTTGGGCACCAAATCCCAAGTGTTGTTTTCCTCAAGTGCTTCAATCTCTTCCTTCATTGCATGCTTCCATTCTGTTTTTGCTTTGGCCTCTTCAAATGATGATGGCTCCTCTTGGTTTATGTCCTGTGCTATGTAGATAGAATGTTTAGTTACTAATGAGGTGTCAAACCCATACCTTTCTGGTTTTTTCTTTTCCCTCATAGATCTTCTTAGGCCATGATGTGATGATTCTGCTTCATGTCCAAGTTCCTGCAATTTTGCTTTACCTTTAGACTTCCATGCTTTGATCTTTTCCATGTGAGATTCTTCATCATCCTCTGAGGTGTCTTGTTCTTCAATCTTTGATTGTTCTCTACCAAGCTTTGGAAAATCTTCTTCAAGATCATATGGTAAATTGATCTTCGTGCATGAATCTTCATACCATGAATTGTTCTCATCAAAAACTACATCTCTGCTTACCAAGAATCCTTTGTTGGTAGGATTGTATAACCTGTAGCCCTTTTGATTGTTGTCATATCCAATAAATACACACCTTTCTACCTTTGGATCCATCTTGCCTCTAACCTGTGAAGGAACATGAGCAAAAGCAATACATCCAAAAATTTTACAATGATCTAAGCTTGGTCTTCTTCCATTCCAAGCCTCATATGGAGTCATCCCATCAAGGGATTTTGAAGGCAACCTGTTAATCAAGTAAGTGGCTGTAGATACAGCCTCAGCCCATAAGTAATTAGGTAAATGCTTTTCATTTAACATAGACCTTGCAGCTTCAACAATTGTCCTATTCCTCCTTTCTGCCACTCCATTTTGCTCAGGAGTGTACCTTGTAGTTACCTCTCTTTTGATTCCTCTTTCTTGAAGAAAAGAATCAAACTCATGGGAGAAATATTCTCCCCCTCCATCTGACCTTAGCCTTTTTAGTGATTTACCTGTTTGATTCTCCACAAGAGCCAAATATCTTTTGAAACATGAAAAAACTTCATCTTTGTGTTTCATAAAGAATAGGATAGTCCATCTGCTGCAATCATCAATAAAGGAAACATAATACCTTGATCCAGATATTGAAGCTTCCTTGCTAGGTCCCCATACATCTGTATGAACCAACTCCAAGAGATCTCCATGCATATAACCTTTCTTCATGAATGGTAACCTGTGAGACTTTCCAAATTGACATGCACTACACTTATAAATCATATGTTGTTTTGACAAATTAGGAAGTCCAAGTACACTTTGGTCCCTGCAGATTTGCTTTAATGACCTTTCACCAATATGTGCTAACCTTTTGTGCCATACTTCCAATTCTGTGAGTGTCTGACTACCATAATTAAAGAGAGCAATGTTTCTAGTGTCCTCTAATTCAAATATGAACAATCTACCTGTCTTTTCACCTTTTGCAATTCTTCTGAATCCTTGACTTGGATCTTCAACAAATGCTCCTGTTTTTGTGAACCTGACTTGCAACCCTTTCTCTACTATCTGCCCAACACTTATCAAATTCTTTGTAATGGTAGGGACATAGAGTACCTTACTGAGTAGGTTGATGTTTCCATCACGTGCTTTGACATTGCCTATTTTCTCCACAGGATGTTTTGTATCATCTCCTGTTTGTACCTCATGCTTATTCCTTGGATCTTCTAAATCTGATAGGAGTGCCACATTTCCTGCCACATGATTTGAATAACCTGAATCTATGTAGAAAACATGCTCATCAGATTTACCTTGTGGCATAGCCATGTTCATGATCAATAATGAATCCTCTTTGTTTGAGTCTTCTGTATAGTTATTGTAGTCTCTCCTTCCTTTGTAGCCTCCTTGATAGTTTGAATGATTGTAGTTGTTGTAGTTGCCATGGTAGTTGTTGAACCTTCCTCTTGAGTAGCCATAACTTCCTCTATTGTATCCTCTGCCTCTTTGATTCCTGGAATTCCTAAAGCAATTTTCAGTTGTATGATTAGTTAATCCACAAATAGAACATGAGTTGGAGTCTTGGGATCTCACCCTGCCTTGTCTACCTCCTCTTCCTCTACCTCTGCCATGTCTTCCTCTACCTGCATAGTTAGCTTGATATGTACCTGCTTCATCATCCACTTTCTTTGCCTTTCCTTTGTTATCTTTAGACTTGCTTTTATCCGTGTATAAAGCTGAAGATTGATTACCTTTAGAGCTTTCTCCATTTTTGATAAGCTTTGCCTCTTGAGTAAGTAGTTGTCCAATGAGTGTGTTGAAATCAGGTACATGCATGTCCATGTACAAATCCATAGCTGTGGTGAATGCTTCCCACTTGTCATCTGCCTTCAAGCCATTGATGACCTGCCTTACAATTTGCTCTTCATCTATTACCTCTCCAATGCTTCCCAAATGATCTGCTATGTCCTTGAGCTTTGTGACAAAATCAGTCACATTTTGTTTGGGAGCCTTCTTGAGAGTTGTGAACTCCAGCCATAGTTGATGCTTCCTAGCTTTGGTACTTGAAGAAAAGAAAGCTTCAAGTGCATCCCATACTTCCTGAGATGTCTTACAACTTCTAATGTGAGGCAACAAAAAATCTGAGATAGAATTGAGGAGATAAGACCTTGCAACTGCATCCTTGGAGCACCATGTGCTCAATCTTTCTTGCTCTTCTTGTGTTGGTTGACTTTTGTTCCTGAAACTTGGCATAACTTCATCTCCAACCACATAACCATATAAACTTCTACCTTGGAGATAAGCTTCCATTCTTAATGACCAAGCTGAGTAGTTACCTCTGTCCAATTTGTCAATTGATGAAGGAAATCCATCTGCCATGTTGTCCAACCTTGCTCTGATACCACTGTGAAGAGATGGATAAGTATGTGTTTGAAGATGAAGAGGTGTTGCAAAATCCTTGATCTACACCAGCCAAATGAACTCTAGGAGTAGATGGTGGGCCTTTTTAGCTTGCCAATGGATGTATGAGACACCCTATGTACCTTGGAAGATCACTCTCAAAAAGATAGATCAAAACAGATAAGTTGGAGTTAGCTCAGAGGTGAAAACTTGTTATCTTGGTTCATACACATGTCCAGTGTTTTACATAATTCTCTGAGCACAGCAGCAATTAGCTTAATTCCTCTTGGGGAAGTCTAGCTAGCTTAAAGAGCTAACTTTCAAGAGTAATCTCATCAAAAATAACAAAGCACACACTGAGAATGAGTTTTAACAAGTGATGACATCATCCCGATTTTCACGGGCTGCTATAGAAATAGACCAGTGAGCAGCGAAATCACCATAACTCAAAATGTAGAAATCCAATGATTATGAAAATTTGTATGGTTATACTAGACTTCAAGCGGAATTCAGCAAGCTTTAAATCACTGAATTTGGATAAGTAACCACTGAGAAACACCTCTGCAAAGATGAGTGAAAAAGTCGGGTACCTGACAGAGAGGTGAAGATGAACAGACCCTGTTGACTTCAAATGAACATAACTGAAGATTGCAACATCCAAATGACATGAAAATTTATGAGCATATAGTAGACTTATAGAGCTAACGTTACCAAGTTAAATCACTGAAAAGGATGCATCAAGCTCAGAGAAAACATCTCTGCAAGCTGACTGAGAAAACTGAGAGTAATGGTAGTGAGTAGTACACTTCACAAGAACATGAAAAGATGAACTCAAATAATCATGAAAATGAAAGTATATTGCTTGTACAATACAATGACTTACTGATACATATGTTTGCCTTGTAATCACACCTTGATATGGCATAAAGCTCAGCTCTTGGAGGTCTTCACATAGGTCTCTCTAACCACGACTAAAACTGCCATCTATTTATAGTTGAGTTTGGGAGGCTAACTTCCCTCAATCACTCTCCAATCAATCAATGATTTATTTGATTCTCTACCTACCACAAATCATGAATTCGTGGCTCCTCTTTCCATTCTTGATCATGTGGACTCAACCACTTAAGATTCTCTTACTTTTACATTAAGTAAACTCTTCAAAAGTTACAAGAGGTAGTTCACAAGTGAACTTTACATAGTCTTCTTTTTAAAGCTTCTTCTAAGACTTTGTGAGACTCAAGCCAATACTTAGGCTTGTTATAGACTTGCTCCAACAGATTTCACATATGTTACAATATGATTTTGATGCTTTCATCTAGAGTTCAAGTTTGAGAGTGGATTTATCATATTTTATTTGGCTCATATACACATTGGAGAAAGGAAAATCTGTCAAATTGTTTGGAAGATATCATAAGTGAGCATCATAGTGCATAGGGACACACGGATTGCATAAAACAAGAGAAAAACATTGACATTACTTGCAAACATTCAATTTATTGGTGCATATATCAAAACATATAGGCGAAATATTCTCCAATGTTTTCCTAGCTCTCTCTATAAGAACTCCATAACATAGAGATGTGCTTAAGTCCTAAGAATAGGTGATCATATTATGCAAATACAGGGACACAAGCTTAACAAAGATAGTTATCATATATCGTCTTATAGGATAGAGAATTTTTTAATAATCAAAGAACTTTGGGGATTAGAGAGTGGAGAGGACGAGTGCCTTGAATTGCTAGATAATCCCAACATAGATCAGTAAAAAGAATATAAAACATCGATAGAGAAGTCTAGAAAATTTCTCCACAAGATATTCATATGTTCCTTATTCCACATATCTGAATGCTAATATACCATAAGAGGCTTGGGAAATAATTCATAAAATCTATGGTATATTGACAAAGGATTGAAAATTCACAGGAGAAATAAGATAGTGTATGGCATGGAAATAGATACATTAGTAATTATGTGGCTGAAACTAGAAAGATTATTGATTACTTATATTCCATAAATTGCAAGGTTAAAGATGAATATATGGTGTTAGTCATGGTGAATGGTCAAGCACCACAATATAGGATCTTAGACACTTCCATTTTGGTAAGAGGCAGTCTCCCTAATCTTGATAAATTAGTATTACATTGTATGACAGGAGAAGTGAAGCTTGGTTTGAATGGATCAGAAGGTGAAAGCACATTTCAACATAAAGGAAGAGTTTCTAGCCCTGGTAATTCAAACTCTAGAAATGTAAACACATTGGATATGAAAAGAGATAGAGATAGATAAACTTCTACAGGTAGAAGAACATCGCAAGTAGCTAGAAATTCTTATCATTGTAGTAAGTATGATTATTTTGAAAAGGATTGGTATCATAATCAAAATCGCCAAAGAGGAAGAAGTAGAGGACATTATGAATCACATGGAAATTTCTCTGCTAAAAGTTCATAACGAAATTATTGCATAGATAATATCTTTGCATGGAGCATATGTTAAATAGCATGTGTAAACATACAAATGATACTAATTGGTACATAGACTCTAGTTGCACAAATCATACCACAAGCATAGTAGATTGGTTTGAGTGTAAAGAGGCTTTGAAGAGTAAAGATTATGTGGTAACTAGTGATGATAATTTATATCTAATTAAGAATGTTGAAAATGCACTACTAGTAGAAAAGAATGGTATTCGAAACACATTGAGTGATATTTTACCTATGCCTAGAATTACAAAGAACTTACTTTTGGTTTGTGAGCTTGTGGATCAAGATATGGAAATACTCTTTAATTAGCTTGATTGTTTCATACATGATTTCAAGTATGGCAAAGAGGAAACTTGCTAGGTCATACCATAACTTAGCTCCATGCACCCACATCCCTTCAGCATGTAGATTTTCATAATCAAGATCTCCTGAACAAAAGGGTATTGCTCGCCAAAGGGGAGCCTTCACTAAGAAGAGAAAGTTCATGTTTCCATGAGAAGGAGGTTCTTAAAGTTAACTAGAAGCTATTCATGAAGGGAACAGGCATCATTTTGGTCAACACATGTTTTGAGCCTGCATATTAATTATATGAGCATACTTGAATTGGAAAGATGACACAATGGTGTGTTTGTTTTCTAGTTTGCAACAAATTATTGAAGAAAAGATATAAGAATACTCAAGGTGAAATTTAGAAGGTTCCATGGGTGCCTCAATTGGAGCCTACTTGAGAGCATGGAATAATTACATCTACAAAAGATCGATTTGCTAGTAATCAAACTCTGATACTTACATGTGATGAACACAATAGAGGCTTTGATGTTGGCTGATCAATTTCAAGTTGTGTTATGGCTGCAAGAACGTCTATCATGTATACTTGTTTCAAACTTGTGCTTCTAACATCGCCAAGATTTTTTAAAATGTTTGGATCATGGATTCCCATCAAAAAAATAAAAATCAGCTTAAAAGAGGTGTGAACAGCCATAGGAATTATGCACCAAGCCATGAGACCTGTCTTTCATTTAGCCTCTTTAATGTAGCCAATTCCCCACCATGTGGGCCTGGCGATTAGATCCCATCTCAGAATTTTCCGTGTAAGAATTGCATTGGAATTTTTGGATCTTTGCATTTGTTTGTCTTTCCAATGTCGTAATCATTTATGGGTGTTAAGAAATGGTCACAATCATTCAAGTTCATGGATCGTTAAGCGCTCTACCTGCCTCAATCTTTCAAGCACAGATATTGTTTGAATGAAGCAATTTACCGAGGATTTTTTTTTTTTTGATGCGTTAAGGTCATCTCCTGCAATGATCAGGCTTTAGTTTAAGTACCTTCTTAAGAAAAAAGAGCAGAATGCACTCCACCTTATAGTAGCATGTTATGCTCCTCACAAACAAACCGTTTCCACCTTTGGCAAACATTTATTCTTGTACATATTCATTCGTGGGGAATGCATAGGAGTTTCTTATAGTAGCAAGGCGGAGCTATGTGGCTAAGCAAGTACTTACAGAGAGGTGGGCCGATCGACTACTTTCCCCAAATACCTCTCCTGGCGAGGTGGCTGGGCATAAACCGAGCCTGAATGTCATCTCGGGGATGTCAGTGCGATTTGGAGAGTATATGGCCAGCTTGTCTTTGGATTTCCTCGTTGCACACTATGTAGTCAACTCGCTTGCGATAGGAGAGGCTTCTCTGCATTCAATGGATGCCTAGTACATCTCTTCGCTTTCAAATCTTTCTAGAAGAATTTATACTACGTTGGACAATCCACAACGATAATATATATATATATATATATATATATATATATATATATATATATATATATATATATATATATATATATATATATATATATATATATATATATATATATATATATATATATATATGTATATATATAGAGAGAGAGAGGGAGAGAAGAGAGAGAGAGAGAGAGAGAGAGAGAGAGAGAGAGTCTAATGGTCACGAAGGAGGAAATCTTAAATTTTACCCTCCATGTGTATCATGGGAGTGTTTTTTGCCAAAGACTTTCTAGAGCCTTCTAGAAGAAACTAGCTTTGTTAGCTTGAGTACATTTAAGAAGTTTTAGACACATGGTTCACTTGATAATATTAAATTCTAAAGAATTGAGATACCTACTTAGATGATCTTTAATATGTACGTGAAAACTAGAGTTAACTTGAGCTCTTATTGTTTACCTTAGAGATATAGAAAAGTCCATTGGGAGGAGGAGAGAACTATTTTCTGTGGTGCGTGGTTAGCTTAATGATGGTATTAAGGATATTCAAAGGTCCTTCTCGTTGCTCACTACCAAACAAAGCAGTTCCTTATCCATGTAGAGCAAAAAGACTTTCTTTAAACTCATCAATGTCATCAATAAAAAGTCATACCCATATTTTTGCTACAAAAAGTAGATTATTTTTCATATTCCTCTCAAAAGTTCTTGAATTAGCCCCCATAAATTCTCTTTAACACTTCTAATATGCAATGCTGAGTTTATTTACAACAAGAATCTATCTAGGAGGCCCTATAACCCCATCGTCCTACCAACGGATAATAGTAGGAGGAGACTCTTGCCCTTACATGCTTTCAAATTTATAACCAACTTTGTCTGTGAGGAAGATCTACCTCTATGGGATTCTTATAAGAAATATAGGGAAACTTCTATGTTTTGATTTGTGCGTCTTTCCTTCCTCAAGTAGTCCAACATATTCCTTGTCCAAGTTGTGCATACGTAAAGGCATACTTTGAGTAGTCAAGTTAGTTTTTCAAGAAAATAGATAGCCTTCCTCAAACCTCTTCCGAGTACTCATGGCGACATCCACTCCTTGCTTCTTCATAAATCCTATCACACCTGTATGCATAAGTTTCCGGAAATGGAGATAGATAGATAGATACATAGAAAGAGAGGGGGGAGAGAGAGAGAGAGAGTGAGAGAGAGAGAAAGACAAAGAGACGAGAGATAATGAAACAAAGAAAAGAAGAAGAGTAGATTTAACATCTTGATCATTAACGGATCGGTCAATATGCAAAGGATTAGGAAGAAACCACTAAAATGGAATCCATTCATTAAAAAAAATAAAAATTTTATTTTTAATTTTAATTGCATAAAGTGGAAATAATACATGCATGTGTCAAAGGTTGAGGATTCAATGATAAGAACAAGAGAATAAGAATCCCACTTGCATTGAGAATAAGAATCTACTCGACTACTTTGTGCATTCTATTATTACTTGCACACTCTTGGAGGTCACTCTCTGGTGATTATACAGAGCCTGAGTCTCTGAGTGGAGTTGGCTATTAGCATTAGAGAGTGATTGAATGGCTTGCAAATAGTCTCTTAGTGTGATTTTATTGCATTTCTGCTAGAGAAGTTTTTTCACACGTGTAGTATTCTTTGTGTTGATTGTTTCTAGTTTCTAGAATGGCATGCTAGCCCCTATATTGCATTTCCGGCCGCTCTAATCATCTAGTGATCTAGGAAGTGAATTTGGGGTTCTCTTTCTTATGTCCATTTTGTCATTTTTCTTTGTCTTTGACCGTACAATTTCTCTTTTATGAGTAAGTGCACTTGCACACGAAAATGTTACAGGGTATACTTCCCTAAGGAAGAACCTCCCTTGACTAGATAAAGTACTAGAAGTGTGTGGAAGTATAGTTTCTTCAACATTTTGACACTTGCTAGAGTTAGATAGCCGAATACCTCCTCTACATGAGGGTTGTGTTTTGCATATGTCATTCTATACAAAGTTCCATTTTCTATGAGGTATGATAAATAAGGATTTTTCTAGGTTCATGACATATAATAGTGTAGAACATGATGCAATACTTCAGGGTTGTGTTTTGCATATGTCATTTATATAGAGTTAAATTTTTTGGATAACATTTTTGGATTTAAACACTTTGGGATTTGCTCTTATGGTGCCATCTTAAGGTAGCAAAAATATAAAAAGCTTTAGATAGCATCCCTATACAATGAAAATAAGAAGTTCCATTTTTTTCTTACATTGTATTGTAATATTTTTAGCTATAACAAGAAAAATAGTGCATATTTCCCAATGGATTGTGATTTCGTGAGGTGCCCTAACAAAGGTGCATATATAGGGGTTTGAAGATTTCTTCCATATATAGGTAAGCTATAAGTTTCATTGAATGAATCTAGCCACTACAAGGAATACGGGCGTGTAGCGACGGTTAACGCGATAGAATTTCGTCGCTATAAAATTGCAACTTGCGTCGGAATTACCGTCGAGCGTGGACCGTCGATTATACGACCCAAAAAACGACGGTATTTGCGATGCTTCCGCCTAACGTCGCTTAAACGTCGCTTGTCAAAGGCGTCGCTTAAGCGACGTTTTTTTGCGTCGCATAAGCGACGGTGCACACTGTCGTATAAGCGACGGTGCACACTGTCGTATAAGCGACGGTGCGCACCGTCATATACGCGACGCTAAGCGAATGTCGCTTATACGACGACGCGTTGCATCGCTTATACGACGATCTATTGACGGACAAAAATTAAAACGTTGGAGGCTCTGCAATCGGCATTTTCACGCATCTGATCGAAGAGCTCTCCAACGTTCGCAATTGCGCTGCGCTTACGAGCTGAAGCAAGTATATGCAGAATTTTTGTTTTGCTTAAGCTCTCTATTATTGTCTCCCTCTGTCTTTGTTTCTCTCTTTCTACATCTTTCTCTCTTTGAATTTTCTCTCTCTCTCTAGATCTCTGTCTCTAGATCTCACTCTCTCTCTCTCTCTAGATCTCACTCTCTCTCTCTCTCTAGATCTCTCTCTCTCTCTAGATCTCTCTCTCTCTCTCTCTAGATCTCTCTCTCTCTCTCTCTCTCTCTCTCTCTCTCTCTCTCTCTTTTCTCTCTCGTTATTGCAGGTTATTCAAGAAGCTAACCAAGCAAAAACTATGGGTCACAATTGTAAGTACAATTTCTATTATTTGTAGATCATTTGAATTGTGTTATTTTCATTACATACCATACTCACACTTATTGATATGCACTCATACACTTATACATGATGAAGAAGCACACACACATACATATACCTACATATACACATATACATGCACATACACACACATACACATAGAGTTATACATATACACACACATACACAAGAACATGCACATATTGATACATACATATACACTTATACATGCACATGCATATACATACATATACGCACACATACACATGCACATATACACATATACATGCACATACACACACATACACATAGAGTTATACATATACATGCATATACATATACACACATACACATGCACATGCACATACTCATACAGACATATACACTTATACATGCACATGCACATACATACATATACACACACATACACATGCACATACATACATATACACACACATACATACACACTTAGTTACACACATATGAATGAATTATATAATTAAAGTATTAAAACACATGCTTAATATAAACAATAATAACAATCAATAGAACAAAACTCTTCATTACTTAATACCATACACACAATTCAAAACATGGCTGAAATGAAAAATATATAGATAAATATATATATATATATATATCAATGTAAATACATATAATCCAATGTCATAATCAACTAAAATCCTAATCATCATCATCATGATCATCATCATCATCAACAATATCATGATCATCCTGATCTTCCTCATCCTCATCCTCATGATCACCCTGTGACGATCGAGATCGTCCCTCCTGTGTCTGTCTCTCCACCTCATCCATATTTGTCTCCCCATAATACTCCTGTATTACATATAACAAAAATAAATCAATAAAATAATTAAAACATTCATAACAACAAAATAATTATATAAAATTTAAAAATACTCACAAAGGCATCAGGATGTTCTTGTATATACTCGCTCAAATGCCGATATCCAAAATGTGTAGCATACTCGATCTCGTGTTTCGTAGGATATCGGCCATAATCCTTTCGCTGCAATGAAACAAATAAAAAACATTAGTTGCTTGCATTTTAACTAAAATAAAAAATATACTTACAATAACACATATACTTACAAACGTAGCTACAAAACCATTATGGCCCATTTGGCCTAAGTGCGATGTGTGGCCCGACTCCACTCTCTTCTTTGCAGCAGCCTGTTTATTCAAGGAAAAAAATACATAAATTAAATTAAAAAATTACTACAATATCTAAAAATTATAAATATAAACTATTAATTTGTGTACCTTCTGCTGAGGAAATGACTCCTGAAGACGTAGCTGTCTACGAAAAAACTGCCACGACTCAGGTGGTATGTTAGCTCGCCTCTTATTTTTTTCAACCATACAATATCTCCTGTTAATTTAATCTCAAACAGAAAAAAAAGTCAGAATACATACACATATATACACATATATACACATACACATACACATACACATACCCACATACACATATACATGCAAACATATACGCATGCATATATGTATATATATACACATATACATACATATAACATAAACACACATATACATATCCACATATATACGTACACACACATGCATGCATATACACTCATTCATACAAAATACATGCATTTATCCCACAATAATATGTGTTGTGTGTATGTGAATATGTGTGTATGTGTAAATATGTATATGTGAATTTTTTATTTATGTAGATAATCAAATTATTAATATCAAATACCATTATTTGTAGATTCTGATCAATCAGATGGAAGTCCACCACCGTCTCCTCATCGTGCAACGACTTTATACTGTAAGTTTATGAAATATTTAATTTTAACTATATTTGATGGATACATAACTTATATATTTTTTTTATGTTTCTTATAATGTGCAGATTCTGATCAATCAGAGGGTACTCCACCACCTCCTACCCATGCAACGACTTCACATGTGTCCTCCGATAGGAATTATGATGAATTTTACTATCAAGAGCATATTATATGTTGGTGTAACTCTTGTTATGGCACGTATCGAAGACCACGATTGGAATGTATTCAACATGAGGCAGAGTATGGTACTTTTGAGCATGCACCATCACCTAGTCAACGTGATAATGCTTGGGTATGTATTTTCTATATATATTAATGTCATTTTTTTATTTAAAAACCATGTATAAAATCAAATTATTATTGATATACAGCAATACTTGCTCGATGATGATGATGATGATGATTTTTCTCATAATGTTAATATACCTCGTACACGTCATGGACTTGCTGTTCATCAATTACAAGCAGAGGTTTCTAGAAATCCTCTACCTCCTGGTTTAGAGAATGAAACGGCTGGAGATTATCCATTGCCAGCTCGTGATCGTTCTTTAGTACAAACATATGATAGAAGAAGATATGGAGGATGGAATAGAGGACCACTTCCTTTAGATGGAGAGGTTTTCAACTTTTGGGGTAATCGCTATATGATTGCTCCATCCACTATTACTAATGCTGGTCGTGGTCTCTTTATTGTAGAGGATTTGTATGTGCCTCCGAACTCTGAAGTCACTCTTATGTCATTTTGTGGTCCTATATATGGATGGGGAGATTGGCATCGACTTTCACGTCATGTTCAAAGCATGAGTACTTATGGAATATACTTGAACGCAGCATCTCTTACTAGTAGAAGGATTTTACGTGCAGAAAATGAAAGATTATATATTGATGGAAGACCTTACACACATGGAAATATAGCAGGTTTAATAAATAGTAGTCGAGGGTTACATAATAGTTCAAGGACTAATTGCACATTTGAGGAGCGTGAAAATAGTCATGAATCACCATACATGAGTAGAGATGTATCAAGATACATAGTTGTCAATGCTATTACTACATTACATGCTGGTGATGAACTATTAGTGAATTATGGATGGCGTAGACCTCCAAGAGCACCTTTTAGCTAGAGAGAATAAAAATTTTCTATCCATATTTAATAAGTTAAATACTTAATTTTATATTTGAAGTTTAATTTTTATTCATTTATGAAATACTAAGGAGTTTTATTTATATGTGTAGATTCCAACGTATGATGTTGATGATATTCGTCCACAACATTCACAATTACCAATAATACCTCATTTATCAGAAGCTTCCATGAGGAGGCTACGCAAAACTAAGCATGTGCAATATGCAAAGTTGAAAGATCTATATTCAAAAGATGATAAAGTACAAGATTTGTGTGACAATGATGAAGATGATGGCATGGCAGATTTTATTGAGGATTGGTATCAAAATGACAGTGAGAGCATGGATATTTCTAAAAATGAGAAATATCTTCGAGAGGAATGTCTAAAGCATGTATACGAAGGAAGTCATTTGACACGACTAAATGCGAGCTTACTTATTCTCAACCTTCAAAATCGTTTTGGATGGAGTAATGTATCTGTTTCGACACTATTAAGGTATAAATTTCAATTTTCTATCTATTTATATATATATATATATATATATATACATATATACATATATATATATATATATATATATATATATATATATATATATATATATATATATATATATATATATATATATATATATATATATATATATATATATATATATATATATATATATATATATATATGCATAAATATATATACATATATAAATACATGTAGGTTTTTATTCTTACTTTAGATAAGGTTATAAGAACAAGAACTTGAATTGAATGGAAACTTTTTGTCCGCGCATCTTTTAAAACTATTAATGCATCTTTCCAAATATTCGCAATGGTGACATGGATGAGTCGCATGCACAGAGGTTACTGCATTGACATTGACATGCAAGAGGTTTACTGCATACCCGAGAAATCCTGCTCTATCTTGACTAACCTCTATGCATGCGATTCATCCATGTCACCATTATATGAACATATGTGTGAGTTGACAGGATACGATTGTTTTGCATAAATATTTTTAAAGATGCATTAATAGTTTTAAAAGATGCGCGGACAAAAAGTATCTATTCAATTCAAGTTCTTGTTCTTACCTTATCTAAAGTAAGAATAAAAACCTACATTTATATATGTATGTATATTTATTTACCTTTTTTAATATATCTTTTTTTGATAAACTTACAGGTTATTATCTGAAAAGTTTTTACCAAGTCAAAATATTCTTCCTACCTCACATGATGAAATGAAGAAGATAATCAACAATCTTGGTATAGATTATCAATGTATACATGCATGTCCTAACGATTGTATTTTATATAGAGGTGAATATGCAGACTCTTTGACATGTCCCAAATGTCAATCTCCTCGATATAAGGGTGAAGAAGGTAAAATCCCGAATAAGGTATTGAGACATTTTCCATTGGCTCCACGGATTAGACATATGTTTCAAAGCCCCGAATTATCAAAGCTTTTGACTTGGGGACATGATCACAAAAGTACTGATGGAATAATCAGAATTCCTCATGATAGTGTTGCTTTTCAGCATATTGATTCTACATGGCCTGAATTTGCACAAAATCCACAGAATCTAAAGTTAGGAGTTGCATTAGATGGGGTTAATCCATTCTCCATGAAATCCAGTAAATGGTCAACATGGCCAGTGGTAGTCATAAACTACAATCTTCCGCCATATCTTAGCATTAAAAAGGAACATTTAATGCTTTCACTTTTAATCCCAGGCAAAAGACAAGTTAAAGATATGAATGTATATCTTGCTCCTCTCATTGACGATCTTCAAGAGTTGAGGAGAGGTATTAATGTCATTGATATATCGAAAAGCATCAATGAAAGACATATTACGATTCGTGGTATTGTGGCTTGGACTATTCACGATTTTCCTGGATATGGCGTTTGTTCAGGTATTGATGTAATTTTTTTTATTCAATATGCATGTAAATAAATATGATTTAATCTAATTATATTTTTATCCTTTTCCATGATGCAGGAATATCTACTAAGGGTTATAAAGCTTGTCCATATTGTGGTGATTGGTTGAGATCAATCTATAGTAAGAATCTCAACAAAAATATTTATCTTCGACATCGACGATTCTTGCCTGATGATCATCCATTAAGATCTAAAAGAGAAGCGATAAATTTTAATGGAAAGCTTGAAACAGGCTAGTATCCAAAACCTATGATGCCTATGGATTGGTATAAAAAATGGACAAATGGACCTCTGATAGATCCAGAAGCAGAAATCTTCAGTGATGATTCAGATAATGAGTATGTGAACAGAGGTAAAGGGAAATTGGCACTCGCAGAGAACATATCAATATGGTATTCTTTGGAGTATTGGAAAGAGTTAAAAGTATGTCATCTTCTTGATCCTATGCATATATTCAAAAATATTGGTTATTCACTATGGCAGCATCTTCTTGGACTAAAAGATACCACGGTATCAAGGAATGATTTGAAAGATCAAAAATCCAAACCAAAGTTATGGCCAGTTTTTGATAGACATCGACAAGAAACGACTTATGCATCTGCTCCTTGGGTACTTACAACAAAAGAGATACAGACTATCAACAATAGAATTCAATTGATCAAGACTCCTACAGGATATGGAGCATCGTTTCAAAACATGTTTACTATGGATGATAAGAGCTTATCTGGATTAAAGACCCATGACTGGCATAACTTTTTGAAACATATTTTACCTTTGGTTATCGATGGATGTACAACGAAAGGAGTACGAGATGTGATCTATCGTCTTGGATCACTTATAAGGTAATTATGATACTTTTATATTTAATATGTATGAATATTGGATATCTTTTATTTTTTAATTAACTTCTTTACAATTGTTTTTATGATTTGTATAGGTGGATTACATCCAAAGAGATCGATAAAAATTCGATCCCACAAAAAAAACGTGAATGCAAAGAGCTACTATGTTTGATGGAAAAAGAACTTCCTACTTCATTTTTTGATATTCAAGTTCATTTACTAGTCCATCTTGTAGATGAGATAGAGATTGCTGGTGTTGTCAACACTCGATGGATGTTTTGGGTCGAGCGATTTATGGGAATACTAAAAGGTTATGTGCGACAAAGAGCAAAACCAGAAGGATCCATGGCAAAGGGTTGGATGCTTGAAGAGTGCATGTATTACGTTAGTGAGTACCTTGAAAGAGTTCATGAAGAAGCTCCACGTGCATGGACCAACGAGTCTTCTTCAAAAATAACAGATGAGGTATTATCAGGTAAGGGGGTTCCATTCTTATTTACATTTCAAGAAAAAAATGATGTTTCTACTTTTGTAGCATATAATAGCGAATGCATGCAAGCATTCGTTAACGAGTACGAGGAACTTCAAAGTCTCCAAAGTAAAAGGCGAAAAAACAAAAGATCTAGACGTAATCTCGATAATAATGAGATTACAGATATACCTTCTTTCACGGATTGGCTATATAGTCGTTTGCAACGCGCCAACGCAAATAATGAAGAAATCTCAGATGAGCAAAGAGAGTTAATGATAGGTTGTGAACAAAAGGTAATTTTATTAAAATATATATTTTATTTTTTTCATATATGTATGTTAGTTTCTATTTACTAATTGAATTTATTTTGCAGGCTCGAATGTTCACTAATATGTGGGCTTTTGGACAGCATATTAGAATCAAAGCCATTGATTCTTTACGTAAAACAGAGGATTCTAGTATTATTGCTTGTTTCAAGCAACTATCACGTGCTAGCTCAAAAGACACGAACCTTATAGATAGCGAACTTGGTTACGTAGGAACTATTATTGGTATCTACGAAATTTCATTTCGTACATTCAAACAGGTAGAAAAAAGTTTATATATTTTTTTTAGAGTTAGTTATTTTTTTAAGCACCTAATAATGGGACGTTTTTGTTGTTATATATTTTGATAGGTCATTTTGAAGGTTGACTGGTATCAAGCGGAGTATAAAGGTAGTAATTCTACAATAAGAAAGGAATTATCTGGGTTTTGGGCAATTGATTCTTCAAGGTAATGCGATTTACTAAAGAACCATATATTCTTCCTAGGCATATTGAACAAGCATTTTTTTATAAAAACCCAGATGCTCATCCTTGGTGGCAAGTCATTCATGTGCAACCTAGAGGTAGGTCATTGTTTGAACAGTTTATTGTTAGAGAGATTGAAGAAAGTCCTCTTGATGATTCAGCATCAGATACTGATACATCAACATCTGGAATAGAAATTAGACTCATTATACGTGATAATGATACTAATCTTTTTGATGAAGAGGATAATTCTCTACATGCTGATTCTACTGATGAGGAAGAGGAATTACCAGAAATAGATATTAATCCACCAATAGATGATGTGATTCATGAGAACATAGATTTAACAATAGAAGAAATAAATGAAATCAATAAGGATAATGAAGATGAGACTATATTGATGTCTTACCAAAATGATGGCAATAATGAAAACATATGAGCAGATTAGATAGTAACTTGAAGCTTCTGAATGGATATCAGATAATAGGTTTTTTTTATTAACTTGAATAACGATGAATCCTACTAGAGAGATGAAATCATGTTCTTCTAAGTTAGAACATGAAGCTCGGGGGTATGCCTAATTATTTTATATATAGCTTTATCTTCGAGGAGTAAATTTTTATCATGTATGTATGCATATGTGTGTGTATTCATGTGTATTATATGTATACATATATTAGTATGCATATATATGTATTTCATGTATATGTATGTGTTTTCATGTGTGTGATATATGTATACATGTATTCATGTACGTAATATATGCAAGTGTTTATAATTGTGTACATGTATATATGTATATGTGTCTATATGTAAATATGTACATGTAAATATGTATGCATGTATATATATGTTTATGTGTGCATGTAGGCATGTACATGTATGTGTAAATATGTACATGTAAATATGTTAGTATGTATATATATATTTATGTGTGCATTTAGGCATGTATGTGTGAAGCATAATATATCTACTCCATTTTATATTTATGTATCCTATCTACATGATGTGTATATATCTTTACATATATTATGAATCATGATCCTCATTGATTCGAGTAGCTATATATAGAGGCATAAGGTTGGGAGGAGAGACATCTCTCTAGTAGGACGTCGGAGGTGTACATATACTTCAAACATATGGCTAAAAGGTTGAATTAGAGTTTTTAAATTAGGGATTTCAAAACCCTAATATCGAGATTAGTGCTCTCTGTCTCTCTCTCTCTCTCTCTCTCTCTCTCTGTCTCTCTCTCTCTCTCATATACATACATACCATGCATTGTCACGACGATGCGCCATAAGTGTCCGCATCTCTTTTAAACACCATTTAAGAGACCACCCTGTCCCAAAATCCGTCTCAAGTGAACTGAGCACGTACTTTTTATCCCTCTCATCATGCTCACTACAAAAATAAAAAACATAATATAAATAAAACATAAGATATATATTTCAATTTATATGTAAAACTTTTACTTACTTCCACAGTAAGTGGATAAAGCGCAGGTAAGAGTCGCATAGTGCACGCATTCTCCTCTTGAACTCCAATCCATTTCCTATGTATACAATATTCCCCTCTGGCTCTATGTCGCACTCTAGTCCTAATGTGCCTATGCATGTCCTCATAGGCAATGTCTCTGCTCTGTTATCACGTGCTGGAGGTGGTATAGGTGTCCTGAAAATAGATAGATAGAAATAAATAAAAATATGTGCTATAATATCATTAAAAAAATTTATGAAAAAAAACATACCTATGAGCAGATAGCTCTCTTCCTGCATGTGGATCCGCAGAAGAGCCCTCGTCTGATCGCGTAAGCATCTGGATCGTATAATCCAGCTCCTCATCGGACATCTCTGCGTAGTCCCGCATTATGGCCCCTAGAGTATCTGACGGAACTCTTGCTCTCATAAGACTTTTTATGAGAGTGAGTTTCGCCTTTCTCTCTCTACTAGGATCCATAATACCTAACATATAAAACAAAATGCTTAGAAATCAATATATATACGTGTATGTGTGTGTATGCATGTGTATGTGTGTGCATGCATGTGTATGTGTGTGTATGCATCATTATGTGTGTATGTGTGTAGGTATATGTGTGTGTTGTCTATGTGTATGTGTGTGTGTCTATGAGTGTGTATGTGTTTATGTATATGTATGTATCTATGTGTGTGTATGTATCTATGTGTGTATGTGTATGCATGTATGTATGCATATGTGTGTGTATGCATATGTATGTGTGTGTATGCATCATTATGTGTGTCTATGTATGCGTTTGTACGTGTGTATGCATCATTGCATGTGCATGTGTCTATGTGTGTATGTGTGTGTCTATGTGTGTATTTGTATGTATGCATATGTGTGTGTATGCATATGTATGTGTGTGTATGCATAATTATGTGTGTATGTGTCTATGTGTGTGTGTATACATTATGACAGTGTATGTAAGCATGTGCATTATGTATGGATATAAGTATGTATGTATGCATATGCATATGCATTATGTATGCATATGCATATGCATCATGTATGCATATGCATTATGTATGCATATGCATATGCATTATGTATGCATATGCATATGCATTATGTATGCATATGCATATGCATGTGTATGCATATGCATATGCATGTGTATGAATATGCATGTAAGTATGTATGTATGCATATGTGTGTGTATGCATATGCATGTAAGTATGTATGTATGCATATGCATATGCAATATGTATGCATGTATGTATATGTGTGTGAATGTGTGTGAATGTGTGTGTGAATGTGTGTGTACATGTGTCTGTATGTGTGTATGCATGTGTATGTGTGTGTATGCATCATTATGTGTGTATGTGTGTGTACATGTGTCTGTATGTGTGTATGCATGTGTATGTGTGTGTATGCATCATTATGTGTGTATGTGTGTGTCTATGTGTATGTGTGTGTATCTATGAGTATGTATGTGTTCATGTGTGTGTATGTGTCTATGTGTGTATGTATCTGTGTGTGTGTATGTATCTATGCATGTGCATTATGTATGCATGTAAGTATGTATGTACATTATATGCATATGCATATGCATTATGTATGCAAATGTATGCATGTATGTGTTTATGTGTGTATGTCTCTCTATGTGTGTGTATGCATATATGTGTGTGTATGTGTGTGTATATGTGTCTGTATGTGTGTATGCATGTGTATGTGTGTGTATGCATGTGTATGTGTGTATGTGTCTATGTGTGCATGTGTGTGTATATACTATATGTGTGTGTGTGTCTATGTGTATGTGTGTGTACCTATGAGTGTGTATGTGTTTATGTGTATATGTGTCTATGTGTGTGTATGTGTTTATGTGTGTATGTGTATGCATGTATGTGTATGTGTGTGTATGTCTCTCTATGTGTGTGTGTATGCATATGTGTGTGTGTATATGTGTGTCTATGTGTGTATGCATGTGTATGTGTATGTGTGTATGCATATGCATTATGTATGCATATGCATTATGTATGCATATGCATATGCATTATGTATGCATATGCATATGCATGTGTATGCATATGCATGTAAGTATGTATGTATGCATATGTGTGTGTATGCATATGCATGTAAGTATGTATGTATGCATATGCATATGCAATATGTATGCATGTATGTATATGTGTGTGAATGTGTGTGAATGTGTGTGTGAATGTGTGTGTACATGTGTCTGTATGTGTGTATGCATGTGTATGTGTGTGTATGCATCATTATGTGTGTATGTGTGTGTACATGTGTCTGTATGTGTGTATGCATGTGTATGTGTGTGTATGCATCATTATGTGTGTATGTGTGTGTCTATGTGTATGTGTGTGTATCTATGAGTATGTATGTGTTCATGTGTGTGTATGTTTCTATGTGTGTATGTATCTGTGTGTGTGTATGTATCTATGCATGTGCATTATGTATGCATGTAAGTATGTATGCACATTATATGCATATGCATATGCATTATGTATGCAAATGTATGCATGTATGTGTTTATGTGTGTATGTCTCTCTATGTGTGTGTATGCATATATGTGTGTGTATGTGTGTGTATATGTGTCTGTATGTGTGTATGCATGTGTATGTGTGTATGTGTCTATGTGTGCATGTGTGTGTATATACTATATGTGTGTGTGTCTATGTGTATGTGTGTGTACCTATGAGTGTGTATGTGTTTATGTGTGTATGTGTCTATGTGTGTGTATGTGTTTATGTGTGTATGTGTATGCATGTATGTGTATGTGTGTGTATGTCTCTCTATGTGTGTGTGTATGCATATGTGTGTGTGTATATGTGTGTCTATGTGTGTATGCATGTGTATGTGCATGTGTGTATGCATATGCATTATGTATGCATATGCATATGCATTATGTATGCATATGCATATGCATTATGTATGCATATGCATATGCATTATGTATGCATATGCATATGCATTATGTATGCATATGCATATGCATTATGTATGCATATGCATATGCATTATGTATGCATATGCATATGCATTATGTATGCATATGCATGTAAGTATGTATGTATGCATATGTGTGTGTATGCATATGCATGTAAGTATGTATGTATGCATATGCATATGCAATATGTATGCATGTATGTATATGTGTGTGAATGTGTGTGAATGTGTGTGTACATGTGTCTGTATGTGTGTATGCATGTGTATGTGTGTGTATGCATCATTATGTGTGTATGTGTGTGTACATGTGTCTGTATGTGTGTATGCATGTGTATGTGTGTGTATGCATCATTATGTGTGTATGTGTGTGTATGCATCATTATGTGTGTATGTGTGTGTCTATGTGTATGTGTGTGTATCTATGAGTATGTATGTGTTCATGTGTGTGTATGTGTCTATGTGTGTATGTATCTGTGTGTGTGTATGTATATATGCATGTGCATTATGTATGCATGTAAGTATGTATGCACATTATATGCATATGCATATGCATTATGTATGCAAATGTATGCATGTATGTGTTTATGTGTGTATGTCTCTCTATGTGTGTGTATGCATATATGTGTGTGTATGTGTGTGTATATGTGTCTGTATGTGTGTATGCATGTGTATGTGTGTATGTGTCTATGTGTGCATGTGTGTGTATATACTATATGTGTGTGTGTCTATGTGTATGTGTGTGTACCTATGAGTGTGTATGTGTTTATGTGTGTATGTGTCTATGTGTGTGTATGTGTTTATGTGTGTATGTGTATGCATGTATGTGTATGTGTGTGTATGTCTCTCTATGTGTGTGTGTATGCATATGTGTGTGTGTATATGTGTGTCTATGTGTGTATGCATGTGTATGTGTATGTGTTTATGCATATGCATTATGTATGCATATGCACTATGTATGCATATGCATATGCATTATGTATGCATATGCATGTAAGTATGTATGTATGCATATGTGTGTGTGTATGCATATGCATGTAAGTATGTATGTATGCATATGCATATGCAATATGAATGCATGTATGTATATGTGTGTGAATGTGTGTGTACATATGTGTGTGTGTAAGTGTGTGTGTGCGCATACCCAACCGGTCTCGCTTCTCCCTCTCCCTCGCGCGTGCGATCTTTCTCTCTCTCTCTCGGTCTTACAGCTCTTCCTCGCGTTCAAGGCCCGGCACAAATGTGCCGGGAGAATTGAATTTTTTTTTTAACATTCCAGAGCGTCGCATATGCGACGCTCTGCAGTTTGCCAACGTCGTTAAATGCGTCGCTAACCAGCGACGCTACTAGCGACGCTTGTGATCAAGCGTCGCTTATGCGACGAGACTTGGCCAAAAAAAAAAATCTGAAATTTTTACCGTCGCTTATGCGACGATTTCATCGCATAAGCGACGGTTTTCGTTTTTTTCGTCGCATAATTCGATTCGGGGGCGTCGCTACGCCCCCCTTTTTCTTGTAGTGAGCGTTGAAACAAAACTAATTAGAAGTGAGGTCATAAACTCTCTAGGAAAATCAAAGTTAATATTATGATGAATCTTGTAGATTCGAAATTCCAAGATAATATTATAGTTTTCTAAAGGATTAAGCAACATGGAAACTTAGCCTAGTGGTTAAGTCTAATGGTCACAAAGGAGGAAGTCTTGGATTACACTCCCCATGTGTATCATGAGGTCATGTTTTGCTAAAAACTTTCTGGAGTCTTCCTGAAGCAACAAACTTGATTAGATTGAGTAAATTTAGGACGTTTGAGACACATGGTTCACTTGAAAATATTAAATTCTAAAGAATTGATATATTTTGATAGATGATCTTTAATATGTGCATGAAAACTAGAGATAACTTGAGCTCTTATTGTTTACATTAGAAATATAGAAAAGTCCATTGCCTAGTGCAGAGAACTAGTTTCTGTGGGTGTGGCTAGGTTGATGATGGTATCAAAGATATTCAATGGTCCTTGGCGTTTGTCACTTCCAAAGAAGCTAGTTCCTCATCCATGTAGACCACAAGGATTTTCGTTTCAACTCATCAATGCCATCATGAAGGAGCGATGCCCATATTTTGCTACAAAAAGTATATAATGTTTCATATTCCTCTCAAAAGTTCCTGACCAAGCATTCCAAAATTCCCTTTAACCCTTAAAATATGCAAAGCCGAGTTGATCCACAACCGAAATCTAGCTACGAGCCCCTATAATCCCACCGTCCTACCTACAAATATTAATAGGAGACTCTTTCTCTTATATTCTCTCAAAGTTCTTACCAACTTTCTATATGAAATAGATCTACCTTCTTGTGCGTTTTTTCTCTTTCTTCGCTCAAGTAGTCCAACGTATGCATTGTCTAAGTTGTGCATATGCAAAGGCATGCTTTGAGCAGTCAAGTTAGCCTTTCAATAAAACTAGAAAGCCTCCCTTATCCTCTGCCGATTACTCGTGGCGACATCCACTCCTTCCTCCTTTCAAACTTCTATCACACTTGTACCCCGAAGTTTCGCGAAACGCATCTCTCTCTCTCTCTCTCTCTCTCTCTCTCTCTCTCTCTCTCTATATATATATATATATATATATATATATATATATATATATATATATATATATATATATATATAGAGAGAGAGAGAGAGAGAGAGAGTCTCTCTCTCTCTCTCTCTCTCTCTCTATATATATATATATATATATATATATATATATATATATATATATATATATAGAGAGAGAGAGAGAGAGAGAGAGAGAGAGAGAGGGAAAGAGAGATAATGAAACAAAGAAACCAAGAAAAAGAGACTCAACATGGGGGGAGTCTAAAGGAGTTACAGTGGTTCAAAATCCCTCTAGCTCCCACCAAGCAGAAGTAGAGTTGACTCTTGTTGCTATTGGTGTGAGCTCTCAGCACTTGCCAAAGAACAATGTCCATCATGTTAGCTTCTTCAAGGAGAAATTCTCTAAAACCAGGGAGCTTCAACCCCGCGTTTTTGCAAAAGAGATTGATACGCTGCTAATATTTTTTAGAAGACTTACAACTGAAGAAAAGGTCCTCCAAGTCTTCAATAAGCCCACAATGACAACACTTTCCAGCATCAATTTTATACTACCTTGCCTTGCTACTAGTCCAAACTCCTTTATGTAGTATCATCCACAAGAGGAACGACTCCCTCTTGGAAATAGGGAAAGACCAGGTGCATTGAAATCTGTATCTCAACTTCTGTGGGTTCCAACCGATGATTCAGCTTATCAGCAATTGTTCTGATACTAGGAAAGGATCTTCTAAAATTCCGTGCTTCTATGTTCTGTGGGTCTATGCACGGAAGTATGTTACTATGTAAAGAGGATGACGTAGCGCCGTCTTCAATCTTTTGCCTTAGTTCCCCCGATTGGAAACGATGGGTTTCCCATTGACGCAATAAAATAGTTGTTTTCATGAGGCGCATGATGATGTGACACTCTATTTGTAAACATAAGTTTAATGAAATCAATGTTTTGGATGAAGGTAAATATAAGATTTTCCGCACGACATAGGGATAAAGAGTTGCATCATGAACTATTAGCATACTAGGTTAATGTATAAGAACCCCCCTCAACTACTCAGTTAAACTTATCTTATGGATAGAATACCATCTTAGCAATGGAGTCCTTGAATATTACAATAAGGGTTGCTTAGTAAAGCGTGGTAGACTAAAGTCGGATCATGAATATAAAGAGCCAAACGTGTTCTTGCTAACAAACAACTGCAGAAAGTGTTCTAGAATACTCATGCAAAGAGTACAAACTAAAAAAGAAAACCTCATATTAGCATATACAATTAAAGGATTCTAGTGAGATAGGAAAAAGTGATGAAATGGGACGAATGTGATAAAACATTTCTTGATGAGTAGAGCAGTCCAACCAACTACACTAGGGGGAGATGTCATGCACGATTTGATTAGTTGATGAACAGTTGAGGAGTATGTGGACTCACAAATTAGAGAAGTTCTAGAGAATCGCCACATAGTGGAGAATAACAAAATAAACTAAGAAGAAATTCGGCAAGAGACTGTCACACTTTGGTGGTATTTCTCAAACTAGGTGGAAACACGCCCTGAGTGCTTTAGACCATGGCTGCCACATACCTAGAGGAGCACTTACAACATTGAAGAGATAGAGTTGATAATACTAAGTAAGAAAAAGGAGATCAACGCAATATGGGAAGGCTCAATGGTTGGGTGAAGATGAGGAGTTTCTTCTCTATGTCACTGAGAAAATTTGGAGCTTACGAGACGCAGATATGGAGCTTTGTATCATTGCTATCAGAGCGCAGTCTTATCCAGATGAGTTTTTTTCGGATGGATCGTCTTCGCTTCCATGCTTCTATGTTTTCTTTTTTGAGCAGAAACAAAGGAAAATAAAATTGATGCAGAAGAAGGGGAAAATATACAAAGGAAGGAGGACATCCAAGAGAAGGTATGTCCTAGTACACCACCACGACCACCAGGTGTAGGGATACTCAATACTCAAGTACTGACCATTACATCAGTTGATCTTTAATATACAAGTCCAGAAATTGGATTATATTTTCTCTAGACTCAGAGAAGACTTTCCGAATTTTGACTCTCCAAGTATTACAAGGGTTATTTCTAATTATACTAACAGGCTTAGACTCAACATCGGGGGAGTCTAATTGATAGGAGTTACAGAGGTTCAAAATCCCTCTAACTCCCACCAAGCAGGAGTAGAGTTGATTCTTGTTGCTATTGGTGTGAGCTCTCAGCACTTGCCAAAGAACAATGTCCATCATGTTACCTTCTCCAAGGAGAAATTCTTTAAAACCAGGGAGCTTCAACCTCGCGTTTTTGCAAAAGAGATTGATACCCTGCCAATATTTTTGAGCGGACTTACAACTGAAGAAAAGGTCCTCCAAGTCTTCAATAAGCCCACAATGACAACACTTTCTAGCATCAATTTTATACTACCTTGCCTTGCTATTAGTCCAAACTCCTTTATGTAGTATCATCCACATGAGGAAAGACTCCTTCTTGGAAATATGGAAAGACCAGGTGCATTGAAATCTGTATCTCAACTTCTGTACGTTCCAACCGATGATTCAGCTTATCAGCAATTGTTTTGATACTAGGAAAGGATCTTCTGAAATTCTGTGCTTCTATGTTGTGTGGGTCTATGCACGGAAGTATGTTACTATGTAAAGAGGATGCCGTCTTCAATCTTTTGCCTTAGTTCCCCCGATTGGAAACGATGGATTTCCCATTGAAGCAATAAAATAGTTGTTTTCATGAGGCGCATGATGATGTGACACTCTATTTGTAACCATAAGTTAAATGAATGGAATGGAGCGCGTGTGCCGCCGTGGCCTACGCATTATTAAAATTGGATCTCTTGAAGCGGCAAGCCACCATAGCTTAGCTCCGTGCACGCGCACCCCTTGAAAGTGGTATCAGAGTTTAACAAGCTGCGCCATACGGATTTGGAGAGGCAAAAATACATGAAACGAGCTTAGCGCTAAGTCGAGTACAAAGAGGAAGATGGAGAATGACAGAAACTATGAAATGAGCTTTGCGCTCAGTCGAGTACAAAAACACAATGACAAGATCTTGAAAAGTACATAGCATTGAGTTCTGCATGAAAGGTAGTGGACAAAGTAATACAATTCGACAAAGTTTTTCATGAGTGAACAGAGCCTAAATCTCCAAGCATGGAAGTTGTTCTAGTCAAGATTATCGCTCATAAGCTGACTCATTCCATTTGGGTTTGCCTTTTTTGCAAGAATTCATGAAACCGCAAAAACACTATAAGCACTACTTTTGCTTGAACACTACCGCACTATGACGTGATAGTTTGATCGTAGAAAATCATAGTTTTCGTGTATGAACACTATACAGAATAGCTAGAAATTCTAGATCTCGAATATATCGGTGTTGTCAAACAGGACACAAGTTATAGTTTTGCAAAGCCACCTGGCTTTTTGTGGACCCCACATTATGGTCTTCAAATGGAGGTTGAGATGGCTTCAAAACAAAAATATGACTTTCTAGCTTCATGCCAATTTTCATAGCAATCTGAGGTCATTTGTGAATCACACATTCTCCATGCCTTCCTGTGTACTGTTCAACATTGGACTTGTCCACGAGCTCTCTATAGCTATGTGGGCTCTAATACCATGTCACGAGGAAGGAGGTAAGGAAGAGAGCTCACACATAGACTCTGGCAATCAAAGAGGAGCAGACAAAGAGATTCAAACAAGGACAAATGATTTTCTTCTTCTTCTTCTAGTGTATATAATGGATGTACAAGAATGACCTAAAATTAACAATACAACAAGTGCAATATAGAAAGAGTAGTACATACGGAACATTCTAATGTCTACCAATGGGTGACTTGGCAAGAAACAAATGTGCCATCAATCTCGGATGATAAATCTAGTAAAGCTAAATGAAGTAACCCTGAAACATACCAGCATGACCACTATAGATGTCAAAGAAATGGAAAAGTGATACGTATCATGTTGTATCATCACATTTTGGGCTAGATATCTTAACATAAAGTTCAAAAGAGACATTGGAATGATGGAGCTTTTATGGAGACTTGAAGGTTGAGGCTTCAGGGGTAGTGTTGAAAATCAATCTCCAACACCATCTCAATTGCTGGAACTTGAAGCATTATGAAGCAAGGAGCCAAGAATGAGTACTCATGAACTCAAATTTGAAATTGAATATCCCTTATCACTTTCAATCAATCACTTATCACACTTAGGTGTTATGAATCCTTTTAACTAGGAAAAGAGTATCCTATCAATTAAGGAATCTTTTGTAATTTATATAAACACATAAAATACTTCTACTTAAAGAGAACCCACATGTGATATAGCTTTTAAATTGGAATAATCTCATAGACCCTTTTCTCAGCAAGCTCTCTTCTTGCTTGATCATTTCTCCATAATTTGAGTAGCCATAGCTTTAACAATGTTGTTTCTATCAAGGATATAGTTACCTCTAAAGTTGAGTAGAGTTCAATTTTCCTATGGTATCCATTTATTGTAATCTCTAGCCTGTGAAAAGCTAATACAAACATCCAAATCTAGCTTGAATTGCAAGTCTAAATTGCGCATATTCCAACAGAAAACAAGTTTGGACTATGGATTGTTCCTTATGTTCATGTCTTGTGAAGGCGGTGAGTAGCCTCTCTTGGAGGCATTGGTTCTGATAGTAGAAGAAAGTACACAAAAACATATTAGGGGTATACTGAGGCTTCTATTGAGGCAAACGCACGGGCACTATTTTGCTTCAACATTGCTATAAGCTTCAACATATGTGTGAGTACGAAAGCACTAGTATAGGTTCCTATATAGACGTCGATATAAGTGTCACTATAAGCATCAATATGAGCATCGATATAATCGTAGCTAATGCGTTGGGCATACTAGTGCTCATACGAGTGACCATATCAATAACTTTTTTTTTCGGCAGAGAGTGTTGTCTCTTGCTGCAACAACATTACCATGCTGTTGTGTAGAAAAAGACAATACACTCTACCAAAAAAAATCAATTACATGTAATATGTACTCTAGTGGCAACCAAAAAATGATATGATAAAGCAAAGCACTGGCAGACACAAAAGAAATGAGAAGAATGAGCCATGAACCATGTACAAAAGACATATATATTCCATAAATGAAGCATGAACAAAAGTATGGCAAGCCACTGCCATATATGAGCCAAATACAAAATGTGGCAAAGCATTGGCATATAGAAACCAAATACAAATTTCTGGCACATCACTACCATATATGAGCCAAATATAAATTAAGGAACGCCACTACCATACACATGCCCAAAGGAATCAAAACTTCTATATTCGTAGTCCTGCAACAAAGAACATCCATGAAGTGAGATGAATTGACATGATATTTACAAACAACTAAAAACACCAAAACAAGTTTATAAGCTCACCTCATCGGTGATGTTTCTATGAAATGACCGCACCACGTCCCTAGAAGTTCAACAATTCAACCAATCCATGACAATATTCCATAACATCCGCTACCTCCACAACCACCTATAGATCCACTCCCGAAACCTTCTCCTTCAAAGCCAGACCCCGATGGATAGGACGGGCTAACACCTATATCGTGCTAAGGTGTCAAATGCATATGTCGACTACTAGAGCCACTAAGAGATGGGCGATAAGGAAATCGTGGTGGATTCATAAAGCAAGGAGATGTACCTCTGGCAGGAGTAGCCTTGCCCACATGAGTGACATGGACGAGAGTGATGTTGGTGGGAGTGAGGCCGACAAGAGTGAGGTGGAGATAAGTGAGGCCAAGGGGATTCCTATCGTGAGCGATCTAGTACTATGACGTAGCTACCATATACGCATGAGGTACCTGAGATATAAACTCCAAGAACCGCTCCTCCTTCATGGAATTTGAAATGACCGGAGTAGTGTGGCATCGTACTCTACAACAAAAAAAACTCAAATAATTAGGATACGATAATAATGGTAATATAGAGAAATAGTAGTTTAGAAAAGAACATAGAAAAATAAATAAAGACAAATTAGTACATACAAGTGTTTGCTTTAAAAATCCTCTATTCTAGCATCCTCTTCTAGATTCGATGCACATAGGATATCTATCTCTACATTGATGACTTTTGGATCTCTTGGTATGCTAGCTCCTTTTTTATCATCATTCTCATACAAAATATTGTCTATTACCTCATTGTGTATCTCGTCTCCTTCAAAGACCTCCTTGCTTCAGGGGGAGTGTTGAAAATCAAACTCCAACACCATCTCAATTGATGGAACTTGGAGCATTATGAAGCAAGGAGCCAAGAATGAGTACTCATGAACTCAAATTTGAAATTGAATATCCCTTATCACTTTCAATCAATCACTTATCACACTTATGTGTTATGAATCCTTTTAACTAGGAAAAGAGTATCCTATCAATTAAGGAATCTATTGTAAGTTATATAAACACATAAAATACTTCTACTTAAAGAGAACCCAGATGTGATATAGCTTTTAAATTTGAATAAGCTAATAGACCCTTTGCGTAGCAAGCTCTCTTCTTGCTTGAGCATTTGTCCATAATTTGAGTAGCGAGAGCTTTAACTATGTTGTTTCTATCAAGGATATAGTTACCTCTAAAGTTGAGTAGAGTTCAATTTTCCTATGGTATCCATTTATTGCAATCTCTAGCCTGTGAAAAGCTAATACAAGCATCCAAATCTAGCTTGAATTGCAAGTCTAAATTGTGCATATTCCAACAGAAAACAAGTTTGGACTATGGATTGTTCCTTATGTTCATGTCTTGTGAAGGCGGTGAGTAGCCTCTCTTGGAGGCATTGGTTCTGAGAGTAGAAGAAAGTACACAAAAACATATTAGGGGCATACTGAGGCTTCTATTGAGGCAAACGCACGGGCACTATTTTGCTTCAACATTGCTATAAGCTTCAACATATGTGTGAGTACGAAAGCACTAGTATAGGTTCCTATATAGACGTCGATATAAGTGTCAGTATAAGCATCAATATGAGCATCGATATAATCGTAGCTAATGCGTTGGGCATACTAGTGCTCATACGAGTGACCATATCAACAACTTTTTTTCTCGGCAGAGAGTGTTGTCTCTTGCTGCAACAACATTACCATGCTGTTGTGTAGCAAAAGACAATACACTCTACCAAAAAAAATCAATTACATGTAATATGTACTCTAGTGGCAACCAAAAAATGATATTATAAAACAAAGCACTGGCAGACACAAAAGAAATGAGAAGAATGATCCATGAACCATGTAAAAAAGACATTTATATTCCATAAATGAAGCATGTACAAAAGTGTGGCAAGCCACTGCCATATATGAGCCAAATACAAAATGTGGCAAAGCATTGGCATATAGAAACCAAATACAAATTTCTGGCACACCACTACCATATATGAGCCAAATATAAATTAAGGAACGCCACTACCATACACATGCCCAAAGGAATCAAAACTTCTATATTCGTAGTCCTGCAACAAAGAACATCCATGAAGTGAGATGAATTGACATGATATTTACAAACAACTAAAAACACCAAACCAAGTTTATAAGCTCACCTCATCGTAGATGCTTCTATGAAATGACCGCACCACGTCCCTAGAAGTTCAACAATTCAACCAATCCATGACAATATTCCATAACATCCGCTACCTCCACAACCACCTGTAGATCCACTCCTGAAACCTTCTCCTTCAAAGCGAGACCCCGACGGATAGGACGGGCTAACACCTATATCGTTCTAAGGTGTCAAATGCATATGTCGACTACTACAGCCACTAAGAGATGAGTGAGAAGGAAATCGTGGTGGATTCATAAAGCCACAAGATGTACCTCTGGCAGGAGAAGCCTTGCCCACAGGAGTGACATGGACGAGACTGATGTTGGTGGGAGTGAGGCCGACAAGAGTGAGGCGGAGATAAGTGAGGCCAAGGGGATTCCTATCGTGAGCGATCTAGTACTATGACGCAGCTGCCGTATACGCACGAGGTACCTGAGATATAAACTCCAAGAACTTCTCCTCCTTCATGGAATGTGAAATGACCGGAGTAGTGTCCCATCGTACTCTACAACAAAAAAAACTCAAATAATTAGGATACGATAATAATGGTAATATAGAGAAATAGTAGTGTAGAAAAGAACATAGAAAAATAAATAAACACAAATTAGTACATACAAGTGTTTGCTTTAAAAATCCTCTATTCTAGCATCCGCTTCTAGATTTGATGCACATAGGATATCTATCTCTACATTGATGACTTTTGGATCTCTTGGTATGCTAGCTCCTTCTTGATCATCATTCTCATACAACATATTGTCTATTACCTCATCGTGTATCTCGTCTTCTTCAAAGACCTCTTTATCTCACATACTGATCTCTTCTTCCTCAACTACCAAATGAGTCTTAGACTCCACTAGAGATGGAATTTCTTCCACATCTACGTTCTCACAAATCTTTTTACTACATGGGGAGACTTTTA
>CM035417.1:116334643-116342143 GCA_020310875.1 Ceratopteris richardii | reverse complement strand
TGGATCATCCTCGCAACAATGCACGGTACGCATTGCGTTTATGTATATATATGTGTGGATATGAGTATGTGTGTTTATGTATGTATGTATGTATATGAGAGAGAGAGAAAAGAGTGAGACTAGATGTACAAATACATGCATACACACACATATACATCATACATGCACATTTACACACATATACACATACATGGACATTTATACATACACACACATACACGCACATTTTTACACACACATACACATGCATGCATTACACACATATAATGAATACACATAGACACATACACATACTCACATACACATACACGTACATAATTCATATTTACACACATATAGAGTCACATAATCATATGTACATGCATATATACATATACACATGCATACGCACATATAGATACACATGCATACTGATATATATATATATATATATATATATATATATATATATATATATATATATATATATATATATATATATATATATATATATATATATGTATATATATATATATATATATATATATATATATATATGTGTGTGTGTGTATGTATGTATGTATGTATGTATGTATGTATGTATGTATATCTATACTTATTTATCTATATATGAATAAAAAAATTGAAATATATATATATATATATATATATATATATATATATATATATATATATATATATATATATATATATATATATATATATATATATATATATATATATATATATATATATATATATATATATATCCTAATTCATAGACACATAGACACATATACATATATACATGTACACATTGCATATACATGCCTACATGCACAAATGTATACTTATACATGCATACAAAATTATAAAGACTTGCATGTATTACATGAATATTTAACACAAATGCAATGCATATATACACATATGCATACTAACACATGTATAGATATATCACATACATATACATGAAACACATATATATGCATACTAACACATGGATACATACAATACACATGAATACACACACATATGCATACATACATGATAAACATTTTGTCCTGGAATTCGCTCCACCCAAAACATCCATCGAGTGATGACAACACATGCAATATCTATTTCATCTACAAGATGGACTAATAAATGAACCTGAATATCAAAAAATGAAGTAGGAAGCTCTTTCTCCACCAAACATAGTCACTCTTTGCATTCACATTTGTTTTGTGGGATCGCGTTTTTGTCAATCTCTTTTGATGTAATCCACCTATACATATCATAAAGAAAATATAAAGAAGTTAATTCAAAAATAAAAGATATCCAATATTCATACATATTAAATATAAAAGTATCAGAATTACCTTATAAGCGATCCAATACGATAGATCACATCTCCCACTTCTTTTGTTGTACATCCATCGATAACCAAAGGTAAAATATGTTTCAAAAAGTTATGCTAGTCATGAGTCTTTAACTTAGATAAGCTCTTATCATCCATATTAAATATGTTTTGGAAACATGCTCCATATCCTGTAGGAGTCCTAATCAACTGAATCATATTGTTGATAGTCTGTATCTCTTTTGTTGTAAGTACCCAAGGAGTAGGTGCATGTCATTTCCTGTGGATGTCTATCAAAAACTGGCCCTAACTTTGGTTTTCAGTTTTGATCTTTCAAATCATTCCTTGATGCTATGGTATCTTTTAGTCCAAGAAGATGCTACCATAGTGAATAACCAATATTGTTGAATATATGCATAGGATCAAGAAGATGACATACTTTTAAATCTTTCGAATACTCCAATGAACTCTATATTGATATCTTTTCTACGAGTGCCAATTTTCCTTTACCTTTCTTCACATACTCATTATCTTCATCATCAGTGAAGATTTCTGATTCTGGATCTATCAGAGGTGCATCTGTCCATTTTTTATATCAATCGATAGGCATCATAGGTTTTGTACACTGACGTGTTTCAATCTTTCCATTAAAATGTATCGCTTCTCTTTTAGATCTTAATGGATGATCATCAGGCAAGAATCATCGATGTCGAAGCTAAATATTTTTTTTGAGATTCTTACTATAGATTGATCTCAACCAATCACTACAAGGTTAACAAGCTTTATAATCCCTAGTAGATATTCTTGCATCATGAAAATGATAAAAATATAATTAGATTAAATCACATTTATTTATATGCATATTGAATAAAAAAATTACATCAATACCTAAACAAACACCATATCCTGGAAAATCGTGAATAGACCAAGCCACAATACCACGAACTGTAATATGTATTTCATTGATGCTTTTCGATACATCAATGACATTAATACCTCTCCATAACTCTTGGAGATCGTCAATGAGAGGAGCAAGATATATATTCATATCTTTAACTTGTCTTTTGCCTGGGATTAAAATTGAAAGCATTAAATGTTCCTTTTTAATGCTAAGATATGGCGGAAGATTATAGTTTATGACTACCACTGGCCATGTTGACCATGTACCAGATTTCATGGAGAATGGAAACCTCATCTAATGCAAATCCTAACTTTAGATTCTGTGGATTTTGTGCAAATTTAGGCCATGTAGAATCAATATGCTCAATATGAGTATGTGTGTGTATGTTTCTCTATCTCTCTCCCTTTCTCTCTCTTTATCTCTCTCTCTCTATCTTTCTCTTTATATCTCTCTCTTTCTATCTCTCTTTCATCTCTCTCTTTAATCTCTCTCCCTCTCTCTCCCTCTCCCTCTCTCTCTCTCTCTCTCTCTTTCATCTCGCTCTCTCTTTATCTCTCTCTCTCTCACTCTTTATTTCTCTCTAGATCTCTCTCTTTCTCTTTCTCTTTCTCTCTCTCCCTCTCTCTCTCTCACTCTCTATCAATAGAGAACAAAACAATCACTTACATCAATGTAATCTTTTGGATGGCTATAATCAAAGCCTAATGAATGACATCTCTTGTCAAATTCCAAAGAGTCGACACAAAAAAACTCATGTGAAACCAAAGACAAGAGAAATTAGAAAATTGAAAACATAGAGAAAGAGAAAGGGTGAAAGAGTATGCACATCACTTACCAAAATGTGAGATCTAGAAAGAGGGAGAGAGCATGTGTGTTTAAAGAGACAGAGATCTATGTGTGTGTGTACAAGACAATGCAGGTCACAATTCACATCATGTGTGCAAGTTTGGTAGAAGATCTACTCAGTTCAAAACACATACAAAATGTCTTGCTCTTAAGTCCCGATATGTTTTAAGCATTGCATCAGTATAGGTGTCAGTATAAGCATTGGTATGAGCATCGGTAATTTCCAAGAAAATTACCATTGCTCATATCGATTCTTATATCCACGCCTATACTAGTGCCTATATTGCTGACTACAATATATACCAACGATTAATTTCAAACTGTCATATCGATGGTCAAATGATTGCCGATATTCCTAAAGTAATCTTTCTAGGAATTTCCAATGATCATACCAATGTCCGGGCATGACCATCGGTATGAATAGCGTCAGTATACACCTGATATTTTTTAGTGGTATTTTAAGTGGGATAACTTGCATTAGAAATTTATCTTTGGCTATTTTAATGATCAATCACTCTCTGGTCCTTTCCATATTAACCTAGAAAACCATTCATTTGTGTGAAAAGAGGTATCTCAAACCATATTTGTGCAGCTATTCATGCTTCAAAATACATAGGGAAGGTTTCAAATCTCCCATCATATGTTTGATGTCTAGTAACTCCCTTTAGGTCTGTAATTAAACATGAAGTTGGTATCTTTCCAAGATAGGAAAGGATGAGAACCATTTCAATTGTGGACAAGGCCGTTTTACTTGTAATATTGCAAGGAACACCCATGCTTTGTAAAAATAAAAAATCATAAATTGTAACTACTAGTTCAACTCCATTACCATGTAGAAATTACCACATTTAAGTACACACACCTACACACACACACACGCACACACACACACACACACACACACACACACACATATATATATATATATATATATATATATATATATATATATATATATATATATATATATATATATATATATATATATATATATATATATATATATATTATTTATAGTTATATAGATATATTTATATTCATATATTTATATATAAGATCAAGGTTAGAGAGAAGATATTCCTAATCATGGGTGTCATAGGAAGTGAACTAAAGATGAGTAGAAGATGAGCTCATTCCAGTTGAACTCAAACTCATAAATCATAAGACAATGGAACTCAAATGCTATACAAGATATAGCACCTTGGAGGTCTAGATAGATGGTAGGTCAAGGTCTATGAGCCGACACAATGGGTATTTAAATAGACACACTAATGGCTCCAAACACTGCAAACTATAATCCTAGATGAGAAGGGGACCATCTCTATAACATCCTCTAGGCTTAGGTGGGCCTACCCATGTTCTAGGGTTGTGGTAGCTTGATCCATGCAAAAACAAATCTCCACCTATGATCTATGGGGTAAATCTAACGGTACAAAAAGTATACCAACAACCATTTCTTTGTAGCCCTTGATCTTTCTTAATCCACATTTAGGATCAAGTGTAGATGCAAGAGCCCATGTCGAATATTCCCTTTCCCAAGTTAAGAAAGCTAATTTTGTTTATAGCACTTGATTTAAGTTGATTATCACATAGCATCGATATGTGATCCAATCACATAGAAGTGGCCCACGTAATTATCCATATATGGAGTCCTCTAGATTCATTTGACCACAAAGTAAAGAACCTACAAATATCCCACACTCTTACATGGCTTTTCCTGATAGGGAGGGCCTTAAAAGATAGAGTGTCATGAAACAATGGCGGTGCTACATGAGGGTGAGGCATTGAGAATATATAACACCCTTCCTCCCCTGCTAATGTCAAACTTAAGGAAAACTACCTTAAATATCTCTAAGAATTGAAATAAATCTCATGACATTAGATGCTGAGCAAGTTTTGAGATTAAATAGCCATTATCTTTTAGTATTTGAAATATATTTCTATGTCCATTTCAACGATGTCCCTTGTTAGATTTCAATAATCTTTGGTAATGCTAAGAATCAAGCATTCTTTAAAATCACACAAAACAGATGTTAGAAATTAGAACCAAGTCACGTCAAGATCGAACTTGAAAACCAAAAGAGAAAAAGAAAACCATTTGAGAGGACTAGTCCATTCTAAGGAAATGATGAGACAAATGTCTAGATAATGAACTTATGACACATGGAATCAAGAACTTAACGTTGCAAATAAACAAAAACTCCATCTATTATGATTTGATGGATCATGAGTGGCAGAACGTCTTAGCTAACGTAAAAATACCAATGATTGGATCGAGAAAAGTAAAAGGTACTTGAGAAAGTAGCTATGGATCTTGACGATCAAATGGTATTCAATGTTATTTGACGTTTCAGCAAGCCAATTTATACATTGAATACGTTTTGAGGTGGATACTTGAACCAGAATATGAGGATTAAATGACATAGATTATCAAATAAATGCACTTAATCATGTCTGAATGTAGAATCATATAAGCACCGACTTGTCGGTGGAATTAAATAGTTAGATTTAGGTTTAAGGTTCTGCTTCTGGCTATGTTGAAAACAACTTCTACGACTCATCGAGAAAATCGCGTGTGCGTACATTTGTTTGTAGGAACTCGCTTGCACCTCTTCGGAACTCCAAGTAACGAGTTCTGACTTATGTCCTTTTCGGTGCCATGTGTTGGGGCATGGATGGGTATGGATTAGGGATGTCCGCGTGGTCCTACGAGATCGATTGACAATCTGTATGAAACAGTAGAATGCTTTGAAGTTCTGAGCGTATGTTTGAATCATCGATTGACCGAATATGAACTCGAAGAAAGTGTGCGGTGTAATGAACTCAAACAATTTGAGACATTTCGTATGAACTCCAAGGAACTGCATGCAATAGTGATAATGTCTCGGCTTGAGCTTCAAGTAGACAGTGACCTATATTCAACGCTCAGGGGCAACATTTCATCATGTGTAGAAGAATGCGCATGGACCTCTACATGGACAGCTGCTCAAATGCTGGAGCAGGGCATCCATAACCTCTGTCGTCCGGCACCATAATCTCTGACGTCCGACATCTCGATATCTGATCGCCCAAACTTCTGAGGTTTGGAATAGTTAACAAAGCAGCGGTCCGCAATTAGGATTCATAAACAGCTCGGCTAACGTATAAGACCCCGCTTCAATTGAATTTTTCTTATGGAGAAAAATACCATCTTAGTTATGGAGCTCTTGAATGCTACAATAAGAATCGCTCAGAATCGAAACTCGGACGGCCATGATATGATTGAGCACGTGGTACAACTTGAAAGACTAAGTTCAGATCATGAAAATAAAGAACCAAATGTGCTTCTGCTAACAAACAAGTGCAGAATGTGTACTAGATTTCTCATCCAAAGAGCGAAGACTAAAAGCGAAAACCCTATGTGAGTGTATACGATAAAAGAATTCGAGAAGGACGAGAAAAAGTAATGAAAAGGACCAAATGTGACAAATACAAAGAACATTCATGAAATGAGACAAATTGACATGATATTTACAAACAACAACTAAAAACACCAAAGCGAGTTTATAAGCTCACCTCCTCGTAGATGCTCCTATGAAATGACTGCATTGCGTCCCTGCAAGTCCTTCAACAATGCAACCAATTCGTGAAGATATTCCACAACATCCGGGGCCGCAAAAGCCACCTGTAGATCCGCTTGTAGAACCTCCTCCTTCAAAGCATGACCTCAACAGATGAGACAGGCCAGCACTTGTATCAGGCTAAGGTGTCAAACACATATGTCAACTAGTAGAGCCACTAAGGGATCGTTGAGAAAGCAATCATGGTGGATTCATAAAGCGAGGAGATGTACCTCCGATGGGAGTAGCTATGCCCATAAGAATGACATGGATGGGAGTGACGTCAGTGGGAGTGAGGCAGACAGGAGTGAGGTCTAGAGCAGTGAGGCCGGGAGGAGTCCTATCCTAAGCGATCCAATAGTGTGACACAGCAGGCATATACGTAGAAGGTACCAACTCCAAGAACTGCTCCTCTGCCATGGAATGCAGACTAATCAGAGTAGTGTCCCATCATACCCTTCAACAAAAAACTCAAATAATTAGTATATGATAATAATGGTAACATAGATAAATAGTAGTGTACAAAAGAACATAGAAAAATAAATAAACACAAATTAGTACATACAAGTGTTTGCTTTAAAAATCCTCTATTCCAGCATCCTCTTCTAGATTTGATGCACATAGGATATCTATCTCTACATTGGTGATTTCTGGATCTCTTGGTATGCTAGCTCCTTCTTGATCATCATTATCGTACAACATACTGTCTATTACCTCATCGTGTATCTCGTCTTCTTCAAAGGCTTCTTCATCTTGGACCTTGATCTCTTCTTCCTCGACTATGGAATGAGTCTCAAACTCCACTATAGATGGAATTTCTTCCACATCCTTGTTCT
>CM035417.1:116317143-116322143 GCA_020310875.1 Ceratopteris richardii | reverse complement strand
CTATGTCTGCTCTTCTCCAGCATTTGAGCAGCAGTCCACGTAAAGCTATATGCGCATGCTTCTGCCTACCATGAAATCTTGCCGACCAGCGTTGAAGATTGGAAACCGACACGTTATCAGTATTCCATTGATATCAAGCCTTAACCGACACGTTATCAGTATTCCATTGACTTTCTTGGAGTTCATATGAGATGTCGCAATTTCTTCGAGTTCATATTCAGGCAACGATGCTCGAGACAGACGCTCAGAACTTTCAAAGCGTTGTACGGTTTCATACAGGTTGTCGATCAATGATACAACAATACAATCAATGATTCGACGTACACTGCGCGGATCCCTAATCCATACCCATCCATGCCCCAACATATGGTAGCCTATGCAGAACTTGCTAGTTGGAGTTTAGAACAGGTCTTAGTGAGCTATGACAAACAAAGTACGCATACGGGATTCTCTTGATGAGTCGTCGGAGTTGTTTTCAACATAACCAGAAGCGGAACCTTAAACCTAACTCTAACTAATGAGTTCAAGCTACAAGTCGGTGCTTATATGATTCCACATTCTTCGACGATGAACTGCATGTATTTGATAATTCTATGGCCATTAGTCCTCTTATGTCTGGTTCAAGTACGTTTTCTAAATCATGAGCTTTATGGCTCATCCATTACCTTTACAACCAATAATATTGAATGTTAAGTCGGTGCGCTATTCATAAGCGTAATTGATGCAAATCAACCTCCTATTTGTGCTTATGTAAATCCTTTATGGTTGAATTCATTCTATCCATATACAACGAAGAAATATCCAAGGAATTCTTTTTTATAGCTGCATGAATAGTGTGATTTATCCTAAATCTTCGTATAATAAATCCATGCAATTGGAATTCTTGTTATCTTGTTCTTATCATTGAAGCTTCCACCCTTGACGCATGCATGTATTAATTCCAGTTTATGCAATTTAAAATTAAAGTAATATTTTGCAAATTTATTTTATCAATCCATTTGAGTAGTTTCTTCCTAATCCTTTTCATATTGATAGTTCTTTGAATGATTATTATGTTAAATCTGTTTTTCTTCTTTTCTTTGTTTCAATATCTCTCTTTGTTCAGTTGAATCGCATGGCAAACTCCGATAGGGTGGAGTTATCCCATATAGAAACATTTTCAGAACTTTGGGAGCATAGGAGAGCAAGCGTTTTCGCTTATTCTTATCAACCTCAAGAAAGCTTGCAAGAGACAATTGTACAAGTGCTCTTAGATATCTGTTTTGAATCACCTCGGGTTTGTATATTTTAAAAGCGAATGGGCACTATGGGATGCTGATTCAGCTACTGCCTTTAGGAGTACCGAGAAGTATATCATTTTTACAGTAACGTATCAGTTGTGGTTGCTTCCTAATGGAATTCATGGGTTACCAAGAAAATCATCTCTCTTTGCGTGGATGAAGAACCACTACCTCTACAAATGAATGCGGTTGACGACATTGAGTTAGTTTGCATTCCATTATTATGGCAACTAGTGAACACCTGAAAACGTTGATGTCTTTTCTAAACCATCTGATATAAAGCTTTAACATTAACAGCGGAAACTCAAGCTACCTCAAGCTCCATGCTTGTAGAAGGCTTTAGGGAGTCCTCCGTACACAGAATCCTATGATACTCATGGCAGTTGAACTCAAGACCTCCTCCCATGATACATAGAGCTTGCTTGATCCTTTAGAGAACCATAATATTAGCTTTGGATTCGGCGTTTCCAAGCCACTAAATAAAAGCAACTCCACTTTTCCAGGAGAGTCTATGATTTCCCAAGCGAATGCTTTGAGTTTAACATTAGAGTCTTTTCTCACAAATTGTAGCCCAAGTGCAATGGATGATTTTAAAGATTTAATTGTTCTGCTTAGTCTTCTAGTACATATACCTCTTCTTCCGTATTATAATCCTTTGACTTATTGTTTTTGAGGATTGATGAAATGCGGCTTTCCAATATTGTTGATACTAGTACATATACCTCTTCTTCCGTATTATAATCCTTTGACTTATTGTTTGTGAGGATTGCTGAAATGCACATCTTTCCAATATTGTTGATATTATTATGTTTCTCAGTTAATTCGTTGACATACTATTTGGTCTTTTGCCTAATTTCCTCTTAGTTAGGTTTTCTTTTCTTTGGAGGATGTGGCGATTCCTTACAATTTCTTCAATTAGGGAGTACACATACTCCTCTAGTGTTCATCAACTAATCAAATTGCACATGACATCTCCCTTTAGTGTAGCTGGTTAGATTGATCAACTCATAAGAATCGTTTTTGTCACATTTGGTCCTTTTCGTTACTTTTTCTTTTCCTTCTCGAATTCTTTTATCGTATACGCTCACATCGGGTTTTCGCTTTCAGTTTTCACTCTTTGGATGAGAAATCTAGAACACATTCTGCACTTGTGTGTTAGTCTTTATTCTCATGATCGGAACTTGTCTTTCAACTTTTACCACGTGCTCAATCACATCATGGCCATCCCACATAGATTCGGAGCAACTCTTATTGTAGCATTCAAGAGCTCCATTGCTAAGATGGTATTTTCCTCCATAAGAAAAATTCAATTGAAGCTGGGTCTTATACGTTAGCCCAGTATGCTTATAGTTCATGATATAACTCTTTGTCCTTATGATGCATTGAATTCTCGATGGTATTGGATGGTATTGCAAAAGATCAAAGGAGCCATTGTAGTAATAAACAAAACGTGTTTCTAAAGATTTTCCACAGTTTCATCAAATGTCTCACTTAAGTTATCAATCGATCCGGTTGTGAATGGGATCTTGTAATTTATGGAGGGAACTTTTTTAAAAGTAGTCACTTGTTGTGTTAAAAATCTTCACTTCAATTATATTTATGAAATTTTATCAATCGATTCCGACATTGAGTATGAGATCTAGTAATTCTTTTGATTCGTTGTCCATCATAGAGAGAGAGAGAGAGAGACACGCACAGACACATACACACACTAGGTTCGTCATGTTGGAGATCTGGATGTGTATTGATGTATGTTGCATTGCGTAAGCGGCGTTGGGTAGAGCGGTCCACGTAGCCATCCTCATAGACTTTCATCTTATTTATAAATCCTGATTGCGGACCGTTGCTCAGTAGAAAAAGCTGTGAGCCTGTTATGTGCTTTGTTAACTATTCCAAAGGTCAGAAGTTTGGGTGCATCTGCATCGTGGGCGATCAGATATCGAGATGTTGTCAGACGTCAGAGATTATGGTGCCGGACGACAGAGGTTATGGATGCCCTGCTCCAGCATTTGAGCAGCTGTCCATGTAGAGGTCCGTGCGCATTCTTCTACACATAATGAAATGTTGCCCCTGAGCATTGAAGATAGGTCACTGTCTACTTGAAGCTCAAGCTGAGACATTATCACTATGCACTTCCTTGGAGTTCATATGAAATGTCTCAAATTGTTCGAGTTCATTACACCGCACACTTTCTTCAAGTTCATATTCAGTCAATCGATGATCCGAACATACGCTCAGAACTTCAAAGTGTTCTACGGTTTCATACAGATTGTCAATCGGTCTTGTAGTAGGACAATGCGGACATACCTAATCCATGCCTAAACACATGGCAACAATAAGGACATCAGTTAGAATTTTCTATTTGGAGTTTAGAAGAGGTGCGAGTGAGTTTCTACAAAAAAAAAAGTGTGCACACACGATTGTCTCGATGAGTTGTCAAACTTTTTTTCATCATAGTCAGATAAGTATGATGTCATTGTTGTTACTGTGGATAGATTTACAAAGATGGCACACTTCATTCCAACTACCAAGGCAATCACAGGTGCAGCCACCGCTAGACTTTTTCTCACATACATGTTTCGGCTTCATGGATTGCTTGATGATATTGTCAGTGATCGAGGTCCGCAATATCTTTGCAAGCTCGTTGGTGTTCAAATTAAACTATCTATAGGAAATCATCCACAAACTGATGGACAAATAGAACATGTGAATCAAGTCCTAGAGCAATATCTCCGTTGCACCAACAACTATCACCAAAATGACTCGTTTGAGTTGTTACACTTTGCAGAGTTTGCTTATCACAATAGTGTTCATGCATCTACTAAGCAAACTCCCTTCTTTGCAAATTATGGATAATATCCGAGGATGGATATACAACTCTCAAATCATGTCAAGAACCGAGCTTCCACAGATAAGGCCCAGTACCTCATGGAAATTCACAAAGAACTCAAGGAAGAGATCCATAAAGCTCAATAACATTATAAGTACTATGCAGATCAACATCGTGTTCAAAATCCATCGTATCAAATTGGGCATAAAGTATGGTTACTCAAAAACAATTTGCAAACTTCAAGGCCTTGTGCAAAGTTAGATCATTAAAGATTTGGTCCATTCACCATTCTCTCCAAGATTAATCCAGTCACCTTCAAGCTACAGCTACCAAGTACCATGAGAATACATCCTGTTTTCCATGTGTCCATGCTGGAACCATATCAGATCTCACCATTGATGGGGGAGAGACCAAGTCCTTCACCACCTACCAAGATTGATGATCATGAAGAATTCGAGGTCGAGCATGTCCTAGATTCAAGAATATCAAGAGGAAGATTAGAGTATCTTGTTCACTGGAAAGGATATGACATCAGTGATCCCACTTGGGAACCTGCAAAGAACCTTCACAGAGCACTAATCAAGGTTTGATTATTTCATAGGAATACTCCAATGAAGTCGAGACGAGATATCATGATCGCTCCTCGTGGAACTCATCGCTTGAGGGAGAGGTGATGTCATGAACAAGGAAACCATCCTCAACCTTAGATTCCATGTGACTTCTATATCTCATGACTGGCTCAGGATGTAGGGAAATCAATGCTTCCGTTGCATCTCAAGCATGCCAAAACCCTAAGATCGACTGTCTACTTGCCTCATTCTGATATCCAGAGCTCATGTTTTGAATTGGTGATATCATTGATGACATCATTAATTTGTAACCGCCTTTCA
>CM035417.1:116289643-116292143 GCA_020310875.1 Ceratopteris richardii | reverse complement strand
TGAGAATGTTTCTTCATAGTCAATGCCTTGGGTTTGTGCAAAACCCTTGGCCACCAATTTGGCTTTGTACCTGTTTATTGAACCATCAAAATTTCTTTTCATTTTATAGATCCAATTACCTTCATGGATTCTTTCTTTGGTACTAGTTCCCATGTGTCACTTTCTTTGAGTGCTTCAATCTCCTCATCCATAGCTTCTTTCCATTCTGTCTTGGTCTTTGCTTCTTCATATGATTGTGGTTCTTCAATTGATAAGTCTTCGGCAAGATAAACAGAATGTTTAGTAACATGAGATGTATCATACCCATATCTGATAGGTTTTTTGCTCTCCCTTTGTAATCTTCTGATTGATTGATTTGAAGATTCAGGTATGTCTTCAAGTTTCTTCATCTTGACTTTGCCCTTAGACTTCCATGCCTTGAACTCTTCAAGATTGATAATGTCTTCATCATTTGAAGTGGTGTCTTCATTCTGAGTAGGTTCCTCCTTAGCAAGACTTGGAAACTCCTCGTCCAAGTCATAGGGTAGTTTAAACTTCATGCATTCATTCTCATACCAAGAATCATTTTCATCAAAGACAACATGTCTACTAACCATGAATCCCTTATTTGAAGGGTTGTAGAACTTGTAACCTTTCTGATTTAGATCATATCCAATAAAGGTACACTTCTCAGCCTTAGGGTCTAGCTTACCTCTTATCTCAGGAGGAATGTGTACATATGCTACACATCCAAATATCCTGCAACGATCAAGTGAGGGTCTCTTCCCATGCCATCCTTCATAAGGAGTCATTCCATCAAGGGACTTACATGGTATCCTGTTTATGAGGTAAGTGGCAGTAGAAACACTCTTTGCCCATAGGTAGTTAGGAAATTTCTTTTCATTTAACATTGACCTAGTTGTTTCAACAATCAACCTATTTCTTCTCTTAGCCACCCCATTTTGTTCAGGAGTATACCTTGTGGTGATTTCTCTCTTGATTCCTTTGTCCTATAAGAAAGCTTCAAACTCATTGGAGAAGTACTCACCTCCTCCATCTGACCTTAGTCTCTTTAGATTCTTCCCTCTCTGATTCTCAACAAGTGCAAGATACTTTTTAAAACAATTGAACACTTCATCTTTGTGCTTCATAAAGTACAATACATTCCATCTGCTATAATCACAATAAAGGATACATAGTACCTTGATCGTGAGATTGAGGGGTCTTTGCTTGGTCCCCATACATCTGTATGGACAAGCTCTAGGTAGTCCTCATGCATGTAGCCTTTCCTTGAGAAGGGTAACCTGTGAGACTTCCCAAACTGACAAGCACCACATTTATATATCATGTGCTGTTTGGAAACATTGGGTATTCCAATTACACATTGATCCCTGCATATCTATTTCAATGTTCTTTCTCCTACATGCCCTAATTTTTTATGCCAAATTTCAAGCTCTCAGAGTGTTTGATCTTTATAATTGTAGAGTGCAATATTCTTTGTATCTTCTAGCTCAAAAGTAAAAAGTCTACTTGTCTTTTCTCCTTTAGCAATTCTTTTGAACCCCTGCTTGGGATCTTCCACAAATGCTCCAAATTGGTTGAATCTAACCTGCAAACCTTTTTCCACAATCTGTCCAACACTCATCAAATTTTTGGTAATGGTTGGTACATATAGTACCCTACTCAACAAATTTTTATTTCCATCACAAGTCTTAACATTTCCAACTTTAACCACTAAGTGCTTGGTGTCATCACCTGTTTGTACTTGATGCTTACCTCTTGGTTCTTCAAGTCAGAGAGTAGGGCTACATTGCTAGCCACATGATTTGAGCATCCTGAGTCAATGTAGAAGAGATGGTAATCATTTGTACGTGGTTTTGAGGTCATGTTCATAATCAGAAGAGAATCATCTTATGCTTTTGTATAGTTGTTGTAATCCTTTCTCGTTTTGAATCCTCCTTGGTAGTTGCCATTGTAGTTGTTGTTGTAGTTGTTATTCTAGTTGTTGTTGTATCCTTGATGATGGTTGAATCTGCCTCTTGATTGTGAGTATCCACCTCTTTGATATCCTCTTCCTCTCTGATTCTTCTAGTTCCTGAAACACTCATCTGTAGTATGATTTGATAAACCACAAATTTTGCATGGTGAGGATTTATAGGATCTCCCTCTACCTTGCTTACCTCCTCTGCCCCTTCCTCTTGATGATCTACCTCTCCCTGCATAGTTGGCTTGGGAGGTAGTGCCTTCATCTTCTATCTTCTTATTCTTCCCTTTATCTTTAGACTTACTTTTATCAATGTATAGGGCAGAAGAGCTATTACCTTTGGATGATTCTCCATTCTTTTTGAGCTTGGCTTCATGAGTGAACAATTGCCCCATGAGTGTGGTAAGGTCTGGAATCTGCATGTCCATGTAAAGGTCCATGGCAATGGTGAAGCTTTCCCATTTGTCATCAGCTTTAATCCCATTGATCACTTGCCTTACTATCTGCTCTTCTTCAATCTCTTCTCTTATGCTTGCT
>CM035417.1:116234405-116239405 GCA_020310875.1 Ceratopteris richardii | reverse complement strand
ACTCACCACTTTCTCCACTACATGCTACTAACTACAAGACAAGATATTGTATCTCTTACTCATCATGAATTTTGACTAGACTTTTTCTTTTATTATTTTTTCCTTTTTTCCTCCACTTTTTCTTTATCTTTATATTTGTTAAATTTATCCAAGCATGGCTCATATGAAAATGAGCTTGTACATTTATCTTCAACACTCCCCCTCAAGCTCATTTGGGAGTTATCTTCATCCATGTCCTTCAAATTTATCGCATCCTTGAAACCTTTGAGTTTAGAAGTATCCAAGAACTTTGTAAATATATCTGCAACCTTCTCTTTGGTTTTGATCAACTTTATCTCCACATCTTTGCTCAGCACATTCTCCCTTACATAGTGGTAGTGGACCTCTATGTGCTTGCTCCTTGCATGAAACATAGGATTTCTTGCCAAGTAAATACTTGACATGTTATCACCGTATATAGGGATGGTTCCAACTTGCACTCCAAGATCAGCCAAAAGCTTTTTAATCCACATTGCTTCACATGTGGCAAAAGCTAATCCTCTATATTCAGCCTCCATAGATGAAAGTGCAACAGTAGGTTGTTTCTTTGAGCTCCATGTGATGGGTTTGCTTCCTATCATGAACACATAACCTGAGGTTGATCTTCTATCTTCCTTTGAACCTACCCAATCAGCATCACCAAAGCCTTTGACCTGCAGTTCTTCATCAAACTTGTAAAACAAATCATGATTAACTGTATGCTTTATGTATCTCAACACTCTTTTGGCTGAATTTAAGAGTTCACTTGTCGGGGCTTGCATAAACTGAGAAAGTACACCAACAACATAAGACAAATCAGGTCTTGTAATGTTTGCATAGATCATTGATCCTACAATGCTTCTGTATGTCGTTACATCTTCCAATGGTTCTCCATCATTTGAACAAATCTTTGTATTTGTGTCCATGGGTTGAGTGAGTGGTTTGCATTCACTCATTCCAAATCTGAAAAGAACATCCAACAAGTACTTCTTTTGCATCAAGTAGATGCCACTCTATCCATAAACAACTTGAATTCCTAAAAAATATTTCAGCTCTCCAAGATTTGAAATTTTAAACTCCTTACCAAGCTTCCTTTTGATATCTTTAATCCTTGTAACATCATTTCCTGTTATGATGAGATCATCGACGTATATGCAAATATATACCTCTCTATTTTCTTCCTTCTTCATGTACAACAAAGGATCTGCACTACTTGGGTTGTATCCACACTTAGTTAGATACTCTACCAATCTCTGATTCCATACTCTTGGTCCTTGCTTCAATTCATAAAGTGCCTTCTTCAACCTGCAAACAAAATCTGGATGGTTTTCATCTTCAAATCCAATTGGTTGACTCATGTATACCTCCTCTTGTAGTTCTCCATTGAGAAAGGCATTTTTTATGTCGAGTTGATATAATGGCCATCTCCTTGAAGCACCAATTGCTATTAAGGTTCTGATAGTTCCCATCTTTGCAACTGGGCTGAAAACTTCATCATAATCTATGCCTTGTGTTTGTTTAAATCCTTTGGCAACTAATCTAGCTTTATATCTAGCTAGTGAACCATCAGCATTCCTCTTTACTTTAAACACCCATTTGTTTGGAACAATCTTCATACCTTCTTTCTTTGGCACTAGCTCCCATGTGTGATTATCTTTGAGAGCTTTGATCTCCTCTTTCATAGCTTGCTTCCATTCCTTTTGTGTGCAAGGTTCTTCATATGTCTCAGGCTCTTTGTCTTTGATAACCTGCATCATGTATGCAAAATGTGTCGCCATAAAACTATCATAACTCAACCTTTGAGTTGGATACCTTGTCCTTGAAGATCTTCTTTCATTGCCTTTAGAGAGTTGCTTCTTTAACCTATTTAGCTTTACCATCGGAGTGATTACCTCTTCATATTCTTCTTCACTTGCATCTACCTCACTGTTTGGTGTAGCACTTGCCTCTTTGGCTCTACTATGAGCTGAATTTGGAGACAAAGAATGACTCCCCGTCCATGTTGAACATTCTTCATTTGATGTAGATGCCTCTGGACCTGAAGCCTTTGTGCTTGATTGTTGAACTTCTCTTTGATTTGTTCCTGCATAATCATCACAATCTTCTTCAAGAATCTTTTCCTTTCCTTTATCTTCATACCATGGTCTTAGTTCATCAAAGACCACATCTCGCGAGACTCTTAATTCCTTTGTTCTAGGGTTGTAACACTTGTATCCTTTTTGCTCCGTTGAGTAGCCGATGAAAATGCATTTTTCTGACCTTGGTTCCATCTTTGTTCTAACTTCTTGTGGAATGTGAACAAAGCAAACACATCCAAACACTTTGAGGTGTGTAAGATCAGGTTTCTTACCGGAATATACCTCTTCAGGAGTCAAGTGATGTATTCCCAATGTTGTGCACCTATTCATCAAGTAAATGGCGGTTGTGGTAGCTTCAGCCCAATAGTACAATGGTACCTTAATCTCGTTGAGCATGCATCTTGCAATTTCAACAATTTGCCTATTTTTCCTCTCAGCTACTCCATTTCGTTGTGGTGTATACCTACAAGTGAATTGCCTTTTGATCCCATTCTCTTGTAGAAAATCTGAAAATTCTTTGGAGAAGTATTCTCCTCCACCATCGGACCTTAAGGTTTTGATAGACCTTCCTGTTTCCTTTTCAACTTCAACTTTGAATCTTTTGAATATAGAAAACACCTCTGATTTTTGCTTCATACAAAACAGCCATACCTTTCTTGAGTGATCATCAATGAAGGTGACAAAAAATCTATTACCAGCCATTGATGCCTCTTGGTTTGGTCCCATACATCCGTATGTATCAAGTCCAAGACATTTGGAGCCACATAATTGCTCCTCTTGAATGGCTGCCTCGTTTGCTTTCCTAGTTGACAAGCTTCACATAACTCATGTAGTCCAATGCTATTAAATTTTGGAAGACCTCTTACCACTTCATGTTTGCTCATGTCCTTCAGCTTTGGAATGTTGATGTGTCCTATTCTTTTGTGCCATAAGTCTAGCTCTGAAATCTTCCTGTTCCCACATTGAATGTACATGATCTTTCCATGTGGATGTTGGACATCCAAAGTGAACATCCTTCCTTCTCTTCTACCTCGAGCAATGACCTTGAAGCCTTCTTTTGGATTCTTTATGAAGCACCCATTCTCATTGAATATGACATGATAACCCTTCTCTACCATTTGTCCTACTGAAATCAAGTTCTTTGAAATTGTAGGAACATGAAGAACATTAGATAGTACCTTTGCTCTGCTTGTATCTCCAACCTTATATATCCAATGTGTTCAATCATGTGTTGAGTATCATCACCTATTTCAACACATCCTTTTCCACTTGGTACCTGCAGATTAGTGAAGAAACTTCCTTGGCATGACATATGGTTACTACAACCTGAATCAATGTACCATTTTTTGTCATCTTCACAAGAGCTTCTATACTCATGTCTCATTGCAAGTAGTGTGTCCTTGCTTCCTTCACTTGGGGTGCTTGCATAGTTGCTTTGGTTCCTTTGATTGCCTCCATTTGGTCTTCCATTCTTCAGCCAACAATCACTAGCATAGTGTCCTACTTTACCACAATGATAGCATGTTATACCTTTATGAGAATTGTAGGAGCTTCGGCCTCTTCCTCTACTTCTACCTCGACCTCTTCCTTGTGTGTTGGCATTTGATGCATCCTTGTTGTCTTCCGAATTGTTTTGATTGTAGTTGGAGTGGTTGTGACCTCTTCCTTTTCCTCTTGAGCCTCCTCTTGAGTTTCTTCCTTTACCTCGACCTGCATATAACATTTGGTTGTGGCTGTCCTTTCCTTTGGGACCACCGAAGCTAAGCTCTTCTGTGACAAGATGAGGGATTAGTTGTTCAAAACTTGGATATACATCTTTCAAGTTAATGGAAGTTATAAAAGGCTTCCATCTTTCATCTTCTCAAGCCATTGAGAGTATAACACACAAGATCTTTGTCTTCAACCGTTGTGCCAATAGAAGCTAAAGCATCGCTTAGCTCCTTAATCTTCAAAGAATATTCAGCTATGGATTGACTCGAACTTTTCTTGATTGTGTTCAACTCTTTCTTGAGTTGAAGTTTCCTAGCTTTGGTATTTGTTGAATACATCCTTTTCAAGAGCTTCCCAAGCATCCTTAGCTTTCTCTAGATGTTGAATATGACCTACCATGGCATTAGTAATGACTTGCGAAATGAGGAACATGACTCTCTTATTCCTCTCTTCCCATTCCATTGCTTGCCTCCTTTGGACTTCAGTGGCCATAGCTTGATTGATTTGAGGTTGAGCATCATCGCCGCTCACAATACCCCATAAGCCTTTGCCCATTAGGTAGTTGGTCATTCTAAACATCCACACGGGATAGTTATCCTTGTCCAAATTCTCTACTTGTTGACCCTAGTCAGCCATTGAATAGTATCAAAGACTTTGAGAGTTACCTCGAATAGTTATAGTCCTTTGCTCTTGCGTTTGTGAAGCTCCCTCTTGTTTTGTAGCTCCCCTTTTGCTTTGTTTCAACTCCAGCTCTGATGATGAAGCTTCAACACCAAGTTCGCTCTGATACCAACTGTGGAGAATGAGTTCTCCTATGCGCAACGGAAGTGTGTAGTGAGCCCTTGTATGTCCAGCACTTGGATAAACATCTGCACCTTAGATAGCTTGCTGCTCTCAATACAAAACTCAAATGGACTTGAGACTTTAGTCAATCAAATTAGACAAAGAGAGCCTTCTAAAAAGCTATAAATGACTTAATTTGGACAAGTTTTGATTAGGAAACACAACTGTCAAAGATGAACTACCTGTCCACACAGATATGCTAAAGAACTGAGCTTCACTCTCGGACTGATAACTCTCTCAATATATATCCTTTGAGAAAGATATTTTGTACAAAGAAAGAAGACACAAATACATTTCCAAAAAGATTAAAAAAAATTAATTTGGATGAGTTTTGATCAGGAAACTCAACTC
>CM035417.1:116221905-116226905 GCA_020310875.1 Ceratopteris richardii | reverse complement strand
GATTATGTGGATTTTTTAGCATGATATTGAAGCTTCAAATTCCGGTCATGTTCAGCCATATATGACCTAAAAGAAGATATTTTTGGATGCCATGAAGATTGTTAAGATGAAAGGATTATATGTATTAATTTTGTGGTAAATTTGCAAAAGAAAATATGTATGATATGTTATGATAGCTAAAAGTGGTTGTTTCTTGAGTTGAGATATAGGACATAAACTCAATACTCCTATTTTTGACAAGCCAAAGAAAGTGGGCAAAGCTTGTATGAAAGGACACAAAGCTTGGAGGAAAAGTAAGGAGCTCAAGCTAAAAGGTTGTCAAACACATAGTATGTGCATTTCAATTTTCCAAGACTTAAAGATTAGATACAAAGCTAAAGATGGTCAAAGCGAGGATGTTCATGAGAATACTTTTGAAGATTTGAAGGAGTTGAAGACAAACAAAACAAGCTTTGAGGATTAAAGAAGTCAAGAGGCTACTATCAAGTTGAAGATCATTTTGAGAAGACAACGACATCCAAGAAGGTTAAAGCTTAGGATTAAGCTTTTAAACAAAGCAAGATTAGAAGACTCCAAAGAAGGGTTACCATAAAGTATTGAGGACTCAACAAGGACTTCAAGACATTCCCCAAGGCTGCAACAAGCAACAAGCTAGAGGAAAGAATTACCCGAGAGAAGTGTGACGAATTGGTTGAAAATGAAGAAGGTAAAGAAGTCCATTTGCAAAGCTAAGGGCTGACGTAAAGGATTTACAAAATATCCACATCATGTGTGGTGACAAGTTCCAAGAAAAGTTCAATTAAAGGTCTACTCAAAGGTTGAGGCTAGTAAGGCCATTAAATAGAGTGGCAAGCATATATAAATGCAAGTAAGACCAACCCAAGAGGAATGGCAAGCCTTGTTAGGTGCAAGATGAGTATTTCAATCGTGATGCACCACAATGGACTCTCCTTCTCGAGATCTCTACGACAATATCCTCAAAGTAGAAAATCAAGATCCAAATGCCACACACAATACTCCACACAAAGGTTGCAAAATGCACAAAAAACACAATGCACAGAGTGGCATGAACACAGATTTCTTAGGTTTTCAAATGGGATCTACCTTAAACTATGTGGCTGACCAGGCCACTATATGTTTTATTAAAGAACATATACAAAAGTATCTAGTGGTCATTTTGCCTTTCACATGGACACTGATGGTAACAATCTCCCACTAAAGGCCAATATGACCAAAGTGACTATGGGAGAAAAATAAAGAATGGCAAAGAATACCTAAGTGTAAGTATACAAACTATACCTCCCACCTAATCAGCATGTTACATAGTAGACAAGTAACTAAGATCCTGAATCAAGTAATCGCCACCAAGTGACAAGAGTATCAAAAGTTATTTTGTGGTAGAGATTTAGTCAAAGCACAACATTACCTTGAGTATGTAACTTCTCAAGAATAATTCACTCAATGGCTAAGAAATCTCTAATGAAGTGATACTTCACCTCAATGTGCTTGATATTTGCATGATAGACCAAATTCTTAGCCAAAGCAATGGCACTCTGACTATCACTAAGCAAAATCTTACTATCACTATCTCAATTGAAGCAAGCCATTTTTTGAAGATAGGGAATACCTCATCCTTTGATTTGATAAGATATACCCAAATTTTTCTAGTAGCATCATCTATGAAACACACAAAGAAAAGATACCCACGTAATGACCTTGTGGGCATAGGACCATACACATCTATATGAACAAGATCTAAAGGCCTAATTGAAGAGTCAATGTGTGTTTTATGCACATTCTTAGTTTTCTTTCCATATTGATAATGCTCACAAAATGAAAAATCAGAGAAAGATAACACACATAAGTAGCCATAATGAGAAATATTTTCCATTCCACTCCTAGATATATGGCCCAAGTAGCCATGCCAAATACAAGCCATAGGTTGTTCAGTAATAGCTAACAAGTGTTCTTTGTGTGATACAAATAAAGGATAAATTGAGCCAACTTGTCTTCCTTTTGCAATAACCATATTTCCCTTTGATATGTGAAAGGATTGAGCATAGAAGAGAATCTTGTAACCAAGGTCATCAAGTTGACCAAGTGAGATCAAACTACGTGATAAGTGAGGTACTTGGGATTCATTATGCATAGTAGATTTTGAACCATTAATAATCTGCACAACCATCTCTCCAATCTCTAAAACATCACACATGTAAGAGTCAACAAGTCTCACAGTACCAAGAGATTTTGTTGCATAAGTAGATAACCATTCTCTATGTGGTTTCACATGGAAAGAAGCACCAAAGTCTAGCAGCCACATGTGGGAAAGAGAAACAACCATAGGAGCCTCAATAGGCATAGTACTCCCAAGTGTCAACACATCAACATTATTAGAAATAGCATTGATTTCTACAATCTTCATAGTTGAACTAGATGGTGCAGGTAGTTTTTTAACATGCCCATCAATATTCTATCATTTACCTTTAGCATTCTTTAATGCATAGCAATCTTTCCCATGGCAATGGCAAGGTGCATTGCACCAAGACTGCTTTCATTTTATTATTTATTTCCATTTTGTGAGCTTGTAATGGAGAGAATACAGCATCAAACTCATTTAGATGAGCAGCAACACTATTTGTGCCCTTCATCTGAAGATCATATAACTTTCTCATCAAATACATTTAATTTGATATCATTTTTTTTTCATATGTGTTACATAACTTCTTCCAAAGATCCGCTACACTTTCACGGTCCAATCCTATAAAGTAAACATTATCAGCCAGGTGCAATTGAATGGTAGACCTAGCCATTTCATCCAACTCATCCCAATCATCTTCATCTATGCAAGAAAGCTTCTTTGACATTCCATTTACTAGTTTCCGTTGCCTCCACTGAATCAGCACATCTCTAATCTGATAGAGCAAAGTTTATGCCATCAATTTTTTTGGATCGCAAAATGGTCTTTGCCTAATGGAGCTAGAGTAGTCCAAACACCACTAAGGCTCAAAAAAGGATGACCGACTGTCAAATTATGGGAAAAATTAAATAGTCTCCCCTAAAAAATGGATTAATGAATAGCAATGACCATCCAAAAGGATTATGTGAGAGTATATGTGCTCACATGAATAGGTATTTCAAAGAGTAAAATCGATCACTGTATAGTTGAAAAAACTCAAATATGAAAAAATTTTGTCAAATTCTCCTCTACAAAATAAGCAATGACTAGTGTCAGAAAAACTCACTTAACTGCAGTACTAACATGTGAACCTACGTGGTGAATCATTGGCTCCACTACATATAACCGCTTAACCGAACGAAGCCAAATAGGTTTACCAAGCACCTATGAACAACTAACACATCTATGGCTAGGTTGAGTAAGTCTTCCACCTGCATCACTGAAGAAACCCCGACATCTGGGTATCTCCTAATTAAGAAAACCTCACCACAACCCTCTTTATCAATATCAAAGGTTTTATGCAAATACATAACTGCATTATCAATGGCCACATGGATGTACATAAGCAGCATCCACAGAAAAGTACATGGTATGTATGTGCTCAATATATGCAGTAAAATGGCACTAAAAAGCTAAATTCACATCCCAAACACTAGCCAACAACACTTACAAGTGTTTTTCAACTCTGTTCTTTAGGCTCAAAAACTTGCATAAATTTGTACTCGCTACTCCCACCACAACTGCAAACCTTTCAAGAAACTTGTGGAGTTACTAGTGTGGCTGAAAACATAGCCCCAAAGATGAATATTCATTTTCTAAATACAAAAGAGAAATCTTCGTGATGTTCTTGAGCTTCTGTAATGAGATCTATATGCAAAAGTATCAAAAATGACTCCAAAAATCACCCCAAAAATGCTTCAAAAAAGGCTTTGAAAGCAAAGATTGAAGCTTTAAGAGCATTTTCAAGTTAATGTGAACCTTAGTCTTTCCCCTTTCTTAAGCACCACAAGAGTGTAGCTTAGTGGCAAGATATTGCCAGTTAAGCAAACTGTGAGGGCAACAAACTAGGATGGATGACCTCTTAGAAAGTATTGCAAATCTTTTTCTTCCTTGATAATTGAGGTTCTCCCTCGCACACTGCCAATGGTGTCAATGGTGACTTCAGTGACTCGAATGACAAGGTATGTCAAGCTCTATGCCTTGGATGTTGCCTTAGTCATAAGCCTTGGAGAAAGCCTTAGGTGGCCAGGAGGGTTCTCGCTTTGCTCGCACAAAAGGAGCAAAGCTTCTGCCTCAAAATGCTCTGATACATTTAGTTCATGTAACGAAAAAAATGTCCAATAAGCAAAAGAGGAAAGGAGAAGCTCAAGAAAGAAGTCTCTTATTATGAATCTCAAGGAAGCATGTAGAGAGCATCTGGATGAGCTCTCAATTATTAAGGATGTCTTGTTTTTTTTAATAGATGATGAAGAAAGTCTGGAAGATATGGAAGCTATGAATGCTTCACATGAAGAATGAAAATTATGAAGCAAGGGGCAGTTATTTTGCAAGGATTGGAAGATCCAAGAAGAGTCCAAAGAAGATAAAATATAGCCAACATGATTTTCAGATTTTGAAGAGAAGTAGATGCACTCAAAGAAAGAGTAAGAGCAATAATAAAAGGTACTTTTAAAGCACTTGGAAGATCCATCTCTATGGAATAACTGTTTAGAAGGAAAAGAGCATCCATGGTACACAAACGAAGTCATGAAGAGAAGTTTGGATAAAGCATGAAAACCATCACAATGTCAAAAGGAGAGAAAAATTGTAACTATATACAAAGTTAAAGATGATCCAAAGATAAAGGAGGATCAGACCAAAGCATGCAAGATTTAAAGACATGAAGCCATGAAGGTATAGAAGAAAGAGATTTGCAAAGAGAGTAAAACAAAGAAGATAGTGAAGCAACAAATGGAATTAAGACCTCTTGCTAAAAAGCCAAAGAAGCAAAGATGAAGTTGAAAACAAGCCAAGGAATTTCGAAACGGAAATCACCAACTTATCA
>CM035417.1:116179405-116209405 GCA_020310875.1 Ceratopteris richardii | reverse complement strand
AGTCTGGGTATATCCTATTAAATCGAAGGATGAGGTATTCCCTCCTTTCAAAAAATGGCTTGCTTCAGTTGAGACTGAAAAAGGAACTAAGCTTAACGCTTTACGTTCAGATAATGGGGGTGAGTATACCTCACATGAATTTAGCCTTTTTTGTTAGTCTAGAGGGATTTGTAGAGAGTTTACAGCTCATTATACCCTAGTACAGAATGGTGTAGCTGAGAGGATGAATAGAACTATTCAAGATAGCGTAGTCTCTATGTTGCATGAATCTTAGACAAAAGTGAGACCATAAGTCAAAAAAATGCATTTTTCTTGGATATGGTCGAGAAGGACAATTTGGATATCGCTTATGGGATCCTCAAACACGGTCAACGATCAAAAGTAGTGATGTCATGTTTAATGAGTCTAAGATGCATAAACAACCCATTGAGGAGGTGGAAGTGAGAAGAGTGGTGTTTGAGGATACTAGTCCTCCAGTTAGCATGCATAAAAATGCTGCACATAGGGATGTTCAAGAGAATGTCCATTCAAATCAGCCTGCACAAGTTCCTATTCAGCAACCATTGAGACGTTTTGCCCGTGTCTCACATCCACCTGATAGATATGTTCCAAGCTTAGATTTTATTATACTAACAGATGCCGGTGAGCCTTCTTGCTACAAAGAGGCTATGCAGACAGAGGATCATGTCAAGTGGGAGCGTGCCATGAAGAGTGAGTTGGATTCTATTCACAAGAATGGTACTTGGAATTTAGTACCTTTGCCAAATGGTAGGAAAGCTTTACCATGTAAATGGATATATAAGTTGAAATTCATATCAAATAGTGCTTCTCCAAAATATAAAGCACGACTTGTTGCAAAGGATTTTAAGCAACAACATGGTGTTGATTTTGAGCAAATCTTCTCTCCAGTGATCAAGATGACTACTTTGCGCATGTTGCTTGGATTCATTGCAATGGAGGACTTAGAGCTAGTCCAAATGGATGTGAAAACTGCTTTCTTGCATGGAGATATTACAGATGAGATCTATATGGAACAATCAGAGGGTTATGTAGTTAATGGCAAGCAAAGTCTAGTTTGTAAGCTCAGAAGAGCTTGTATGGACTTAAATAGTCTCATAGACAATGGTACCAAAAGTTTGATGCTTTTATGAAGTCCCAAGGCTATTCTCGAAGCAATGAGGATCATTGTCTCTACACAAAAAGATGCTCATATGGGAGCTTGATATGCTTGATACTTTGTCGATGATATGTTGATTGTTGGGAAGTCCTCTTATGACTTGTCAATTCTCGAAAGGAACTTGAGTTAGATGTTTGATATGAAGGATTTGTAGAATGCCAAACATATTCTTGGCATGCGCATTACTCGTGATAGAAGTAAAAGATGCATATACTTGTCTCAAAGTGAGTACATATCCAAAGTACTTCACAGGTTCAATATGCAAGGTGGAAAAGCATTGAGTACACCTTTACCCACATATGTGAAATTGAGCAAGGATGATTGCCCCAAATCAGATGAGGAAAAGGAATTCATGACCGAAATTCCCTATCAGTCTGCCGTTGGTAGTCTCATGTATGCTATGGTAGCTACGAGACCACACATTGCATTTGCAATGAAAGTTGTGAGCAAAAATATGTCTAATCCTGGCAAGAAACATTGGGAATCCGTCAAGATGATTTTGATATATTTGTGTGGCACTAAGAACAAGTGTCTATGCTTAGGTAGAGGGTATGCATCCATTATTGGTTACACATATTCTGACTATGCTGGCTGTGTAGACAATTATAAGTCTACATCAAGGTACATTTTTTCATTTTCTTGGAGGTGCTATCTCTTGGAGATCTCGTCTTCAAGAATGTACAGTTGTTTCCATCACAGAAGTAGAGTATGTTGCAGCAAGTGAGGCATGTAAGGAAGCATTGTGACTTTCTCGCATTGCTTGTGATATAGATTTACCTTAGCATGTACATGGTTTGCTTAGTGACAGTCAGAGTGCTATTTCTTTGGCTAAGAATCCAGTCTATCATGCAAAGACCAAGCACATTGAGGTGAGGTATCACTTCATTAGAGATTTCTTAGCCATTGAGCGCATTGTTCTTGAGAAGATTCACACTCGAGATAACGTTGCAAATGCTTTGACTAAAGCTCTACCACAAGATAGCTTTCGACATTGATGTCACTTGATGAGGGTTACTTGATTCATTATCTTACAGAGTCACTTGTATACTGTGTAACATGCCCATCAGGTGGGAGGTATAGTTTGTATACTTACACTCAAGGATTCTTTATCATTATTTATTTTTCTCCCATAGTTACTTTGGCCATATTAGCCTTTAGTGGGAGATTGTTACCGGTAGTATCGATGTGAAAGGCCAAATGACACTTGGATACTTCTTTGTATATGTTCTTTAATAAAATATATAGTGGCTTGGTCAATCACAGACTATAAGTTCGGCCACATTTGTATTACCTAAGAAGTCTGTCTTCGTGCTCCCTGTGTACTGTGTTTTTCCTACGTATTTTGCAGCCTGTGTGCGGAGTACTGTGTACAGCCCTAGGAGCTCAGTTTTCTACCTCGAGGATATCATCGTAAAGCTCTAAAGAACGAGAGCCCACTGTGGTGCATCGCCATCGAATTACTTCATTATCTTTGTACATCTTGGTAATACATTCAGTATTGTGTGTTATGCTCCAAGTTTCTTCTTCTTCATTCTGTTCTTCGCATGCTTTCGTAGACCTCAAACTCCAACAACTGGTATTAGAGTGGGTTGCCACTTCATCTACTGCATCATCAACACCCCTACGGTCAGTCTCAAAATTGCATCAAAATTAATAAGCATACTTAAACCGATTAAGATTTCAATATAGCTATGCTATATGGTCTCAAAATCACGATCTGAGCTCGTCTCGGCCTCCAATTGCACTATCGTAGTGTTTGTGCGGGCAATTTCGTCTTGTGCCAAAGGTATATAGAGGTTTGGGTTTGTTAGTATAAGTACCTCAAAGTCTACTATAGGTTTAGCAAAACTTGATCGGGCAATTCTGCTCAAGTTCTTCAGAGTCATTTTTCTACATCAAGGTATTTTAGTCAATGGTTATGGTTGAAAGCAGTGATGTATTCCATATATTGGCTATTGAGGATAAGTTGGATGGTACCAATTACCCGTTACGATCATATATGATGCACCATGTATTGGTTGCAAAAGGACTATGGAGTATTGTGCAAGGTGTTCAAAACGTCCTACTACAACTGCAAATACAATTAATGTAGGTGATGTGGATGGGTTCAAGATGGTGATCTTTACGTTCATGTGTGTTTTGTGGTTCGTGTTGCATCTAATGTAGAGCAAATTCATTGGGATAGCAAAGATGCTCAAGCGCATGCAATGATTGCCTTGTCTATCACATTCCTGACATTTGCTCTTGCAAAATAGCAAAGGATACTTAGGATACACTTACCACTTTATACCAAGCAAGGAATGAGGCTCGTGTTGCTTACCTCTGAAAACAATTAGAGTGTGAGCACATGAATGGAGGATAGTCCATGGACAGTTTTTGACAAAGATCAAAGAGTTGAGGAACTGATTAATTTTTTTTTATGAAGTCTTCCGAGACAGTTCACTTATGCAAACTGTTCTAAATGCTCTTCCAAAATTCCTATTAGAGTTTTGCTTCTACTCTTTGATTGATGATGAAAGGCATTCCAAATGCCTTAACATTTGAGGAGTTAGTTTTTGTTCTTTTGCAGGAAGATCAGTCTAGGCAAAACAAGTCCATTATGTATATTGCAGATCAAGCTTTTTTAGTTAATCATAAGGGCAAAGGTAAATGGAGCTCATCTACTAGTAAGCGAAAATCTTCTAACTCTGCACAATCAAAGAAGGATGATAAAGACGAGAAGTAACCATAAAAGCATAAATTGTTTTACAAATATTGTAAAGGAAATGATCATGTCATAAGTTGTCATCAAAAACTGGTTGCAAAAGAGGCAAAGAAAAAAGACGTTAGAATGGTTATTGCACAAGCCTCTACACCCAAATCTAATTCTATAAATCTTGTGTAGAATAAAAAATGGGAATTTAATATTGTTTACAATTATGATCTATCTTCTCATGAAAAATGTATGCCTTCAATAGACATATTACCTCTCAGCCTAGTTTCCTTTCACTTGAATCCTCCCTATAGGGAATACTATCATATGCACCAACAACTCCTCTTATCTTGTCATGGGAGTCAGTAAGATCATTTTGACTACTACAGATGGTACTTCTTTTACATTGTCGAATGCTTTATTTGTGTCAAGGATCAAGAAAAAACTCTTATCAGTCTTAGCATTAGCCAAGATCGGCTTAGTTGTTTTTATGATAGATATACGGTTCATGATCTATCAAATAGCGACATCATTATTGCTTCTGGTATCCAAAATCTGTGAATGATTCAGCATGTGCAATTCAAGGTTTGTATGCTATCTCATATGCAAAGCTTTGGCATGCACACTTTGGTCATTTGAATTTTGCTAGTTTGCTATGCTTGCAAAAATCTGAAATGGTGTCGTCTCTACCCAAACTTAAGACACCTGGTAAACATTTACATAAAGGTTGTATTTTGCATCATTCCACCTTCCGAAAAGATGGTTCAATACAAATTATCCAAAAAATGCAACTTGTTGATAGTGATGTTTGTGGTCTTATGCAAACACCTTCTTTTTGGAACTATCTTTACTTCGTGACTTTCATTGATGATTTTTCCAAGCATACATGGGTATATCCATTGAAAGCGAAGCCTCCGTTCTAATCTCGAGGGAAGGGGACTATGTCTTTCTTAATTTTAATGCATTTCTCACTGAACCTGGGATAAAACATCAATGTACAGCATATGTGCCCACACAAGAGAATGTTACAAACCTCTTCACAAAGGTTCTGTCTAGGGAGAAGTTCGAAGCTTTCTACAAAGATTTGGGCTTACTTTCTTTTGTGGATTGATACCACATAGCTTAGCACTTCCTTATACATAAGCGTCAGCTCCTTGTTCACCGCATCACTCGCAAGGGGGATTTGTTGATATATTTCGATAGCGATGTGTGTGAACACACTAGGACTGTCGCTGCACTTTTTTCGCTCTTTACGAGGTTTTTTTCTCCCATCTTATTTATACACCTATAACCCGAACGAGTTACTTATCTTTTGTACATTCTCTTGGTAATACATTCAACATTGTATGTTGTGCTCCGAGCTTCTTGTTCCTTGTGTTGTTTGCATGCTTCCACAAAGCTCAAACTCCAACATACATGTATGTATGTATATTTGTACGTATGCATGCATGTACATATGTATGTAGGAGTAATGACGATCAAAGTGCGACAAAATTTTGGCCACCACAAATTTGTAAGAAACTTTCAAATTAAGGGAGATACAGAGAATTGAAAGAGATAGAAGCTAGGAGGAAAAGATATTAAATTAAAAAAAATAAAAAAGAGAAATGAGAGAGTCAAAGAGAGAGAGAGGAGGGGGAGGAGGGGGGGGGGAGAGAGAGAGAGAGAGAGAGAGAGAGAGAGAGAGAGAGAGAGAGAGAGAGAGAGAGAGAGAGAGAGAAGCAAAGAGAAGGAATAGAGAAAGGGAGATAAATGAGTGAGATCTTAAAGAGAGATTTGACGAGAGAGAAAGAAGACAAACAGAGAGACTTAGAGAGGGAGATTGAGAGAGAAAGAAAGAAAGAAAGCATTCTGAATTACAAACAAAAGATATCATGGAGTGGTTGTAGGCATGCACAAGACCACAACAATTCTTGAACGATTGATCAAAGGGTAGGTTTTTTGTCATCATTTCTAGCCAACGTTTGATCAATGAGATCAAGGCTTAGACGACCTGCGGATATAGCTACAATTTCAAAGTTAAAGCTCGAGGGAGTAGGCTTCGACTGAACCTCCATTTTAAAAAGAATGGACACCTTAACAAACTTCTTCAAAAGACAAAAGAAACGAAAAAACCTTGAATAATATACATTTTTCCTTTAAAAGAACAGTTATCACCTAGAATTACCTTCTTTCTCAAATACGATGAATCATACTTATACATACTCATACGAAACTTTTTTTTTCCCCATATCATAACCTGGTAAAACATACAAAATATGTAATTATGTTTTACTTCGATAACACGTGATCATCTGGTCCGGATCTATAATCAGTACCATCAATGACAGTTTTCTCGAAGTTTCTTATATTATGTGTATAAACATCAGTTTAGCAAGGACACAATTGGAGTTGCTCATCAATTCTAGGCGTAAGACCTCAACAAAGACCCACCCTTATACAGCATCCACGTGCCTAAAACCCGGCCTTATACAGTCCTACGAAAACTTTAAATTCTAAAGATGACTAAAACACAACCATATGCACAGTCCACATGTTCTTAGGTTCTCAGCACTCCAACGAACCCCAACCCATGTGCTTTGTATGTGGTGCTCCTAACCTCAACAATGCTAGGATTAGCTGCTACACTTTTTCTTCTCATTACTTCGCGTGCTTCATGTAGCATCCTTCCAAACTCTTGTCACAGGGTATATAATATAGAGTAATCAAAATTTCCATACGAGACCAAAGCCAAGATGGTGCACTTAGATTGATGGTAGCAAAAAAGATCACCCTACTTAGACATGTTACGTACTTTCTTTCTACATATGTATATGATAGAGAGAAAGAGAGAGAGAGAGATGCTGTGTATATAGGTTTGACGCATACGTTTATTATCCAGACTTGGAATACAGCCGTCATTCATTCACTCAGATCAGTGGCACGCTTCGAAATCCCATGTATTGCCCATGGCAAAACGAACAAGAGAATTTCCTTAGCGCCTTGCTCTACTCAGAGGCAGGTGATTCATTGAGGTCCTCGGTTATTCTGAATCGCTTTGCGCATGGCACATATTCGGGTCCATCATTGCTTTGGTCACTTGTAGCAATCCTGTACATTTGAAAAAAGTCTATTACCGAATGACCTCATCAGAGACGTGCTCACTAGTCAAGTAAATGAAGCATGAACATGGTTTTCTTTCCTGCCTAGCAAGGTGTCACGAAAGGCAAACCAAATAGGCTATTCGCTGGAGCTGATGATGTTAATGTGCAATGAAATGAGCTAAGACAATCCGTGAAAGTGGCAGAGTTGCATTGGGTGTTAAAGGCTCACCATCCAGCACGTAAAGTATCGGTCCTCGGCACCCCCACTACATAACCAGGCTCGCTTTCCACAATGTTCTGAGATCCAGTTATGCCAGACGAACAAAAATCAACTAGTCTGTCGAGCATGCTCGTGTTAGCGTTCGTTGTTCTCCTTGTATCTGCCATCTGATTACAAGTCTTTATGTAAGAAGAAACTATGTGCCAAAGGCATAGGATGTGCTAAATAAAAAGTAGTAGATCCCAAGACAGACAAGTGCATGACTAATCCAACACCATGTAAATCAACTGTCTGGCAGAACGGCAATGCCACAGATTTAGGATGTAAGAAAGAATATCAGATCATACTTTTCCATACATGAGCTGTCAGCATACCCATGTGGCTACATTGTTAAAGAGAAAATACAACAACATAATTCATACATTATGCATGCTGCTTTCATTAAGTTGCATACAACCGAACTTCAAGAATATCAATTCAAACACTGAGCAGATAAAAACTAGTTGAGGATTGGTTGTTGACAGGTATGGTCATTGGTTAAAAGAAAAAAATGTTGTTCTTCAAATCTCGGGTAATCGAGCATGCCTAGACAATCATATACCCAACCACGTAGGTCATTCTATCTTCAATGTTTTCTTTTTAAGGAAAGTCCTACCTTATGACAAGATACATAAGCACTTGATTACTCTTAGTTTTACATGTAGTCCAATTGAAAGCACACTTTATGTACGCAAAGATTGCTCATCTTATAGTGCTTGTTGTTTATGTTGATGATATTCATTTGACTAGGTCATGTGATCAGAAAATTGGCATGCTTATGGTTGATTAGCCGCATGCTTATGATGTCACATATTTAGCTTTATGCAGTATTATATTGGCATCCAGTTTGTATCCATTGAGGGGGGAATTGTTGTGCATCAAGCAGAGTATATTGATTGTGGTTTTGAATATTGCAAGCCTATCTCAACACTGAAAACAGGATTTAAGTTCACAATTGAAGATGCAGGTGATGCATTTGATACTCCTCTTTGTCAGCAAGGTGTAGGATGTTTGATATATGCATCTAACAAAAGGTCAGACATACAGTATGCAGTTTCCTAGTTGAGTCGATTTATACATAGCCCTCACATTAGGCATTCTCAAGTGGTAAAACATGTGTTTAGATATTTCAAAGGAACTTTGAATTTGGGTCTCTTTTATGATACGAGATGTTCTGCCATGCTTGCATGCATTTACAGATAGTGATTGGGTTGGTTATTAAGATACATGGATGTCCAATAATGGTAATTGCTTTTTCCTTCGAGGATCATGCATATCTTTGTTGAGTAAGAGACAACGTACTGTTGCTATATTGAGTTGTGAAATTGAGCAAGGTGGAAAGGTACGTAAGGTACAATATAAACATGATACGTATGGGACGTACATTTGTACTGATTGTTATTTAAAGTACGCAATGAGTACATACCTTTTGAAAACATAAAATAAAATTCATAAGTCTTGAGAGTATTTTACATCAATTGGCTAAAACTCTAGTGATCTATTACCCACAAAATATAAAAATGTTTAGTATTCAATACAGAGTTCTGTCAGCAAAAATATAGAGTTCTGTACCCCTTGATGCTACCCAAAAAATACTTAAATGCTCGGAGCCCAGATTAAACTTGCAAATTTGCAGTGGACCACATTAGCCTGCTTGTCAAGTAATGTTGACCCTTAAAGACATTGACCTGTCACTCAACTACAGCTCACAATGTCAGGATTGTGTAAGGTAATGGTGCAGATCTGGATTTTGATTTCTGACCAGTCTCATTGATGATTGTTTATTGCTCAGCCAATGCAATAATGAGCTTTGCCGGACTAGTGCGAATTTCTACTTCCTTGGGAAGATTGCCTGTTATTGGCAGCAACCCATCAGTGTAATATCCTCCCTAAGATACCTCAGAGTCAGTAAACAAGAGGACATAGGAGGATGAACAAATCTGGATTCAGAGTCCTAACTGATGCCATATGTGAACTATATGGTACATGCAAGTATGGAAAAAATTAACCTTTTTATGTGGATATTATTTCCTATAAAAACAAAAAAATTCTTTGTATGACTTGAGCAGAATTTTTGCCTGACTGATGTCATACAGGACTCTTGGTTCTTTCTGAATGCTTAACTCACAAAGCCTGTTCCCAAAAAAACCAGGCACAAAATTTTAGGAACATGAGATTCAAGAACACCTTTTGAGAATTTTTTGAATGTGCAAAAGCTTGGACCACTTGGCATCATAGAGGACACGGAAAAATAAAAGAAATGTGCACATAAGTGATAATTCCACGTACTGATTATTCAGTATTATACCAATTTGAACCGTACCTTACAAATGTACTGAAAAATACAGTATGTAGTATGTACATACCAATTCTACCCTGAAACCAAGTACAGTGTAGTATTCACAACTACAATGAAGTGTATACGATTGAGATGCCTATTACTGTATTTATGCATGGAGATTGATGCACCTACACATATTCTCACTGAGAGTCAAAGCGTATTGGCAGTTGCAAGAAATCCAATGTTTCATGGTGCACAAAGCACATTATGTCTGAGAGCACTTCATGCTCGAGATATTGATTTGGTATATATGCATACACAAGATAATATGGAAGTTATATTGACCAAAGCTCTTTCATAGGAAAAATTTGAAGCTTTTCACAAAGCTTTCAGCTTATTATCTTATGAGAGCTCATCTATCACTCCATGTATGTGTTCACATCATTCACTCCAAGGGGGTTTGTTACACTTATGTGTCCCTCGAGTAGCTTTGATGTGAATCATTTCCGTATAAAAAGGCACTTTTTACTCTAGTGTTGACTAGAGGTTTATATCTATGTAAACACATATACACAATATACTCATATGTGATATACTCATATGTGGTGGTACTTTGTACTTAAGGATTCACTTATAGCTCTCACTTCATTCATTCTCCTATTATTGATTATCTATCATCGGAGTGCTCTTTCATCAAAGAGTGGGGTCAGGTGACATAGCAATATGAACATATGTGCTTATCTTTCTTAGCATAGAGAGATCATTCTTGAGTTCAAGGGGCTACATGAGTTCTTAAAAAGTGCGAAGATTTGTGTGTGGATTAGATAAGACAATGAAAACGGAGCTTAAACGTAACGCTCCAAAACAATTGGAAGAAGCAATTCAATATGTGCAAATTTATGAGGATACATCCCACATTTCTTCTACATTTGTTGACACTTCCACAAACTTTTCAAGACAATTGGATTTAAAAGACCATTTGTGAAAGGAGAGGAAGAGCTAGGGATTAAAAAGAAAACTATGTGACATGCCTAGTGGAATTATCCACTTCGCAAGCATAGTGAATTTAAATCGTGAATTTTTCGCTCATAATAAAAATGGCATAAACCGTCCACGATTTAAATCACTAAGGACGAGTACATCTCGGCATGATTTTCATCATGTGTGAATAACGACGGCGGAGGTTTTTTCAAAAATAGCGCAACAATCACTAGATTCATTCGATGTAGCATTGTTCCCGAGTTGTTGCATCTTGACTCCTTGCCATCAATATTCATCTCAAGACCAAGTTGAGAGAGAAAGAAAGAAAGAAAGAAAGACTTTTTAACGTCTATTAGAGGCCAAAATCGACCTATGAGACAAAACATATACATCAGTATGATCCAATCCACTATGATCCCAAAAGGAAAATAAAGTGTGAGTACAAAAAACGGGTATAAAAGAAGTGGATAGTAACTGGCATCAAGGGTGTGGGGTGCTATGGGTATGAACTCTATATGCTCAATGGGTGAGACACAGATATGATATGCATAGGGAGGGGAGGCTCGATGGTATCACAACCCTCTAGGTGCCTGGAGTGGGTGTAGGATATAATGCATCGGTGGGTAAGGCATCATGGCGATCCTCAAAATGCTCTGAACGTCCAAATCGACAGGGGTGCGCTGCTGATGTCTCCGTATCTCCATGTCATGGCGTGTGTGAATCGCCTGAATCTCTCTCTAATGGGGACGAGCTCTCCGGAGTGGGGGTCTCGGTCGTCGACGCTGTCGTCTAAGCTCCTCTGCTCTGTGTAATGTGACACCCCGTATCGAGCTGGGTCCTCGAGTTCTGGAGCTCTACTACAAAACGACCTAGAGCGTGCTGGTCCTCTGTCCCCAATAGAGCCCTGATCTCTCTGGGCCCCCTGAAGAGTTGTGGGTAGTGGTCTCTGATGTCCTCATATACCTGGCATCTACATGTGTAGTGCTCCTCTTCCTCCACCTCCTCTCGGCATATCCTGCATAATCTCTCGTCCCTCGGGGTATGTGTCGCTCTCCCATAGTAAGATGGCTTACCGTTGAGGTGGAACAATAAGTGGGAGAAGAGGAGGCCGCACCATCTGTCCAGATCCAGACACGATTCTACCAGAGGATCTTCAAACAAAAAACTTTAACATACACACCTTAAGACTCAAAAATAGATAGAGATAATAGACAAGATTCTCAAAGCGCAACAGTAAGCTAGAATGCTTAACTTCACTATCTTAATATTAATGTCAAAATGTGTGTAGATGATACAAAACTTATATATGCTCAAATTGGATACAAAATCTGAATCTAGGCAAAACTTCAGAATTAGATACAAGAGTTTGTGTGTAAAGTGCCTAAGAGGTATGTAGAAAGTGTGAACTGAAATTAGACTTGCTAGTCACAATAACTAAGCAAGATGCTCATGGTTGGCTGCCAAAATCTCCTCCAATGCTGCACAAAAGGTAGTGCACACCTCCTCCAAGTGTAAAGCACTCCCGCAAGTGTAGAGTATGCTTGATACTTCTTGACTTGATGCTTAGAAGTGAGCCTATGTAGTCTTTTATAGGTTATGATAAGCCCTACGATGAGTTTGGCTTAAGAGCCAAAAATCACTTCCAAAAGCAGCTATCGCAAAAAAATAGGATATCTCATTTATTTAATCATTAAAAAGTGCTTTTCAAAGCTCGAACTCTTGCGATCTCATAATAGGACCATCAGCTTAAGATAAGAATTAGCTTTCCTAGATAGGAAGGCTCAAAGGTATCCAAATATGTAAAAAATCCCTTTTTGAGAAGAAATTAGGGTTAGGTTTTTCTCCCAAACTGGAGCTCTGATGACTAAGTGTTTTATACCAAATGAAAGCTCTCTTCAAGCTTTATCAAATGGGATAATAAAGTTTTAACCTTTTGTGACCAAAATTTAATTAAGTACCCAAAACTTAGGGTTTTTGGACATTAGGGTTTTTGGATATTAGGGTTTTGTGCTATTCCAACATTGTTTCCAACAATCCGCATCAAAGGGTTTCTCCCAAACTGGAGCTCTGATGACTAAATGTTTTATACCAAATGAAAGCTCTCTTCAAGCTTCATCTAATGGGCTAATAAAGTTTTGACCTTTTGTGACCAAAATCTGATTAAGTACCCAAAAATTAGGGTTTTTGGACGTTAGGGTTTTGTGCTATTCCGACATTGTTTCCAACAATCTTCCATCAATGTCATAATGGTACAATGTCACAATATTTGCACCATTCTCCCTTGTAGGTATGTAGACAAGCTCAATGTGCTTCTTAGATACATGTTCCCAAATGTAGTGGTAATGTAACCGGATATGCTTTGTCCTAGCATGATGAATAGGGTCCTTTGCAATAGCAATAGCACTCTGACTCTCTGAAAATATTTGCAAAGGAAGATGAACTTGAACATCAAGATAACTCAGAATTTTATGCAACTAAATATCTAAAGAAAACCCTATACTCTGCTTCACTTCAAGATGTAGCAACTACAGGTTGTTTCTTTGACAACCAAGAGAAAAGAAAATCTCCTAGAAAGAACCAATAGCTACTAGTGCTTCTTCTTGAGTCTTTATCACCTGCCCAATCAGAATCTGAAAAACCTTTAAGTAAAAAATGTGGCGATCTTAGAAGTACCATAGCCTAACTTGAAGTTCCCTTCAAATATCTGAAAATTCTCTTAACTTCTTTCCAATGAATCTTCAGCGGAGTGTGCATGAGCCTATCCTCTGAATTTCAAGGCGTGTTATACATAAATAGATCAAGCAACCCACTCCTTGACTATAGAAAGTAGCATCAAAGGGTTTTGAATCTGCTTGTTCTCTCCTTGTCTGACTTCTTGTTCTTCTTGTGAAGTTCTTTATACCGCTATCCTTCCAAGTTTGATATAACCACCTCGGCATATTCTTGAAAAGTGGTCAAATCTCTTGTGGTTCTTCAATCTCTCTTTCTTCTCGAACTCTAGAACCTTCTCCAAGTTCATAAGATGGAACTTCAAGAGGTATTGACGATGGACTAGCTCAAAATGTAGGATATAAAACTTTCTCTTCACCTTTATCAAGTGAAACTTTTAGGGTTAGAGAAGGTTCATCACCCCCTTGTATGGCTCAATGTAAGAATCCAAAATCCTTCTAAAAAATGCATAATCATCTCCTTTTGCGACATCTGGAATTCTTGTCTTCTTATCATAAATCTAACGTTCTACAATATATGCATTGCATGAGAGTAGGATATTACCTGTATCTCAAACATAGAATCTGTAACCTTTGCTTTCAATAGCATCAACCAATAAAAATAGCTTTGATGGCTTTTACATCAAGTTTACCACGATCCCTCTTCTCAATGTGAATATACGTTGGAGAACCTAAAGCTTTGAAATAACTCACATTGGGTAGTAAGCTTCATAAGATGTGATCACCTTTAAAGCTTTCTATGACTTGAGCAGAATTTTTGGCTGACTGATGTCATTACAAGACTCTTGGTTCTTTCTTAATGCTTAACTCACAAAGCCTGTTCCCAAAAAAACCAGGCACAAAATTTTAGGAACATGGGATTCAATAACACCTTTTGAGAAAGATTTGAACAAAAGCTTGGACCACTTGGCATCATAGAGGACACGGAAAAATAAAAGAAATGTGCACATAAGTGACAATTCCACGTACTGATTATTCAGTATTATACCAATTTGAACCCTACCTCAAAAATGTATTGAAACATACAGTATGTGCGTACCAATTCTACCCTGAAACCTAGTGGAATGTAGTATTCACAACTACAATGAAGTGTATATGATTGAGACGCCTATCACTGTATTTATGCACGGAGATTGATGCACCTACACATATTCTCACTGAGAGTCAAAGCGTATTGGCAGTTGCAAGAAATCCAAGGTGTCATGGTGTACAAAGCACATTGAGGTTCATTACCATTATGTCTGAGAGCACTTCATGCTCGAGATATTGATTTGGTATATATGTATACACAAGATAATATGGAAGATATATTGACCAAAGCTCTTTCATAGGAAAAATTTGAAGCTTTTCGCAAAGCTTTAGGCTTATTATCTTATGAGAGCTCATCTATCACTCCATGTATGTGTTCACATCATTCACTCCAAGGGGGCTTGTTACACTTATGTGTCCCTCGGGTAGCTTTGATGTGAATCGTTTCCGTATAAAAAGGCACTTTTTACTCTAGTGTTAACTAGAGGTTTATATCTACGTAAACACATATACACGATATACTGATATGCGGTGGTACTTTGAAGTTTGTACTCAAGGATTCACTTATAGCTCACTTCATTCATTCTCATATTATTGATTATCTATCATCGGAGAGCTCTTTCATCAAAGAGTGGGGTCGGGTGACATAGCAATAAGAACATATGTGCTTATCTTTCTTAGCATAGAGAGATCATTCTTGAGCTCAAAGGGCTACATGAGTTCTTAAAAAGTGCGAAGATTTGTGTGTGGATTAGATAAGCCAATGAAAATGGAGGGTAAACGTAACGCTCCAAAACAAATGGAAGAAGCAATTCAATATGTGCAAATTTATGAAGATACATCCCACATTTCTTCTACATTTGTTGACACTTCCACAAACTTTTCAAGACAATTGGATTTAAAAGACCATTTGTGAAGGGAGAGGAAGAGCTAGGGATTAAAAAGAAAACTATGTGACATGCCTAGTGGAATTATCCACTTCACAAGCATAGTGAATTTAAATCGTGAATTTTTCACTCATAATAAAAACGGCATAAACCGACCGCGATTTAAATCACTAAGGACAAGTACATCTCCGCATGATTTTCATCATGTGTGAATAACGACGACGGAGATTTTTTCGAAAATAGTGCAACAATCACCAGATTCATTCGATGTAGCATTGTTCCCGAGTTGTTGCATCTTGACTCTTTGCCATCAATATTCATCTCAAGACCAAGTTGAGAGAGAGAGAGAGAGAGAAATCAAGAGCCATATATGATATATGATATTGTGATTCATCGTTCATAAAGCTTGAAGCCTGAAGCATTCCAAGTTCTTACTACTTAGTAACCTGCTCGGAGCCTTGTTCCATTGCCAAGTGTGTGTAAGGGGCAGCCATTTTCTGTTTACAGTGAAGGGAGGGAAAAAGAAGGCGGGGGGGGGGGGGGGGGGGGGAAGAGAGAGAGAGAGAGAGAGAGAGAGAGAGAGAGAGAGAGAGAGAGAGAGAGAGAGAGAGAGAGAGAGAGAGAGAGAGAGAGAGAGAGAGAGAATAGTCTTCTAGAGAACCTTGACCCTTGAAGCATATTACTATGGGTCGTACTCCTCTTGATATCTGATCCCACATTAAGGTCACATTAAGGTCACCAGACCTAATACTTGCGAATGCAAGTATTGCAATGGTATCTATATACTTAATGCATTGCGTATCAAGGCACATCTTCTTGGTTTGAGAGATGGTCGCATTGAAAAATGTGACTCTATGCCTCAACAAATCATGGAGGAATTGATTGCGAAATTGCAATCCAGTCAAGATGTTGGGAGTATGCAAGTGGATGAAGAATCTCGTGAAACTTCTGAGATGCATCCTAATGTTGGAGAGTCCTCTACAACACCTTCGAAAAGGGCTAGCACTAACAATGTGAGCTCTAGTGGTGCATCAGCAAATGTTGTGACTACTCCATCTTCATAAGCGCGACCACCCTCTGACAATGGTCCCATATATAGAACTTGCTAGAGAGCAATGTCTTCATGAGGGCTAGCATGAAGGCATCAATGCAAAAACAAGCAATGGAGCCAAGAAAGAGATTGGCAAATTATTTATTTTATGTGGTATCCCCTTCAATGTAGCCTAGTGCATGGAAGAGGGCAATGAGATATGTTAGTCGCATAGGCACTCCTTCAGAAGGACCCTCAGACTGACTGTATGAATTTGTATTCTCCCATGTGAAAAAAGCCATAGAGGATGTAGGGTCAAATAATGTCATTGAAGTGGTCACAGACAATGCATCCAATTGTATGGCTATGGATCATATGCTAGAGCAAGAATACCCCTAAATCACATGGACCCCTTGTGCGAGTCATAGTTAACACCTCTTGATGGAAGATATAGGGAGCTTGAAATGAATTGAGAACATTCTTAGTAAAGCCAAATTCATAGTGAGGTTTGCGTCATGTGATTGGAAGAACCAATGTCCAAAATATATTCCGTTCACATAATGATTTAGAGTTTCAAACGCAAGCCTTCACACGATTTTGTTGTATATTTATTCGATTGGACAGAGTAATGAGAGTGAAGAAAGGTCTCCGTATAGTTCTAGAAGAGGAGGGGTATAAGATACCTGAAGCTAAGGATAGAGACCCTTGATTTATGCAATTTTCATCACTCGTCATGGGAGATGATGTCTTATGGTTGAAGATTGAAGTTCTCATTGCTTCCCTTCAACGAGTATATTCCATGCTTTGTATCACAGATATGGAGCAAAGCACACTCGGACTTGTATACGAGTATATCAATCGTATACAAGGATGTAGTGTGAATGTATCAAGTCTTTCAGATAGAGAGAGAGGTTTTTAGGACAGCCCACATCGAGATTCAGAGAGGAGCAGTTTCCCCTATCACTTGATGGGAAATATATGGTCTTGATACTCCTCTATTGGTATGTTTCTCCAAAGATATGATTTCTTCTTTATCATTATTATGATGGAATCATTATACTTATCTATATAAATTGTCATGATGCATATTCCTCTTCATAGAGGAAATTAACACTGGATTTTATCTCAATATTGTAGTATCTACCCAATAGAAAGGAACTAGAGCACTTGGACATTGTTTCAGACAAAAAAGAGAAACATAGTGAATCCACAACAACTTGAGAACCTAGTTTACTGTAGGAGTTAGACGTTTGTGGACAACACACAATACTCAATTACCACTAGATTGTACAAAGATAAGTAACACATTAGGGCTATAAGTGTACATACAAGGCAGGGGAAAAAACCTTTTAAAGAGGGAAAAAAAGTGCACTGGAAGCCTAGTGTGTTCACACACATCATTACCTAAATATATCAACAAAACCCACCAAAGAGTGTGATGCAGTGAACAAGGAGCTCGGATGTATAAGGAAGTACCAAGCTATGTGGAATCAATCCACAAAAGGAAGCAAGCCCAAAGCTTTGTGGAAAGCTTCAAACTTCTCCCTAGGCAGAGCCTTCGTGAAAAGGTCTGCAATGTTCTCCTGCGTGGGCACATATGCCAAGCTAATCTCTCCAACAGAGAACCTCTCCCTCGCATAATGATAATGCACCTCAATGTGCTTAGTGCGAGCATAGAACACAAGGTTCCTCGAAACTGCCAATGCGATGTGACTGTCAGTGAAGATGGTGGTGGAAGAAGACTGACCAACACCCAAATCAGCCATAGGGCGTCTGAGCCACACACACTCAACAGTCGCTGTGAAAGCTTCCCTATACTCAACCTCACAACTAGAAATGGTCACAATAGGTTGCTTTTTACTTAACCAAGATATACATGAGCTACCAAACATGAAGCAAAAGCCACTAGTGGACACACGAGTGGCATAGAAACCAGCCCAGTCACTGTCAAAAAAAGCATACAAATCTGATGATAGTGATCCCCTCTTCGGATAAAACAATCCAAATATTCGGGTACCACTCATGTAGCAAAAGATGCGCTTAACCGCCTACGAATGCTTGATACCTTGGCAATGCATAAACCTGCTCATATGTAAGACAACAAACTGAATATATGGCCGAGTAATGCATAAGTAAATCAAGCATCGAACAGCGTGCTGATAGAGAACAACATCAAATGCATCTCCGGCATCATGAAGACTCAATCGTAAACCTGTCTCCATAGAAGTGGCAATAGGCTTACAGTCCTTAAGGCCAAAACGCTGCAACAATGTGTCAATATATTCTCTTTGACACAAAGCTATTCCACCATCAACTTGCAAAAGTTGAATGCCGAAATAATGATGCAAATGCCCCAAATCAGACATCTCCAATGAGGCATGCAAATGAGCCTTAAAATCAGCAATATGCTTGTCATCAGGACCAATGAGCAGCATGTCATCAACATACACAACAATGATCAGAAGCACATCATTAGCATTCTTAACATATAAGGTGCTTTCAATTGGACTGTTCTCAAAACCATGTGCAATCAAATAGGCATGTATCTTTTCATACCAAGCACGTGGTGCTTGCTCTAAACCATATTATGCCTTCTTTAACATGCACACTTGGTCTCCATGCCCTTTCTGCACAAAACCACGGGTCTGAAAACCATACATTTCTTCATGCAAGTCACCATTCAAAAATGTTGTTTTAATGTCCAACTGATGTACTTTCCAACCATGATGAGCTGCAAGTGCACCGATGCTATGAACAGGAGTCATTTGGCATGTAGATGCCAAGGTATTATCAAAATCAATGCTTCTTTCTTGCGCATAACCCTTTGCAACAAGCTTAACCTTATACCTGTCAATTGTTCCATCAAACCTTACACTTCAGCTTGTATACCCACTTAATGCCAATGGCCTTCTTGCAAGGAGGCAAGTCACATAAAGACCAAGTACCATTCAGCACTAAGCTGTCCACTTGTAAAAAGAGGCAGCAAAGTACCATACATGTCTCTGGAGCTATTAGATGTCTCCTTCGTACATGAAAGTAAAGGCTTAATAGCATCTTCCACAAAAACAACATCACGGCCAACCAAAATGTGTTTAGTCTATGGATGATAGAGACAATAGCCTTCGCTTTCAAAACTGTACCCAACAAAAATACATTTTATTGATTTATCATCCAATTTCCTGCAATGCTGTTCAGGCACTAATGCATATGCTAGACAACCAAAAACACACAGATGAGCAACCGATGGCTTGCGATCATATGAAGCCTCATATGGAGTGATAGAGTGCCATGATTTAGTGGAACACCTGTTAAGAACATATGTTGCACACATGAGAGCCTCAACCTAGAAACTATGTGGTAAAGCGTGACTCTTGACCATACACCTTGCCACCTCCATGGGTGACATGTTCTTCCGTTCGGCAACTCCATTTTGCTAAGGTGTATACGACACTGTACATTGATGTTTTATCCCACGTTCGACCAAAAATGCATTAAAGTCAAAAGACATATATCCCTCCCCCCTCGATCACAACGGAGGGTGCCCATTTTACATGCTGATAGAGTTTCAATCAAAATCAAAAACTGTTTGAAGCACATAAAAACTTCGGCCTTTGCTTTCAATGGATATACCCATGCATGCCTCGAAAAATCATCAATGAAAGTCACAAAGTAAAGATAATTTCCAAAAGAGGGTGTCTGCATAGAACCACATACATCATTGTGAACAAGCTGGAATTTCTGAGTAGCTCGAACTAAACCATCTTTTCAAAAGGACGAACCCTGCATTTTGCCCAAAGTACAGCCTTCACAGACATGTTTTCCAGGTGCCTCAAGTTTGGGCAAAGAGGACACCATTTCAAATTTCTGCAAACGTAGCAAACTAGTTAAATTTAGATGACCAAAGCATGCATGCCAAAGCTTTGCATCTGACATAGCCTGAGAATCATGTACTCAACATGCTGAATCATTCACAGATCTTTCATAGTCTATGAGCTTCTATAGACCACGACATAAAATGCCAGAAGCTATAATCATGTCGCCATTTGAAACATCATGAACTTTACATTTGTCATCAACAAATTTCACAACCAAGCCAATCTTGGCTCATGTAGAAACTAATAACCGATTTTTCTTGCTCGCAAAAATAGAGCAACTAACAATGTGAAAGAACTACCATCAATAGTAGTCAGAATGATCTTACCAACTACGATGACAGGATAAGAGTAGTGTTTGGCACACGTGACAGTATTCCATGTAGGGGCATGCTCAAGTGAAGTGAAGAAACTGCGCTCCGAGGTAATATGTTTGGTTTCCCCACTATCAAAGTACCAAACATACGAGTCTACTGCAGACATACACTGCTCATGAGAAGATGGGTCAAAACTACAAACAATAGTAAACGCCCATTCTTCATTATGCACAAGATTAGCAAACTCTGTTTTCGGTGTATAGGCCTCTACAACAACCATTCCAACCTCTTTTTTCTTTGCCTCTTTTGAAGCCAGTTTTCCATAGCTCTTAATGACATATCATTTCTTTTACAATATTTGCAAAACAATTTATGCTCTTCTTATTTCTTCTCATCTTTGTCTGCCTTTCATCATCAAACGAAGAGTAGAAGCAAAACTTTGATATGAGTCGGGAAGACCATTCTGTACAGTTTACAAGTGAAATGTCAGGAAGGACTTCATCAACAGAAATCAATTGTTTCTTCAAATCCTTGATCTTTGTCAAAAAACTGTCCATAGAATCACCTTCATTCATGTGCTCACTCTCCAACTGGTTTCGAAGGTAAGCAACATGAGCCTCATTCCTAGCCTGGTACAATGTGGTAAGTCTTTCCAAGCATCCTTAGCTATTCTGCAAGAGCGAATGTGAGGAATAATGGAATGTTTGATAGACAAAGCTATCAATGCATATGCTTGAGCATCTCTGCCATCCCAATGAATTTGCTCTGCAATAGGTGCAACAGGAACCGCATCACAAAGAGGAATCTGCAGAATATCAGCATCTTTGTTGCCATCTGCAGCAACTTGAGTACCTATATTTGCAGGTGTAATAGGACGTTTTTCAACACCCTAGACAATATTCCACACCCCTTTTGCGAACAATACATGACGCATCATATAAACCCATAATGGGTAATTCGTACCATCCAACTTATCCTCAACAGCCAACATATGGAATACATCACTGCTTTCAGCCATGGCCACTGACTAAAATACCCTGATGCAAAAAATTGATTGTATCTCAAAAAGATGAACATAACTACCCTGTCGAGTTCTACGAAACCTGTAGCAAACTTCGAGACGCTTATATTGGCAAACCAAAACGTTTATATATCTTTGGCACAAAAAGATGAAATAGCCTACAAAAGCGCTGCGATAGTGCGTTCGGAGGCTGAAATGAGCTTAGATCACGATTTCGACAGCACACACCAAAGCTATTTTGATCTCCTAATCACCTTGAGTATGCACACCAAATTTCGTGTGATTTTGAAACTCTGACCGGAGGAGTGTCGACGATGCCCTAGATGAAGTTGCGACCTCCTTTGATACCAATTCTTCGAGTTAGATGTATGTGGAAGCACACGAACATCACAAGGAAGAAGGAGAAGCTTGGAGCATAACACATAACACTGAGCGTATTACCAATAGAATGTAAAAAGATAGTAACCCATTAGAGCTATAGGCATATATACAAGAAGAGAAAAGGGGGGGAGGGGGTCTCCTAAAGAGGGAAATAAGTGCCCCAACGGTCCTAGTGTGTTCACACACATCACTACCTAAATATATCAACATTTACACACATTGTAATCTCAAGTTCTTGAAGAGCAAAGAAACCCACATTGCACGACTTCAGGTAATTGTGATTTGTTGCAATTTGTTAGCTTAAATTCTTGACCATTGACTCACAACTTGTAATAAATTGTTAAATACATATTTTATTTGATTTTTATGTGAATGTGAAGTCCCTTGATATTTCCAAAGTGAAAGATATCCCTCAAATCCCCGCGAAAGAGAAGTGTATCTTTTCCATGCTATTTAGAGAGTCTCAATTTTTGTGAGCTAAACACGAAGAAAAACAAGAGGAAGCACAATCGGTATATTCTAATTTCTATAGAGTATAGTCGATGAGATATGCTAGGTATTAATGTTTAAGTTTCGATGTTAATTTTTAAGAATGAATTTTATACTAATAATACTTTATTGCATGTTCAATAGATCCTGATGCACAATCTACTAGTCGGAGGCCTAGGAAGATGGCTTACCGTTGAGGTGGAAGAATAAGTGGGAGAAGAGGAGGCCGCACCATCTGTCCAGATCCACACACGAGTCTACCAGAGGATCTTCCAACAAAGAACTTTAACATACACACCTTACGACTCAAAAATAGATAGAGATAATAGACAAGTTTTTCAAAGTGTAACAATAAGCTAGAATGCTTAACTTCACTATCTTAATATTAATGTCAAAATGTGTGCAGATCATATGAAACTTATATATGCTCAAATTGGATACAAAATCTGAATCCAGGTAAAACTTCGGAATTAGATACAAGAGTTTGTGTGTAAAGTGCCTAAGAGGTATGTCGAAAGTGTGAACTGAAATTAGACTTGCTAGTCACAATAACTCAGCAAGATGCTCATGGTTGGCTGCCAAAATCTCCTCCAATGCTGCACAAAAGGTAGCACACACCTCCTCCAAGTGTAAAGCACTCCCGCAAGTGTAGAGAATGCTTGATACTTCTTGACTTGATGCTTAGAAGTGAGCCTATGTAGTCTTTTATAGGTTATGATCAGCTCTACAATGAGTTTGGCTTAAAAGCCAAAAATCACTTCCAAAAGCAACTATCACAAAAAATAGGATCTCATTTATTTAGTCGTTAAAAAGTGCTTTTCAGATCTCGAACTGTTGCGATCTCATAATAGGACCACCCGCTGAAGATAAGAATTAGCTTTCCTTGATAGGAAGGCTCAGAGGTATCCAAATATGTAAAAATCCCTTTTTGAGAAGAAATTAAGGTTAGGTTTTTCTCCCAAACTGGAGCTCTGATGACTAAGTGTTTTATACCAAATGAAAGCTCTCTTCAAGCTTTATCTAATGGGCTAATAAAGTTTTAACCTTTTGTGACCAAAATTTAATTAAGTACCCAAAAAATAGGGTTTTTGCACATTAGGGTTTTGTGCTATTCCGACATTGTTTCCAACAATCCGCCATCAATGTCATACTGGTACAAGGTTCAATAATCTGCAAAACTTCTGATATCCATCTCTGTATAATGCTTTGGTAAAAATATTTGCATCATTCTCACTTGTAAGTATGTAGACAAGCTCAATGTGCTTCTTAGATACATGTTCCCAAATGTAGTGGTAATGTAACCCGATATGCTTTGTCCTAGCATGATGAATAGGGTCCTTTGCAATAGCAATAGTACTCTGACTCTATAGAAAGAAACAATAGCTACTAGTGCTTCTTCTTGAGTCTTTATCACCTGCCAAATGAGAATCTAAGAAACCTTTAAGTAAAAAATGTGGCGATCCCAGAAGTACCATAGCCTAACTTGAAGTTCCCCTCAAATATCCTTTAAAGCTTTTATGGAAGATCTATTCAGAATGTGATTAATTGTATGTACGCCATCAAACCAAAACTAAGGAGAAAGCTTTTTGAATGATATCATACTAAACATCATCTCAACAAGTATCCTATTCTTTCTCTCTGCAACACCATTCTAAAACCTTGAAAGGAATCCATTCTCATAGGACCATTCAGATTTGAATATATGATCTGCAACTTCCTTGTTTTATATTTCTCAATAGTGCCATCTCCTTTTCTCATGATTTTGAACATCCACTTGACATTAATTGCTTTTTTATCTTTTGGTAACTCGTAAAGCTTCCATATTTGATTCTTATATATAGAATCAATCTCTTCTTGCATAACTTTCTTTCAAACAAGACTTTGTAATGCATCTTTATCATTACTTGGTTCATTCTCAACTAAAGTTAGTGCTCAAATGTTATGAATCTCAAAATGTTCTGCGTATTTACCTTATCTGCTTTCTTCTTCCCATTATAAATCCTCTTTCTTCATTCTGCTATGAAATGACATGGTATCTTATAGTAATGGCTAATTCTTTTCTTTGAAGTAGATGTAGTACCGGACTTTTCTTTGGATGTAGAGGAAGTAATAGGGGAAGGACTAGAAGGTTTAAGAGTATAAGACTTACTTCCTTTCTTAGTTTGCTGACTCTTCTTTACCTTCTTTCTTGTTTCCTTCTTCTTACCCTTTGATAATGATAACATGGCTTCAACATTTTCTTCCATACTCTTTTGTTGATCTTCATCTTGAAGTAACAAGAGCTTCAACTCTTCAAATGAAAGTTCTCTATCTCTTGTAGCGAGAGATAAAGAAGTAACAAAAGCACTATATGAGGATGGAAGTGAGTTTAGAAGTGTATTTATCATCTCTTCATCTAAAATATTGACTCTAACATTAAGTAAGTGATCTCGTAAATCTTTGAGCTTCAAAATATATGACTAAACTAACTCACCAACTTCCATCCTTGTGTTGGCTAACTGTCTCCTTGGATGAGCTTTCCTAGTAAGGTTTTTGCTCTGATAGAGATTCTCTAGCTCTAACGAAGCCTCACGAGAGGTTCTACATGATCAAATTTGGGGTATAATATGTCTCTTGACTCCCATAGCAATGAATGAAAGTGCTTGTGCATCCCTTGAATCCCATCTAGTTTGCTCTTCTGTAGGAAGTCATCTTATAGAAAGAAAGAAAGAAAGAAAGAAAGTGTTTTTACGTCTATTAGGAGGCCGAACTCGGCCTATGAGACAAATCGATGTACATGGGTGTATGTTCTGTCTATCAGAGAAGATAAAAGTGTTGAAAAAGAAACTGGTAAAGCTGATACATATCTTCGTGAAATGCGTGTGGAGATACCACGGAGTCCGGATGATGAAAGAGTTTCTTCTTCTCCACTAACATCCTGTTGAGCTGAAATTAGAACAGAAGGTTCTTTTAGAAGATGAAGCAACATCTTCTCCTACTTGTCTTGGCCTTGAATAAGTGCCATTGACAATATTCCACAAGTTTTTAGTTACTAACAAATTCATCATCATAAAACTCCACATTGGATAGTTAGACATTCCTTCAAGCTTGTCTTCATTCTCAAGTCAATAATCACTCATCTTGTTAAGAATGTATATCAACTATGCTCTCATACCAAATGTTGAAATTGGGATGGGCCTCAATAACAATAATAACAGGTTTACAGGATCTTCCAACATATGAACTTTAGCATACAAACCTTAAGACTCAAAAATGGATGAGTGAGAGATAGAGAGACCAGACAAGATTTTCAAAGTGTAACGGTAAGCTAGAATGCTTACCTACACTATCTTAATATTGATGTCAAAATGTGTGTAGATGATACATTGAATGTATGCTGAAATTGAATACAAAATCTGAATCTAGGCAGAATTTCGAGAACTAGATACAAGAGTTTGTATGTAAAGTGTCTAAGAGGTATATAGAAAGTTTGTGTGTGAGAATGGAGTGAATATGAATGGTTTATACCTATTTTACAGCAAACCCTAATTCTGTAATTAGGGTTTCCTAAACCCTAAATCAGAAATTGATGACCTAGCAAGGTAAGAGCTGAAATTAGAGTTGCTACTCACAATAACTCAGCAAAAAATTGATTGGCTGCTAAAACCTCCTCCAATGCTGCATCAAAGATAGAGCACATCTCCTCAAAGTATAAAGTATGCTTGATACTTCTTGACTTGATGCCTAGAAGTGAGCCTATGTGGTCTTTCATAGGTTGTGATCAGCCCTATGATGAGTTTGGCGTAAAAGCAAAAAATCACTTCCAATAGGAGCTATCACAAAAGAATACAATCTCATTTATTTGATCGCTAAAAAGTGCTTATAAGAGCTAGAACTGTAGCAATCTTATAATAGGACCATCGGCTGAAGATAAGAATCAGCTCTCCTTGATCCGAAGGCTGAGAGGTATCCAAATATGTAAAAGTCCCTTTTTCAGAAAAAATTAAGGTTACGTTTTTCTCCCAAATCGGACCTCTGATGATTGAATGTTATATACCAAATGAAAGCTCTTGTCAAGCTCTATCTAATGCGCCAATAAAAAAATTTGACCTTTTGTGACCAAAATTTGGCTAAGTACCCAAAAATTAAGGTTGCTGGACATTAGGGTTTTGTGATATTCTGACATTGTTTCCAACACCCTTGCCGTCAACTTTTGAGCAACCCTTTGAGGAAGACATCTGAGAGAAAGACAGAGTTTCTATTGAGCTGGATTTTTGGCACACGAGAGAGGGGGGAGAGAGAGAGAAGTATATAGATTTTTGACAAATTACAGGCGAGAGGCTAGTGTCACGTGCGACACTTATATGCTATAGCCCATGATGTAACCAAGGACCAATACATACGTATATCTCTAATTTCATATTTATCAAATGTTTGTTACTTCTCCTCGACTATATTGTGTTTTGAAAATTGATTCTGAAACATTGAGTGATAATTGATTTAGTATAATGTATATTGTGAATCATGATTATTGATTGTAAATCTTAATATATAGTGTAGATTAAAATTTAAATCATGCCAGACACCTCATTAATGCTTGTAATTTGTTATTTGTAAGTTTTAACATGCATAGTATAAATGTATATAATATACTTAGATTCTTATGAATATATGTGTATTTGTAACGAATATATGTGTATTTGTAACGATGCACCTTACACACCTTACCTTCGGATACCATCATTGTTACTATTGTATCTATGTATGTATATGTGTATGTGTTTGTTTTTGTGTATGTATGTATCTTCACTTGAGTTTGTATATAAACATGTAAAAGGATTTATTTGCCAAAGAAAAAGAAAAGTTGTTTCTTTAATTCATGATGAAGATCAAAATTTCACGATGTAGGGATTAATCACGTTTGAAGTGTAGGCAGTTACGACATTCATCGACTATAAAAGGCCTTGAAATTGAGAGAGAGAGAGAGAGGGGTAAACAGAGAGATAATTAAGAGCGAAAGAGAGGGAATCGAGAGAGAGAAAGAGTCAAGATATAAAGAAAGACGATTGAAAGAGATTTGAAAGAGAGAGACAAAATTGAAAGAAATAAAAAATCAAAGATAGAGATTTGAGAAAAAGAAAGAGAGAATTCAAAAAAGATACCGAAAACGAATTGCTTCATATCATAGATCACAAGGAAATTGCTACAAGTTCATGCAAGACAAAAATATAAATAAAGATTTGAAGAGGAATCGAATGAATGGTCAATTTCATATTTTCTAGGTTGTTTGAAGCTATCGCTTAAGCAACATTGCATCACTTAAATGAAACATTTTAGTTTTTGATTCTTTTTTATCGCATAAGAGACACTTTTCTATTATGTGAGCAATGATTGCAATTGGTGATGTATGTGGGATGATCATCACATATGAGATGTTTATTCGCTTAAGTGAGGCTTCGTCACATAAATAACTCTTGGAAGTGTAGTAGGCCCAAATAATAATCACAGGTTAATCAAAATCTTTGTAGCACTTAGAACCTTAGCACATAACACACCTTGACCAAATGGAATGGGATGAATGATAATAGAATAGAGAGAAAACACCTTTCCAAAGTGTCGAAGCTGAATGCTAGTTACACATTAATAAAATGCTAAATGTCAATATACAATGTGTGTAATGATACAAAACTGAATATAGGCTGAAAGAAAAGGATTGTAGGTACAAAAATATAAGAAGAGTATGACTAAGAGTTATAGGTAAGTGTGAGTGTGTTGGAAGTAGAAGAAAATAGGACTGTTTTATGAGAAAGACGGCCTATATGCAGAAATTAGGGCAAAATTCTACAATGCCAACAGAATTTAGAGTTCCTCCTCTGAAATAAGAAGCTCCAAGACTTCCCTCCTTGAAGTGAGAGGTAATAAACCTAAACAACAAGAATAGAAGAATACTATAAAATATGAAGCAGCTTACAAAACTCAGCACGCACTCAAGGTGTGTGTAGGAAGTGGCCAGCTGCAAATCACCAACAAATCACCTCCAAGTACCTCCAAAGCTACTCTTGACCCAAGAGCATAAGTTAATGTTCAAATCATGCAATATGGACCTTCTTTTCTGGGCTTACAAGCCCTCCAAAAAAGCCCATGAAAACAACCAAAAAAGCTTATTAAAAGCTTATGCATTATTTTCTATGTTGCTTTCCTTTAAGAAAACAAAACTTCTACTAAATCATCATGATCACCTACAGAAATATGTTTTTATGAATCAAGAGACATAGAGCTATCCAATGATGTGTTCCATTTCTGAAAATGACAATTTCTGAAATCAGGGTTAGGGTTTTAGAGCCCTAAGTCAAGTGTAATGGTAAAGTCTCACATATCAAAAGAAACCTCTTGGAGAAAGCTATTAAAATATGTAAAATCATTTTGATTTGGTTGACCATGTATGCCACTTTGACCATTTTACCATTTCTGAAATTGGGGTTTGCTGGAAAATTAGAGTTTTTTGCAATATTGACATTGTTTTTCAACAATCCTCTCCTCAATGACATATTGGCATAAGATTCGATAATCCGTATAACTTCTTTTGCTTGTCTCTGGATAATGCATTGCTAAATATATTTGAAAATTCGTTTAACTCCTTTACAATGAATTTTGGGAAGTTTATGCATGAACCTTCATACTTGAGAAACTGCAAAGTGGATGTTTGGTCATGTATTACATAAATCGATCAAGCATACCACTGCTTGACTATATAGAGTAACATTAAAAGGTTTTGAATCTGCATCTCCTTGTAATAACACTAATATCCATAGCTTTTTGCATAGGTTTACAATCTAACCTTTCAAACCTTTCCAATAATTTCTCTATGTATTTTTTTTATGTTATATAGATAAACTCATTCATGAATTTTAATTCAATGCCAAGATAATAATGTATAACACCAAGACCATTAACATCAAATGTGTGTATAAGTTGCGACTTAAAGAACTGAAGATATGAGCCCTTGGGAATTGCCATAATCATATCATCAACATAAATGATGATTATGATCAAGACATCTGTATTTGACTTCGCATAGAGGCTATGAGGATCTTCAAAGTCTTCAATACCAATAGATAAAAGATATAAATGAATCTTTTCATACCAAGCTTTTGGTGCTTGCTTCAAACCATAAAGAGCTTTTATAAGCTTGCAAATTAAATGTTCTTTTCCTCACTCTTCAAAACCTTATGGTTGTTGAGTATAAACATCTTCATGAAGATCACTATTAAGAAAAGTTGTCTTGATATTTATCTGGTAAAGTTGTCTTGATAAATATATCTTGATATTTATCTAGTATACTTTCCAACCAAAGAATGCAACAAGAAAAAGAGCAATCCTTACTATGATCATTCTAAAAGTAGGTGCAAATGTGTCTTCATAGTCTTTACCTTTCTTTTGTACATAATCTTTTATCACTAACCTTGCTTTATATTTTTTGATTGTATTATCTACAGTTCTTTTCATCTTGAAGATCGACTTAACACCAATAGCTTTCTTACCTTTTGGTAACTCACAAAGTTTCCATGTTTGATTCTTATGAATAAAATCAATCTCTTCTTAAATTGCTTTCTTTCAAACAAGACTTTATAATGCATCTTCGACACTAGCAGATTCACTCTCAATTGAAGTGAGTGCAAGAATGTTATGAATTTCAAAATGTTCTGCATAATTTATCTCCTCTATACGTTCTTTTTTTTCTCACACTCCTTGTTCCTCTTCTCAAAGTTTTTTTTTTGAGAGTACAATGAATT
>CM035417.1:116169405-116174405 GCA_020310875.1 Ceratopteris richardii | reverse complement strand
GGTGCATTATCACTATGTCAGGGAGAGGTTCTCTGCTAGGGAGATCAGCTTGGCATATGTGCCCACGCAGGAGAACATTGCAAACCTTTTCACGAAGGCTTTGCCTTGGGAGAAGTTTGAAGCTTTCCGCAAAGCTTTGGGCTTACTTCCTTTTGTGGAGTGATTTCCACATAGCTTGGCACTTCCTTATACATGAGTGCCAGCTCCTTGTTCACCGCATCACTCCCAGGGGGGATTTGTTGATATATTTAGGTAGTGATGTGTGTGAACACACTAGGACCGCCGGGGCACTTTTTTCCCTCTTTAGGAGGTTTTTTTCCCCGGCTTGTATATACACCTATTGCCCTAATGGGCTACTTATCTTTGTGCATTCTCTAATAATACATTCACTATTGTGTGTTGTGCTCCAAGCTTCTTCTTCTTCCTCGTGTTGTTCGCGTGCTTCCGGAGACATCTAACTCCAACAACATACAATTTAGAGGTATTTTTAGGGGACAAGTAAAAAAGCAAAGTAGACCTGGGAAATTGAAAAAAAATGTAATAAAGTTCAAACATCACGAATTAATTCGCAAACGAATTCTACGAATTTTATTTGGACCAAAAATTCATGAATTTTTTCAACTATGTAGGAGAGGGTGGTGTAGATAGTGGTGAATCTACAATAGGAGTTATAACTTTCTCTTTAACTTTATCAGCTCAAACTTTTAGGGTTTGAGGAAGTTGACTATCCGTGTATGGCTCAATATAAGAATCCAAATTTCTTTTGAAAAATGCATAATCATCTCTTTTAATAAGATTTGGAATTTCAGCATGATTAACATAAATTTGACTTTCTATAACATACACATTGCGTTAGAGTAGGATTGTACTTGTTTTTGGTGCATAGAATCTCTATTCTTTGCTTTCAATACAATAAACAATCAAAACAGCTTTGATGGCTTTTATATCAAGCTTAGCACCATCCTTCTTCTCAATGTGAAGATATCATGGAGAACCAAAATTTTGAAACAACTGACATTGGGCTTGTTACAATAATAAGCTTCATAAGGTGTAATGACCTTTAAAGCTTTTGTGAGAAACTTGTTTAGAATGTGATTAGTTGTGTGTACTGCATCAAACCAAAACTTAGGTGAAAGCTTCTTTGAAGTCATCCTATTACACAAGTATCCTATTCTTTCTCTCTACAACACCATTCTATTATGGAGTCTAAGTAATAGCGAGTTCATGAGAGATACCTTTGTCTTCAAGACATGACAAAAAGTCCTTTGACATGTACTCTTCTTCTCTATCACTTCTTAAAATCTGAACTTTAGCTTGACTTCCATTTTCAATCTTAGCTAAGAACTTCTTGAAGGTAAGAAAGACTTTTGAGTTTGCTTTTAATCCGAAGACCCAAGAATATTTAAAAAAAATCATGCATAATAGTGACGAAATATTTGTAGCCTTCAATAAAATATGCTCTAATAGATCCGCTTAGATTTGAATGTATGATCTGAAACTTCCTTGTAGCACTAATGTATCCATGCTTCTTGAGAGGTAGCTTGTGAAGCTTTCCTTCTAGACATCTTTCACATGATTTTCCATCATCTCGTAAAGCAAAAGTAGGTAAACTCTCCACGATACCTTGATCTTTGATGTGCTTGAGAGTTGTGTAACTGAATGGCCAAATCTAGCACGCCATAACTTCATGTTCTTCTTTGGTCTAGAAGACCTCGGAACATTAACATGATCAATTTTGGACAACACAAACATACCACTTCTGTTTTTACCTTGTAATAGGCAATGCTTCTCATTAGGTCTAAGGACCTAGCATGAACCTTTCTCAAAAACAGCTTTATAATCATTTGATAAGAAAGTAGAGATAAAATGCAAATCAATCTTTATTTTTGGAACACAGAAAACATCAGAAATAATAAAATTTCCACTTCCTCTTGACTTTGAAGTAAGAGTTAACTTCTTCAACGCCAATGACATCCTCATGATCATGTGCTATGGTTATCCTTGTACTTGAAGCGTTAGTAAGGGAAGAAAACACCTTCTTGCAACCTGTCATATGCTTAATAGCTCTAGAATAAAAAATCCAAGGATTTTGGTTTTAACACTTGAGATATTTATTCATATGATCTACCAATTGAATGGTTGTGAATCTGAGGCTTGTTTTATCCTAAGGTGTGGGAACTTTGGTCTTGGGAGAAGCTTCTTTTAGTGACACCTTTGGGTGTACGTGAGAAAAGAATCCTCATTTGATGAAGGCATGTGAATCGTAATAGACCTTTAGAAATTAGAAGGCATGTGATCACCCTTGGGAAAGTGTCCAACCAAGTGTCACTCATGTAGACACTTTCCCAAGGGTGATCACATGCCTTCTAATTTCCCAAGGTCTATCACATGCCTTTCATTGCATAGTTACATAGTAAAAAAAAAAAATCGCACGATTTTTATTATATAAAAATCATAAAAATCGCATTCACGATTTAAATCGTCTTTAACGATTTTTATTCCCAAAAAAAAAAAAAGCTTTCATATTGTAGATCTCTTTTTAAAATTAAAATTTAATCACTGTGATACTTATGCTTGCTAGTAGTCTATCATATATTACCACTTTGCTCTCTAGGTAGAACTATATTATTTTCTTGCCTATTAGACATTTGACTAACTAAATTAAGTTAAAATCTATGCTCAGTGATTTAAGTAGTAGAGCACTATGGGCTTAAAAAGCTACAAAGCCAAGTTCCTTCAATTATGTATGTACATTTTTTGGCATCAAATTAAGTCCCTGTCCAGTATGAATCTGTACCAACCTATAGCTGAATGACATTATAGAGTTTATATGACTGCAATGTTATCAAAAACTCTTTGGTGGCTTCTCACATATGACTGAAGTACAACAACTAACAAGCATCCTAGTCATATAAACTTTTCACTACTTTCACTACTGTCCAATATTGGAGTATATATGAGTTGAATAGGTATTGTGCATACCTTAGATACAAGAAAAAATAAAAATCTCTTGATGAATAAAAACCTTGATTTTTATTTTTATTTTTAACCTCTATGATTTAAACGATTTAAATCCGGATTTAAATCTACGATTTAAATCTCTACTTTGTACTATGCATAGTTAAGGAATTCATCTTTTTGTTTCGAAGTATCATATTAATGATACTTTTCTTATGGGTGGAGTTAGTTGGGTGGATATATGGTCTCTCTTAGTTTTGGTTGTCTTGCTAGTTGGTTTAGTTCTTAGAGTTAATGTTGATTATTCAACAATATGCCTCTTGATACCCATAGCAATACATGAGAGTGTGTGTTCATCTCTAGGAATCCCATCTCAACTTCTCTTCTCTAGGAAGTAACTTGATAGTATCTTTGACTTTGAAAGATGAAAGGACCTCTTGTTTTTCTTCAACAACCTCCTATTGAGCAAAAATTGGACCATCGAGTTGCATGGATAATGAAGCAACATCCTCTATAGTATGTCTTGGTCTAGGGTACTTGGCATTGAAACATTCTATAAGTCCTTTGAAACTAGCAAGTTTATCATCATAAAACTCCACATTGGATAGTATACATTCCATCAAGCTTGTCTTCTTGTTCCAATCTATCTCTATAGTCACTCATCTTGCACACAAGAGTGTATGTGTACTATGCTCTAATAGCAAATGTTGGAAGTGTGATTGCCCAAATAATAATGCAAAGTTAATCAAGATCTTTCCAACACATAGAACCTTCACACACAACACACATTGACCAAATTAAACGAGATGAATGACAATAGAATAGAGAGAACTCGGAAAACACTTTTCGAAAGTGTAGAAGCTGAGTCCTAACTACATAGTAATAAAATGCTAAATATGAATATACAATGTGTGTAATGATACAAAACTGAATATAGGCTGAAAGAAACGGGTTCTAGATACAAGAATATAAGAAGAGGTAAGGTGAGTGTGCTGGAAATTGAAGAAAAATAGGACTGTTCTATGAGAAAAACTGCCTATGTGCAGAAATTAGAGCAAAAATCTGCAACCCTAACAGAAGTTAGGGTTTCTCCTTAGAAATAAGGAGCTACAAGGCTTTCGTCCTTCAAGTGAGAAGCAAATCAATTCAAAGTCAGCAACAAAACACCTCCAAGTACCTCCAAGCTAGTCTTAACCCTAGGGCATGAGTTGATGTTCAAATTGAGCAATATCGACCTTATTTTATAGGCTTACCTCCGAAAATGCCCACGAAAAAACTCCACAAAAATTGCCAAAAAAGCTTGCAAAAGTTTATACATGATCTTTTATGTGGCTTTTCATTAGGGGAAAAAAACGAAATTCTTATAAAAACCACTCTCAAATGAGCATGATCACCCACAAAAATTGTGTGTTTATGATTTAGGGGACAACGAACCATCCAAGGATGTGTTCCATTTCTGAAAATGACCATTTCTGAAATAAGGGTTAGGTTTTGGAACCCTAACTGAAGTCTGATGGTAAAGTCTCATATACCAAAAGAAAGATCTTGGAGAGAGCTATTAGAAAACTAAAATCACTTTGATTACGTTGACCATATTGACCGCTTTGATCATTTTGACCATGTTTGAGATTAGGGTTTGCTGGAAAATCAAGGTTCTCTGCAATATTGACATTGTTTTCCAACAACAACACAAGTGAGAAATAATAATTAAAATCTCTCTTTATAGGAGTCCTATATGGGATCCCTTGTCGTCATTATGATAGCAGCTCTTGTTATTGCATAAATGATAGACCGCATCGATGCTCAAAGCGATAATGTGGTGTGTTTTTTTGGTGATAGATGACTATTGTTTTAAGCGTCACTCTTGAGGGAATATCTAATAGCCATATCTGCATGTCAGCAAATGGAATAGGCTTCACAAGTAGGATAAAAAAAGTAGAACCCACTTTTCAAATAGAAATACCCTTCGATAACACAATATCTCTCGAGTCTCCATAAAATGAAGAAGGGAACATTTATGGTAACAAATGAAAGGATTGAGT
>CM035417.1:116151905-116164405 GCA_020310875.1 Ceratopteris richardii | reverse complement strand
AGCTACATCAGTATGGACAGCATTAGAGAGGCCACAGATCCTCATGATTGCCAGACTTATCCGCAGCAAGCCTTCAGTACCACATGATATCATTAGAGCAAAGCTCGCTGCACCACCGATGCTAGTTGAGGCACTATTCCAGACAGTATGCCTATTACACAAACTTCGGAGCATGGATACAGAGCGCATTGCTTATCGTGCTTTCGAGGCATCACGTGATATGGCATTAGCAGGCGACACCTCCTCATGGTATGCACAGACACGAGACTGGCTTGCCCACCATGGCTTTGACATAGACACGCTACCACCACTACAATACGACTCTCATGCACCCACCTACTCGCTCTCTCATCAAGAGAGGAATAGGATCATTCGTCAAGAGATATGGCATACATACATACAGAGGACATGCGTGAGCCCTAGGGCTACATTGCCACCGAAAATGCTCTACTACCGCGAGCATTTTCTACATATATCGGGCACAGGCATCATCGAGATTCCGAGATACATGCAGACCTACCTTCCCCACCACCTACGAGTCGTCATTGGGCAGCTCCGATTTTCATCACATCAGCTCGAGATTGAGAGGGGTCGGTCCAGGGGAGTCCCCCGTGAGGAGAGGTGGTGCCCAGTATGCCAGACAGAGGTAGAGAGTGAGGAGCATTTTGTTATCAGATGTCCAGCATACTTAGACCTACGAGCACAGTTCCAGATCGAGGAGTCATTCCAGCTGTGCATGACTATGGGAGACCAGAGACGCTTGGGACGCTTTCTCACAGCAGCATACGAGAGGCGAGAGCGGTCACTACAGCTCATACATCAGCCACGGGTGAGTACCCAGCAGACCATTACCCAGTTCTTTCAGCGAGTTGAGCTACATCAGAGAGGTCCATCTATAGGGCTCACGCTCCACCACGCAGCAGCACAGAGAGCATGGCGCCGACCACGCATGGACGGATATCGTCGACCACGACTATATCAGGAGGATATCTCACGCATCAGGATTGCCTACGACCACATGATGGAGCATAAGCGTACCACCACCCCCTGGGTTGTCTTCCTTCAGGAGGCACTCAAACCACCACCGATGTACCACATACTACACCCACCTCCACCCATCTCCAGTAGCTAGGGCGTTTTACTCACATTTTGGATCCCCCCATGTATTAGGTGACCACTATCTGCAGAGTCAGAGCCATGTCTCCCCAGCCTTTTCAAGCCCTATATAGCTTTGTGTAGCGATATACTTTTTATTTCATTTTATCTTCTACATAGGGTTACTACACTTGTACATGGTTTTTGTCTCATAGGCCAAGTTTGGCCTCCAGAAGACGTTAATATGACTTTCTTTCTTTCTTTCTTTCTCTCTCTCTCTCTCTCTCTCTCTCTCTCTCTCTCTCTCTCTCTCTCTCTCTCTCTCTCTCTCTCTCTCTCTCTCTCTCTCTCTCTCTCTCTCTCTCTCTCTCTTCCCCCCAAAAAAAAATTATTGGAGTAAAGCCTTAAATGACCCCTTTATAGTGTATACATGTGTATAGGCCTATTTATAAAGGCTAAGTCACTTATTCTTTATTTTTTGGCCAAAGTTCAATGTGAACTTGGCCAACTCTCAAAAGAGTTCTATATAACATAATAACACTTTTGGCTCTCTCACTTTTAGAGAAGCCTCCCAAAAGCTGATCGATGCTCTCTTTCTCTCTCCTTATGAGCTGCACCTCCATTTCTGCCCTGCGCCTTCACTTTTGAGGCACTCACACACGTCCTCTACCCCTCCAGCACCACATCTCAACCCTAACAACTCGTATCAGAGCTGATTTAGGGTTTCAGAGTTGCTGCGCAGGTGCTGTACAGCAAAGAAAACCCCACTTTTCGCGGTAATCTTCGATTTCATCGCAAAGAAAGTTGCTCCGGGGCCAAAAGGATCACTTTGGGCATCTCAACAACCCATAACAGGCTGTTTTCATGTGTTTTGCAGGTCTAAACAGGTAGTTCACATGTCTAACAGCAATACACAGGTCTAGCACCTTATGTATTGAATTGTGGCAAAAGAAATTGCTTATGTACAGCAAATTGAGGCATTTTTCTGAGAATTTCAGAAATTTTTTAAGCGAAATTAGGGGCTTTTGCTCCTATTTGGTTCTAAAGGCTATGTTATAGCCTTATGCACGCACATTGAGGTCAAAAGAAGTCAAATTTGTCGATTTCAAGCACAAATTAGCTTGCTGAAATTTTCTGCAAAAAATTTCAGAAAAATTCAGATTTTGATTTTGTGCTCCAATCGGCTCGATTTTGCTCCATTTTGCTCCTACACGTGTTTGAAGCTATTGTGCACTATTTATAGAAGTGGTACCCTGATTTTGGTGCATTTTGCTGGAAATTTCAGCACATTAACCTCTTATTTGTGTAACCATGGCATCATCATCCTCAAATATGAAGAATCTCTTTGAGATTCGTCGCTTTGGGGGCACAGGATTTGATCTTTGGAATGAGAGAATTCAAGGAATCCTCTTCTTCAAAGATTATGACAAAACGTTGAAAGCAAGAAAGTCGGAAGACATGTAAGATGATGTGTGGCATAATCTGAATAGAGAGGCTGTCACTTACATAAAAATGGCCATGTCAGATGACATTCTTGTAGAGACCTCAAGGGCATTACTACATCTTCAAAGTTGTCGGCCAAGCTTAAGGCCACCTATGAGAACACCACACATGCTAATTGGGTACACATGATGAGGAAATTAGTTGGCATTCAGTTGGATGAGTCCAAGAGCGTTGCAGAACACTTGTCTTATTTTACAAGTACTCTCTCAGAGTTGCCGAACTCAGGGATGCCTCCTTTTGATGATAAGCTGAAAGCTATTTTTTTTGCTTATAACACTTCCTCATTCTTGGGAGACCTTGGCGGTCTCATTATCAAACAACCCCAATCTTACTTTTGATGTTGTGAGCGGTTCTATATTGAATGAAGAAATCAGGAGAAAAGCAAATGGTGAAGGAAGCACTTTTGCAAACATGGTCAGAGGAAGATTAGAGAAGAAGGGCTCTTATTCACAGAGGAGTAAGAGCAAATGAAAAGAAAGGGGAAGCTCCAGTAAGAAGCAAGGCACTGATGTGACATGTTATCAGTGTGGTAGGAAAAGCCATAAGAAGCCCGACTACCGATTCTATAAGGCAGAGCTTGAGAGGAAGAAGAATGTTGGAGACAAAAAAAAGGAAAAGAAAGAAAACAAGATGGATGGAAAGGATAGCCAAAAAGAAAAAGAGAAGGCCAATGTGGCCTCTACTGTTGTTATTGAGGAGCTTTCAAATATGGAAGATATTCTATGTGCTACTATGTCAGCTCATGATGCTTATGCACATGATGCCTCTTGTGATGTTCATGTACAAGACATGTCGATCATGAAAAGTGATCTAATTGATGCTTTATTGACATACATGTCCCATTGAAGGTATTGGCACTGTGCATCTTTTTCAACACATGGCACAAATGAGCTCGTCCTACATAAAGTGAGATATGTACCAGGAATCAAGAAGAGTTTGCTCTTTGTTGGCAGATGGATATGCATGGTTACAATGTTTTATTTGAAAGAGGCTCATGGAAGATGACCAAAGGGTCACGACTGAATGTAAAAGGCACAAAAAGGGGAACTTTGTATTGCTTGCATGGAAAGGCATTGTCTGGCAAATTCATTGCATTGGCTGAGATTAATTCTCATATGGAATTGTGGCATAAAAGACTTCGCCATATGAGCCAAAAGGGTCTACCCAAACTTTGTAACTTGAAGAAGCTTGATGTTAAAAGGCACCAAGCTAGACTTTTTTAATGATTGTCAATATGGAAAGCAAGTGAAAAGTTCCTATTATTCTGGTGTGTCTCGTAAGTCTTGTATATTAGATCTTGTCCATTCTGATGTATGTAGCATGCCCACCAAATCTATAGGGGGTGCTTTATACTTTATTTCTTTTGTTGATGATTTTTCTAGGAAAATTTGAGTGTGGTTGCTCAAATCAAAAGATGAAGCATTTGCTGCGTTTAAAAGATTTCAGGCATTTGTGACTACCCCAACAGGTAAAAAGCTGAAATGCTTACATACAGATAATGGGGGTGAGTTCACAAGTGCTGAATTCAAATATTTTTGTGAAAATTTGGGCATAAAGAGGGAGCTTACTGTTCCATACAGCCCCTCTTCTAATGGTGTGGCTGAAAGGTATAGTAGGACTCCTTGTGAGAGGGTGAGATGTATGCTGTCCATAGCTAATCTCCCTCATGCTTTTTGGGGAGAGGCTCTTAAAATTGCAGTACATATATGCAATCGATCCCCTCACATGTCCTTGAAAGGCGACATCCTTGAAGAGGTTTGGTCTAAGAAACCTGCTTCATATGATCACTTACACGTCTTTGGCTGTGAAGCTTTTGTACACATAAGACATGAGTTGAGGAGTAAGCTTGATGCTAACTCCATTAAAGGAGTCTTCATGGGTTATGATGAAGAAGGTGAAATGGGTTATAGGATATGGTTACCTCAGCTCAAGAGGGTCATATGCAGCCGGGATGTTGTTTTTAATGAGGCAAGGCTGCTTCAAAATAATGTTGCCTCGAAACACGACCAAAAAAGGTCACATTTCAGCAAGACCAGCCACATATTAGACCTATTTCAGAGCTCAGGATGCCCCACATATGGCTGAAAATATAGATCATCTAGTGGTTTTGAGCCAGATGATGTTGGACAGCAAGAAGAGGCTCCTGAAGGGCATATGCAGCCACCTATTCATGCTGAAAACAGGGCTGGAAATGATGTACAGCAGCCCGTTAACAATGAAGAAGTTAATGTACCTCTTGATGTAGATCCATTGCCTGGTAATGTGGATCATTGGGTAAGAAGATCTACACGTCCTAGGAGGCCAATGAATAAATATGATCCCTCTATACATTCTATTATGTTATCAGATGAGCGTGAGCCTCTTACTTATAAAGAGGCAAAGCTATGTGAGCACAAGAAGAAGTGGGAGTTAGCCATGCAGGAAGAGATAACGGCCTTGCATGCAAATGGTACTTGGGATTTGGTTGTGTTACCCAAAGGAAGGAAGGCCATTCCTAACAAGTGGGTGTACAAAATCAAAATTGTTGATGGAAAACCAAAGTACAAGGCAAGGCTGGTTGCTAACGGATATGCCCAAAAGGAGGGCACTGATTTCCAAGAAGTCTTCTCTCCAGTGGTGAAAATGACCACTTCACGTGTGTTGTTTCCTCTCACAGTTGCCTTGGATTTGGAATTATTCCAAATGGATGTTAAGACAGCCTTTTTGCATGGTGATCTAGATGAAGAGTTGTACATGAAACAGCCAGAAGGATATGCCATTCCTGAAAAAGAGCATCTGGTATGCAAACTGAAAAAGAGCTTATATGGGCTGAAACAGGCCCCCAGACAATGGTATAAGAAGTTTGATGCATTTATGCTCAAACATGGGTTTAAAAGAAGCCATGCTGATCACTGTTTGTACACCAAAAAGGATGAAGATGGCAGTCCAATCATTCTTGTAGTGTATGCAGATGATATGCTGCTGGCTGGGAAGAAAAAGAGCACACTGAATGCTCTAAAACAGCAGCTGAACTCTGCATTCTCAATGAAAGACCTTGGGGAAGCTGAGCATACTCTCAGTAAGCATATAAAAAGGGATAGACAGCAGCATACTTCGCATGTATCCCAAGAAAAGTACATTGAAAAAGTGCTGGACAGATTTAATGTGGCTGATGCTAAGCCTCTTGGAGTGCCATTGCAGCCACATGTTAAGCTCTCCAAGGATGACTGTCCCAAAGATGATGATGCAGCCAATTACATGAAAAGTGTTCCATATGCATCAGCTTGTGCCATGTGGTTCACTTATGTATGCTATGGTTGCCACTCGGCCAGACATTGCTCATGTAGTGGGAGTTGTTAGTAGGTTCATGGCTAATCCTGGTAGAGCTCATTTGGAGGCAGTCAAATCTATCTTGAGATATTTGAATGGAACTAAAAACAGATGCCTAAGTTATGGAAAGGGCCCATTAGAGCTGAAGGGATTCTGTGATTCCGACATGGCAGGTGATGTGGATACACGGAAATCCACAAGTGGCTATGTTTTCACCCTTGCAGGTGGTGCTACGTCATGGTACAGCACATTGCAAAAGATTGTTGCTTTGTCTACTACTGAGGCTGAATATATTTCAACCACTGCGGTTCCAAGGAAGCAATATGGTTAGCACATCTTTGCAGTGAGTTTGGTTTGCCTGACAAAGCACCTATACTTGGTTGTGATAGCCAGAGTGCCATATGTTTGGCAAAGAATGCCATGTTTCATGCACGCACAAAACATATTCATGTGCGATATCACTTCATTCGAGAGGTGCTTCAGGATGGCCTTATCACATTGGTTAAGTTCCATACATCACAAAACCCTGCAAATGTTCTCACTAAGTGCTTACCCAAAGCACAACATCAGTTATGTATATAGATGGTGGGAGTCACTTAGCTTAAAGGCGTCATTTATGCCTTTGAGTGGGAGGTTGTTCGGGTAAAGCCCTAAATGACCCCTTTATAGTGTATACATGTGTATAGGCCTATTTATAAAGGCTAAGTCACTTATTCCTTATTTCTTGGCCCGAGTTCAATGTGAACTTGGCCAACCCTAAAAAAGGTTCTATATAACGTAACTTAATAACACTTTTGGCTCTCTCACTTTTAAAGAAGCCTCCCAAAAGCTAATCGATGCTCTCTCTCTCTCCCCCTCTCACCTGCGCCTCCATTTCTGCCTTGCGCCTCCACTTTTGAGGCACTCACACATGTCCTCTACCCCTCCGGCACATCTCAACCCTAACACCCATGTCTACCTCGGAGTCACATTCATGAGCTTGCATGGCCCCTTCAACATGAGACAGGCAGCCACCGATAGACTCACACGAGGATATGCACCCTTAGCCATGTTAGAGCATAGATGTCACCAGGCACACTTTGAGGAGCCCCGCATGAAAGGGTGGCTATTTGACACATTAGTCGGACCAGCTATGATGTATGTTGCAACAATTTGAGCCCCGGGCCTCAGAGTCACCCGGTGAAGTGTGACCAAGAGGCCACAAGTATGTATGATCTCATGACTATTTTTCACGAGAAATAGTCAGTGCCACATGACATCATCAAGGCACGGCTAGCTGCATCACCCATGGTAGTAGATGCACTATTCCAAAGTATCTCCTTTTTTTAGAGGGTGAGCGAGCTCCCTACAGAAAGACTCACACACAGAGCTTTTGAGGCATCTATACAGATATAAGAGTCAGGATATGAGAGAGCTTTTTACACTCAGGTTAGAGCCTCGTTTGATAGTCATGGACTTGATATGGACAGATTGCCGCCTTTTCAGTATGACCCTGACTCACCCCACATCCACCTCTCCCGCCGTGAGAGGAATGTTGTGCTCAGACAAGATCTCTGGCAGCTCTACATTAGTCAGACCTCGCAGACATCACACATGGGATCTAGATTATCACACTACGGAGACCATTTCTTAGACATATAGCATATGGTTTCATCCAATGACCATGCTACATGGATACTTACATGCCTCATAGCTCAAGGGTAGCAATTGCAAGTTGAGGGTCTCATCACACTGACTAGAGATTGAGACGGCCAGAATCGAAGAGATTCCCAGAGAGGAGCGAATATACAGGATATGCAGAGTAGAGATGGAGGATGAGGAGCACTTTGTATGCAGATGTAGTGCATATGATGACGTCAGAGATAGATATGAGACTCTGTTTAAAGGGCATGCAACCCTTTGAGAGATCATTGGCTCTAGAAATCAACAAAATCTCGGGCGATTCTTACTAGGGATACAGAGTCACAGAGATTCCCTACTCCATCCCACTGCAGCTGCCTAGACACAGGAGGGGGACAGAGTCAGCTCACTGACTTCTTCGTTCCACAACATGCAACAGCCCTCCCCCCCTTAACTCACACATCGAGAGGAGTGACTCTTCAGCAGGCTCAGACCTCTCGAGCTAGAAGACGACCCCGTCCTATAGGATATCGGGCCCCGAGACATCACCAACACTAAATTGCAGAGATCCAGGTTCGTGACCATCGTGCCATGGAGGAGAGACGATCCCAAATGATGGCTGATCCTGTTGCAGCCATCAAGGCAGCCCTAACTCCATCTCCACCCATGTACCGCATCTTACACCCGGCCACTAGTACAAGATGGAGCTAGTTAGTCCTTGAGATGGATTCTCATGCTTGTACTACCCTTTTGCATATAGACTATAGAAATGGCACTCCATACACCCCCCCCCCTTTCATGGGTATCTCTACCTGCATACTACCAAGATCTATATCAGCTTTACGAGTTTTTTTAGCACTTTTATCTTTTCCGATTGACAGAAGATACACCTATGTACATTGATTTGCTTCATAGGCCGACTTCGCCTCCTTATAGATGTAAAAACACTTTTGTTTTCTTCTTCTTCTTCTTCTTCTTCTTCTTCTTCTTCTTCTTCTTCTTCTTCTTCTTCTTCTTCTTCTTCTTCTTCTTCTTCTTCTTCTTCTCTCTCTCTCTCTCTCTCTCTCTCTCTCTCTCTCTCTCTCTCTCTCTCTCTCTCTCTCTCTCTCTCTCTCTCTCTCTCTCTCTCTCTCTCTCTCTCTCTCTCTCTCTCTCTCTCTCTCTCTCTCTCAGCAAGGATTTCATTGCTACATGGTGCACTCTGCAAGAGCCATGATCGACCACACGTATTGGAGATCAACAAATTTGGCATGACTATGCTGAGAGACTGTATGAGATACCCGGACAGCCCCCCATTCCCTATCTGTTGGGACCCTATCCTACTCGTTCTTCTTTCTTAACAGAAGAGATGATCCAGACGGTCATTGGGCAGCTATAGCATGGGTGTTCGACTCACCACACAAGATTGCAGAGTGAGCACCTCATATATATTGCCTCCACTATAGCTCCGTTGATTGCACATGTCTTCAATCGGGCTACAGGGGAGGGCTTCCCAGAGGAATGGACGAGGAACACCATTGTACACATCCACAAATCTGGCGACACCCTAGACCCAAGGAACTACAAAACTATCATAATTGGCCACACCATGGCCAAGCTTTATGGGGCAGTTGTCGAGGAAGGGCTCCACAGGCTTTCTCCACTATTGACCACATCTTCATTCTGTGTTGCCTCGTTGACAAGGTAAAGGTCCAAAACCTTCAATACTATGCCACGGGGTAAAGGTGCAAAACATTCGATACTAAAGGTGCAGAAGAAGAGATTATATTGCTCCTTTGTGGATTTCTGCAAAGCCTTCGATACTATGCCACGGGAGAAGCTTTTCCGGCTTCTCTAGAGCTTGGGGATACCATCGGAGATTATTTGGGGCATCTACACACTCTATGTGTAGGTAACAAGGAGGGTTAGGTGCGTGGGGAGATTATCATATGCCTTTGCTAGCACAATTGGTATTAAGCAAGGCTTCCCACTCTCTGCCACTCTATTCAAGCTCTACATCGACGAGATTGAAGACTACATCCTATGAGCCGGTGGTCAGGGTGGAGAACTAGCAGATACACCTATACACATTCTATTATACGCTCATGATATTGTATTGATTTCAGAATCCATCGAGAATCTAAAGCACCACTTCAGTGTCTTGGATGAGTTTTGCACACAAAAGGGGTTGACTATAAATTTTGGAAAGACCAAGTTCATGATCTTCCCCACCTCTCTTATGGTGCAAATTGCAGCACGGTTCACAACAACGGGTGGAGAAATAGAGGTGGTCACTTCATGTCTACCTAGGGGTAACATTCACAAGTGTGTCTGGTCCCTTCAGTATGAGACAAGCAACCACTCATAGTCTCACATGGGGATATGCAACTTTAGCCATGTTAGAGATGAGTTGTTATTAGGCACACTTCCAAGAGCCCCGTACGAAGGGATGGCTATTTGACACACTAGTCACACAAGCTATGATGTATGCAGCGACAGGTTAGGGTCTCGGTCTCACAACCGCCCAATGGAGTGCACTTGAGAGGCCGCAAGTATACATGATCTCATGACTATTCGGTGGGAAACAATCACTACCACATGACATCATCAAGGCAGATTTCGCCACACCTCCCATGGTGGTAAAGGCACTATTTGAGACTATATGTTTCACTCAGAGGATGAGGGAGCTCCCAATAGATAGACTCACACGTAGGGCATTTGAGGTGGCCATATAGGCCTCTGAGTCAAGGTATGAGAGAGCTTCATATTCTCAAGTTAGGGCATGTGAGAGGAACATTGTGCTTAGACAAGACCTCTGGAAGCTATACACTAGTCAAACGTGGTTCACTTCCGGCCTTGGATCTAGATTGTCATACCATCGAGTTCAATTCTTGGACTTTCTAGCAAACTGGTTCATCCAAAGACCACGCTACATGGACACATACATGCCTCATAGCTCCAAGGTAGCAATTGGGGATAATGTGATTGATTATTTTAATATTTACGACGAATCTTGATTCTTGATGCAGACTTGGGCGTCGAGACCTCGGAGATGTAGTCTAGAGTCTAGAGTCTAGACTCTCTAATATCTATATAGACTTTGAACTTAGAAGTTAGGATTATTGTTTCAAGTTTTAACTTTCATATGTATTTTATATATATACATATACATATGTATATACATACATACATACATACATACATACATACATATATATATATATATATATACATACATACATACATACATACATATACATACATACATACATACATACATACATACATACATACATACATACATACATACATACATACATACATACATACATACATACATACATACATACATACATACATACATACATACATACATACATACATACATACATACATACATACATACATACATACATACATACATACATACATACATACATACATACATACATACATACATACATACATACATACATACATACATACATACATACATACATACATACATACATACATACATACATACATACATACATACATACATAGTTTTTCCATATGTGAACCATACGGCAAACGCATACGGGTATGGAAGTATGAAAAAAGTATGGAATCTTCTCAAAAATATCATACGTGATATCATATGTCTAGCATAAAAAATATTGAAAATTTGAAGTATTATATATACAATAATAAGATATTAAATATCATAATTTTGTTGGCTACTATAGCTTAGGGTGTAGTATATATGTATGGGTATAGTGGAGGGTAGTATATGAGAGTGAATTTGCATAAAAACAATATGAGATCGCTATGGATTTGTCCTCAACTGGAATCAATGAGAGAAGAGAAAAATTTGAGGTACGAAAAAATTTCATACTCCAACCATACGCATACGGGTATGGAAGTACGGTATTTTTTCCATACGAGTCCGAAAATAACTATGCATACATACATACATACATACATACATACATACATAAATACATGCATGCATATATATATATATATATATATATATATATATATATATATATATATATATATATATATATATATATATATATATATATATATATATATATGACGAGTAAGACAAAACGTTTCTGACATTTACGAACCCGATATTCTTTTTTATATAAATTGAAAGAAAAAAAGAGAAAAATATATATATGTGTGTGTGTCTGTATGTGTGTAGAACATGATTCATCTATAAAATGATGAAGAACCCAAAAAGAGTACTTTTCATTAGCGATAAGTAAAGAAATCTATATAGATAATACTCATGAATCATAATATATGATAAAATCAGAAACATCATGGGATCCAATCTCCTCATCTCCATCATCATCCTCACCTCCATCATCATGCTCATCCTCATCCTCATCATCATGAAGAGAAGCACATAAAGGATCTCCATGTTGATGTAACAATCTCTCTCTTATGGCATTAGTAGATGTGAGGGCAACTTCCTCACCCTCATGATTTTGTTGCCACAAAAGAAGTCTAGCATCGTCCTTTTCTTTCTCAATCATATCCAATGTGACATCTGTTTTCTCAAAATCCTCTTTCTTTGAATCCACTTGGAACGCGCCAATTTGTATGGATGTACACTAATTTTTCAGTGTTCTTTTGCAACAATCTATTCCTTTTTCTGTATGTATCAAAGAAAAAGTGCTCCAATTTCTTTCACAAGGGGAAGCACAAGTCTCTTGTGAAAGGATGTGAAGTGCTCACTGTTGTAAATTAGGAGTGTGTGCCAAACATCTCCTACCAATTGATTGCATGCTTCATTTTGTTCTCATCTTTTGCAATCGAACGACCAAATGTGTATGCCATAGATTTGTACACATCTAACTCATCACATAAGAAGCTTTGCTTGTCAACATCACCATTTGTACAACGCTCCACGACATCTATCCATCCATCATTAACTTCCTCATCTTTTTCTGGACTTTTTTCCTCCAAATGGGATGAAGCACATATGAACATGCAAT
>CM035417.1:116129405-116131905 GCA_020310875.1 Ceratopteris richardii | reverse complement strand
ACAGTTCATGATCCAATCTTGTTAAAGTACTTCTTACATCGAAGCAAAATATCAAATTTAACATTTGAATATCGTGCTCCCTTTACCTACTATCATCTTGATTTTTCAATACTTCTCTGTCCCAATTCAATTTCATACGTTCTTTTTTCAACTTCTTGAACAAATATTCTTATCCTTTCTAAATTTATCCAACTTTTGTGACAAAGAATGCTCTTCTCAAGGAGTTTCAAGATGGAATCGATAATAAGCCTTTCGATGGTGAGATAATTCATTTTGAGCTTTCTATTACATTGTGTGGATAATGTTTAGAATGAATACTTAGGTCATTTCATGCATATAGACAAAATCAAGGGGTGATAATTTTTATATTTTCTCTCTTAACTTTCTCTACATCATATTTTGTAGTAAAAAATTGAACATGAAGATGAAAGAATCAGAAACAATGTTGTATGAGAGAAAAGTAGAGCATGCATAGGACTAAGGAGAATAAAAGTATCTCTCTGAAAATTCTATGAATCATGTTTTAAGCACCTCTTTTCGAGCTCTAGATTTAGTTCAATGTAAGATAATGCCTTGATTTGATCTTCTCTTTCTCTGCGTCACATTTTGTCTCCTCTACTATGTGAGATCTTCTATTATCTTGTGCAAGTATTTTTCTCTCTTCTACTATTCTTGAGTGATTGGAAGCTTGTGATTGAGGATAGCTTGTGATTGTGGGAGTGCTATAGAATCTATGCTTCAATAAATCAAGTTTCAAACAATATCATTTAGAAACTCAACAAAAGAGTTAAATCATGAGTTGCCATGCAATCGCTAAATGCATGCCCTTTTAAAACCATGATAGGTTCCTACTTAAATAAAATGAATCCTAAAATGAATAAGTAAAAACGACATAATATTGATTATAGAAAAATGTAAAGTTTTCTAAGTTGTCTTAAAGTTGATATTTGATACTAATTTGTACTATCAATATACAACCTAGGTTATTTAGTTAAACATATGAAAAACACATAACATAGATTCACACATACACAAAGACACATATATACATACATACATGTATACATACATACATATCATGGTTGCATCACAATGCATTGCAAACGGTTGGCAACTTCGCAATGTTGCGAAGTTCGCAATGCATTGCTTTGCATGCTTTTTTTTGTAATCCAAAAAATACCCAAAATGTATTTTCTTCGAAGGGATAAGAGATTACTTCAAATCAAGCCCAAAATGTCCAATTTATACAATAAAAAAGCATGAAGAATGAGGAAGACAAACAGCTATAAAAGTGAAGAGATTCAGTTGTGTATGATTTTCTTTATGGGCCTTATCACCTTGAGATAGCCAAATATTTTGGGTTTCCCATGTTCTCCTTCTAATGCACTTATAGAGCTTGTACAAAAGTTTCATACTTGGCCTTGGCCCTTCAAATCCAAGGGTACTCTTCTACGATGATTGATTTGACTACTTAGTACAAATGTCACCGTGAATGTTGGATTGTGTGGGACTAATCTAGACTCAATAATCTAGATTCCATACTATATATATCCTTGTTTGTCCTATACTATACTATATATGTTGTTTGTATGTATAATTACAAATATGCATGCATATGTATGTATGTATGTAATATGCATGTATGTATGAATCTACTTGTATGTAGATACGTACGTATGTATGTACGTACGTATGTATATATGTATGTATGTATGTATGTATGTATGTATGTATGTATGTATGTATGTATGTATGTATGTATGTATGCATGCATGTATGTATTTATTATGTATGTATATATGTACGTGTGTATGCATGTGTGTAATACACATACGACATCTCGCATATCTACTTTTAATTCATAATATATGTGTGTATATTTATTTATGTGTAAAAGGATGCATTTCATCATATATTCCCTATAGGAAGCTTAGGGGACCAAAATATAAAAAAGAAAACAAAAAGAAAAGTTCGCGTTCGCAACGTTTTGGCAACGTCTAGGCCCAAACATTGCTATGTTGCTAAAGCGTTAGAAATGTGTTGCCTCGGATGTTGCTAAAATGTTGCTAACATACATACACCCATACATACATACATACACACACACATACATACATCATTGCATGCATACATTATACGTACATACATGCATGCATATGTATAGACATACAAACATACATACATACATACATACATACATACATCCACACATATATACATACATACATACATAAGTGCATGCATCCAATAAACACAGTGCACACTCATATTCACAAGTAGATATTTGGTTCTATTTATCAAGCATTAAGGAAGGAAAAGAAGTACTCAAATACTAGAAGCTTGTTAGGGATCCATGGTGTAGTGGTAAATACTTTGGACCTTGGACTCTAAGGTCCAAGGTTCAAAACCTTGAGTGTGGCCTCACATTACACCCTTAGAAAGTGGAGGATAAAGGGGGTCTTCATGGTGTATGAGGTGTTCATTTCAACCTTTCAAAGAT
>CM035417.1:116079405-116114405 GCA_020310875.1 Ceratopteris richardii | reverse complement strand
GGATTAGAATAATAGAATACACATCAATGCTTAAAGAGAAGGATAAATAAGAAGAATATGAGGTTAATATATATCAAGAGTTAAATGGTTTGAATGTAAAAGTGAATAATATCCAAGCGGAGATGTACATAGTTAGGGAAATCCAAGTCAAGATAGGAATCCGATGCAATTCCATAAATTAGGTGAAATGAAAAATGGAGCAAATCTTAGGTATGCTCTCTCGACTCAACCTCAAAAAATCAATGTACCTTGCGATAAGAACTAAGCAGAAAAGTTTTGTTTGAATGTCATAAAGTCATTAGTGTTGGTCATCCTTGAATCAACCAAACTTATGAATTGTTCAACAAAGAGTTTTATTGGCTAAGTGTACATGAACATTTACAATCTTATGTACTTAAATTACAAAATGTCAAGTAAACGAAGCAAGAAGTTCAAGATGGGAGGCTTGTTATACCCATTGGAAATTCCCAATGGTAAATGGAAAGTATTTCCATGGACTTTATTACAAGTTTGCCTAAAACCTGTACGTGTGTATGTATTATGTTATTCCTATAATCTATTACTCTATGTTTATTCAAAGACATGTTTATTTACTTATGTTACATGTATGTAATATAAATGTTTATATGTGTAGTATGTATATACTATGTATCTGCTATGTATGTTTGTACCACGTATGTATGTATGTATGTATGTAGTATGTATATATGTAATATGTATGTATCTAGTATATACATACTACTATGTATAATAAAATATAATCTATGCATGTATGTATGTATGTAATATGTATATGTGTATGTATGTATGTACTACGTATGTTCTATGTATGTACATGACAAAGAATTTATAGGAGGATTTTTATACCTTAAACATCTAGAACCTTTTAAAAATTAAAAATAAAAACTTATTTGTATGCAACTTTATCACAAGTTGGGGTTCGCAACTTGAACATGTTGTTAACACGTTAGCAACCCATTGCCTACCACATTGCCATCCCGTTGCTAACCACTATGCCTTGAAGCAAAGGTGGCCTGATAGGCACTCTCACACGACCAAACAATCGATTCACTCAAACAATCGATTCTCTAGACTCTTGAGGAGTAAACCCGAGAGCTTTTGCACACAAATATATATTTAGAGACCTTGCTAATGCAAGTTATTTTACTCAAAATGGTTACTCGTGCTCGGAGAACCAATGCCTCTAATACAAACAAGTTACAACCTTCACTGGGCATACACAGATAGACCACTACTCACTTCTAGATCTGGTTCTCTCAAATATGTAGAGTTTCAATACGAGCTTTGAGACAACTTTAGATGAAAAGAATAGCTTTCTAACAAACCAAAGATTATAAGAAATGAGTGAGAAATGATAAGAAAACCTTGCTTAACACTCAGAGCTATCTAGATCATATACACAGAAATCTGTGAGCTAGATATGGCATCACAAAGATGAATGAAAATCTCTCAAGCAAGTCAAGGGCTTGTTAAGAAAGGGATCTACTAGCTTATTCAAATGCTCAAAGAACTCACAGACATGCGGGATCATCAATTCGAAGCACTCTGTGTGTAGGCATAGATTTGAAAAGATTCCCTATACGTTATGAATCACTTTTCCTGAATTATAGGCTTTTATCAAACCTAAATGTGATTGAAGATTTATGTCTGTTATTAGGGGAACTTCAAACTCAAAATTGAGCTTGCTTTCTCATTCTTGATGTCTTGCTTCATGTTATTTGCATCCATCCAATGGTCCATTTATGTATTAAGGTTGAAGCTTGAATTTCAACAAGACATAGTGTCACATAAAGATAGGAAATCACTAATCATTTCTGGAGAGCTCTTTTAAGTTTTAAGTATGTTAGAAACAAAGTTGAGTATGTGCACAACCGAACATCCACACATGGATGGGAAAATAAAAAGGGTCAACCGAATACTTGAAGATATGTTATGAGCTTACGTATCTTCAAACCAAACTCACCCAGAAGACTATCTTCTTTTAGTTGAGTTTGCATACAATAGTGCTAAGCATCCAACAACTGAATATAGTCCCTTTATGTTAATGTATGGCTTCCAACCAAGAGCCTTGTATGCGGTCATATTTGAAGATGAGAAAGTCCAAGCAGCTAAAGATTTCTTAGAAGACATTAACTCTAAGCTAAAAGTAACTAAAGAAAACCTGAAGAAAGCCAAAGATAGAGCTAAAATCTATAACGACCCTAAGAGGCCGGATTTTTACAAGTTTATTTAAAAGTTCTCATGAGATCTAAATTTTGGAAAATACCATGTCCTAAACTATCTCCAAGATATTATGACCCTCTCGAGATTCTCAAAAAAGTCCGGACTTGGCTTACATGTTAAACCTTCCTCAAGATTGCATACTTCCATTTAGTATTTCATGTTAGTAGTTTTTTAAAAAATGGCTCAACAAGATAATTTTGTATCCCTTTATAAAATAGTCCCACCTATCTCACTTCATAACATCCCTAATGAACCAAAAAAATACTATGCACTCCAAGTAAAAAGATAAGGAATCAATTATATAAACAATGCCTAGTTAAATGAAAGGATGGGATGGAAGAAAACACCATGGAGAATGAGTAAATTCCATTAATAAAAGATTTTCCTCTTTTCCAACGAGAAATCAAAAAACAAGGCAAATCTTTGAGAGTAAGTCCATCATCAACGACACAAAGCTAGACCAATCATGGTGCATAGGGTATAATTATAGGGCTATTTGCATGGATTCTAAGGTTCAAGACCCTTGGATTTCCTAGAAAAAAGCTTGGGAAACCTTTGGAGAATCCTTGGGTTTTTATTCAAGAATCCTTGGGTATTTTATTTCAATTGAAAGGTTTGAACCTTAGGTTTTTATCCTAGGGTGAGAAGCCTTAGACTTTGAGGAATTCAAATCAAGACCCCTTTAGGGTGGACTTATAATCTAGAGCTCCTCACTTAAGAAATCATGAGAATTTCAAGTGATTCCATGTAATTCCATGTGAACCCATGTGATTGCTTGACTTAGAAACCCATGTGAAGAACCCTTCTTTGGAAACCTTGTGACTTGGACACATGGCAAGGCTAGACACCTTACTCTAGGTATTTATATGGATGAAGTTGGAAGGGACTATTGGGTACTCTCACTCTCATAAGGTGGTCATTAACTTCAAGCCTTACATCTTGGAAGGCTCACAAGAGCTAGAGAAAATTGCAACATCTTTTGCACATTTGAAAACCTCAGAGCAAGCCAAACAATGACAATAAGCATGAGGCTTATCACCTGCCACTGAGTTTCAAACCTAAGACCTCAAGTACTAATATTTTGACATATGAATTCCTATGGATAAATATAGTATGAATAGTACCTACGAATGGATTTGAATGCGTACGAATTCATTAGAATGATAGAGCTTGGATGAAGTAGTTGAAGCTTGAAGGGGACTATTGAAACTCAAGCTCAAACTTTAGGAGTACTTTGGAGTAATTTCATTGGCTACAAGTGGAGATCTTTCGTTAAATCTCATTGGCCACAAGTGGCGCACTAATGGACAAGGGATTCCATGGGATTCCTTCACCAAAAAGTTGTTGAAACCCCCCTCATTCATCTCATCTATTTCCAATCACACTTAGGTGTGGTTCTTGATTTTTAGGAAAAGAGCATCTTACTTTTGCACACACACACACACACACACACACACACACACATATATATATATATATATATATATATATATATATATATATATATATATATATATATATATATATATATATATATATATATATATATATATATATATATATATATATATATATATATATATATATATATATGTACATACAAACATACACACACACATATATATATATATGAGGCTTATCACTTGCCACTGAGTTTCAAACCTAAGACCTCAAGAACAAATATTTTGACATATGAATTCCTACTAATAATTATAGTACAAATAGTACCTACGAATGGATTTGAATGCGTACAAATTCATTAGAATGATAGAGCTTGGATGAAGCGATTGAAGCTTGAGGGAGGCTATTGAAACTCAAGCTCAAACTTTAGGAGTACTTTGGAGTAATTTCATTGGCTACAAGTGAAGATCTTTGGTTAAATCTCATTGGCCACAAGTGGAGCACTAATGGACAAGGGATTCCATGAGATTCCTTCACCAAAAAGTTGTTGAAACCCCACTCATTCATCTCATCTATTTCCAATCACACTTAGGTGTGGTTCCTGATTTTTAGGAAAAGAGCATCTTTCTTTTGCACTCATATATATATATATATATATATATATATATATATATATATATATATATATATATATATATATATATATATATATATATGCATGTATGTATAAATACACACACACGAGTGTGTGTTACTTTGGTTACAAATGGGCCATCTCGCATGTTTTTTTAGCTTGGAGAAGTTTTGTTGAGTGTCCTGAAGTATTAGCAAGCAAGCCCCTTGCTTAAACTAGCCCCTTGATTCCTCTTTTGTTGGTTTTAAGTAGGCATACTTCTGTGTGTGCAAGCAATGTTAGAGCTCTCTACCCCTAGGTTGTCATCATTGTTTCTCCTTCATTAAGAATCCATTTTTTGTAATCTTTGAGTCATTGGCTAATATAAGCTACTTTGTGCTCACCAAGTCTCGGGTTCATTCTTTGAGTAATCTCTAAGAAATACGCAAAATAGTGAACTTTGGTGATTCATATATCTCTTTGTGAATGCTTTGTTAGAGCTACCTAGCTCTGACTTATGAAGCATTGTTTTGACTTCCATACTTATCCATTTGTTATGATTTTGGTGTCCTTAGGTAGCCATTAGATTGCATAAAGTTGGTTCAAGTTTGAGAATCATTCTCTGGTTAAGTATTTGAAAAAACTTACTGGAGTGAAGTCTAGCTACTATGTGACTAGCTCTTGCATCCAATCAACTAGACTTTGTTGTAGACCAAGTCACATGGGGACGCATCCCCGGGCCCTAAGGATGTCCGGACGTCGTCCCCAAACACATGTCATCCCATCATCAATGCCCATCACAGCCAATCATGCCTAGGACGAGTCTCGGGGACATTTTTGTGTGACAAAAAAAAAGGGGATGAGTTGCGGACGGATTGTCAAATGCGGGAGTTTTTTTTCCCGCATAATTTTGAGTTTCAAAATGTGAATTTTTTTCTAGACTAGCCGGCACCCAATTTTTGAGGGCTTCTAAAACCTTCTTGAGCCCTCCATACAAGCATAAAAAGCCTTCATTTCCGCTCATCCAACCACAAGTTCGTTTAGAGATTTCATTGCAAGTACCTCTTGTGTGTAAAAGCTTGAGCTATCTTCACCCTTGCATATTCAAGGGCTGCTCTTTATCCTCTTACCCTCTCTTCACCATTCTCATCCTTTCTCCTCTCTTCATAGTGTTCTCTTCCCCTATGGCTTCTTCATCGCAAACAAGTGCATCGAACAACAAGAGGCGGCATCCTACAAACAAATGGACATGGTGGGAAGAGGTGGAGTCTCCCATATCCGTGGGAGAAGGAACTGGTGCAAGGCCATGGAGTTGCAAGTTATGTGGCTACAAAAGAATTAGTGGAGCAAACAAGATGCATGCACACTTACTTCATGAACATGGACATAAAGTAAGTTTTTGTCTACAATCACTACGGAGAAGAAGCAAGAATTGCTCAATAAACTTGCTATTAGTGATGCCCAAGTTCATGCTCGTCGTGTCTCACAAGCTCCCATTGACTCGGCATCATTTAAGAAGTATTGTATGCCATCCACTTCAAGAGCATCATCTTCATCGGCTCTGGTTTGTGCTCCTACTCCTATTCACACTCCTACTCCTACTTCCTCTTCCACACCATCAAGAATGCCCTATGTATGTCAATCACATCAACAAACACTCCATGAAAATTGGAACCCCATATTGAAGGAGGAGGTGGACACGACGGTGGCACATTTCTTTTACCATGACCACATAGCTTTCAATGCAGCACGATAAATATTGAATCTTGGTTCTATTGTTTTGTTTCAATCTTTATTATTAATTTATTTGGCAAAAATCATAAATGCTAATCCATATGGCATGTACCATTACTTTTGAATGTTATTTGTTTTATGATTTATCCTTCTTCCACAGAGCACCATACTTCAAAGACATGGTAAAGAATATAGGTGAATATGGACCACACTATGTGCCTCCATCCTCAGAGGACTTGCGCACCACTTTATTGGAGAAAGAGAAGAAGCTTACTGAAGCCGCATGCAAGAGCATAAAAACATCATGGAGGGAAAGAAATGGAGTTTCGTTACTTGTAGATGGATGGAGTGATATTCAACGACGCTCTATCCATGGAGTGGTGGCTTATTCTCGTGGCAACATGTACTTCATCTCATCACATGATGCATCCGAGACAGGGAAGTCAACATATGTACTTGCGGCAGAGTGGGCAAGTGTCATAAAGATTGTGGGGCCATCAAATGTTGTTTGCATTGTCGCAGATGGAGTGCAAGCAAACAGTGTTGCAAGCGCAATTATTGAAAATCTATACCCTCACATCATTGTTTGCTTTTGCATGGCCCATTGTTTAAATAATATTCTCAAAGATATTGGGAATTTGGATTGGATTTTTCCTCCAATTAATGAGGTAAATTCATTGGTTAGTTTCATCAACAACCACACACGTGTGAAGAATGAGTTTAGCAAGAGGTCTACTCTTGCTTTGCTCAAATATTCAGACACAAGATTTGCATACACTTTCACTATGTTACACCGAGTAGTGAAATGTAGTGGTGTCTTGCGAGGGCTCTTATTGAGCGATCAATTCGCAAGGATGCCAGAGACTTCTACTTCGAGAGGAAAGCACTTTAGAAGATTGGCGGATGATGCAACATGGTGGGAGAACATTTTTGACATTGTGGATATTGTGCATCCACTTGTGCACTTATTGAAAGTTATGGATTCCATGGAGCCATGCATAGGTAAAGTGTATGAAGATATGGATCGCACAATTGAGTCACCCAAAACATTGGTGAAGGACAAAGACAAGTATGAAGAAATTGCAGCTATTTGTGTTAGTAGGTGGAATGCATACTTCTCCCCACTTCATGCACCAGCATACATGTTAGATCTAGAATTCCAAGATAAAAAGCAATATACAGATCCCGAGGTGCCTAATGGATGGAGGATCATATTGGAGAGGCTTATCCCAGATAGTGCAACTAGAAGACTTATTAGAGATAAATTATCCAAATACAGGATGGAGAAAGATGCTTCATATGCATGTGCAAATGCCCAAGAGGATAGATTACCTGTTGGTGCTGCCTGTGGTGGTAGGAATTTGGTTTGGATGGTCCTTATCTTCAACAATTGGCCATTCATATACTTAGTCAGGCTTGCACTACGAGTTGGCTTGAGCAACTATGGAGTGTGCATGGACATGCATCCTCTAAAAAGAGGAACAAACTTGGTGTGCAGCGTGCTCGTGATCTTGTGTTTGTCAGTGCTAATTTGAGGATGCTTCGGAGGACTCAATGTGTGGAAGGAGATCCTTTCAAAGAATGGGAGGTAGTGAAGGGGTCAGACCAAGTGGCAAATGAAGAACATGAAGAAGTAGAAGCCACTGATTGTGTTGCAGAAAATGAGACTCCCCACTTGGATTCTCCATAGTCATTACATTCATCATTTATGTTATAGTCTCTACATTTGTCATTTATGTTCTAGTCAGCTTCCATATGTAGTCTTCTTCTTGTCGATCGAGGGTATCTATTATGATCATTGATGTAACATCTTTTTGTTCTCATGATGCAACATCTTTTTGGTGTGATTATGATGATGTATCCATACTATTTGACATGATAAAATACATATGACTTGACACTTGTCACTTTTGACTCTTGAGTAACTCTGAAATTTGAATGTTCAACCATGCACATGCTTCGTACATGTGTACTCTTTATACTTAAAAAAACATCCTTTTTTCATGGTTTTCTTAGTATTGGTCTTTTAATGTGTTAGTAAATTTATTCTACATGACTTTCATATAATTATTTTGAAAAAATCAGCATTATTTTAGTGTCGTCCCGAGGACGCGTCCTCAGGACACCCTAGGCACCATCCCCAACCCCGTCCCCATCCCTTGGTGACTTTGGTTGCAAAGATTGTTCCTCTTAGCGTATGCATCCATAATGTGTGAAATTTCTTTTCTTGGAAAGCTCCAATAGTCTACTTGAAGTTTGCAAAAGCTCACTAGATATCTCTACACAAATTCCAAGAGAAAGGCATTTTGGATTGCAGAGATGCGAGAAATTCTACATGTGGAGGTCACTCGCAATTCATCATTGCATAGGAGTTAAGATACATCCCATCACTAATATCATAGCATCAAGATCATCATTAGGATTCTAAGACTCTAAGGGAAGGAAGAGGAGCTTTTGGAGCTACTAGAGCTAGAAGAAAGCTACATCTCAACATTTCGCAAGTTTAACCATCAAACGGGAGCTGTTTTTGAAGACCCAACAAGGCTACATCATTTCATTTGAAGTGCTTGGAGACCAAAGGTAAAGCTTCAAGACTTACATAACTCGTATCAATTCCAATATCACTTAGGGAGCATCCCAAAGTAGGAGGAGATCACCACGTCTGAGTTCAACACACAAATGGAGAAGCTTGACAAAAACAACTACCAACCATTTAGATGTCAAGCTTTCTTATGAACAAAGGCTTTTGGGAATTGATAAGTGGATCTGCCCCAAGGCCTAGATTAGGAGATAATCACACCAATCATTAGTTGAGGGGCTTTCAAGAGTGGAATGAAAGGGACAAGCTCCCACAACACATTAGCAATGCAATGATTGGACACATACAAATTTAGATACATCAATGAAGATATGGGAAACCTTAGAGCAGATTTACTCTACATTCACGAAAGCTAGAAATATACAATTAAATAATGAGCTCAACAACTTAAGGAAGTCACAAAGCAACAGTATCAATGATTTATTTTGAAGGTAAAGGCATTAAAAGATGCATTTGGTTCCATTGGTTGTCATATTGAGAGATGATCACCTCATATAGAGGTAGAGGAGGATGACAAAACCAATCTAGAGATGGAGGTAATTCATATGGTTGTTACATATGTGGCAAGTATGGACATTAAGCAAGAGATCGTTGTCAAGGACAAAGCAACAATCAAAGATACCACTCATATAAGAGACAAGGTAACTATGCATCTACTTCCTCAAACGATAATAATGAAAGCATGCTAGCTATGATGTAAATTTCAGATCATAGAAACCATGTGGACAATACATGGTACATAGACAATGGTTGCAACAATCATGAGATACAATAAGGACTTCTACAACATGCAACTTCCATCAACAAAGGGGCATGTGGAAACAGGTGATGACACCCCTCACACTATCACACACATAGGTGATGTTATGTTGAATGGATCACAAAAGGCAAAGTGCTTGAAGGATGTGTTGCATGTACCCACTATCACAAAGAACCTTGTATGAGTGGGACAAATGGTGGAGAAGGGCTATCAAGTCAAGTTCAATCAAAGGGCATGTTTTGAAGAGAACCCCAAGGATGGCTACAAGCCTCAAGGTGATTGCAAGAGGAAAGAGAGAAGGAAGGATCTTCATAGTTGAGGTAAAGCCAACCCTAATCGTACAATCTATTTCGCATTTGGAAATCAAAGGATTGCAGAGATCAATCTTTGGCACAAGAGGATGGGGCATATTAATGTCCAAAGCATGAGGGATATGGAGGAAAGGAATTTTATGCACAGATTACCAAGGTTCAACTCACAAAGTTTGAAGCACCCACAAGACTACCTTTCAAGGATCAGAGAAACTATGTGAGCCAACATCCCCTTAACTTGATTCACACAGATGTATGGGGTCCAACAAAAGAAAAATCCACTGGAGGTAGCATGTACTTTCATAGATGATTGTACAAGGATGACATGATTATATTGCATGAAGCATAAGTCCGATGTGTTTTATTTCTTCAAACGATTCAAAGCACTAGTTGGAAGAGAAATCAGAAGGTATATCAAATGTCTTAGATCTGATGGAGGATAAGAGTAATTCTCCCATGAACTTTTTGATTTTTTACACACCAATGGTGTCCAAAGGCAATTTACATGGAGGTATACACCCCAGCAAAATGGGGTTGCAAAAAGAAAAATAGGCATATCAAAAAATATGTTAGACCAATGTTGAAAGAAATGAATATGCAAAATGGGTATTGGGTTGATGGAGTCAATACCACAATTTACATCATGAATAGAGCTCCAACATCGGGTATACACTCATCTACACCTTATGAAGCATTGCAGGAAGAAGGCTTGATGTATCCCACCTCAAAGTATTTGGATGTACATGTTATGTCTTCATACCTAGTGAATTAACAAGCACGTTGGATGCTATAGCAGAAAAATGTGTGTTCATAGATCTCAAGGAATGTGAAGTTTGATGAAGTATTACCATGGTATGTACCTTTGGAACATATGTTGGGTGAAGATGAAACTGAAGCTAGAAGCAACCATGAAGAGGAAGATACACAAACATGCATAGAGTTGAGTGGCCCTCGAGATTCAAATATGGATGAAGACTCATCAAGATCAGCATCTTGGAATGGAAATCTCAAAGGTAAAGAGAGGATTTTTGAAGAAGATAAGTCTCACATGTGGATGGACATGGATAATATAGATGAAGACTATGCATTCAAAAAGGGAGAAACCTCTTCACAAAAGGAATGTTCTTACATTCATATGGAAAACGTAGGGGGAGAGAAAGATTAGAGTTTGCATTATAGTGCTAACAAAGACTCTTCCAATAGAATTTAATCCAATTATATGGACAAAAAACCAAGGAATTATGAACTAAAATGATGGATATGCGTAGGCATAAGGATAGTTTAGGATTAATATATTGCTTATGATTAATATTTACACTCAAGGTAAGAAAACACCTAGGGTCATATGAAAGCAAATCTCTTGTATTGGTTCATTAAGATGGGTTTGAAATCATTTTATGGGACTATGTTCTATTTTCATAGAAATATATGGTTTATTACTCCATGGAGTTCCACACTTGTCTTTTCACATTATTACTCCACCAAGGATATATCATATGGACTTTTGTTACTTGGATTATGTTGATTTTATGTGAGTGATAGTCTGAAAGTTAGGTGTTATGATGGGAGCTCGTAGACATTTATAAGGAAGTTTTTCACTTTTGTTTTGCCTTCCGAAGGATTTTCTTAAGGGGAAGGATAAGGGAAAACAAGACATACAAATGACTATGTACATTGTATTTGTGCATAGAGGTTGTGGGATCAACCATCAAAGATCCTTTCCATATGCCTTCCAATGCCAGTTTGAGGAAAAAATGGAAATAAGGGGAAGGAAATACTACACAACAAGAAGGTAAGAACTTATGTTATGGTTGAATGGCTAGGAGATCCTACATTACACACCACTCCGGTTGGCATGGCTAGTGAGAAAGGAGTGCAGGTAGTTCTGTACCCCTTAGCAATATGTATATATAGAAGTTGCATGGTGGGGTGGTGACCCATTATGAGGCGTCTATAATGAAAGATTTCCCTTCGGCTCTTTTACACACAAAAGTTTCCATCCTTCTCCTCAAACGATGTGTCAACGCCATAAAAGATGAGCTTTTGGATTGGCTCCTAGCAAGGGAACCAAGGGAATGCCAAGGCCTCTTAGTGCACACAATTTATTTGATCATGAGGCTCCTAATTCATCATAGGGATTTCATGGTCGTGAAGTGGGAGCACAATCAGCCCCTCAAATTGTAGAGTTGGAGTCGAATGAGATGGAAGCATCTTGACAAAAGAGACCACGAGAGGACATTCCTACAAGTCATGGAAGCTTGTATGCATTATCTATACATGCTAGCCTACAAAAGCAAGGAAAGCAAATAGCTACACAAAGTATTATGAAGTTATCCACAAAGTGTGGTCTCTCCTTAAATGTTTTCCTAGCTCAAGCATGGAAAGAGGTCATGAGATTGGTGTGTAGACTTGGAGTTGATTGGAACGAACTGAACTATGAAGAGTTTGCATGTCATGAACTAAGAAAGACAAAGACATGTTCGAAGAATGTTGGAGCCAATGAAAAAGACATGAAAAAAATATGGATACATATTGATGTGTGATGGATGGACACATATCAAGAAGGGAAACGTTTATAACATCCTTGTCCATTGTTGAAAAAGCACAATGCTTCTTCATGACATTCATGCATCTACACCAAGTTTATGCATCATAGAAGAGTGACATGTTGACATATCATATAGGCAATCTTGACGATTAGGGTGGAAAACATTGTCTTGGTCATATTGATGAATGGACAGATATCAAGGAGATATAATGTTTATAACATGCTTGTCCATTGTTAAAAAAACACAATGTTTCTTCATAACATCAATGTATCTACACCAATGGTATCCATTGAAGAGTGACATATATGGACATATCATATAGACAATCTTGGAGATTGAAGTGGAGAAGATTTTCTTGGTCATAACGAATAATGGAAGTAATTGTGTTGCCATGGAAGCATGTTAGAGGAGTTATCCTGCTATCATGTGGACTCCATGTGCAACACATAGCATCGACTTGCTCATTGAAGATATAGGCTACATTTCTTGCGTGCATGATATTTTTACCACATATCATGTGGTTACTCTGTTCACAAAAAGGCACATATCATGTGGTTAGAAAGGCTAAAATTACTTTCCATATTTCGACCATATACTGATTCGGAGCTTCTTAGACCTGTGAAAGACCAGTTTTGCCTACATGTGCATTTTCGTGGATAATTTCTTTGAGTGAGGCAAAGTATTATGCATACAATGGTTTCTCTCGAGTGACTTTCATGGAGTGTTCATACGATAAGAGAGTTGAGGCAATGCACATCAGTTGTTTGAGTGACAATTTTTGGAGAGACGTAGATCCTTGGTAGGAGTTATGTAGCCCTTATACTCCATGTTATGCATAATTTTTATGGAAGGAAGAACTATAGGGCTTGTTTATGAGTGTATGGATCATGTCAGGGAGTCACTCACCATGCATATCCCTCTCTTCAAACATCTCGGCTGCTTTGAAGATGTTTTCCAGATGGAAAATTTCCCCTTGCAGTGTCACAGTTGACTCCGAATGTCGCCATGAATTTCACGGCGCATTGACTAAAGCCAAGTCCTGTTCTACAACAGTTATGGGCGGCTACTCTGTTTTATTGGCAATGCAGATTATGTTTAGTTTCGGGAAGAAATGTAGTCTTTTTGTTTTCAATACACGAGACATGAGGGACTGAAAACAGTAGATAGCGTTCCTCATACGAAGCACCATGTGTTTCTGTGCTTCAAATCTACACAAAAAACAAGAGGAAGTTCATCAGTATCCATCGTCGTTTTCATGCAGCAAAGCCATGTCTTCGAATATCTGGCGCAGATGTATCATGGTGAAGGAATCAGACATAAATTAGCGGGCGCAATTTAGTCTCTCCATCAACATTTTCTGCGTGGGAGATATGAGCACATGGAAAGCTGTGGACCGAAGCCTCTACGCGTCTTGAGTTCACATGGGGTCTCTACCAGTAATACCTCCCGCTACATGCTTGCGCTGATGGTGTGTGCATTTTGCCTCATGCACGTCTTTTATGGTGCGATAACACGGAAGATTCTCTTCATAGAAACTGCAGTGGATATCATGAAGGCGCTCTCTGAGTCGCAGACATGAAGAAATGCCCGCTCAGCGTACAGAAAATGAGTCCTGCACACTTTATCGCGATATCGTCCTGCAGGATTCTAGCCATCAGAGAGCGACCATGACAAGAATTTGCACATGGAAAAAAGTCATCGCACAAAGAAAAGGGAGAGGACATGAAGACAGGGAACGGGTGATGCGAACAAGCAGATAGGAAGAGAGAGTTTTAAAGAGAGAGAGAGCATGTTTCTGAAGCGAGAGGGCGGAGGGGTTAAACAAAATAGAGATAGAGATGGTCATGGGGTGTGTGTGTGTGTGTGAGAGAGAGAGAGAGGCCATGTTTCTGAGATAGGACTACAAGAGAGAAGAAGCAAGCAGAACAGAAAAATAAGAATGAACTGGAAGTACCTGGGGTTGGCAAACTGGAATAGCTTTCCCTTACTGGAGAAAATGATGACGGCGACCTCGGCGTCGCACAAAACAGATAGATCGTGCGCTTTCTTGAGAAGTCCCCCACGGCGCTTGGAGAAGGTCACCTGCCGCGTAGTGGCGTTCTCGATCCGCTTAATCTTGATCTTCCTCCTCACCATTGCGTCCACTGCTGGTGTCTGTCAACAGACATCGCCAAAAACACATGTGAAACATAAGTCCCAGACAGGAAAACCCGCAGAACAGATGAACGTCTGTCAACAGACATCGCCTAAAACACATGCCAAACATAAGTCCCAGACAGGAAAACCCGCAGAACAGATGAAAGCTTGAAGGAGAAGCGTACATGAGCAGAATGCCCTCAGAGGATTGCAAGAGCTGGTTCGCAAACTAATCTGCGGAAAGAATCTGCTGATAAGGGTTTTGGCTAGAGAGCCGAAGCAGCTTAGGTCTGTCTACGCAGGCTACATGCCGCCCTCTTCTTGCGAGAAAAGAGGTCCAGTACAGAAGCTCGCAGGGAAGGACACAAAAGCCATAGATACTCTCAGTGACCGGCCAATGGATAAAATTCCCGAGCACATCTCTTCTTCCTCTCACTGGTTGAGGGCATTAAGAACGTCGGCTTCGTTCCGCGGGCCCAAAGGCTAAGCAAGTTGCTCTGCTCGGACCTCATGCCCGAGCTCCTTTCATTCTGAACGGACCCCGGCCAGTGCCTAGTTGGGAGACTGAGGCGGCCGACATTTGCCATTAGCGGGCTGAGAAACTATCTTTGCTTTTAGTATATCATCATATCAGATATGGCGATCCTGCATGGCTCGACGAGCGTCTCTCTCGAGTCTCTTTCCCTCTCCAAATTTCGCGGTCACATTTCCCCCCTTCTGCTTTGGCATCTTCTACACCAAGTGTTATGCCCTCCAACATCACACACCGGATATAGAAATCATCCATTTTTAGTGCCTTCACATGAGGCAAACAACTTAAGGCTCCATTGCCCATTGAACCTCCCTCATAAAGCTCTATACTAAAAGTGAGAAAGTCTTCGTAAAGAGGCTTTGCGTGGTGGTGACCAAAGCATGTCCGTATATAAACATCCCAACTTTTGGCCTCCATCTCTAGCCCAAGCAGCATGTGTGTATATAAACACCTCAACTTTTGGCCTCCTCCTCTAGCTCAAGCAAGCATCTCCCATCACTTGCCCCAAATAACTCCATGTCTCAAATAACTCTTTAATCATAATCTTCTCTTACATGTATCTCACTATCAAGAGGCTCCCACTTGCATTTTCTTTTTTAAGGAGGTTCGACAAGTGTCTATTCCCTGGCTTTACCTTTAAAAGCATAACTATATAGGTGAATGGGCATAGTATTCACGGAATCCCTGTATCTCACAAAACAGAGGTTAGATTGGATTACAACTAGTTTAAATTGACAAGCACCATTACATGTCTAGCCCGAGAGTTGAACTCAAAACTTTTGCCTCGAGATCAAAGCTTTACCAAACCACCTATGGACTCGCACTTGCTTTCATTAATGTTGTGTGGTTTACATTTAGGCATGCTATTTTGTGACATCGTAAATGCATGTGTACAATAAAGTAGGATGCGATAAGGATAATGGTGACAGGATATGTCCTTTGGCAATCAAAAAAATTTAAAACGACACTATTATTACATTAAGCAGTTCCATGTACATACTTCTTAGGGTGTTTACAATTCTCATAAAGCTCCTGAGCACATTCTACCATCACTATTGATTTTTTAGCATGATTAGGGAGACAATGGGGGAGCTTCTTATAATTCTCACATTCTACCATCACTCTTTAAACATATCCTATCATCACTATTGATCATAGGGTGTTTATAATTCTCATAAAGCTCTTGAGTACATGCTATTATCTCTATTAGTTTTTGAACATGATTATAGAGACAATATTGGAGACCCTAAACCAACATGATTGTCGAGACAATATTGGAGACCCTAGGTCATTCCATGATTTCTATTCTTGAAAGGAATCATGATAGGAGGATCCTCCATAGAGAGGACTACATGCTCATCAGCTTGCTTTTGATCTCTCTCTAAACTACTCTATAACTTCTCTTTCTAAATTTAATTCTAACACATTTTCAAAAAAAAAGGGGGGGAGGAGCTTCTAGGAAGAGACTTTAAAGAGAATTAAATTTCTATTAGAACCTCATGCTGGTTGATGATTCAAATGAAGATTAAACGTGGTAACCTTATAAAAACTTACCCGCATCTTACTTGCAATGAGATTGTAGAGCAAGATATAGTGATGAAAAGCATTCCTAATGTGTCCAATTGAGCTTGTGGAGCAAGATAGAGTGATTAGAAGCATTCCTAATGTATGTCCCCGTTATGGTAAGATATGTCTGTTCCATTAGCTACTATATGTCAGGTACAAATTCATACTTTAAATAATGTTGGAGAGTCCTCTAGTGTAAACGAAAGGACCAAGGGTGGAATTGAGCTTTCAAGTTACTTGGAATATCATAAAGACCATGAATATGAGAAGTGATGTAAAGAGAACATAACAAGAAGTGGCAAACAGATGAGAATGATAGACATTGACATGTGAAGGACAAGCACGTGAAGGAAGAGGAAAAAGAGAAGCCAAATCAATTATTTATTACTAGATAAGGATGGATAATTATTTATTGCTAGATAAGGTTAGAAAGAGTGCATCTAGAAGCTAAGACTCTATATTACATGTCTCTTCACAAGCTAGGTGAGGTGTAAAGTGAGAAGGTGTGGGGCTCCTTCAAAATCAAGCTCACACACACCTTTAAAAAGCTTTCAAAAACATGATATTGAACAAAGTAGGATAATCACGTTCTATGGCAAATTGACCATGAGATACATTCTTCAAAACACAATAAAGGCATATGAAAAGAGGAAGAAATGGAAAACTTCTCGAGGGACCTCTCTAACATAATCAAGAATATAAAATATATAATGTATGTCCAAGCGTGTGTTAGCTCTTTTGGTTGGGCTTTTTGTTTCTCAAGGTTAGGGGTAGGGGTTCAACCCTTGTGGACTATGATTAGACACCCTTCATTATTTAGGTGGTGAGATGTCAAAACTAGCTTCTTCGAGGGACTATTGAACCTTTAGGCTACCCACTTCAAATGAGTTATATCATGGCTTTAGGGCCACCCTTGCTCAATGTCTATCTTGAAAATTCTTTGGGCTTTGTATCTTAATAATTGCTAGGAATTTAACCCCTAATTTGTGGAATTTTGAGGATTCGATGGGTGGTATGTCCATCTTTCACTATACTTTTGAATTAATTCGAGAATGGTTGACTTTCTTCCTCATCCAACTACCAACCTTGACAAACTCATTGAACGTAAGAGACTTGATGAAGGAGGAAGTATGTGGTTCATTTTTTAGTACATGAATGCAAAATAAAAAATATGGTGGGGTTGGAAGAACTTAAATCTTTAAGGGTTTCATGAGGAAGACATCGGACCAAGTATGCTAAATATATGAGGGTTGTGTGCACTAGGGTGGCCATATTAGAAGTAAAATCACATGAATTAAAGAAAGGTTATGAGACACAGGGATCTTCTAACTAGATGAGGTGTCTACATAAGACCATAAACATCACCATGAACAAACTACAATTTACGTGAAGCTCTAACTGAATGATCTTTTGGGAAGGAAGAATGCTCCATTTCTCCCAAAATATAGCCTTCACATTTAATTTAGACTCAAATTTAGATAGAGAAGACACCATTTTTTATTTCTGTAGAAAAAGCAAATTGGCAAAATTTAGATGAGCAAAGTGTGCATGACAAAGCTTTGCATTTGAGATAGCCTAAGAATCATGAAGTTCACATGCCAAATCATTCACATATTTCTCATAATCTATGAGCTTATATAGCCCACAAGATAAAATGCTAGATGCAATAGTAACATCACCATTCGAGCAATCATGAATTGTACATCTCTCATCAATAAATTTGACAACCAAGCCAATCTTGACTAATGCTAAAATTGATCATAGATTTTTCTTGATCCCTAGCACATATAAGGCATCTCACATTGTAAAAGAACTACCATCAACAGTTGTTAGAATGATCTTTCCAACTCCCAATACATGATAAGAGGAGCTCTTAGCACATATGGCAATATTCCCTGTAGGGTCGGGCTCAACTGAAGTGAAGAAATTGCACTACGAGGTAATATGTTTGGTTGCACCACTATCAAAATATCAAACATCCGAGTCTACTACAAATATACACTACTCATTTGAAGATGGGTCATAGGTGCAAGCAATAGTAAATACCCATTCTTCATTCTGAACAAGATCAACAAACTCTTTTTTAGTTGTAAAGGCCTCTAGAACAACCATTCCAACCTCTTTCTTCTTTTTAGCTACTCCAGGACAACTCTTTATGACATGATCATTTGATTTACAATTTTTGTAAAATTGTTTTCACTTTTCTTTTTTATTGTCATCTTTGTCATTCTTCTTTGATTGTACAACATTAATAGATTTTTGCTTACTAGTAGATGAGTCCCATTTACATTTGCCCTTCTCATTAGCTAAGAAAAGTTGATTTGCAACATGCATAATTGATCTATTCTATTCTAGACTGATCTTCCTATACCAAAGCAAAGACTCACTTCTCAAATGTTAAGGCATTTGGATTGCCTTTCATCATTAAGAAAATAATAGAAGCAAAACTATGATTTGAGTCTAGAAGACCATTAAGAACAATTTGCACAAATTGAACTATGTCGAAGACTTCATCACCAACAATCAATTGTGTTATCTTTTCCCTGTACATGGGAACTTTTTACTCTAGTGCTAGCTAGACGTTATTTCCCCATGTTACCACAAACACGATTCACTCATATGTGGTGATACTTTGTACTTATGGATATTATTCAACTCTTACTCCAGTTCTTATCATTGTCAATAGAGAGAGCTATTCCAACCATCTTTATTCTTTGTGTGTTTTGCTACATTTGTGCTCCTTGTGTGTGCTTCTTGTGTGTCTCTCGCACTTCTAAACACACCCAACAGTGGTATCACAAAAGGTTTAGCTCCTTCTCAAGTTTTGGTTTTTCGCATCACGGCATGCATGCACTTCTAATAGTGCAAATCGACTTTGGAGCATCTAACAGTGAGTTTCAATAGCCAAGAAACATTTCCACCAGTTGCATTAGGGTTTTAACCCCATTCTAAAGCCATTCATGCAGTCTACAAAAGAAGAAGAGGTGCAAATATTCTCGAAAGGATGTTCATACTATTGATGAGTGTAAGTTTGCTAAGCACAATGAAAAGAAGAAGGAATCCGACATGTCTATTGCTCAAAATTCTTCAAATGCAAAAAATGATGAAGCCAACATGGGTCAATATTTTTCGGGCATGTGTTGTTACACGTCATTATGATGCATCATTGCATTCTAAATGTATGGTTTTGAGTCAGGCTTATTCAGATTAGTTTTTTGATAGCAGTGCTTCAAAGCACATAACTCCATGCAAAAAGTCTTTTGTATCTTTGAAGGATGCACCCAAAGGAGGAATATATGGTGTGTGCAAACAATGCCTCTTATCCTATCATTGGAGTAGGAGAAATTGAGCTTATAGTTGTAAATGGAGGTGTGACTCTCTTGAAAATTTGTATGTACCCAATATAAAGAAGAACTTAATTTTAGATTCTTTGATTGCCAAACCTAGACTTCATGTACACTTTATTGATGATAAGTATGGTTCATGATTTTAGCAATGGTGATATTATCGTGATGTCCGACATACTATGTAATGGTTTATAGCTTGGATACATACAAGAGGATTGCCTCAAATGCCTTGGCTGCCCATACTTCCTCCATGACTGAAATGGAGCTTTTGCATGCTCATTTTGGTCACTTGAACTTCAATAGTTTGCTTTACTTGCAAAAGAGGTACATGGTTATTGGTTTACCAACACTTGAGTCCATTGAAAAGCATGCATGTGAAGGTTTCATTCTTGGAAAAATGCATCATGCTTCTTTTCCAAAAGATATTCATACACACACTACAAGAAAATTGCAGCTTGTTCATAGTGATGTATGTGGTCCCATCAAGACTCCATCTTTTGAGAAGCATGTATATTTTGTTACCTTCATTGATTGTGCTACTTGCCATATGTGGGTGTATCCTATGAATGCAAAGAATGAGGTATTTTCTTGCTTCAAAGCATTTTTAGCTATGGTTCAAAATTTTTCTTCAAACAAGTTTTTGACTCTATGCACAGATCATGGTGATGAATACATGTCACATGAGTTCAATGCTTTTCTTTGTGGAAGATGAATTTCACACCAATGTATGGTGCCATATACACCTCAAAAAAATGGTGTTGCTAAGCATAAAAATAGAATACTTTATGAAATGGCACAATGTATGATTAAAGAAAAGCACCTTCTTCATAATTTTTGGATGGAAGTAGTCATGTGTGCAAACTATGTATTGAATCACTACCCTACAAAAGCCTTGAGAGTATTCACCCCTTATGAGGGTTGGAATGTACATAAGCCTATGGTTATTCATATGCTTGTGTTTGGTTGTTTGACATATGCTCTTTGCCAGCACAACAACGTCACAAACTTGATGACAAGGCAAATAAATGTATATCTATTGATTATACTATTGAAAGTAAGGGATATGATTTGTACCATCCTTTGATGAATACAATTATTGTCAGTGCAGATGTTGTATTTGTTGAAAATTCAAATTTCCCTCTACTTGAATGCAAAAACAGCCAATAGTTAGCTCACAAGATGTGTTTGATAAACTCATGCCTTTGTTCCAAAGTGGTGTGCTTGACTATGGGCACATAGGGCAGCCAAATAAGGCTTAAAGGGCAGAAAATTTCTAGTAAAATAGAGCTAAAAATTTAGAGAATTTCTAGCCAAACATGGCTAAAATTTTTCAGCCAAAAATGGTTGGCACTACTGAAAATCTCCAACCACATATGGTTGAACATTTATGACAAAATATGGTTGAAAATGAGCATGAAATTTAGCCCATGCATGATATACATGTTTATGATGTATTACATAATGAATGCATGTCTATCAAGAGTGATGCAAAACTTGACATTCTTATGGCTGATTTGAAGCATACTTTTGATGTCACTTATCTTGGTCTTTTGAGCTACTATCTTGGCATCCAATTTATATCCATTGAGGGAGGAATTGTATTTTATCAAGAAAAGTATGTTGAAAAACTACTTCAACATTTTGAATTTGAGGATTGCAAGCCATTTCCACACCAGTGGAGATGGGATTTATGTTCTGAGGTGAGGATTCGAGTGATGCATTTGACACTTCTCTTTATCAACAAGTTGTGGGATGCATTATATATGCATGCAACACAAGGCCAGATACACAATATGTAATTTCCCAGTTGAGTTGATTCATGCATAGCCCTAACATAAGCATTGGCAAGCAATGAAATGTGTGTTTACATATCTCAAAGTCACTTTGAGTTTACATCTCTTTTATGGCAAAGATATTCAACCATGCTTGCATGCTTTTACAGATAGTGATTAGGTTGGTTGTTATGATACTCACATGTCCACTAGTGGTAATTGCTTTTCCTTGGAGACTCATGCATATCTTGGTTGAGTAAGAAGCAAGCTACAATGGCGACATCGAGTTGTGAAGCATATTCTCACTAATAGTCAGAGTGCATTGGATGTTGCATGAAACCCAATGTTTCATGCACGGACCAAATATATTGAGGTGCATTATCACTCTGTGAGCGAGCATCTTCATGGAGGAGATATTTAATTTGCTATATGTGCCTACACAAGATAATGTGGCATACATATTTATCAAAGCTCTTCCACGGGAAAACTTTGAAGCTTTTTGCAAAGCTTTAGGCTTATTGCCTAGTGGGGGCTAATCTGTCGCTTCCTTTATGTGTTCACATCATTTTCTCTAGGGGTTTTTGTTACACTTATGTGTTCCTCGAGTAGCTTTTATGTGAACCTTTTCCCTATACATGGGCACTTTTTACTCTTGTGCTGGCTACAGGTTTTTCCCCATGTTACTGCATACATGATTCACTCATATGTGGTAGTTATTTGTACTTAGGGATATTATTCAGCTCCTACTTTAGTTCTAATCATCAATAATAGAGAGAGCTATTCTAGCCATCTGTTTTCTCCATGTGTCTTGTTGTATTTGTGCTCCTTTAGTGTGCTTCTTATGTGTCTCTTACACTTCTACACACAACCAACAAATTGCTCCTTCAAATATTCTATCTTTGTCCAAAAAACTATACATTGAATCTCCTTCATTCATATGATCACTCTCCAATTATTTGTGGAGGTAAGCAACACAAACCTCATTTCTTTCTTGGTATAATGTTGTAAGAATATCTTGAATATCTTTTGCTATTTTAGATGAGCGAGTGTGAAAGATAATGACATCATTGAAAAATAAAGCTATCAATTCATATGCCTATGCATCTCTTCCATCCCAAAAAATTTTCTCTGTAGTAGGTGCAATAAGAACTACAAAAGGACTAGGAAAATGAAGATAATCATCTTCAACACCATCTATATAACCTTCAACCACTGTTTTTCTAAGTGTAGTAGGATAATTTTCAACACCCTCCACATGAATAACTAAATATCTTGGTTCGACACCATCTAAGAACTACAACAGGACTAGGAAAATGAAGATAATCATCTTCAACACCATCTATATAACCTTTAATCATTGTATTTCTAAGTGTAGTAGGATAATTTTCAACCCCCTGCACAATAACTTTCAACCATGGCCAATAACTAAATATCTTGATCCAAAAAAATATTATATCTCAAAAGGTTGAACAAAAATATCCTATCAAGCTTTGCTCGACCTGTAGTAGACTTGGAGGCACTTGTACTAGAAAACCAAAATCTGCATATATGTTTGACACAAAAGGAAAAGATTGCCTGCACAATCACTACGATAGTGCACATGGTGGTTGAAATGAGATCAAATAAATTTTGATGTCACACAACAAAGCTATTTTGAACTCGTAATCACCTCGATTATGCTAACCAATTTTTGTGCCATTCTAAAATTGTGACTAGAGAGGTGTAAATGATGCCCTAGAGATGTTTGATAGACAAAGCTACTAGTGGATCTGCTTGTGCATGTCTACCATCACAACAAAGAACTACCTGCAATAGGAACCACAATAGGACCATGAAATTGAAGTTCACCATCTTCGACACCATCTACATCACCTACTATCACTATATTTTTAGGTGTAGGAGGATATATTTCAACATATTTCACTATATTCCACAGGCCTTGTGCTCCCAATGCATGAAAAATTATGTATGTACAATATTTGTGGTTAAAACCATCCAGCTTGTCCTCAAGGGGTTTTTGACTATTCTTACAAGGTGGAGCATTCCCTCAAAGAGAGCACTTTCTTTTGAAGTGCCTATGTTCAAAGCAAAGTTGTTTTTAAATACGATTGATCTCATGTATGCTTACCAATTTTTGTAAAATTTTGAGACTTTGAACAAAGGGTGTCGAAGTTGACCCAAAGATATCTCAATCAGAATCTAAGGTGGATTCTCTTATGAGAAAAATTGAGAATCGATTGCTAATGGAAACAAACCTTGCAACTAAGATTTCCACTCTCAAGAGGATGCAAGAGTCTAGACCTAAAACTCTTGAGTAAGGAAAAAGACATTTTATTCAACCTAGGAGATGTACATGGTGTGATTAGTTTGACCACCCTCATTGGACATGTACTTCTTTTAAGGAAGCCAAAGATAAGAAATTAGTAATTGAGATTGATAGATGAATTTGTGAATAGGTCATTAAGCATCCATTAGCAAAAAGTTCAAGGAAGGTGCTTTGGAATCAAGTGATTGGTGCTACATGTAAAGGCAAATTAACTTCACAAAGTTTGATTTTTCCTAGTTCTAATCTACATGCAAAGACTTGTTTGAATGAGCCAGTTGATATGTTTTTTAGTCTATGCACATGAGATTGATATGAATGAGAAGAGTTAATTCTGCACCTCAATCTAGAGCTCTTGAGGTTGATATGCAACATTTTCTTTTTGCATAAGGTGAATTGCAAAAATCAAATTTATGCCTAGCATCATCACCTTAGAGTATCTTTATTTTTTTTTTCTAAACTCCACTATTTTGCCCTCATATTTGTCACCAATACTCCTTGAAATTGTTGGATGTGTGTAGAAGTGCGAGAGACACATGAGAAGCACACACAAGCAGCACAAACGTAGTGAAGACACATGGAGAAGACGATGGCTGGAATAGCTCTCTCTATTGACGATGAACTGAACAAAGGTAAGAGCTGAATAATATCCCTAAGTACAAAGTACCACCACATATGAGAGTATCAAGTATGTGGTAACATGGGGCACTAGAGTAAAAAGTGTCCATGTATAGGGAAAAGGTTCACATCAAAGCTACTCGAGGAACACATAAGTGTAACAAACCCCCCTGGAGCGAATGATGTGAACACATACAGGGAGTGACAGATCAGCCCCCACAAGGTAACAAGCCTAAAGCTTTGTGAAAAGCTTCAAACTTTTCCCGTGGAAGAACTTTGGTGAATATGTCTGCCACATTATCTTGATAGACTTCTCTAAGAGAGTAAAAAACTAGAGGGTCCCTCCTCTGGTACGCTCAACATTGTGAAGCCTGTTGAAGAGAAGCCCTTGAGATGTGATAAATTGTTAGGGATATGAGAGATCTTGATTGGTAACTCTAGTACATTGAAATGACATTGAAAGCTTTTCTAGTGTTTGCAATAGCCAAGGGGCCTAAACAATGAAAGGTATTAAAAAGGTTATTTTCAACATAAATTTGCTTGTAGCTTCTTGTTGTTAATCTCAAAATCTAGCTAACATATACAACATGTCTAAGAACTTTATTGTAATATTTTTCTAGACTAGCCCCAAAGGACCACCCCTATGAAGTTGAAAGGAAAAAAGCTTGTGTAAAACAATCCATTCAAGAAGAAGTCAAGAAAGATGGAGATTGAATCATTTGATAATAGCTTAGATACATTGGATGATATTTTTTTCCCTAGAGGAGATCTAGGATTAGGGATTATCTTAACAAATCATTGTAAAATTGGAGAGGAGATTATAAAGAAGAAGCTTGTAAGGAAGGGCATTTTTTCTCTTGACCATTGCTACTATACATATTAGTCCCATAGACCCCGCAATAGGAAGAAGTCCTCTTGAGATCAGAAAGACTCATAACTTGAATATCCATAATGTGAAGAAGAAAATGAAGATCAATCTCATGCAATTGTGGTTCCTTTCTTGGCCATGATTGATCGAGATGAGTGTAGTAGAATAGAGGAGATCAAGGAGTCTAGCTATGAATACTACACATATTATGTGATAGGTGGTTGCGACTTTGTAGGGGCTCATAGGAAACTCATGAAGTAGCACCACACAATGTTTTTGTAGATATATAGAATGTAAAATATATGTAGGAATTACAATTGATGAAGCCAAAATTCTAGGCTAGGATCACAACAATGGCAATGAATACAAGCAGAAGATTTCATGAATTGAGAGGATTCAATTTTTCCACCATGATTGTGTTATTTCCCTCACAAATTATGGGCGTGATCTCCATCAAAGCATTAGAAGGCAATGTCTTGTTGCAATGACTATTGTTGTAGATGGGACACCAATTTCATGTTCAAAATAATGTAGATAGAGTCTCATGGCGAGACTTCTATAATCAAGAGTTTTCCCAACCCTTAAGACCTATTATAGGTTTTGTATTATAGCATGTTTCTTAAGAATTTTTCAAATATGTGCACCATACTTCCGAGGAATCACTATTCACTATTCATAGCAAATATTCCCTATGGATTTAGAATGGGCGTGTGTGTCATTGATGAGCCACACAGAAACTCACATATTGTGAAGATGGTAAAGGATTTTGCAAGGCTCACTCTCTCATCCTTGTGGAAAATTGTGATTTTTCACAATAGAGATCAATCTTTGTTTGTATCCAAAGCACAAGTAAAGATGTTAGGTGATTGAGGGCCTTTCATGGTACATGGCTGACCATACATTTGTGTATTTCATGACTTACTTATTTTTTATCTCTCTAGATAATATCCCCTTGAATACACGATGAAGACAAATGTAAATCATATGCCCGATCACCCAATTTTTGAGCACAACTAAATGTATAATTTCAGGATATTATGATGAAGTTAGCTAGAAGAGGGTTAGGGAAAACTTTAATGGGAATGGGATTCCTAGTGTCTTGATGTTCCCTAAAGTGACCATGAAGTTGAGGCATGTGGAAGGGGATAAGAACTTGCCACTTCTTACCAAAATCCACAAAAAATAACTATGAGATTAATTGAAATATTCTCGAATGATGATGATTGGGTTCTTGAATTATTCTTTAGAAAAAGTAATTTAATGCTTTAGAGAGCTATTTATGATTCATGTAATGTGTTAGAGCAAATATATTCTTCTAGCTATTACATTAGCTTGTTTTTTTTGAAAATGCCTAAGCATTGTATATGCATTGAGAAGGGGTGGCTCGAGTTGATTTTATCAAGAGGTGCATAAATGGGCTGAGAGATGCTCCAATGAAGAATAGAGAGAATCTAGCCTCTCAAGGAAATCCATGCTACTGCTTGCAAATGAGCCTTATGACATGACTGATGTGAAAGAGCATGTTGAAAAGAATAAGACATATGAGAATCTCCAAACAAATAAGGAAGATGATATGGATGTTGAGGAGTAGGAGTAGGACTAGATACTATTATGACTTATGCGTTTCACATGGACTAAATTGTAAATGGAAATCATAAACATTATTTTTTGAAAATGAGAAACTTATTTGCTTCCTAGTGGACTTTCATACAAGTTTATTTGGTATCTCTTTTGATTTTCTCTATCAATTTGAGCACATAGATACATTTAGATTGTGTAAATTTATGTCATTGATGTTGTGTTTGTCTTACTATGCTTCTATGAACAATTAATAGATGCGACAAGAATTTCATGTTGATTATGGGCTGATTTTCATAGAATGGTTCTATATTGTAGAGAGCTAAAGTATAACTTGAAACTTCTTGTATTAATGAACTTGTACATTCTTGCAATGAGTTAATATCGGTTCATCTTAATATGCTTTCTTATCTCACGTGCACATAGATGTTATGAATGCTGAAAACACATAGAAAAAAATAGACATGCCAGGAGACGAGACAAAATGCAGTATTGGGTGCAATCTCCCCCCATGCACACTATTACGACAATCCACAGAGTGCATGTACTTATAAGAATTTTTGCTTATGTCGAAATAGTGGTTACATGAGAGCGGCTTCAAAAAGCATGTGTGAAAGTAAAAGTTGGTAACTTTTGTAGAAAGCCTTTGTTTTTTATATCAAAAATTGTAGTCTATAATGACCCTTATTCTAACCACTACTTTACTAACTGTTTCTAACAATAGAACCCTCTACGTGGGTTTATTTACAAACTATATAAATTATAAATCGGATTATTGATGTTCGCCCTTTCATGCCCTCACGAACCTTCAACTGCTATATCAAAAACACCAAAACACATTAATACATTGATTAATTATCACTCCAACAATTCTTTGTTCAACACATTCCATAATTCATAACATGCCCCTCAGTTGATAAAATAATAATAAACATGGATAGAGGGTCACATGTTCCATCACTGAACAAGAATAAGCATGCTCCATGTAAAAACACATGCATGGAAATGTTCATGGAGGAGTTACATTAATGTCTTTGTATGATATGCAAAAATTAAGTTGTCATAATGGGGTGTTAATTGTGTTTTATGTATCCATTGACATTCTTCAATAGAGTGATTTTTTTACTTAACTAAATATGGATGATATTGAATACCTGTGCATGTAGTAGTGACATCATGATCAATTATTTTCTCAAGAACTAAGATTTCAGATTGTTCTTCAATTAAAGGAGCGCCATCAAGAAGTAGAGTGAGTGGTAAAGTTCCTTTAAATGGTTCAGGTAAACTAATATGAAAAGAGTTATGTGTATTCCAATGAGATGGTATATCTAATCTAAATGAATTATCATTAATTTTTTGTATAAGAAAAATGGTCCATAATAGTGTGGTGCAAGTTTAATTTTAGGATGCTGCAAAATATTTTTTAGACATCTTTTAATGATATGCAATCATACAAGATCATTTTTCTTTAATTCCTTGGCAAATATTTTTGTATTGATATTATGTGTATATTGCTCTTGACTTTTCCTAATGTGCTCGTGAACATCATGAAGTATAGAAATGTGATCTTAAGCAATAGAATCAGCCATCGGAATGTTGGTTTGGGTGAGTGACATGGGAGTGGAAAGCTTTTTACCATAAACAATTTCAAAAGGTCCACGATCAGTATTGGTGTGTGTGGTGTTATTGTAAGCAAATTGAAGCAATGGCAACTTTTCATCCCAATTACTGGGAATATCTAATGAATAACAATGCAATAAATCAAGAATAGTACTGTTTGTAGTCTCAGTTTGTCCATTACTTTCAGGATGAAATGCAGAGCTAAAATCTATTTTAGAACCAAAATGTTGAAATAAGGCAACCCAAAAATGATTACAAAATCTAACATCATAATCAGATAACATTACTTTAGGAAATCCATGATGTGGGAAAATGCATTTAATGAATAATTTTGCAGCCTGAGGTGCATATAAAGTTTTTCTACAAGGTATGAAATATGCATATTCACTAAACCTATCAACTATTGTCCAAATCATATCATTATGTGATGAAGTCATAGGAAAACATGTGATAAAATCTATAGAGATTTTTTCCCATAGTTCATTTGGAATGGGAAGTGGCATTAATAATCCAAATGGTTTACCATGATGATGTTTTACACGCTAACATACAATGCATTGAGAAACATAATGTGCAATATCTTTTTCCATGTGTGGCCAAAAGAAGAAATCTTTGCAAGCAGAAATGATGCTCTATATGCCTCTATGACCCATGAAAGATGGTTCATGCATTTCTTTGATGACAAAATCTTTAAAAGCTTGGGTTATGCACAATCTATGTTGAAAATAAGGTAAACGATGATGAAATGTATACTGTTTATCAGATAAAGGTTCACCATTGTTGAAGTCATGCCATGCACGCGGGAAATACAAACCAGATGCATACGTGGAAATCATTTCTTGAAAATAATGAATTTGGATGGTAGAAATATTATGCAAAACAACAAAATATGAAGTGAAAATGGCTAAGAGAATCAGTTACAACATTAGCTTTACCAAGTTGATATTGGATCATGGGTTGGAAATTTTGAATGAATGAATCCCATTTAAGATGCCGATCAAAGATTAAGGGCTAGTTTAATAAATGCTTAATAGCCTATTGATCGATTTTGATTAAGACCTTAGAGCCCATAAGATAGTGTTTCCAAATTTGCAAAGCATGCACAATTGCTAGCAATTCTTTATCATATGTACTACAATTCTTTTATGAGGGCTTAAGCTTCCTACTCTCAAATGCAATGGGATGATCATTTTGCATTAAAACAACAACTATTCTTGAACCACTAGCATCAGTAACGACATGAAAGAGTTGTGAAAAATCAGATAACTAAAAAAAACAGGTGCATGTGAAAGTGCATGTTTGAGTTTTCCAAAGGATTGTTGTTGGGTAAGTCCGCATGCAAATTTTATTTTCTTTTTCAATAGTAAAGTAAGAGGTAGTGCTAAATAAGAAAAATTTTGAACAAACTTCCTATAGAAACTAGCCAATCCAACGAAAGAACAAATATCATTGACTGATTGTGGTGTAGGCCATTGTACTATAACTTTTTTTTTGGATCCACATGCACACCTTCACTTGAAATAATATGTCCTAGATATTCTAGCTTATGTTGAAAGAAGTAACTCTTTTCAAGATTGTTGTAAAGTGTGTTCTCTCATAGCAAATGAAAAACTATTTTAAGATGCTTCTCATGCTCACTATCATTCTTACTGTAAACAAGTATATCGTCAAAGAATACAAGAATGCAAATGTAGGAGGGGCATTACTAAGTCCAAAGGGCATTATCATAAATTCATAATGGCCGGTTTGAGTTCTAAATGCAGTCTTAAAAATATCACTTTGTGCCATATAAATCTGATGGTAACTCGATTTTAGAACAATTCTAGTAAAGACACGAGCTCCTTGTAATTTATCTAGAAGATCATCTACTTGAGGAATAGGGTATCTATTCTTTATTGTGATCTTGTTAAGGGCTCTATAATCAATGCACATTCAATAAGTTTTATTCTTTTTCTCTACTAAGAGAACTAATGCTCCAAATGGGGAAGAACTAGGCCTTATAAGTCCTTTCTGTAGCATGTCTTTTACTTGGTTTTCTATTTCCTTTTGGTGTAGTGGGCCATTTCTATAAGGTGCTTTATGAGGAGGAGAACTACTAGGTACTAAGTCTATGCTATGGTCAAAGGATCCTCGAGATGTTGGTAGTTCAGAGGGATACTCGGACATAAAACAATCCTTATAAGTAGTCATGAAAGGTTTATGTGCATCAGGAAGTGTATGAATATAATCATTTATGACATTGACAAAAACAATGCATGAATTGAATCCTTTCCTAAATGCACATTTTACTTGAGTATGACTAATCATTGGAAATGGATGGAAATGATGGCGTGTAGGCAAAGTAATCATTTGATCTTTAAATTCAAAGTTAAAGGTATGTGTATGTTAGTCAATGCATGGGTTATAATGATGGCAAAAAGGCATACTGAGTATAACATCGTAAGATTGCAAAGGTGCAATTAAAAATGTTTGTGCATCTACATATGGGCCTATGCTAATCATAACATCGTGCACTTCTCGTGTTACATTATAAGGACTACCTTGAAATGCAACTTTCACTTTATACAAGGAAGGAAATGTTTTTAATTTAAGTTTCTGTACTAATAAATGTGAAATGAAATCATGTGAACTACCATCATCATGTAAAATATTAACCAGCTTGTTATTGATACTACCCTGCATGCAAAGTAAAGAATGAATTGAGATATCATTACCCAAGGTACTTAAGTCCTTCTCCAATACTTCCTCTTGCCAAAGATGAGGAATTCTTCATTATGGGCCTCGATGTGATGTAATTGAGCAGCAACTAGTTTCATGTGAAGAGTTCACAATCGGCACTTTATTTTTGTATGCCCAGGTTTAACACAATTCCAGCAGGTGATACCTTGTCGCTTCTGTTGGGCATCCACCACTGAAGTTTGGAGGGTAGGTGGTTTGGTAGGTTGTGGAGATGAAGCGATAGGTGGAGTTGAGTAGCTTGATTGTGGAGGACGAGGAAAACTAAAGTAAGATGGGGCATTCGAATTATGCTTCATAAAAAATGTGGGTTTAACAAAAAGTGGTGATTGATGTGGTTGTTGTAGACGGATCAATTTGGTTATGGATTGAAATTCCTTCTTTGAATCATAGGCAAAAGAGATTGCCTCGTTGAGATTTGTAGGTCATAGGATGTGAAGCTTAGCTTGGATTCCCACCTCCAAACCATCTTCATATTTCCTCTGCAAGCTATCCTCCGGTACATCGTCAAGCATTCAAACCAATACTAAATTTTGCCAGAACTACTTTGTATAGGTAGTGATCGTCATCCTGCTTCCATGTAAAGGTTGTCCATGCATATCAAACATGTAGATGATATTGAGGAGGAAGAAAAGAATCCTTCATTTTATCTTGGAAAGCCTTCCATGTTGTTGGACAATTTGTACTGTGGCGTAGGACATTCCACCAGAGCTTAGCTTTTCCTACTAAATACTTAATGGCAAATTTGACATTTTCACTTTCAGCATATGTTTCATCAGTATAAAAATTGTCAAATTGTGAAAACCATGAAAGAACTAAAGGGCCATCCTTACGGCCATCAAACCGTAGAAACTGGTAATTTTTAACACCAATCTTGAAATGCATGCCAAATTGAGCAGACAAAATAGCTTTTACCACCCTCGTAAGGTTATCTTCATCAGATTGCATCTTTTGGAGTACTTCGTCACATTGCCAAATCTTGTTCCGAGTGCCTTGAAGTTCGTGCCATAGGAGCTTGAGCTATTGCTTAAGTGTTACCTTGGGTAGAGATGACTCACCAAAATCCTCCATGGTGTTTGTAGGGTCCATGAGTATGTAAAGAACAAAACCCTCTTACTAGATATGTAAAAACAATTTTTGAGATTGCTTTACTTAAAATGTAAAAGGAAGGGTTGTTCTTGGGAATTGAAAAAGTAAGAAAGAGATGCAAGTTGTGTTAAATAAAAGAAAAGAGAACTAGAGTGACAACACAAAGAGATAGTGTAGTGGTAAAGCACTTCCTTTGTGAGAGTGAGGTTGTGGTTTCAAATCCTCCCAACTTGATGAATATAAAACTCCTTATTGCCACTCATGATTTAAAATTGGTTTGGATGTAGCCAACGGTCACCAAGGGAGCCTTGGGTGCCAAAGTAATGCCTTAGTTATGCCTTAAGTTATGCCTAAGTTCTATGCCTTAGTCGATGCCTTGGAGTAAGCCAAAGGAGTAAACATAGGTAAACGTAGGTTCTGGTTCTAGAACTAGAAGAGAAACAAAAACCTGGAGTAAGCCAAAGAAGTAAATGTAGGTTTTGGTTCCGGATCTGAACGAAAACAAAAACCTGAAACTGAAATTGAAACAAAAACCAAAACTAGAATCGGAATTGAAATCGAAATCTGAAATGGAATCGAAATCAGAATCAAAATCGAAAAACGAAAACGAAATCGGAATTGGAATCGAAATTGGATCATGAACAGAGAACAACGAAACAAAGATCAATTGCCAAAATGAACAGAAACAGACCCCTCCATAGTGACACATGCAAGGCTCTGATACCATTGTTATCAAGATCTTATCTCATGCCCACACAGAGGTTATGAATGTTGAAAACACACAGAAAAAAAATAGGCATGCTAGGAGATGAGACAAAACGTAGTATTGGGTGCAATCTCCTCCCATGCACTCTATTTCGACAGTCCACAGAGTGCACGCATTTGTAGAAATTTTTGATTTTGTCGAAATAGTGGTTACATGAGAGCGGCTTCAAAAAGCATGTGTGAAAGTAAAAGTTGGTAAGTTTTATGGAAAGCCTTTGCTTTTAATATCTCAAATTGTGGTCTATAATGACCCTTATTCTAACCACTACTTTACTAACTATTGCTAACAATAGAACCCGCTACGTGGGTTTATTTACAAATTATATAAATTATAAATTGGATTATTGATGTCCACCCTTTCACACCTTTCATGCCCTCACAAACCTTTAGCTGCTATATCAAAAACCCCAAAACACAATAATACATTAATAAATTAACACTCCAACAATTCTCTGTTCAACACATTCCATAATTCATAACAGCTTCTATGACCAAATAATAGATGGGATAGGACTATCATACTAGTTGTGGGCTGATCTTTCATAGAATGTTTCTATATTGTTGAGAGTTGAAGTATAACTTGAAACTTCTTGTACAAGTGAACTTATCCATTCCCACTAATAGAATGAATATCATTTTCAAACATCATCCATGAAGTTAGAAAGAATTTAGCTGATGTTAAATTTTATTCTTATTCATTGTTAATAAATCATGAATTCAACTTGGATGTGCTTTGGAATAAATTTAATTGATTAATGATTACTATATTGTTGGAGCTTGAGGTCTAGGGAACCACATGAATAGCACAAAGAAGAAGAAGCTTGAAGCACAACACACAATACTAAATGTATTACCAAGTGAATGTACAAAGATAAGTCATCCGTTAGGGTTATAGGCATATATACAAGCTAGGGGGGAAAAGACTCTTAAAGAGGGAAAAGAGTCCATTGCAATCCTAAGTGTGTTCACACACATCATTACTGAAATATATCAACAAATTCCCTCTAAGAGTGATGTAGTGAACAAGGAGCTAGCACTCATGTATAAGGAAGTTCCAGGCTACATGGAAAGAGATCAATCCACAAAATGAAGTAAGCCCAAAGCTTTGTGAAAAGCTTCAAATTTCTCCTTAGGCAGAGCCTTTGTGAAAAGTTCTACAACATTCCATGTGTGGGCACATATGCCAAAATAATCTCTCTACTAGAGAACATCTCCCTCATATAACGATAGTGAACCTCAATGTGCTTTGTGTAAACATGGAATACAGGGTTCCTTGCAACTACCAATGCAACTGTCAGTGAAGATGGTCGTGGCAGAAGACTGACCAACACCCAAATCATCCAAAAGGCATTTGAGCCACACACACTCAATAGTCGCTATAAAAGCTTCCCTATACTCAGCCTCGAAACTAGAAGTGTCCATAGTAGGCTACTTCTTGTTCAACCAAGATATGCATGAGCTATCAAGCATGAAGAAAAAACCACTAGTGGACATACAAGTGTCATAGCAACCAACCAAGTCGAAGCTAGAAAAAGCATGCAAATATGGTGGTAGTGACCCCATGTTGGGATAAAACAATGCAAGTAGTTGGGTACCACTCAAGTAGTGAAAGATGCGTTTAGCTGCTTGCCAATGCTTGACACATGGGCAATGCATAAGCCTGCTTATATGAAAGACAACAAACTGTATATCAGGCCAAGTTATGCATAAGTAAATCAAGCATCCAACAACCTGGTAATAGAGAACAACATCAAATGCACCTCCACCATCATGAAGACTCAACCATAAACCTATTTTCATAGGAGTGTCAATGGGTTTGCAGTCTTCAAGGCCAAAATG
>CM035417.1:116006905-116074405 GCA_020310875.1 Ceratopteris richardii | reverse complement strand
TACACATACACATACACATACACATACACATACACATACACATACACATACACATACACATACACATACACATACACATACACATACACATACACATACACATACACATACACATACACATACACATACACATACACATACACATACACATACCATACACATACACATACACATACACATACACATACACATACACATACACATACACATACACATACACATACACATACACATACACATACACATACACATACACATACACATACACATACACATACACATACACATACACATACACATACACATACACATACACATACACATACACATACACATACACATACACATACACATACACATACACATACACATACACATACACATACACATACACATACACATACACATACACATACACATACACATACACATACACATACACATACACATACACATACACATACACATACACATACACATACACATACACATACACATACACATACACATACACATACACATACACATACACATATACCTACACCTACACCTACACCTAATATATACACACCTACAAATCTATATATGTGTATGTGTATGTATAAGAGTGTGTGTATAGGTGTGTGTGTATATGTGTGTGTATGTCTAAAGATTCGCCATGCCAATGATTTGTGTTCAATGTAAATGATGCATCAACACTTGAAGATGAGATCATTGAAATCAACATATACAATGAGGAGAAGACGATTAGACACAATTTTTTAGGTAGAGAGAAAATTGCCTACAAGCCCTCCAAAGGAAGTTGATGACTATATTGTTGGATATATATATATATATATATTCAAGTTGATGGCATCATTGATGACATCATAATTTTGTAACCACCCTTGAAAACCTATAAAAGGGTGGGTTGGCCACATACATTCTTGTTGGAGATTGACGTTTGTGGAAGCACGCGAACAACACAAGGAAGAAAAAGAACCTTGTAGCACAAGACACAATACTTCATTTTTTACCACTAGAATGTACAAAGATAAGTAATCTGTTAACACAATAGGCATATATAAAAGCTAGGGAAAAAAAATTCCTTAAGAGGGAAAAAAGTGCCCTAGCAATCCTAGTGTGTTCACACACATCACTACCTAAGTATATCAACAGGTCCCCCTTGGGAGTAATGCGGTGAACAAGGAGCTAGCATTCATGTATAAGGAAGTGCCAAGCTATGTGGAATCAATGCCCAAAAGGAAGTAAGCCCAAAGCTTTGCGAAAAGCTTCAAACTTCTCCCTAGACAAAGCCTTCTTTAAAAGTTTTACAATGTTCTCTTGCATGGGCACATATGCCAAGCTAATTTCTCTAGTAGAGAACCTCTCCCTAACATAATGATAATGCACCTCAATGTGCTTAGTGTAAGCATGGAACACAGGGTTCCTCACAACTTCCAATGCACTGTGACTATTAGTAAAGATGGTGGTAGCAGAAGACTGACCAACACAATCAGCTTTTCTAAATTTGGTGGATCGCATTTTATCGATTGATTGACATCTATAATATGAGAGTTACTCTTTTGCTCAGTCATATCTTGTCTACTCTTCTGTACTGAATTTCCCTTATCTTGTGCAATTTTTGCATTTTTTCTCTCCTTTGCTATTCTTGAGTGATCAAAAGCTTGTGATTGAGGATAGATTGTGATTGAGGAAATGCCACAACTGGTATCAGAGTAGAAACGATCCTTGGGAATGATGGAAGGTTTGACGCAAAAGGTCCGTGAGCAAGAGGAGCTTATTCAAAAGCTTCTTGGAGAATTACACAAAGAATGAAGCGGAAAGGAACTAGAAGGTGCAACAAATTTGTTCGTGGAGCTAAACAAAGAAGTAGATGAAGGTGCGGGAACATCTAGTGTGACTAGAGGAAAACAAAAATGCGATTATGAATGTATGGAGCTAGGTGATTTTGCCTTTAATCTAGTATTTAAGAAAGAAAAATTGAATGATTTTGATGGTGAGAACAAGAGTGGCAAAGATCTAGAGACATGGATTAAAGAGCTCGATGATTCCTTTAATGTTGGACAATTTAGTGAGGAATCCAAGGCAAAATTTTGGATCCTACACCTAGTTGGCATCGTAAAGCTATGGTTGAAGTCCTATATGCGAATTCGGATGCATTCTGGTATGGTTCTATGGAAGGAATTTAGAGAGCAAGCAAAAAAATGCTATTGTTCTCCACACTACCATATGGAGAAGAAGATGCTCTACAACTTTTGACAACATGAAAGTGACAAGCATAGCTTGTCTGTTGATGAGTACAAAGAGAAGTTCCTACATCTTCACAAATATGCATTGGAGGTTAGTGGTGATGCTTTGAAGAGCAAGTTTCTTGAAGGGATTCGTGAAGAACTTTGCTATCAAGTCAAGGGATCAAGATGTGTCGATTTTCCCGATGCTGTTATGATGGCCAAGAATGTTGAGAAGATGGAGAAGTTCAATTTGCAGAAGCTGAATAGAACAAGATTCATTGCGATGGGACATAAGCCACAGAGGCCTTTTGCAATGAACATGAATAATTCAAAGAAGACTCCATCTTCTAATTACCAACGTAAGAATCCTGCTCAGATGGAAAATCAAAGGAGGTGTCAACCTATCCATTGGCAACAAGACCTTGATTTTATTGAGTGGGCAAAAAGACTTGGTCAGTGTTTTTGTTGTGGGGAGCAAGGGCATCGGACATAGAAGTGCCCGAACAAGGATATCTTTTGGCCTACACAATCAAAGGTGATAAATCAAAGAAGGTACAACAATTGAGAAAGTAGATGATGGAGGTAAGTGCACTAACTCTACTTTACATTGCATGGTGGTTACTTCTTTCCCAAAGGCTTCTGTAATTATGATTTTTGGTATGATTTCTATGCATAAAATCAGATTTCTAATCGATTCAAGTAGTACACATTGTTTTCTATTTTTCAAATTGGTATAGAATCTAGGGATACCCCTAAACATGCAGATAACAAGACCTGTAGAGATGGCCAATGGATGACTATACTATACAAAAGGATACATTTAAAACCTTGCATTTACTTTTTTTGATAGCTCTTTTTCTAGAAGTTTTTATGTGATTGAGATAAACCAGAGTGATGCAATCATAGACATGGACTGGTTAGTTCAAAATTATGCAACAATTGATTGCAAACAAAGAACGATCACTTTAAGGCTAGATAGTATATCTATGCACATTCTAGGTGACACATATAATCCTAAACCTATTCTTATTTTTGCTATGTAGTTAATTAGGTATCCTGATGGTTGTAGAAAATTTGGTGTATGTGAACAATGTGCATGAGGAAGATAATGATGAAAGTATTCCAAATTATGTAGAAAATATTTTGAAATAATATGCAAATGTATTTCAAGAAGACTTGTCTAGTATACCTACACCTAGGTAGATTGACCATGCCATTCACCTATATCCGAGGAGAGAACCATATTCTAGAGAACCCTATAGATTTAACATAGATGAACTAAAGGAGCTTAAGATTTAATTAGATGATCTTTCGAAGAAAGGCTTGGTAAGACGGAGTGTTTCACCTTGGGGAGCACCTATTTTATTTTAAAAGAAGAAAGATGGCACTTATAGATTATGTTTTGACTATAGGGGACTGAATAAAAAAACAATTAAAAATAAGTACCCATTCCCTCACATAGATGACTTATTAGGTCAATTAAGTGGAGCAATTGTATTTACTAAGATTGACTTAAGATCTAGATATCACCAACTTAGGATCAAAATAGAGGATATACTCAAGACAACTTTTCAAACATGCTATGGCCACTATGAGTCTATGGTTTTACCTTTTGGGTTAACAAATGCTCCTGCCACATTTATGTGCCTAATGAACAATATTTTTCATGATTACCTAGATGAATTCATCTTAGGATTTCTTGATGATATATTTGTATACTCTAAACATGATCCTAAGCATGTTGTACATCTCAAGAAGACTTTGGAAACTCTTAGAGAACACAATTGTATGGAAAGAAGAGTAAGTGTTTCTTTGCTAAGGATAAACTTGTATATCTATATCTAAATATGGAATTCATATAGACTAGGATAAAGTTAAAACAATAGTTGATTGGCTAGCTCCTTAAACTGTCAGGGATGTTAGAAGTTTTCTAGGATTGGCACAATATGGAAGAGCACATGTTAAGGATTTCTTTAAGATAGCTATTCTGTTTACGGAATTGACTAAAAAGAATGTAGTATTTGTGTGGAGTGATGCTTGTCAAAAATCATTTGAATCATTGAAATAGAAAGTGATTGAAAATTAAAAAAATACGAGAAATGGGAAAAACTTTTGTGGTTGCATGTGACACAAGTAGTAGTCAGACAGGATGGCAAGGTGCTTGCATATGAATCCAGGAAATTAAGAAAACATGAACTTAATTATCCCACTCATGATCTAGAAATGCTTGCTATTGTACATGCACTTAAAAATTGGAGACATTTATTGTTAGGGGTTAAGTTTGATTGAAAACATATCATCAGAGTCTAAAATACATTTTCACACAACCATTGCTTAACAATATATAGAAGCGTTTGATTGAATTATTGAGCGAGTATGATTTAGACATTAAGTATTTGGCTGATAAGGAAAATAAGGTTGCTGATGCATTGAGTTGAAGACCTTTATGTAATCTCCTTTCTGTAATAAATTCTGATTTTCTCAATCAAATTCAAGAAGAATTGAAGCATGACTCTTTTTATGCACCTATTTTGAATTTGTTGCATGCAAACAGGATATCGATGTATCGAGACAAATTTTGTTTGCAGAATGGATCTTTGTATTATAACAATTGATTATGCATATCTTCTAAGTCTCCATTAAAATTTAGAATATTGCATGATTGTTATGATGCGTGTATGTGTATGATGCATATATATGTGTATGTGTGTGTATATATGTGTGTGTCTATGCATGTGTATGTGTGTGTATATGTGTGAGCATGCATGGTTATGTATATGTGTATATTTGCATATGAATGAGTAAGTGTGAGTATGTTAATTAATAAAAATAAAACAATTTAAATGATATACAAACAATGAAAATTGTACTAACAATAATTAGACATATTTTAATGCTTGGTGAACTTCTTGAATAACCTACAATAGAGAGAGAGAGAGAGGAAAGAGAAAGAGAGAGAAATTGAAAGAGAAAGAGGTAGAAAGAAGGAGAGAGAGAGAAAGAGATAGAGAGAGAATAAGAGAGGAATTAGAAAAGAGAGATCCAAACAGAGATTGCTAGAGTTGGCAAGCGCAGTGAAGATCTGAACGTTGGAGAGCTCTTTGATTAGATGTGCATAAATGACGATCAAAGAGCGATCCAACATTCTTTTTTTTTAATTTTGATCAAATGCTATTGTCACATAATTGATGAAAAAATAGTTGTGTTTACGATAATCCAAAGCATCGTATAAGTGATGCATACTACATCGCATAAGTGATGTAAAATAGCATCGCATAGGGTGAATCACATCATAAGTAGCTCATTTAGGGCTCTACATTTAGTTCACTGTAAGAAAATGTCTTGAATTTATTATCTCTATAGAATTTCTAAACTTGTAGGGCTAAAAAGTGGTACTTGGAGGCGAATTTGGACCTAGGTCATCTCTAACACTATTGTGCATATCTAAAAATTGAATAAAAGTGTCTCTCACAAACTTAAGGTAATCATTGTTTTTGAGTTATAAGGCTTGGAAAAGTGCCATATTTCTAGGTTAAAAAAAAGAGGGCTTCTCTATTTCTTTTTGAATTCGTGATTTTGATGCTTATGTGTTGTCGGTGCTTTTCTTCTATTTTTGGATAGGTACCGCTAAAGAAAGCGCTTGACTATTACAAATACATGCTTTTGTAAAAGTTTTGTGGAGAATTGGCTTTTCCTAAATTTGGTGGATTGCACACTTCTTTGGGTGACAATCAACTATGTTATAAGAAGACGTGCAGATCAAAGAGGAAAAAGTCAGAAATTAGAGAATTACCTTCTGATTGAGAGTGAGAGTGAGAGTGTGATTGAGAGTGCAAGTGTGAATGAGATTGTGATAGCTTGGGGGTGGTCGGGAGGTAGAGGCTTCGTCAAGAAGATATTTTTCAAAGCTATTGTATCGATTGATTCACATCTATAATATCAAAGTTTCTCTTTCTTATAGTCATATCTTATCTACTCTTTTGCACCAAATTTCCCCTATCTTGTGCAATTTCGGCATTTTTTCTCTCCTCTACTATTCTTGAGTGATCGAAAGCTTGTGATTGAGGATAGCTTGTGATTAAGGGAACGCTATAGTATGCATATATGCATATGAATGTATATGCATATGAGTATGTGTGTGTATGTGTGTATGTGTATGTGTCTATATGTGTGTGCATATGTATATGTGTGTGTATGCATGTGTATGTATATGTTTGCATGTATATGTGTGTGAATATGTGTATGTGTCTGTATGTGTTTGTATGCATATGTGTGTATGTGTTTGTGTGTGTATGCATGTGTGTATGTATGTATGCATATGCATGCATATGCTTGTGTGTGTATATATATATGTGTATGTATGTATATATGTATATATGTGTGTATGTGTTTGTGTATGTGTGTGTATATATATGTGTCCATGTGAATGTGTGTGTATGCATGCATATGTATATGTGTGTATGTGAGTGTATGTCTATGTGTATGTGTGTATATGTGTATATTTGTGTGTGTCTATTCATATCTGTGTGTACGTGTATGTGTGTATATGCATGTGTGTATGTATTTACACATATGCATGTGTATATATTGTGTGTATATATATGTGTGTGTATGCATGTGTATGTATATGTGTGTATGTGAGTGTATGTGCATGTATGTGTATATGTGTATGTGTGTGTACGCATATGTGTGTGTATGTGTGTGTATGCATGTGTTTATGTATGTATGCATATGGATGTGTGTGTATGTATGCTATGTGTGTGTATGTATATGTGTGTGTATGTATATGTGTGTGTATGTGTATGAATGTGTATACATGTGTATGCATATGTGTGTATGTGGGTGTATGTGTGTGTGTATATATATGTGTATGTGTGTTTATGCATGTGTATGTATATGTTTGTATTTGAGTGCATGTGTGTGTATATGATTGTATGCATATGTGTGTGTATGCATGTGTGTATGTATGTATTAATATGCATGTGTATGCATGTGTGTATATGTGCATGTTTCTATCTATGTGTGTGTATGTATATGTGCGTTTATGTGTATGTGTGCATATGCACATGTGAGTGTATGTATGTATGTGTATGTGTGTATGTGTGTATGTATCTATGTGTATGTGAGTGTATGTACGTGAATGTGTGTGTGCATATGTGTATGTATGTGTATGTCTTTGTATTCATGCATGTATGTATGTATGTATGTATGTATGTATGTATGTATGTATGTATTTATGTATGTATGTATGTATGTATGTATGTATGCACATGCATGTGCATGAATGTGCTTGTATATATGCATGTGTATGTGTGCGTGTATATGTGTATGTGTGTGTCTATGTGTCTGTATGTATATGTGTGTGTATGTGTATGTGTTTATGTGTGTGTATGTGTATGTGTGTGTACGCATGTGTATGTATATGTGTGTATGTGAATGCATGTGTGTATATGTGTATCTTTGTGTGTATGCATGTTTGTGTATGTGTATGTGTGTCTATGCATGTGTGTATGTATGCATATGCATGTGTGTATGTATGCATATGCATGTGTGTGTATTTATGCATGTAAGTGTATGTGTGTGTATATGACATGCACCAACAACTCCTCTTATCCTATCATGGGAGTTGGTATGATAATTCTGACTACTACTGATGGTAATCCTTTTACATTGTCAGATGCTTTAATTGTGCCAGGGATCAAGAATAATTTATTATTAGTTTTAGCTTTATCCAAGATTGGATTCATTGTGAAATTTGTTGATGACAGATGTACAGTTCATGATCTGTCAAATGGTGATGTAATTATTGCTTCTGGCATTTTATGTTGTGGGCTGTATAAGCTAATAGACTATGAAAAATTTGTGAATGATTCAACATGTGTAGTACATGATTCTCAGGCTATGTTAGATTCAAAGCTTTGGCATGCACGCTTTGGTCATTATAATTTTTCTACTTTGCTATGCCTATAAACATTTGAAATGGTGTGCTCTACACAAACTTGAGGCACTTGGTAAACATGTTGACGCAGGTTGTACTTTGGGCAAAATGCAGCAGTCTTCATTCCCAAAAGATGGTTCAGTTTGAGCTACTAAAAAATTGCAGCTTGTTCATAGTGATTTCTGTGGTCCTATGCTGACACCCTCTTTTGGAGACTATCTTTACTTCGTGCCTTTCATTGATGATTTTTTGAGGCATGCATGGGTATATCCATTGAAAGCAAAGTCCGAAGTTTTTATGTGCTTCAAACAGTTTATGGTTTTGGCTGAGAATCTGTTAGCATGTAAAATGGACACCTTTCATTTTGAACGAGGGGGGTGGATATATTTCTTCTAACTTTAATGAATTTCTGTCTGAACATGGGATAAAACATCAGTGTGTAGTGCCATATACACCTGAATAGAATGAAGTTGTTGAATGGAAGAATAGGCCACTCATGGAGATGGCAAGATGTATGATCAAAAGTCAGGCTTTACCCCATAGTTTCTAGCTTGAGGCTATTATGTGTGAAGCATATGTACTTAGCAGGTGTCCCACTAAAACATTGCAATCTATCACTCCATATGAGGCTTGGCATGGTTGCAAGCCATCTTTTGCTCACCTTCGTGTTCTTGGTTATGCATTAGCGCCTGAACAACAATGCAAGAAATTGGATAAAGCAGTGAAATGTATTTTTTTTTGGTACTGTTTGGAAAGAAAAAGCTATCATCTCTATCATCCATGGACTAAACACATTCTGGTTAGTCTTGATGTTGTTTTTGTGGAAGATGCTATTCAAGCATTACTTCATGTACTAAGGAGATATCTGTTAGCTCCAAAGATATGTATGATACTTTGCTACCTCTTTTTATAGGTGGATAGTCTAGTGCTGGTCCTAATGATGCAACTTCTTAATCTTTATAGGTTTCATGCGATGATGCAGATCATTAAATTTCTGATGTAGATTTTACATGATGCACTTGTTGATGAGAGAGATGATATTGAGGAGGCAAAAACTATGCCAAAATGGTTAGTGCAAACTTTGCATGATAGCAAATTAGATGCACCTCTATCATATCACACTCGTTCAAGCTCTCATAGTGCTTATTTTGCATCAGATTGCTATGCTATGGCTACCTCTAGTCTCTATGATGAGAATGAGCCTGTTTTGTTTGATGAAGTGTAAAATTCTAAAAATTGGATGGCTACTATGCAATCAAAATATGATGCTATCAGGAAAAATGGCACTTGGTCTTTAGGTGACTTGCCTCCTAGCAAGAAGGCCATTGGCACTAAGTGCATATACAAGTTGAAGCATAAGCCTGATGGAACAATTCACATGTGTAAGGGTAGGCTAGTTGCAGAGGGTTAAGCTCAGGAAAGAGGCATTTGATGAGACCTTTGCTCCTACATGCCAAATGACTACTGTTTGTAGCATCTGTGCACTTGCAACTCATCATGGTGGGAATGTACATAAGTTGGACATTAAAATTGCATTTTTGAATAGTGACTTGCATGAAGAAGTGTATGTTTTTTAGGCCCACGGCTTTGTGTAAAAAGGGCATGAAAATAAAGTTCCGAGGTTGAAGAAGTCATTATTGATATGAAAATATACATGCCTATCTGATTGCACATGGCTTTGAAAACAATCCAATTGAAAGCACCTTATATGTTAAGCATGGAAATGATGTGCTTCTCATTATTGTTGTCTATGTTGATGACATGTTGCTCACTAGTCCTCATGAGAAGCATATTTTTGATGTTAAGGCTAATTTGCATGCCTCATTTGAGATGTCAGATTTGTGGCATTTGCATCATTATTTGGGCATTCAGTTTATGCAAGTTGATGGCAGAATAGGTTTGTGTCAAACAAAATATATTGAAATATTATTGCAACATTTTGGCCTTGCAGACTGGAAACCTGTTGCCACTCCTATGGAGACAGGTTTATGATTGATTCTTCATGATGCTGGAGATGCATTTGATGCTATTCTCTATTAGCAGGTTGTCGGATGCTTGATTTAGTTATGCATTACTCGGCAGATGAGCAAGCTTATGCATTGGCCAGGTGTTAAGCATTGGGAGGCGATTAAGTGCATCTTTCGCTACTTGAGTGGTACACGACTACTTGGATTGTTTTATCCCAAGGGGGGGATCACTATCGCCAAATTTACATGCTTTTTCTGACTTTGACTCGACTGGTTGCTATGACACTCGTGTGTCCACTAGTGGCGTTTGCTTCATGCTTGCTAGCTCATGTATATGTTGGTTGAGCAAGAAGCAGCTTACTGTGGCCAGTTCCAGTTGTGAGGCTGAGTATCAGGCAACTTTCACAATGGCTATTGAGTGTGTGTGGCTCAAACACCTTATGGCTGATTTGGGTGTTGGTTAGTCTTCTACGACCATAATATTCACTGATAGTCTGAGTGCATTGACAGTTGTGAGGAACCCTATGTTTCATGCTTGCACTAAGCACATTGTGGTGCAAAATCATTATGTCAGAGAGAGGTTCTCTGCTAGAGAGATCAACTTGGCATGTTACCATCCAGGAGAACATTGCATACCTTTTCGTGAAGGCTCTGCCTAGGGAGAAGTTGAAGCTTTCCGCAAAGATTTGGGCTTACTTCCTTTTGTGGATTGATTCCACATAGCTTGGCACTTCCTTATACATGAGTGCGAGCTCCTTGTTCACCACGTCACTCCTAGGAGGATTTGTTGGTATATTTAGGTAGTGATGTGTGTGAACACACTAGGACTATTGGGGCACTTTTTGCCCTCTCTAGAAGGTTTTTTCCCCCGGCTTGTATATATGCCTATTGCCCAAGCTCCAAGCTTTGTGTGTTGTTGTGTTGTTGGCCAAGGTTTTTTTCAGTATTGTGTGTTTTGCTCCAAGCTTCTTTTTCTTCCTTGTGTTGTTGGTGTGCTTTTGCAGACCTCAAACTCAAACAACTATGTAGGTTCATGCTATATAGACCTATGCACACATAGGTCTGCATTATAGCCTACAAATGCCTTGAAGGTGTAAATTTAAAAAGAAAAACTTTTGACTAGCAATAACTATTGCAATGCCCATACCGAATGGTGTCTTATAAATCATACACATTAGAATGTTATGTTGTATAGTATTCTAACTTCTTTTTTGAGGATTTTATTGAGCTTCAATCGTATGATGTAAGAGTTATTCTACTTAATAAACGTTTTTTCCCATCATCATATCCTTTGTTGATTAGGAATCTACCTTTCAAATAAGTTGATCTTGAAGCCTACGATAGTCACGAAACATTTCTATTGGATCATGGTACTAAGGTAACTTTTTGAGTACTTCCTTTTCTTCCCTTGAATGCAACCATCATTACAGTAATCCAATTTGAGAAACTTGTTCGGCAAGAATAGGATACAATTTTCTACTACCATAACAATGTAAGTATATAAACTTAGTACCAAAGACAAAATATAGTTCGAGACAGAAACAATATCTGAGTGGTATGCATGTACCATTTAGATGTACAATTATTGCACATGTTATTATAAAAGAAAACCTGCTCTTGCTCATAATACTTAAACTATGGCAATACATAAGAAAGTCCCTTTGTGTTCTCGCAAAATAAGGGGACATCAGTTTTTATTGCTTGCTTTTTTTGTATTTTTTTTTTTGGTTGCACATTTTAGGTATCTAACTGAATGATTTATATGGACAATCAAACATATGCTACTTAGATTTATTTCTATATATATCTGTTTCTTTTATACATATCTATGGGGGGGTAGTACATGTTTAAAAGTTCCTATATGGTTTTACATTTAGGCAAGTAAATACCATTAAAACATGTTTGAACCAATATAAATGGGCTTTTATATGAATTGTTAGTCTTTTATTGAGCCTCAAGGGTAGGCTTACTCAAGATTATTCATGTCTCCATGCAGTCAGAAAAGCAATGCGTCAATGTATACGACAACTTTGTTCCATACAATTTGGACACTCTATCATGTTGAAATGGAGTGAAATAGATAAAGATCGGAAGAATTATATCACATAGACGATTTATGAGGAGTTCTGGCCAGCACATGGGCAGCTCTTGTCAGTTCCGAGTGGATTCTTCACACCGCACGTGAAGTTATGTCCCATCGATGATCCAAGGCTTGTGATGCTTTCAGAGCAGGCTTACCTAGCCTGCATGGTTAGATGCTGAGGAGTGGGATATGATTCGCGATGAGCAACAGCAGATTCCTGATCGATATCGCCAACAACGAGATGCCGTAGCCACACATTTAGATACGGTTGGACCGTCATTTGGGCAGTGGCGGATATGACATGATGCATCACGAGTTTGTAAGTACCATTTGGTTTATTGAATTTTTTTGTGTTAAGCTTATCATGTATATTCCTATAATGTTTTGCATATGTAAGCCGCCGGATTGGCAATTGTAAACTTGTCTCTTTTTCATATTCTGCACGAACCGAAAGGTCGTTGCGAAGAACTGTAATCTCTTATAAATCAATGAAAGGATGCTTCGGTAACAACCGGAAGGATCGTCAGACTGTCTGTCTGGGCGATATGTCTGTGTAGTTCCGTTGTGTTGTGTTTTGAGAATTCTGAGTAGTACTGTGTTATTTCGCTTTTGCTGATTACCTTCACTTGAGTTTAACGCTGTTCCATTAAGTACGACTTGTGAGTCTGTATTACGATAATGAATAGTTTCTGCGTTGTGTGTTGAGGACGTGACAATCTCAAATAGTGAAATTGTGAGAGAACGAATTAGAGTCTGGAGAGTAATTTGTATTAGCAGAGATTGAAATATTAAGGTACTGTGGTGTGAGTGTTAAATTGGGAAAATCAAGTATAGGGCCTCTGATTATTCAGACCCCTTCCACTCCCAAGAACCCGAAAAGAGCTTAAATGCGTTTCTGATGGCAAACGCACGTTTAACACTGGCGCCGTTTGTGGAAAGTGGCACCAGAGTGTTGCAAATTAATTGTGGAAGGAGGCAACCAAGTATTATAAATTGATTGTGGGAAGGTGACCATAGATTGTGAATTGATCGTAAGGTAGAGTAGTATGCAAGTGTTGCAAAGGTGATATATGCCCGTTACTCGGTCCGGTGAGTGGTATCCGAAGTACGGGAGAGACCGGCAGCCCTGGGAGATATCAAATTTATTAGGATCATCCTCAGGAGGTAGAAGCATAGATCGGTTAAGTCCAGTCGTCGAAGAAACGAAGCGCGTTAGCAGTGACTCCGGTAGCATTCCGGTAGAACATACTACAATTCCGGTAGATTTTGGTGTAATTTCGGCACAGTCTGCAGAAGATACAGTAACTTCGTAGTCTATAGGAACACATTGTGCTGTTGATCCGACACCGTCTGGTTAAGATTCGAACCTCTCTGAGGATAGGGGTGTGTTATCTAGAGAGGTCATTGAAGGTGAAAGAATACCCTGGATTGGGAAAAGTTCCACTAATTATGGTGGTAGTTCGGTCCCAGTTGCAGAGAATTTACAAGTTTCCGGTGACAGTGTGATATTTCCTGGTGAATCTTCATTCCGGACACCACTGTTTGGGGTGAGCTTGCCTATGCTTGATACCACAGAAAAGGATAGGCTATTCGAATTAGAAATTCGAAAGAGGTTGAGCGCTATTTTCGAACTGGAAGGTGAGCAGTCTGACCATACAGATTCTAAAGAACAAAAAACACCACCTCAGAACTCAGGAAATAGTAACAGTACCGCCACTAACACCATGAGTGGACAACAACAACAACAACAACAACAACAACAACAAAAACAACAACAACAACAACAACAACAACAACAACAACAGTAGCAACAATAGCCACTTCCACCTCGACCGGTTCCAACAGGAGTCACTTACACAAAATTCGGTGGATTTCCAGGTGATGATCCTGATGCTCATGTACGTACCTTTGAAATAAGTTATGCAGTACTAAACCATCCACTTGATCCGGCGTACAAGGCTATAGTATTCCAATCTACATTAGTTAATGAAGCAGCTAGGTGGTTAACAGAGTATGATATCAACCATTTCGGCACCTATGAAGCAGTAAGGGATGCGTTTTTGCAGAGGTTCAGACTGAAGAAGAACCCTTCCGAAATTTTCGATTACTTGCAGAACAATAAACAAAAGCTGCACCAGACTGTGCAGGAATATGCCACCTTGTTTAGAACTCATTTGAGATAACTACCGCCGGCCCATGCCAACCTGCCGAATGATGTCATTACTTAGTGGTTTATTAATGGGTTGACTCCGCAGCTCAGACAGATTATGATCATCCGTTGTGTGGGAGCTATGACACTAGATGCAGTTATTGCAATGGCCTTGCAGCTCGAGCATAAGGTTGGAGGCTTTACTGAAGACTTGGAGTGGTTGAAAGACAGTAAAAATATTGTAGAGGACCCGGCTAGACAGATGTATTGCACTAAGTGCAAGAATCCAGGGCATACCAGTGCCACATGTGCCCTTAATCAGATGTATTGCGCTATCTGCAATAACACTGGACATTCCACCAAAAACTATGCTTATAACGCCAAAGTGCAGGGACCAGCAACTGTAAATGCTATTATACAAGAACCGGGGCAGCCAACCATCCACTATGTACCACCTCAGATGAGAAATAATCAGCAGCAAGGATACAGGAATTATCGAGGACAGCAAAATACAAATTACAATACAAATCATTGGCAAACAGGAACATCACAAGAAGGTACTTCTTTGCCACCACCTCGTTGTGATTTCTGCGGTGAGTTGGGTCACATCCAAAGATTATGTAAAGATGCAGCCGAATATGATCAAAGAAAGAAAGAGCGTCAGAACCCAATGACCAATATGGTTTATATCTCACCAGTGGAAACTCAGGCCGCAGTGATTCAAACAAAATCTGGTAAACAGTTACAACCAACAGCAGAAGTGTTTGAACCTGGCATCCATGAGCAACAGAGAATGTATAACAAAGCTAGCCAATGGACCACCAAAGAACCTACAGTGTTCCTAGATCCAATTCCGGTGACACAAATTTTGCTGCCAAAGGAAGGATCGCAGGAACAAGATTCTACCCCAGTAACAGGCACATCATCTTTAGAATCGGTGAAAAGTACAATTCAAGCAGATCAGGCATGGGAAATTTTATCTACGGCATCCATTACTCTCCCTCTTGGACAGTTACTTGCACTAGTGCCGGGAGTTCGGCAACAATTCGAGCAACAACTCAATCGTGGGTCTTCCTGCATTCCAGCAACGGCAACAGTTTAACCGAAAATTGATTCTACGGTGGATCATTCGATCCCTTTAATTACGGTATGGTACAAAAATCACAAGATTACTCAAATACTAATTGATGGTGGGTCTGGTGTAAAAATTGCCACTGCAGCTCTTTGCAAGAAGTTAGGGTGGACCCAAATTGAGCCTGTCCAGTTTTTTGTAAGAATGGCTGACCAATCTCGAGTTCATCCGTTGGGACTCGTACGGAATGTCCCGATAACTTTGCAGGGTACAACGTTTAGGATGACTTTTGTCGTCTTAGAACTACCGGAGTCCAGTCTCAATTATAATCTTCTTTTCGGCCGACCCTGGTTGAAACAGGCTAAGGTTATACAGGATTGGTCAGCGCAGGAACTTACTTTTAAGGACAAGCACCGTAAATATGTTGTCAAATTGGATGCTATTCAGCCCTGTCAATTACATGCCAGACCATATGTAGCAGAGCCGGTCCACATGTTGGATGGCTTATCTGACGATGAAGAAGAAGCATTTCTGAAGAACAATGAAGATCTGATTTTCTTAGGTACTGTAGATCTGCAATCTATTGTAGACAACTGGAGTCCGACAGCCTGTACGGTGGTGCCTGTGACTAAAGAAGTGGAGACAGAAGATACTGTTACTATGGATGAAGCCGCTCTACAACAACTTTTACAGTCAGCTGACGATTCAGGGAAACCTCATCAATTCTATGTTCCTGAAGATGAGTTAATCACCTATAATTTGGGAGATGAAATAAATCTGTGACCTGTCAAGATAAAGGAAGGATTGTTTGAAGCGTTTCAAGCAGATTTGATCAAGCTTATTCGTGAGTTCTATGATGTTTTTGCATGGGATTATCGTGATATGAAGGATCTGGACCCTCGCATCTATCAACATCGGGTCGTGCTCAAACCAGAAGCAAAGCCGATTAAACAACCAAGCTACCATATGAATCCCAACTATACAGCACAGGTCAAAGTAGAACTTGATCGCCTGTTAAAGGTAGGATTCATTGTACCTATTGAGCATGCTGAATGGATCTCTCCGATTGTGATCATACCAAAGAAAAACAAGCAGCTCTGAATATGTGTAGATTACTGGAAATTGAATGCAGCCACCATACCTGATCCATTTCCTCTTCCATTTCTTGACACCATGCTGGACAGAGTGGCTGGGCATGAGATGTATTCATTTCTTGATGGTTATAATGGTTATAACCAGGTCCGAATGGCTGAGCAAGATATACCTAAAACAACATTTATTATGAATTGGGGTGTTTTTGCTTGTACAGTCATGTGGTTTGGATTAAGAAATGCTCCTAACACCTTTCAGTGTTGTATGCAGGAAATCTTCTCACCCTATCTCACTTCTTTTGTGCAAGTATATCTAGATGATTTCTCTTTATTCGGTAAGATGGTAGCACACCTGTATCATTTACGGTGTTGCTTTGACAAATGTCGTGAATACCAACTCTGCCTGAACCCAACCAAATCTGTCTTTGCGGTTTCTTGTGGTAAGCTCCTTGGCCATATTGTATCTGCACAGGGCATACAAGTTGACCCAGACAAAGTTGCAGCCGTGTTAGAAGCACCTATGCCTACTACGCCAAAAGAAGTGATGCGATTCATGGGTCAAGTCAGGTGGCATGGTCGACATTTAGGATGGCTTGCCCATTTGGCAATACCCCTAAATCGGCTAATAACTAGTTCTCCTCGATAGTTTGCTTGGACTCAGGAATGTCAAACTGCATTTGATCGTCTAAAAGGATTATTAACGCAAGTTCCAATTCTACAACCTCCTGATTGGGAACGCCCATTTCATGTTTTTGTAGATGCATCAGATATAGCCATTGAAAGTGTTTTAATGCAGCAAACTGATAAGTGGTTTCGGCTTGTCTATTATGCAAGTCGACGGCTTGCTCCTGCTAAAAAGAATTATTCAGTAACTGAAAAAGAATGTCTTGGTTTGGTGTATTCTGTAAAGAAATTCTGGCATTATTTGCTAGGTCGAAAATTCATCTTTCATGTAGATCATGCTATGCTGGTGTATCTGGTTCGGCAGCAGCATTTAGGTGGTCGTTTGGTGCATTGGGTTTTATTGTTACAAGAGTTTGATTACGAAGTGATTCATCGACTAGGCACTGCACATGCATTAGCAGATTTTCTCTCTCGGTTGGATTCCGGTGAAGCTCCGGTCAGTGTTGATGACACCACACCAGCAATTTATGTTACTGAAACAACTAGTAATGAATCTACAGAACCTCTTGTGACACCAACCTACTATGATCAGTTATTAACCTTTCTTACTGATGGATGTCTTTCCCCTCAAACTTCTCCAGCTATGTGTTGGAAAATTGCAGTTTATAGTCGTAGATTCCGGTTGATTGCTGAACAGTTGTACTACATGGATCATACTGGGATCTTGCTTCGTTGTATTCCACCACATGAAGTAAACTCAGTTATTGCTATGGCACACTCAATACCCTCCGGTGGACATTTTGCAGCAGATTTAACGCACCAAAAAATTCTGCAAAGTGGGCTCTGGTGGCCTACTATGTACAAAGATGTGACTCAGTTTGTGCAGCAATGTGAAAATTGTCAGCGATCTGGACAGCCTTTACAATGCCATTTCTTTCCTCTGCAGCCTGTATTACCTTTGGAACCTTTTTAGAAATGGGGTCTTGATTTTATTGGACCAATTACACCTCCAACAATCCTTAGCAATAATTGCTACATTTTGACATGTACAGATTATGCTACCAGATGGGCAGAAGCTTGGGCCTTACGGTCCGCCACAGCTGTTTCGGTGGCCAAATGCCTGATGAAGGACGTATTCCCACCTTATGGATTACCTTTGGAACTTGTCACAAATTAAGGCACACACTTTGTCAACAATTTAATGCGAGTGCTAACACACACTTTTCAGATTTTGCATAAATTCAGTTCACCGTATTATCCTCGTGCTAATGGCTTAGCTGAAAGTACCAACAAGACCTTGCTGAGTATGCTTCGAAAATTGACTGTGGAATCACCAGAAAGATGGGATCAGTTACTACCTGCAGTATTATGGGCATACCGAACTACATACAAAGTAGCAACCGGACTGACTCCTTTCAAGCTGGCTTATGGGCTAGAAGCAATTGCACCAATGGAACTTGTGGTACCCAGTTTACGCGTGGCTATCACTCAGAAATTGTTACTTGAAGACTCTTTATCATTTCGGTTGGATACACTCAGAGACTTAGATGAGCATCGTTGGGAAAGTTTTCTGACTCTTCAAAAAGTGCAGTTGCGGCAAGCTCGTACTCATGATCGGTATCTTAAAACTCCAGTTTTTACGGTAGGACAACTTGTGCTATTTTACAATGCTAAATCAAATCGTGCAGCTGGAAAATTCAAATTACGATGGTTTGGTCCTTACCGGACTAGTGAACAAGTGGGCCCAGCTACTTTTTAGTTGACTACCTTGACCGGAATTCCTCTTTCTAAAGTGATAAATGGTTCAGAGTTACGGCTGTATCATCAAGCACTAGATTCGCACTGAAGTGTTCTGCGGTTGTCCGTGTATTTTTTTTTTCTTTTCTTTTCTTTTCCTTTTTTTAGTTTTGCGTGTTCGATGAATAAAGACCATAAACTCCTCGTTTTGCTACATAACCATGAATAATTGCCGCGTTTTGTTATTGATTCTGCTCATGCATGCACACCGTAGTTATGAGGTTATCATCTCAACATCGCGCGATGATTAGCATTTTTGATCGCCTCCCGTTACCAAGTATCTACTTAATCTTCTTCTTTTCACTGATAATTGCTATTGTATCCGTGTGCTCTGTGCGTTGTGATTTCTGTGTTTACTGTGCAATTGTGTTCTTGTGCTCTTGTGTATGCATCATGGAAGTGTTAGCCAACTTCGCTGCCTTCCCTGACAGACTTCCTCAGGACGTAAGTGAATTCTTGCGTGTCCGACGTTTGTCCAACTTTGCTGAATTTCCCTGGCATTCAGTGGAGTGCCATCCATACTATGCTCAGATAATTGTTGCTATTGCCGCCACACTTGCTACCGAGCAGAGTTGGCCTATTATGTGTTTTCCCTCTCCTGTCGTAATCACCATGCAGTCAATTGCTGCTGCTTTCCGACTCTCTCCGGAAGGACGAGAGAATGGCCCTAACCTTCCAATCGCTACGATGAATCAATTGTTTCCCAGACACTCTTCGAATGAGTATGCCATACTCTGTCGCCCTGAGCCTGAAAGAACAACTTTACAATTTTTAGTCCCCATACTAAACCTACAGAAATGCACTTATGGGATTTCTCGCCCATTCTACTCGGTGATTGATATGGTTGCTAGAGAGCCTATCAACTTTGCTTCCTATTATTTCCGGCGCATTCACCGTGAATGCGTTGCGATCATAAAGCAGGTTAACAAAGGCGATCTGCCGTGTTCCCGTCTCCCGCACATACTCACTTTTTTGTTTCCGACCCTCCAAGCAGTGCAACCACCACCCAGAGGTCCAATTTTATATCATGAGGAATCTGCTCAGATATTTGAAGACGATGAAGAAGATGATGAAGAACTCTTCCAGCTCCTTCGCCGAAAACGAATCCGGATAAGTTCATCTGACAGTCAAGTGCAAGGGTCTGTCGCTGGAGATAAAGCAGATAAAAATGAAGAAGAGATTTTCCACGACACAGCTACATCGATTCACCATGATTCATCCGCTCAGTCATCTCCAACCCAGCAACAAGATCAAAGTGTTACTGCCAATTCCGAAGACAGATCTTCTAAGGAAGAATCTCAGCAGCAATCCAAACAAGATGTGCAAGAAGATGCACAGGTTATTGTTGCAAAAAATTTCTAGGAATTGATTACAGAAGTAGAATCTGCAATTGCCCAACCTGAAGTAACTACGCAGCAACTTACCGAAGCAGCTAACAATCTGCAACCCACTCCTCCATCCAAACCTCCACTTAAACCCATTGTTCCCATTCCACCGATTGTACCTGAAACACCGGATTCATCATCCTCTTCACCTAATTATTCTCCACCTAATTCCCATTAACTCCTGACAACTTCTTCATCTCAACCACGTCCTCCTCTTCCCGTTTCTTCGATTCCTATGATTACTGAACTCGCATCCATGGGTCATATGTTGATCCACCTGTCGTAACAACTACCACAACAAATGGACATTACTGATAATCTCAAACATGAATTACAACATAAAATTGATGTTTTAGAAGCAGATATCATTTCGTTGCAGGAAGAGGTAGATGCTAAGAAGGCAGAGAATCATAATCTGCACTTCCATATTAAACAGTTATAGGCTCACCTTGTTGAACAGGAAACAATGATTAAACAAAGAGATGCTGCATTGGCTGAAGTAACATCCAAAGATGATTTATTATGTGCTGCTGATGCAGAAATTCTTCAGTTACGGCAGTTAGTTAAGGATAAAGAGGATGCCTGCATAGCACTGGGAAATTTGTTAAAAGAAACTAGAGAACAATTGGATGAAGCAGTGCAGAAAGGACAGGAAATGTCAATTTTACTAAAGCAAACCAATGCAGAGCTAGAGTTTGCAAATGCAAACCTATTTGAATCAAATGCTGCTCTTAAAGATCAGATGACATTATTCTACTTGGAGCTCAAGTAGAATGCTTATCACAAATAGATCAACAGATTGCCGATATGAAAGTAAACCATGATGCAGCTCTATCGAATGACTTTTATCTACAAGAAGCCTTTCTGCAAACACAGGCAGAAATTTTGATAAGCCAAGTTATTGCCACTAGTTCAGTTAGAACTGATGCCCAGTTAGTAGAACCAGAGATACTGAAACAGATGCTGGATTCGTTAAAAAAGAAAATTTTGCAAACATTTAAATTAGCTAGAACAATGTATCTACAGGGTATAATAGATGAGCCATAAGATTTTGTATACCTGCGGGTTCAAGTGCACGGTGCGTGCCAGTGTAAGCCGCCGGATTGGCAATTGTAAACTTGTCTCTTTTTCATATTCCGCACGAACCGAAAGATCATTGCGAAGAACTGTAATCTCTTATAAATCAATGAAAGGACGCTTTGGTAACCACCAGAAGGATCATCAGACTGTCTGTCTGGGCGATACGTCTGTGTAGTTCTGTTGTGTTGTGTTTTGAGAATTCTGAGTAGTACTGTGTTATTTCGCTTTTGCTGATTACCTTCACTTGAGTTTAACGTTGTTCCATTAAGTACGACTTGTGAGTCTGTATTACGGTAATGAATAGTTTCAGCGTTCTGTGTTGAGGACATGACAATCAGAGCGAATCGGTAAGGTTGTGGAAGAGTTAGTAATAGTTTGAGTATAGATAGTGAAATTGTGAGAGAACGAATTAGAGTCTAGAGAGTAATTTGTATTAACAGAGATTTAAATATTAAGGTACTGTGGTGTGAGTGTCAAATTGGGAAAATCAAGTATAGGGCCTCTGATTATTCAGACCCCTTCAACTCCCAAGAACCCGAAAAGAGCTTAAACGCGTTTAACACATATTTGTTGCAGGAGCCGGGAATGGATCATCCTCCAACACGAACGGAGGAGGCTTATGGATATCATCATGGATTGACTGCACTATTGGAGGACTTGGAGGGATGCAGTGCGATCATTTCATGGGAGCGTTTGTGATGAGGTGAAGAATTTATAAACTTGGTTTTTACTTGTTTATAAATCTCATGTGAATTTATCTCATTTCATGAATGTTCTTTGTTGCAAGACTGTTCATATGGAACATTCTCTGCATGTGTATGGCAGTGGTGCACCAAAATTTTGTATTTGATTCTTATATGGCAATGCTTTGCCACATTTGTAAAAGCCTCATATATGATAGTGGTTTGCCACACTCTTGTTTAGCAACCATGGGTATCCATTTCAGATCAAATATATGTTCATTAGGCTCCTTAATACATTAATTTAGTTTTCTATAAGTCTTAGTTCTTAACTCTAAGTTCTCCTAAATAAATTAGATATTTCTTAAGTGATTCATTTTCTAGTCACTATTTGAATTTGTGTAATATTTCATGCAAAAAATGTTTGTGTGAGTTACGAGAATCATTTTGGTATTTATAACACATAAGAAATCTATAAGAGGCCTTGTGATTGATCACAAAGTCTTAGGCTCATGGTAGAAGCCATTTGAGAAAAATGATAACTTCCGTTGACTATGGCAGCATAGAAAAGGATCTTAGGTGAGGTCCATTAGCTTCAAGTTGGACTTAGGAGTGGAAATACTCCATCAATGGTATCAAAGCAAAAATTTCAAATTCGATGAAATTGGCAAGGACCATGAAACATTGAATGAAAGCTTGGATTGAAGAAGAGATGTTGTTAAAAATCAGAGAAAACAAGTTGAAGGAGGGACAAAAAATCAAGTCCACAATACAAGGAGGTGCTTGTATCTTAAAGAATCGATTGGGATGTAATGTCGACAACCTTTACTCATCACATTTCACTAAGGGGGAGCTTGCTAAGCACTTAGAAGGTGAGGATCACTCGTTACAATACACAAATGGAGAATCTTATCAAAGATAACTACCAACCTTTGAAGTTTAAAGTAAGTAACTTATTGATGGGAAAAGGAATTTGGGGCTTAGTGAGTGGCACAGAAGGAAAACCCTATATAGATCCTATCACAAAAATCCAGCACCAAAGAAGGGAAGTTAGAGAATGTGAAGAAAGAAGTTAGAGAATGTGAAGAAAGAGATAAAAGGGTGATGTTCATCCTTTTCAAATATGTGAGAACCTCCATGATTGAGCACATACAAGACTTGAAAACCTATAAAAGGGTGTGGGACTGTTTGAAGAAGTTATATTCTAGCTCAAACAAGTGTAGGAAGATCAATGTCAAGAATACATTGAGCACTCTCAGAAAGACATCAAGCAAAAGAATAAATGAATACATTTTGAAGGCAAAGGATCTATGAGATGTTCTTGGCTCCATTAGATGTGCTCTAGATGATGATGACCTAGTAAACACACACACTACATGGACTTACAAACATCAATGTATATTAGAGACACTCTTCATGATTTTGAACGACTAATCACTCTCGTTGTCACTGAAGAACTTAACCATGGAGGAAGAAGAGGTAAAAACAACGAAGAATAAATTTTTAATGTAGGAAAGATTTCAAGAGGAAGGTATGGAAGATTTGGATATCAAGGAAGAGGCAGGCACAATCAAAATCCAAGACATCAAAACCACAAAATTCAAGGATAAGATCACTGCAAAGCAAAAGTAGGAAGCAGACAATGCAGAGCAAGTGGAGGAAAATATGGTGGAAGAGCAAAAAACAAAAGAAACAAGGCAACGGATGATACATATGTGAAATACAAGGTACTATGTGATTGAGTGCTACCACGAGGATTCAAAGCAAGGGAACCACATCAATAGGAACCAAGTTATTTATTACAAATCCTCAACATCAAATGAAAACGAGCATTTACTAACTATGAGGCATGGAAGGGATTCGAGTACTTCATGTGATCAATTATGGTTGAATGATAGTGGTTATAGTAACCACATGTCATAGATGATTTGTTTATTAATTTGCGGCCTACTAACAGAAACGGATATGTACAAATAGGTGACAATACATAACGCAAGACTCAACACGTGGGAGACATCACGCTTGAAGGAAGGCACGAGGAAGTGGCCTATGAGAGGTACTACATGTACCCACCATTACACAAAACCTAATATTTATTGGGCAGATGTTTGAAACAGGGTATTAGGTAAAATTTAATAATAAAGGATTCCTTATTGAAGAGCCCAATAGTAGTTATGCGTTAATTTCAAAAGGAGAGAAGGAAGGTACGATGTTTACAGAATATACGTCTCACAAGTTCATCAAAGGCTATGTTTATCTTCTACGTCAAGAGGATACAAAAATTTGATCATTGGCCCAAAGACGTTGGACATATCAATCTCCAAATAATGACCTTGTACATTCCTTTTTATGTAATAGAAGAAGAAGAAGATGGTTATTCTTCCACTTCAAAACCTCTACTTTATCTCTTCCTCTAGCAGAGTAGAATACCTGCTCAGAACTAGATTTTCCTTGGGATTTCGAATCCTCACCAAGATTCTTTTTTTCAATAATCAGCATAGATACTAGATCAGCAAAATTTGGAATATTTTCCAACTACTTATATGCAGCTCCTAAACCACGAAGACACACTTCCACCTTATCATCATCATCTACATTCACGCCAATAGATGCAAGTGACTCACATATGCTTTTGATTTTCAGGGTGTAGTCACTTATCGACATGCTCTTCTTCTCCAATGTAGGCAGCTTGTTCTTGAGTTGCAATTTCCGTGCCTTTGTATTGGTCTCATACAATTTGACCCAACTTTTCCAAGCCTCTTTTGGAGTCTTGGCATCTTGTATGTGTCCAATCATGCTATCCTGTATGCTACCAGATAGCCCGTACATTACCTTTCGTGCTCCTTGATTCCATTCCTCATATGCTCTTACCTGGTCTGCAGTCCGATTCCTTTTCGGTATACCTTTGTTCAATATGACACTAGAAACTTAGTCTTTACATAGGTGATCATCCATAAGAATGTTGTGGAGGGTTCTCTCCTTTGATGTACTTCCAGTAGCCTTTTCCCATCAGGAAATTCGTCATTCTGAATCTCCAAGCATGGAAGTTGTTCTTGTCCAGCTTATCGCTCATAAGCTAACTCATTCCATCTACGTTTTCCATTTTTGCAGCAATTCACAACACTGCAAAACACCACAAGCAGCACTTCTGCTTGAACACTGTCGCACTATGACGTGACAGTTCGATCTCAGAAAAACGCAGTTTTCGTGTACCAACAATACACGGAATGGCTTGAAATTCTCGATCTAGAATATATGAGTGTTGCTGAGCAGAACGCAAGTTACAGTTTCTGAAACACACCTGGCTTTTTTATAGGCCCCACCTTGCGGGCTTGGAACGGAGGCCGAGATGGCTCCGAATCTTCAATCTGACAAAAACAAGTGACCCTAAAGGGATAACTCTCGAAAATATTTTGAGGTCTTCTACCTTCACGCCGATTTTTGTAGCAAATGGAGGTCGTTTGTGAATCACGTTTTCTCCATGCCTTGCTGCGTACTCTTCATCATTGCCTTCTCCACGAGCTCTCTACAACCACGCTGGCTCTGATACCATGTCACGAGGAAGGAGATCAAGAAGAGAGCTCACGCACACACTCTCACTCTCAAGGAGAAGCACACATACAAATTGAGAGGACAGTTTCGAGGCAGGGGGAGCCAAAGAGGCCATAGAAATTTCCAAAGAAATGATTCAGGTAATGACAATAAAGGATGTTGGAATTGTGGTAAATCTGGACACTTTGAACGTGATTGTAGGTTGAAGAATCAAAATAAAAGAAGACGGTAGAATAACTATGCATCCATAAGTGCAAATGATTCTGAGAAGCTGTTCATGGTTCAACATCACATGATGAATACGATGTGTGCTGGTGTTTCAAAATCAAATGATAATTCTGGTATGTTGATTCAGGTGCTTCAAATCACATGATGAGTCATGCAAAATGGTTTAGTACTTTGCACAAATTGCCAATTCTTGGATATGTTGAAACAGGTGATGACACGTCACATTCTATTGAGCATACAGAAAACATAGCACTATCGATGGAGGATGGAAAGGTAAAACATCTTGTTGATGTGCTACATGCTCCTAATATAACAAAGAGTCTAGTTTCTGTTGGACAAATGGTTGACCAGGGATTACAAGTCAAGTTCAATGCTGATGGATTATATGTAGAAGACTACAAGCAGGATGAATGATTGGTTGCCAAAGGAAATAAAATGGGTAGGATGTTCACCTTAAATGTTAAGATTCTTGAAATAAATGTAGCCATGTTTGCAAAAGGCACAGGAGTTATTGCAGATATAGAGAGGTGGCACAAACGGATTGGACATGCAAACTTGCAAAGACTGAAATTGATGCAGTCAAAGGAGATTATCCATGGACTACCAAATTTCAAAGTTGCAGAAATGCAAAAGGTATGTGCAGCATGTCAATTTGGTAAACAATCAAGAGCATCATTTTCACATGACAAGCATGTTAGTGAGAATGTATTAGAAGTAGTACATAGAGATGTTTGGGGTCCAACAAAGACCACATCTATGGGCGGTTGTAGGTTTTATGTTACTTTCATTGATGACCATACATGCAAAGTATGGGTATATTTCATGAAAGAGAAGAGCGAGGTGTTCACTCACTTCCAGAATTTTACAGCTATGGTGGAAAAGCAGACAGGGAAGTACATTTAGATATTAGGATCTGATGGAGGAGGTGAATACATGTCAAATGAGTTCAGCAGTTTTCGAAAAAATCATGGAATTCGGCATCAGTTTTCATGCAGGTACACACCACAACAGAATGGCATTGCTCAACCTAAAAATATACATATTGCAGAAATAGCAAGAGCCTTGATGGCTGAGAAGAATATGCCTCATTGTTATTGGGCAGAAGCTATGCATACTGTTGTATACATCATGAACAGAACTCCGACTGCTGCTGTACATCAAGTTACACCTGGAGAAGTTTATACGTAAAAAGCCAAACTTATCACATCTGAAAGTTTTTGGCTGTATTGCATATGTACATATCCCATATGAATTGAGGATGAAGCTTGATCCAAAAGAAAAAAAGTGTGTCTTCATTGGATACTCCCTTGAGCGGGATATAAATGCTATAATGCACTCACACGATAGGTAAATGTGAGCAGAGATGTGGTATTTGATGAAATGTCAAGCTTCTATGCAGATGCCAAAGAAGGACTGAATCTTGAACCAAATGACAAAGAAAATACTGAAAAATCAAGTGCAATATCTCAAGTTTTGAGTGGACCGGACGCATCACCAAGCAATAGTTCCAACCCAAATCCATGAAGTGGAAGATTGTGTGGAAATTTCAGTCCAACAAATTCATCAAATACATCCAAGAAAGGTAAAGAAAAGCTTTCGCTAGGTCATAAAAACATGTGTAGGTTTTGGAGACGTTGATGGAGATTCAAGCGGTTCAGAAAAGAGTATTGATGAGGAACTTGGACTGCCCTCTGTGAAGACTCCAGGAGTAAGAAGGGCACATGCAAATGATACAAGAAGTGACCCATGACCAAGAAGATCTGGGAGGATGCAGAATTCAGTGTAATGATTGATGTATGATAGTTATATGGCTCGTCATTGTTCCTACATGACAAAGGTAATACAAGATGCTGAACCTTCTGGCTTTGAAGATGCACATGGAATTGCAGATTGGGAAAAAGCTATGGATGAGGAGATGGCTGCACTTTATGGAAATGATACATGGAAGCTGGTTCCATTGCCACAAGGAAAGAAACCCATAGGCTGCAAATGGGTTTACAAGGTAAAGCATAATGCTGATGGTAGCATAAGAAGGTATAAAGCACAATTGGTAACTAAAGGATATGCACAAACATATGGCATTGATTATGAGGAAACATTCAGCCCTGTAGCTAAATGTCTACTGTCAGCAACTTCTTATGCAGGAATTTGACATGAAAGATCTTGGCGTGCTGCGCTATTTCTTGGGCATTGAGTTTATACATACAGAAAGAAGTATATGGATGTCGCAAAGATAATATGCCTTGAATATGCTGCAAAAGTATGGTATGGCTGATTGTAAGCCAATATATATGCCATTAGATCATAATTTGAAGTTGGATACTACATCAGGTGAAGCATTGGAAAATGCTATTATGTACAGGAGAATTGTGGGAAGTCTTATATATCTCACAATTACAAGGCTTGATCTAAGTTATACTGTTGGACTTGAAAGCCAATTTATGCAGGTTTCCAAGAAGCCACATTTGGATGCTCTGAGGCGCACTTTACGTTATGTGAGTGCTACTTTGGATTATGCATTGTTTTATGAGGCTGGTGTAGATTTGCAAGTTTATGGATACATCGATGCAGATTGGGCTAGTAGCATTCCATATAGAAGATCTACTAGTGGTTTTCTATTCTCACTTGGGAATGCAACTATTACATGGAGCAACAAGAAGCAACACACTTTTGCTTTGTCAAGTACAAAGCCTGAGTATAGAGGTGTTACATTATCACTTCATCAGAGAGAAGGTATTAGCAGGTGATATTGATCTTGTTTATGTGAGAACAGATGAGCAGGTTGCTGATATTTTCACCAAAGCACTTGGAGTTGAGAATTTGAAGAAGTTTTGGGAGATGCTTGGATTACAGGATATGGCATTGAGCTTGAGGGGGAGTGTTGAGATATCAAGCTCAACATGTGATGATCCAAGATGACATGTACCAATTTTTCATTTCTCTGACATGTATAGTGGTCATGCCAGTATATGTCAAGGATACTTCATTGGGCTTTATTAGATTTATCTACCGAGAGTGATGGCACATTTGTTCCTTGCCAGCTCACTCATTCTCGGACATTAGGTTTTCCCTTATGTACTGATCTTTATATATTGCACTTGTTGTATTCTTCTTTTTTAGGTCATTCTTGTAAATTCCTTTTTATGTAAATAGAAGAAGAAGTAGAAGAAGAAGAAGTAGAAGAAGAAGAAGAAGATTATTCTTCCTTGCCTCAATCTGTGTGTGTGCTTCTCCTTGAGAGTGAGAGTGTGTGTGTGAGCTCTCTTCCTTATCTCCTTCCTCATGACACATACTTGTCTTTCAATGAGTTTAGTATGGCTTGTTAAAGAACTTTCCTACTACTCCATCATCATAGGAGATAGCTCTCTGTTGTTGCACAAGTAGATGATAGTTTCAACTAATTTCTTATATCTTCCAAATATCCACTAGATGTGAAGTATCTTCAATAGTTCTAGCTCATATAATGCCTTCTTCAGCTTAGGTATCTTGTTCTTTGAATGGAGATCATCAAAACTTGGTAGTTCATACACATATACCTCCTCCTTAAGGTCTTCATTCAAGAATGTCGATTTGACATTCATGTGATAGATTGACCATTGTTTATGAGCAAGCAATACTATTTAGTCCCTTTGACTTGTGAGTAGCCCTATGCAACAAGTTTAGCTTTGTACTTCTCCAAAGTACCATCAACCTTGTACTTTATATCTTCTAGACTGACTTGATATGCCGCATGTCTAGCATAAGGGATAACAAAATTTTGATAGCATTACTCTCATAAAATGGAATCTAGAATCAAATAACCATTTGTGGGAATCAACATCCAAATCTTCCAAGAATCACAATAGCAAGTACTACAAATACAGGTGCTGGAGGTGCTGGAGCTAATGAAGATGGTGTCGAAGATGATATTGTGCAAATTCCTGTTCGTGCTGCTGTTTCTGTTGCACCTACTGCAGAGCAGATTCGTTGGGATGGTAGAGATGCCAAGGCACATGCACTGATAGCTTTGTCTGTCAAACATGCCATTATTCCTCACATACGCTCTTGCAGAACAGCTAGGGATGCTTGGGATACACTTACCACATTGTACCAAGCTAGGAATGAGGCTCGTGTTGCTTATCTCCGAAAACAGTTGGAGAGTGAGCACATGAATGAAGGTGATTCTATGGACAGTTTCCTAACGAAGATCAAAGATTTGAAGGACCAGTTGATTTCTGCTGATGATGTTATACCAGATAGCTCACTTGTGCAGACCGTTTTGAATGGTCTTCCTGACTCATATCAGAGTTTTGCTTCTACTCTTCGGTTGATGATGAAAGGCAATCCGAATGCCTTATCATTTGAGGAGTTAGTCTATGTTCTGTTGCAGGAAGATCAGTCCAGGCAGAACAGGTCCATTATGCAAGTTGCAGATCAAGCTTTCCTGGCTAGTCAGAAGGGCAAAGGAAAATGGAGCTCTTCTACTAGTAAGCAAAAATCTGCAAATGCTGCACATTCAAAGAACCAAGACAAAGATGAGAAAAAATCAGAAAAGCAGAAATTGTTTTGTAAGTACTGTAAAGGCAATGATCATATCATAAAGAACTGTCCAAAACTGGCTGCTAAAGAGGCAAAGAAGAAAGAGGATGGAATGGTTGTTGTAGAGGCCTCTACACCAAAAATAGAGTCTGCAAATCTTGTGTAGGAAGAAGAATGGGCATTTACTACTGTCTACAGTTTTGACCCATCTTCTCATGATCAGTGCATATCTGCAGTAGACTCAGATGTTTGGTACTTTGACACTGGGGCGACCAAACATATTACCTCGCAGCGTAGTTTCTTCTCTTCACTCGAGCCTGCCCCTATAGGGAATACTATTACATGCGCCAACAACTCCTCTTATCCTGTTATGGGAGTTGGTAAGATCATTTTGACTACTGTTGATGGTAGTTCTTTCACTTTGTCAGATGCTTTATTTGTGCCAGGGATCAAAAAGAATCTGTTATCAGTTTCTGCATTAGCCAAGATTGGCTTGGTTGTGAAATTTGTTGATGACAGGTGTACAGTTCATGATCTCTCAAATGGCGATGTGATTATTGCTTCTGGCATTTTATGTCGTGGGCTATATAAGCTCATAGACTATGAAAGATCTGTGAATGATTCAGCATGTGCAGTTCAAGATTCTCAAGCTATGTCAGATGCAAAGGTTTGGCATGCACGCTTTGGTCATCTGAATTTTGCTAGTTTGCTACGCCTGCAGAAATCTGAAATGGTGTCCTCTTTGCCCAAACTTGAGGCACCTAGAAAACATGTTTGTGAAGGCTGTATTTTGGGCAAAATGCAGCGTTCTTCCTTTCCAAAAGATGGTTCAGTTCGGGCTACGCAGAAATTGCAGCTTGTACATAGTGATGTCTGTGGTCCTATGCAGACACCCTCTTTTGGAAATTACCTTTACTTCGTGACTTTCATTGATGATTTTCCCAGTATATCCACTCAAAGCAAAGTCTGAAGTGTTCATGTGCTTCAAACAGTTTTTGGTTTTGGCTGAAAATCTGTCAGCATGTAAAATGGGCACCCTCCGTTCTGATCGAGGGGGGGAATATATGTCTTTAGATTTTAATGCATTTCTGGCTGAACGTGGAATAAAACACCAGTGTACAGTGCCGTATACACCTCAACAAAATGGAGTTGCTGAACGGAAGAACAGGTTTCTCATGGAGATGGCGAGGTGTATGGTCAAGAGTCAGGCTTTACCTCATAGTTTCTAGCTTGAGGCTGTCATGTGTGCAGCATATGTACTGAACAGGTGTCCCACTAAAGCACTGCAGTCTATCACTCCATATGAGGCTTGGCATGACCGCAAGCCATCTGTTGCTCGTCTGCGTGTTTTTGGTTGTTTGGCATATGCATTAGTGCCTGAACAACATCGCAGAAAATTGGATGATAAAGCAGTTAAATGTATTTTTGTTGGATACAATTCTGAAAGTAAAGGCTATCGCCTGTATCATCCACAGACTAAACGCATTCTAGTTAGCCGTGATGTTGTATTTGTGGAAGATGCTATTCAGCCATTGCTTTCATGTACTAAGGAGACATCTGTTAGCTCCAAAGACATGTATGATACTTTGATGCCTCTTTTTACAGGTGGACAATCTAGTGCTAGTCCTAATGAGGCAACTTCTCAGCCTTTGCAGGTTTCATATGATGATGCAGATCATTCCATTTCTGATGCAGATTTACATGATGCACTTGCTGATGAGAGAGCTGATATTGAGCAGGCAAAAACTATGCCAAAATGGCTAGTGCAGACTTTGCGTGACATCAAATTAGATGCACCTTTGTCATATCGTACTCGTTCAGGCTCTCATAGTGCCTCCTTTGCATCAGATTGCTATGCTATGGCTCCATCTAGTCTCTGTGATGAGAATGAGCCTGTTTCTTTTGATGAAGCACAAAATTCTGAAAATTGGATGGCTGCTATGCAATCTGAATATGATGCTATAATGAAGAATGGTACATGGTCTTTATGTGACTTGCCTCCTGGCAAGAAGGCCATTGGCACTAAGTGGGTATACAAGCTGAAGCGTAAACCTGATGGTACAGTTGACAGGTATAAGGCTAGGCTTGTTGCAAAGGGTTATGCGCAAGAAAGAGGCATTGATTTTGATGAGACCTTTGCACCTACATGCCGTATGACTACTCTTCGGAGCATTTGTGCACTTGTAGCCCATCATGGTTGGAATGTACATCAGTTGGACATTAAAACAACCTTTCTGAATGGTGACTTGCATGAAGAAGTGTATGTTTTTCAGCCCCGTGGCTTTGTGCAGAAAGGGCATGAAAACCAGATGTGCAGGTTAAAGAAGGCGTTATATGGTTTAAAGCAAGCACCACGTGCTTGGTATGAGAAGATACATGCCTATCTGATTGCACATGGTTTTGAGAACAGTCCAACTGAAAGCACCTTATATGTTAAGCGTGCTAATGATGTGCTTTTGATCATTGTTGTCTATGTAGACGACATGCTGTTCACTGGTCCTATTGAGAAGCATATTACTGATTTTAAGGCTGATTTGCATGCCTCATTTGAGATGTCTGATTTGGGGCATTTGCATCACTATTTGGGCATTCAGTTTATGCAAGTTGATGGTGGAATGGCTTTGTGTCAAACGAAATATATTGACACATTATTGCAGCGTTTTGGCGTTGAAGACTGTAAGCCTATTGCCACTCCTATGGAGATAGGTTTACGATTGAGTCTTCATGATGTTGGAGATGCATTTGATGTTGTTCTCTATCAGCAGACTGTTGGATGCTTGATTTACTTATGCATTACTCGGCCAGATATTCAGTTTGCTGTCTCACAAATGAGCAAGTTTATGCATTGCCCAGGAGTCACGCATTGGAAGGCGGTTAAGCGCATCTTTCGCTACTTGAGTGGTACTCGGCTACTTGGGTTGTTTTATCCCAAGGGGGGATCACTACCGCCAGATTTGCATGCTTTTTCTGACTCAGATTGGGCTGGTTGCTATGACACTCGTGTGTCCACCAGTGGTTTTTGCTTCATGCTTGGTAGCTCCTGTATATCTTGGTTGAGCAAGAAGCAGCCTACTGTGACCACTTCCAGTTGTGAGGCTGAGTATAGGGCAGCTTTCACAGTGATTGTTGAGTGTGTGTGGCTCAGACGCCTTATGGCTGATTTGGGTGTTGGCTAGTCTTCTGCCACCACCATCTTCACTGACAGTCAGAGCGCATTTGCAGTTGCGAGGAACCCTGTGTTCCATGCTCGCACTAAGCACATTGAGGTGCATTATCACTATGTCAAGGAGAGGTTCTCTGCTGGGGAGATCAGCTTGGCATATGTGCCCACGCAGGAGAACATTGTAGACCTTTTCGTGAAGGCTCTGCCTAGGGAGAAGTTTGAAGCTTTCCGCAAAGCTTTGGGCTTACTTCCTTTTGTGGAGTGATTTCCACGTAGCTTGGCACTTCCTTATACATGAGTGCCAGCTCCTTGTTCATCGCATCACTCCCAAGGGGCATTTGTTGATATATTTAGGTAGTGATGTGTGTGAACACTCTAGGACCGCCGGAGCACTTTTTTCCCTCTTTAGGAGGTTTTTTTCCCCTGGCTTGTATATACGCCTATTGCCCTAATGGGCTACTTATCTTTGTACATTCTCTAGTAATACATTCAGTCTTGTGTGTTGTGCTCCAAGCTTCTTCTTCTTCCTTGTGATGTTCGCGTGCTTCCGCAGACGTCTAACTCCAACAGTACCAATCTTTTGAATGTTAATTGGTTTTCTTGTCATGATGATTCTAAATTTAAAATATACCCATAAATGGATTTGGATTCAAGGTATTGTAAATGTCTACGACATTGTTATGTGCATATGATGCCTCATGTATTGGTGGCAAAAGGACTCTAAATTATTGTGAAGCGTGTGGAAAAAACGACCTAGTATACCTATAAATACAGTTATTGTAGGTGATGTAGATGGCGTTGAAGATTATGATCTTTAAATTCTTGTTTGTGATGCGGTTCCTATTGTAGTTGCTATAGAGCAACTTCGATGGGATGTCGGAGATGCTCAACCACATGCATTGACAATGTTTTTTGTCAAACATTCCCTTATCCCTCATATCCGTCCATGCAAAACAACAAAGGATGCTTGGGATACACTTACCACTTTATACCAGGCAAGAAATAAGGCTTGTGGTTCTTACCTCGGAAAATACTTGGAGAATGAGCATATGAATGAAGGAGATTCTATGGAAATTTCTTTGACAAAGTCAAAGATTTGAAAGAGTATTGATTTTTGCACTTGAAGTATTTCAAGATAGTTCACTCATGCAGACCATTCTCAATCGTCATCGTGATTCATATCATGGTTTTGCTTCTACTCTTTTTGGTTGATGATGAAAGGCAATCCAAATACCTTAAAATTTGAGGAGTTGGTTTTTGTTTTATTGAAAGAAGATTAGTCTAGGCATAATAGGTCCATTATGCATGTTGCAAATCAATCTTTCTTAGCTAATCAGTAGGGCAAAGATAACTAGAGCTCATCTAGTAGTAAGAAAAAATAAGCTAATTTTATAGAGGCAAAAAGAGAAGAGAAAGATGAGAAGAAAAAAAAAAGTAGAAATAGTTTTGCAAATACTGTAAACAAAATGATCATTTCATGAAGACTTGTCCAAAAGTGGCAAAGAATGTAAACAAAATGATCATTTCATGAAGACTTGTCCAAAAGTGGCAAAGAATGTTCATCCTAAAAAAGGCTTAGAAAATAAAATAAGAAAAGTCAAAATAATTAGTAGAAATGTTAATATATACTTAATATATATTAATTGGTTAGAAGGGTGCACTCAAAATCAAAAGGGGTTGAGATGCCACTAAAGCACGAAACAGTGCTAGGTTACTTGCAAAGAGTTTTGCTCATACTTATGAAAGAAACTTTGAGGAAAGCCCAAGAAGACCACATTGAGGTCCATCATTGTTTCATTGACATATTCCACAATTATTAGGTCTAATAAGAGGTTGAACCTTGATGGGAAATGTTGAAATTGAAGCTCCCAACTTAAGAGAAAAGTATTGAGTCTAATTGGATAACAGTAGAGTACTTAAAAATAAGGAAAATCTAAGACTTTTCTTCATCAGAAATTTTCTAAGTGTTATGGAGATCACTCATTATATGCAAGGAAGGGTGATGATAACATTACAATTGTGTCTATTTATGTTGATTCCTTGATTATAGATCATGATAATGAAGAAAGCAACAAAAGAGGTAAAACAAATCCTCTTGCAAGAATTTGACATGAAAGATCTTTGTGTGCTGTGCTATTTTTGGGGCATTGAGTTTTTACATAGAAAGATAGGTATATGGATGTCCCAAAGCCAATATGCCTTGAGTATGCTATAAAAATATGGTATGGCTATTTATAAGACAATTTCTATGCAACTAGATCAAAATTTCAAAGTCAGTTTATGCAGGTTACAAAAAAACCACATGTAGATGCTCTGAGATGCACTCTACACTATGTGAGTGCTACTTTGGATTATGCATTGTTTTATGAAGCTAGTGCAAAATTACATGTTCATGGATACATCAATGCAAATTGGGCTAGTAGTATTCCAGCTAGAAGATCTAGTAGTGGTTTTCTATTCTCACTTGGGAGTGCAACTATTACATGGAGCAGTAAAAAGCAACCCGTTTTTGCTTTTTTGAGTACAAAGGTTGAGTATGGATGTGCTACAATGGAAGGATTTGCAGCATCATGGCTAGAAATGCTACTGCTAGATTTAGGTATGGAAGTGCAAAAGCCTATTAATCATTTTTTGCGATAATCTTACCACCATGCAATTAGCATGAGATCCAATTTTTCATGCTAGAACAAAGCATATCGAGGTGCATTATCACTTCATCAAAGAAAAGGTATTTGAAGATGATATTGATCTCATTTATGTCAAGAAAGTTGAGCGGGTTTCTACTATTTTTACTAAAGCACTTAGAGAAGAGAAGCTGAAGAAGTTTCAAAAGATGCTTGGATTACGAGACATGACGTTGAGCTTTACGGGTAGTGTTGAGATATCAAGCTCAACATATGATGAATGTGGATGACATGTATAGTGACTTTAGCGAGCTTTACTAGATTTATCTAGTAAGAACGATGGCACATCTGTTTCTTGCCAGCTCACTCATTCATGGACACTCGGATTTTTCTTATGTGATATTCTTTATATATTGCACTAGTTGTATTATTTTATTAGGTCAATCTTGCATATTCTCTTTATGTAATAGAAGAAGAAGAAGAAGAAGATCATTCTTCCTTGCCTCAATTTGTGTATGCTCCTGTCTTTGTGTGTGAGAGTATGTCAGAACTCTCTTCCTTATCTCCTTTCTCTTGACATCAAGTAGTGTCCGAAAGCTCTCTGAATGACCTTCGCAATGGGTGCACTAGACTAAGGGTCCAAGATCCCTAGCATGGGTCAAAAGTAGGTTCAAGATACTGAGGTTGAGAACAACGACTGAAGATACCATGGTTGCGAACAAGAAGGTTCAAGATACCAATGTTGAGAGCAAGAGTTCAAGAAACCAAGGTTGAGAACAAGAAGGTTCAAGAGTCTATGCAAAAGTGAGAACATTATTTCAAGGGGAGATTAGGGGCTGATCATTGAGGACAATGATCTCTAGAAGGGGAAGATAGTGAAAGACTTAAGAAATGATAGACAAGAGATGGTTCAATCACACCCTAAGAGGGAGGATTAAAAAGTTATCCTCAACCATGGCTTTGGGGCAAGTGGTTAGCCGATCCTACTCCTAAGTAGTAGGTCATGAGTTCAATTCCACTTGGATATCACATATACCTATACACATACATGTACATGTACATCTATATCTATCTATCTCTCTCTCACTCTCTCTTTGTGTGTGTGTGTCTATATATATACATATATATATATATATATATATATATATATATATATATATATATATGTATATGTGTGTGTGTGTATGTGTGTGTAGATTCTGCATATTACATATTAGTTTCTTACATACATTGTTACACAATATAGAAATAATATATATATATATATATATATATATATATATATATATATATATATATATATATATATATATATATATATATATATATATATATATATATATATATATATATATATATATATATATATATATGTGTGTGTGTGTGTGTGTGTGTGTGTGTGCAGATTTTGCATATTACATATTAGTTTCTTACATATATTGTTACATAATATAGAAATACATATATCTTACATTACACCTTTAAGAGAGATGGTATTTAGTCCATGAATGATGAATCTTTAAAAGCATGCATGCATAAATCATAAAATACATCATGCATGGAATATGCATACAAATTTGTACTGTGCATGCACATTCCATGTATACATACTCATATATTGTCATTTTGTTAACATGCATATGCATGATGGATGTCATACCTATTGCATGGATTGTTTAATATGGTAACTGATGACTTTTCTCAATTTCTTTTAGCATTTTCTTTCATGACCACTTTCATGTCACATAAAAATTCATATCAATGGGGAACGAGACCAGTATCTTGATTATCATCGGGTTGTTTCGATCTTCCCATCAATTAGAGAGGTTAGATCATCCATACTTAGCCCATGGAACATCTATGGGAGTAAGTGCATCATCTATCCTTTCGTATCCTCATCAATCTTCTTCGCCCTCATGCGAGCATGGCTAACTCTAGCCCCATGGGCCTTGTTTTGCAATGGTTACTAACTTTTTCTTCCATTTCTCCAAATTGAGAACATTAAATTAGTTAATGCACATAATTATGATATGTGCAATCTTCAGTTCTACTATCTTTTGCTCTCTTAAAGATATGGACATCTGCTCCTATGTCCAAAGGCTTTTCATAAATGACCTTAAATGGGTCACATCCATTGATGATGTGTCTCTTTCCCTTGTATTGTTATGATTTAATGGTTGTGATGTGGCTCCAATTAGGGAAGATTCACCATGTGATTGAGGAGGGGGAAATGATCTTACCAATGTATACAACACACTTGAAGTGGGTTCTCTCATTCTCTCCCAAATTTCATCCATAATCTATTGAGGTATTTCCTTGCATTCTATCACATGAGCCAATCCTAACAAGATATTGATGTCGTCCTGTAGCTCCAATAGTGTACCACTTGCCATAATATTTGCAATTCTGATGAGAGTTTGGCTTTTTGCATGTGTCTCCACATTGTCATAATGAAGATCACAAGATTTATGCTTCTCTATCAAAGACATGAGAGGGGTTAATAAGGACATGGCCCTAGCAATTTGCGTTAAGTGCCTCGATATCAATGATGAATCTTTCCTTGTGAGAAAGGATCTTTTCTTCCATGAACACCAATGTGATCTACCATGTGATGGAGGACTTATTCCTTGGGTTGAGCCACCAAGGACATTTACCTCATGATGAAGACTATGATTTTCAAAAGTCATATAGTGGTATTTTTCATGAGGTTGAGGGATTCATTTTCTCAATAGATCACTTGCGAGAGATGCATCCACTTGTTATGATTGATTCATTGCATTATTTTCATATTATTTATGTTTCATTTCTACAGCATTTATGGAATGGATTTTACTATATTATTCTTCTATGTTCGTTTTGCTTATGAGTCCACACTTTGTTCATTTTTTTTGGAATGATTTGGATGCACTCTACTTGTAGCAGCTCCAGAATCACAAGTTATCCCAAATCAAAAGCTTCTAATTACTCAAGAATAGTAGAAGAGAGAAAAAGGAGTTTTCACAAGATAAGAGAAATCTAGCATGGTAGAGTAGACAAGATGTGATGCAAAGAAAGATAAGATCTAGTATTATAGATTTGAATCAGATACAATACTTTTACAAAATGGCTTCATGGCAAAACCTCGACCTTCCAACCACACTCCAACTATCTCAATCTCATTCATAATCAAACTCTCAATATCACTCTCACTCATAATCTGAATCTCAATCATAATCACAAGGTAATTCTCTAATTTTCAGCCTCCTCTTGAGTGATGCAGTAAATCTCCCTGAAAAAGAGTTGATCACCTCTCCTCAAGGAAGTACTTGATGTAAAATACTTGGGAAAAGTCATCCCTCCTAGTGTTGCATGTAAAACTTTTGTAGAAAATATGCATTTTAGTGGTCATTGCTTTCTTTAGTGACACATAGAGAAATTTTTACTCCTAGGGGAGCATGGGTTGCGACTAGTAGATGGGCTAAGAAGAGTTATATAAGATACAAAGAGGTCTTGATTGTACTCTGTTAGGATATCCTAGTCTATGTTATGAAGTATTAAGGTATAGAGGACTAACTATAGCAAAGTAGTGCTATGGGATGATTTGATCATTCTCATGATGATGGGAACCCATAGGGTGAGCCATATTTTTTGCATGACCATTGGAGAATCTCTTTGCCTATTGGTACCTTCATTCGATTTGATGAAGGATACAAGAATACCAAACATGGATCTACCTTACATGTGGTGGACATAGGATTTCATTGTTGGTTTTTAACACAAGCATCATGTGATCTATTTTGTATAGTGAGTCATGAGCTTTTTGTTGGACACACACCTTGGAGCCACACATATATGTGCACTAGAATCGGGGTGATTCTAGCTATTGCATGGATATGGGAGCTATTGCACACTTTTCAACCTTGTATGGGTCTAAGAACAATTGTGATCTTATAAGATGAGTCCACTTATGGCAAGGGTCCTAGTGATTAGCTCTAGTGTTAGAAGTAGTGGGCTTTGCTCATTGTCTTGTAGAACTATTATGCCCATTGAATGATGTGGCCCAAAAGGAAGGCGCTAGTGATCTAGTAACGCTTTGAACACAATTCCCATCCGGGGACCTATTAGCTATGCTTGAAAGGGAGTTGTGCTATCTTTTCGAAAAGGAGTTCTGAGGGGAGTTGTGTTATCTTCCTTAAAGCAATGGTCAACGTTCTAATGACTCTTGGCATTTGATTTGCTTTGGACATGCCATTTGTACTTATCAAGAGATCAGTTATAGATGAAATGAGAAACCCTAGACCATGGGGTATATATTGATACTATGGCAATCACATATGATGATGTTGATGTGACTATTTTGGAGCTAGATATATTATAGAGGATGTTACTTGATGAAAGCCCTCTTGGTTCATTAGGTCTTATGGTAGTCCCTTGGGTGTTTATCTAATGAGTTGTTTCCCACAAGAACATGCTCTATTCTCATGCTTATAGATTGTATGGTTGCACCTAGTGTATACCTCTTGTATATAGTCTAATTAGGTGAGTGACTTTCCTTGCTATTTGTATGCTCATGATAGTAATCAACGTCAGCATAGTGAATCATGAGCTTACCTTTTCCTTGATCACATAACCTAGGGGCATGGATTTGCAGTCTCTATTAGAGAATCCTACTTGCAGGCATGAATTGTTACATTGGGAGGAGGAGAGCATTACAAAGACATCTTGGCATTGTGTTGTCTTCCTTGCATTAATTATTTTCCATACTACTCTCACTATTTCTGCACACCTCATGGTCTTGTTGAGGCAATAGGGTGTACCTCAAGGTAACCCAGGATCCTAAGACAATTCAAATTGACATGTACATGATGTTATCTTCCTTGTGATGATTTTTAGCTGATCACAAAGAAGAAAATTGGTGTTCCTTACAAGTTAGATTATCCTACAGGAGTCATTGATATCCTTGTTCCATTTTCATTGATAGATTGGTGACTTGGATAGGTATCCTGGTCCCATGAGAGTTGCTTGTTTGGAAGCCTGGGCAAATATCTTTGTTCCATGACATTTTCCTTGCCCAGACTTAGAAAAAACTACTTTCTATAATAACTCGTCTACATTTCTCCCATACAACAATTTTCTTAATTCCTTCATTTTCATGTTTGAATTCCAACTAGAAAATATGATGCTAAAAAGTTCTATATAGAGATTATATAGAATTATCACCCAAAAATTTTATCTTTATGCATAAAATGACCTAAGAACTCATTTTGAGCATTATGTACACAATGTATAATAAACTGTTCGTAATAAAATATTTCACTATTAGTGGGATAATTATATTTATTCCCCTTTTTGAAGACCTTTATCTTTAGATTTGGAAAGAAGGATAATGTGCCAAAAATCTTTCTAAATTCATCCATGTTGAACCTTCAATTGAGTCTGTATACCACTTTACCAAAATTTCTTTTAAATAACAATTCGTAAGTAACCGTGACATCCTATATCACATTATTTCAAATAAAGAGCCATCATCTTTCAACTTACCATTTTCTTTTAAAACATGTGCAACCTTAGACACATAGCTTTTAAGTAAGTGAACATGAAATACATGATGCACATTTAAATGTTCAGGTAGCTCTAACAAATGAGCAAGAGATCCATCATTTGCAAAGCTTTGAAAGGTCCTACATATCATGGAGAACAAGAAACTGGAGTTATCTTATTTCTCATTCACATACATAAGCAACATCTTTTCAAGTACTAGTTAACCCTTTGGATTTCCCCATGAGTGTATGGATAGAAAGTTATATGTATTTGAGTATTGATTTCTTCAAATGTTGATTTCCAAGCGTTTGATGTGAACCCAAACTCTTTGTCGAAAATTATGTTTTTAGGCATCACATGCAATTAGAAATTTTCATTTACAAACAAGTTTGCAACACTCAAAGCATTGTCAATATTTTTCATAGAAAAGAGGTCTCCCACTCTAATAAGTCGACCAACAAGCACAAATATAGTGTCATGTTTACTTTTGATCATAGGAAATTTGGTGATCACATCCATAGAAATAGACTCCCACTTCTAGTTAGGAACATATAAAGAATGCAACGTTCTAGGAATTCTATTTAAATTAGATTTCATGTTGACACTTTACACATTCACTAACATATTTTATAATATCTTGTTTCATACATGGCTTGAAATAAGAATTTTCATCTCAACATAGGTCTTGAAAAAACCTAGGTGTCCAAAAAAGGTGCACCATGACCACCATGCAGTATTTGAATTTTCAATGGAGATTCAGAACAACCTCACCTTTCTGCACATCTTCACGATTATGGTTATGTCTTTCTCTTGGCACATTAGATGTTCACACACCATCAACTTCAACGTTATGCTCCACAAATGGATTTGTGGTACCCTTTGATTTCTTTCCATCTTGTTGTACACATAATTATGAAAAAATTCTTGTGAATGAGATCCTCATGCTCACAAATCTTTTTTATCATAATCTCCATAGTTTCTTTGGATTGATTGTCCTCTCATACCACTTGTAACGAGTTAATAATCACAATTCTGCAATCACATCAAAACAACATACAAGAGAGAAGCTAGCACTAGACAAGAATTAATTGGAGGTAGCAAGAAAGAAATTATAGGACACATAAAGAGAGGGAATTTTGCATTATATATCTCACACTCTCAATCATACTCTCACTCACAATCTCAATCACCATCTCATTCACAATGAATATCTTGAAATTTCAGCCTACTCTTGCACCACATAGTGATCCTCAGATAACAAATGATCGTCCCTTGATGAAGGAAGAGTGTGATCCAACAATTTAACAAGAATCACATCTTCGATTGCTGCATGCAAACTTTCATAAAAATCGTGTTTTCTAGTTATCTATTGTGTTCTTTATTAGCAAGTATGAAAACAAAAAGAAAAAGCAAGGATAGAGCATATGGGTATACTCAAATTGTCTAATTTTTCTTGCTACTTTTTATCTTTTTACTCATCAGTTTAAACTTATGGAAAGGTTTGTTTTAGCTAATACTTCTCCTATCCTTATATATAAACTTTTTAATATTAGATGTTTTATAGATGATCTATTTGTTCTTGATTTTACCTCTTTTCAAGATTTTTTGTATTTAAATAATGATGCTTTTAGTGGTTGCATTTATCCAAAAGATCTTTGTGAGCTTAATTGTACTTCAAATGGTGTTTCTTGTGCTTTTCTAGATCTCAAAATATTTAAACATTTTGATTTGGAAATAGACATTTATGATAAAATATTGGAACCCAAATTTACTACCATTAACATGATCTAAATGCTTCATATTCATTCAAATATTTCTCATTTAGCAAATTATGGTGTTGCTTGCTCTCCCTTATTTAGCTTTTCTCGTCTATGTTCAAGCTTGTCCTCATTTTTAATTGAGCATTGTCAAATAATAAATTTGCTTGTTCAAAAAGAGTATTCATTCAAGCAAATTTGAAAGATGGTAAGGAATTTCTTACTTCGTAACAAGTTCATTTATGGTTCTTTTTCTTTTCATGTGTTCAAATTGATCATTGGTAAATTCAATACAAATGGGGAGCTTTATAATCATTATTGATAATATGCTTTAGGTTTTTCACTCTTTTTTAATATTTTTATATTAGTCCTTTGTTCATTTAATATGATTATTAGTATTATTCTAATTTTAGCTAGCTATTTTATTACTATTATTATTATGATTATTTTTATTATTTTATCTTTTTGTTTAATTCTTTGATTTTTAACTTTTCCTTTTCATTTTATATTTTAATAAAATTTTCAAAAATTATATATATATATATATATATATATATATATATATATATATATATATATATATATATATATATATATATATATATATATATATGTATGTATGTATATATATATATATATATTCTCCTTTAATTTATTTTATTTCTTTATATATTTTGGGATTTTTTGTCTTTTTATTGATTTTTTTTCCTTCATTTCTTTAGATATGTATTAGTATTATTTTATTATTTTTCTATTTTGTTAGCTGCTTATTATTTTTATTATTATTGGTTTGTTCTTTATGCAAAACTTTATCACGGATGAGTTTTCCTTTCACTTTGAGGCGTAACAGAAACTTAGCTTGGTGTCTTTGTTAGAGTTCTTTATTTAGAGGGCCTCTTTAATAAACTTTGTACCTACTCTAGGGCACAAATGACATGGGTAGAGATGTCATAGCTATGCATGATAAGGCTTAATTCTGATAGTTCTTGTTTCCGATAGACATAGAAGTTAAAGATGGATTTTTTGTTTTGTTTCTTTGGTTAAATTTATCTTTATTCTTCTTTTATATATAGTTATGTAAGATGTATTGTTATTATTTTTATTTTTTAATACATTTATGTTTTTTATAATTTAAATATCAGTTTTTATTTTTTAATCTAGTTCTATTTGTATTTGTTTTTGTTCAATTTTATTTTTATTTTTCATGTCTTATATTTATCTTAGTTTTTGTGTGGTCTCTTGCTTTTGTTGTTGTCTTTTCTTATGTGTGCGTGTTTGTTTCTCTACCTTTGGTTCATAAGTTTGGATAACTCTATCATACACACACACACATACATACATCCATACATACATACATACATACATACATACATACATACATACATACACAAACACATACACACACATATATGTATGTATATATATATATATATATATATATATATATATATATATATATATATATATATATATATATATATATATATATATATATATATATATATATATATATATATATATATACACACACACAATCAACAAACAAACATGCATGACAACATACGCGAACTAGGTGTTCCAAAAGTAAGATATTTTTTGGGTCTTGTAAGTCAAAAGCCATGTGGAATTTAGAAAACCTCATGAGAGGGAAAAATGTCCAACTCTTCAATCTACATAATTATTTTAGAGATATCCAAACTGGAAAGTGGCCTTCAAACATGGGTTTTTAGTCTTGCAAGTTCAGCATGAAATGAGGTCCCTTACATATGATCCACATAAATCTTAGAGAGACTTTTTTTCTACTATACATTCTCTACCTTTCTCTCTTACTATATTTTTCTTAAATCCTCCATTTTCATGTTTGAATTCAACCTAGACATGATGCTAAAGAGGTTTAGATAGAGACCATTATAAATTTTCATCCCAAAATTTTCTCTATATGCATTAAATGATCTAAGAACTCATTAAAAACATTACTATGAAATGTATAGTAAAAACTTCTCAATGAAATATTGCACTATCAATAGGCTTATTACTATATATATATATATATATATATATATATATATATATACACACACATAAATAGGGGGAGAGAGAGAGAGAGAGAGAGTTTTGTGTGTGTGTCTACATATATGTATCTCCACCCATTAATAAACATATATTCATATAGATGATACTAGATTGCCAAAGCTGTGGAAGAAACTTCTCAACTTTCTTTTTACTAAAACTACTGTAAGAAATCTTAACTATTGAGTCTATGTGCACTATCATTTTTGTCAATGAACCAAATCATCTCACATACATGGTACTTTATTTCCCTCACTTTTTTCATTATCTTAACCTCTTAATACCTCCGATCAAAGAGGGCATCATATTTCTAATGGACGGATGGATTTAAGCCTTAGAATCAACTACATCTCCATGCACTGATATTTTGTGAATCCACTCTTGATTGTTACCTATATTATGAAAGTGAAAGTGTGCATTCGTTTAGTCAAGAAGATTTATCTTTATCATGCACTTCCATAGCTAAGATTCCTTTCTGAATATTTAAATTAAAAGAATGTTTGAGAAGCGAATCTTCTTTTAATATTAGTGACTTATTAGTGAATGTAAAAAGAGGACCAATTTGTTTGGTGTACCAATTTGCATAAGTAGTTGGATCTTTATAGTGCATTTCATATGCATACATCCTATTGCCTATGACATGGGCTTCAATGGGTTTAATCTTAATCCCTAGTCGTTCAACTATGGATAATTTAATGGAATTAACTATTGTAACTATGCTAATCATAATGTTAAAAAATATTATGTTTTCCCCAATTTTCTTTATTTGATTTATTCTATTGCCTAAGCTTGATCTTCTTCTTTAATTTCTTGTTCTTCTTGCTTTTCATTGTTCACTTTTATTATTTGTTCTAGAATTTCTTTAGGAAGAGATTACATAGCAATGCAAAAAATTTTATCCTTTTGTGTCACCTATATATACACGTTTTGGTTCACTTGTATAAACACCTCAAAGTTTGCCACAAGTCTAATACAGCTCGACAAGGTGTTTTTGTTCAACTTTTTGAGATACAATCATTTTTTTGGCATTAGGGTATTTAGTCACTAGTTGTCGTTGAAAGCAATGATGTACTCCATATGTTGGCTTTGGATGATAACTAATTATAGATTGTGGGCACATATGATACATCATGTGTTGGTAGCAAAAGGGCTATGGAACATTCTATTGGGTGTTGAAAAACATCCTACTACACCTATAAATATGGTTATTGAAGGTGATGTAAATGGCAATGAAGATGATTATCTTAAATTTCCTAGTTGTGGTGCAGTTTTTGCTACACCTACTATAAAGAAACTTTGTTGGATGGAAAAGATCCTCATGAATATGCATTGATAGCTTTGTCTATCAAAGATGGCATTATCCCTCACATTTGCTCTTGCAAGACAACAGAGGATGCTTGGGTTACACTTACAACTTTATACAAAGGATGCTCATATTGTTTACCAAAAAAATACTCATAGAGTGAGCATATAAATGAAGGATATTTAATGGAGAGTCTTTTAAAAAATATCAAAGATTTAAAGTAGCAGTTGATTTCTGTTGATGAGATCTTGTCTGATAGTTCACTTATGGAGACTGTTCTTAACAATCTTCCATATTAATGTTAGAGTTTTGTTTTTACTTTTTGAGTGATGATGAAAGTCAATCCAAAGTCCTTAACATAACATTTAAGGACTTAGTCTCTATTTTGTTTTAGAAGCATCAATTTAGGCAGAACATGTCAACTATGTGACATGCAGATCAATCTTTCTTAGCTAGTCAAAAGGAAAAGGTAAATAGATATAACCTACTAGTAATAAAAAATCTACTGCTAATGCTGCACAATCAAAGAAGGAAGAACAAGATGGTAAGAAAATAGAAAAGCAAATACAGTTTTGCAAGTACTATAAGGAAAATGATCATGTCATAAACAGTTCTCCTATACAAGCTACAAAAGAAGCAAGGAAGAAAAAGGATTGAATGGTTCTTGGAGATCTTTCTACACCTAAACTTGACAGTGTGCTAATCTTGTTTAGAATAAAGAATGGATGTTTACTACTATTTGCATCTATGATTCATCTTCTCATGGGTCTTGTATGTGTGAGAGTAGGGCAACCAAGCGTATTACCTTGGCACACAATTTCTTTAGTTCACTTGAGCTTCCCTCTATAGGGAATTTTATCACATGTGCTAAAAAATCCTCTTATTCTATAATGGAAGTTTGTAAGATCACTGTGACAAATGTTAATGGAAGTCCTTTAACGCACAATCACAAGCTACCAATTACTCAAGAATAGTAGAAAAGAGAAAAGGAAAAACTTGCATAGGACAAAAGCAAATCTAACATGGTAGAGTAGACAAGATGTGATGCAGAGAAGGAGAAGATTTGGTATTATGGATTTCAATCATCTACAATAGCTCTTGCTAAATACATTCTTGATGAAGCTCCCATCTCTTGACCACCCTCGAGCTACCACAATCTCATTCACACTCACCGTCAATCTCACTCTTACTAACAATCTCACTCTCAATCACAATCACAAGGTGATTGTTTGATTTTCAGCTTCCTCTTGCATGAGACAGTAATCTCTTCTACCTCCTTAAGGAAGTGTGTGATCCATCAAATTTAGCAAAAGTCAGAGCTCCCCATGTTGCATGTGGAACTTTTGTAAAAGCATGTGTTTTAGTGGTTTGTTGCTCTCTTTTGCAAGAACCATCAAAAGTAGAAGAAAACGGAATGAGATTACATCTATCAACATCCACAAAATGCATGAGAACACATATGTATCAAATCATGAATTCGAATAATAATGGAGAAGCCCACTTTTTTTAAGTGTTAGAAAAATCCACACTTTTCTCATCCCGCTAACTCAAAAAAAGTGCAAAACTCCAGGTGTCCTATCGGCCCAAACTTGAGGTACCTTGTGGACATACCTATGAAGGTTGTATTTTGGGGAAAGTGTAGTGTTTTTCTTCCCAAAAGATGGTTCAATTTGAGCTGTTCATGAATTGTAGCTTCTTCGAAGTGATGTTTGTGGTCCTACACAAACATTTTCACTTGGGAATTATCTATACTTTGTGAATTTTACTGATGAATTTTCCAAGCATGCGTGGGTCTATCTATTCAAAGCAAATTCCAAAGTGTTTATGTGGTTTAAAAAGTTCCTAGCTACAATTGAAAATCTACCAATGTGTAAATTAGGCACTCTCCATTTTGATCGGGGGGGGAGGGGGATACATGTCTTCTAATTTTAATGCATTTTTGGTTAAGTGTGCGATAAAACATCATTGTAGAATGCCATATACACATCAACAAAATGGAGTTGCTGCAATAAAGAGTAGAACTCTCATGGAAATAACGAGGTATGCGATGAAATGTCAAACTTTACCACATGACTCTTGGCTTGAGGTTGTTACATTATGCAAATGGGTGTCTGTTGGAAGCAGTCAGAGGCACAGACGACGCGGAAGCATGTAACAACGGAGCAGGGAGCCAGTCGGATCATTTTTTCAAACACCCAACAGTGATTTTCATCACTCTTGTAACATATGTAATATAGACAAAATCCCATTTTCTAATTCATAGCTCCATTTTGTGCAAGCCGAGGAGTCCTCGAGCTTGAGGAGCTTAGGTAGATTGCTCGTACCAATTTTCGTTATTTTTAGACATCGTTTACCCTTCCAAATAGCCTCTAGGACCTATTTTTTAACTAGGCCGGTCATTAGATGTGAAACCGGTCAAAACTAGTCTAGAAACTATAAAAAGAGCTAGAGAGCTCATTTTTGAGGTGGATTCATTTTGGTTAGTGTGAGCCTAGAGCTAGTTTGAGCTTGTAAGAGTGTTCTTGAGTAATAGAAGTGATTTCTCACCTTCCATTGTGTCTTGCTTGTCTCTTCGTAGTGTGTGTGTATGTGTGTGTGCATTTCTATGCTTCTCACCTTCACTCTCACTTCATCTCACATTCACGATCTTCATATCACTCCTATCTCTTCCGCGGATTGACATTAAGGAGGTGGAGCTTCTTAACGTGGTTCTCACCATTGTGCTAGAGCAACACCAAATTTGGCGCCGTTGCCGGGGATCGAGTCTAGGACGAATGTGTGATGGTAAGAGTATAGCAAGAAGTGGCGTTGGAAGGTAAAAATTTCAGTTTTTGTTGTTGTTTTTACTTAGTTTTTAGTGTTTTTCACTCCCCCCACACTCCATCTTCATCACCGCATCATCATCTTCATCTCCAAAAAAATCAGAAAATTTACCATATCCACCCATTCACCTCATTTCCCCTCATTTGTGCATGCGAGAGAGCGAGAGAGAGTTTTTGTGCTTGTGTGTACCTCTGTTTTCTTGAGTTTTCTTGCAGGTACGGTGATCCAGAGCATCAGGAAAGCTTGGGAAAGGTAAAATTTCACTCTCTGTCCAAGATCTGCCGAGTGTGGCGGACCATCGCGATGGTCCGCAACCTTCGGAATTTTTGGTAGGCGACCACACCACGAGGTAGGCGATCCTTGTGCAACCACGAATCCACAGGCGCATCTCAGAAAATCACGTTTTGGTGGACCATCGCGATTGGCTCAGACCATCGCGATTGTGTCGCACCATCGCGATAGGCTCACGCCATCGCGACGGCTCGGCCGGACCATCGCGACGGTCTCGGACCATCGCGACGGTTCATTTGAGCCATCGCGACAGTCCACTCGGACCATCGCGATTGTCCAGTTGACCTTGGGCCATCGCGATTGGCTCATGCCATCGCACTTGTGACCATCGCGACGGTTCACTTCGGACCATCGCGATTGTCCCCCGTTGACCGTTGACTTGTGCCATCGCGATTGTCCGCTTGATCGAGCCATCGCGACGGTTCAAATCTTACGCCATCGCGATTGTCCATCTTCGCGCCATCGCGACGGTTCGCTTCGGACCATCGCGATTGCCCAACTTTGACCGTTGACCCAAGACCATCGCGATTGTCCGCCTGTTCACGCCATCGCGACGGTTCAATTTTTCGGGCCATCGCGACGGCTCGACTTCACGCCATCGCGACGGTTCAATTTTTCGGGCCATCGCGACGGCTCGACTTCACGCCATCGCGACGGTTCACCATTTCGGGCCATCGCGACGGTCCCAGACCATCGCGATTGTCTCAGACCATCGCGATTGTCCACCCCAAACGCAAATTTTAGGGTTTCATTTTTTGGCCAATTTTGGGGCAATTTTTGAGAAATTTTTGGACCATTAGACTCATAAGAGACCCCTTAGCCTATATTTGAAGGAAAATCTGATTGTCAGTTTTTACCCCCCAGGGCCTGAACGCTCATAACTTTTTCATACGAAGTCCGTTTTTTGAGCTTAATAGCTCGTTAGAAAGCTCGTGACGAGTACTACGTGACCTCAACTGATTTTTTTCATAAAGAATACATCTAATTTTGGATAAGCTATTTTTGAGGTTCACTCAGTTTGGGACTAGGAAGCCAGGGGGTACACATTGAAAATTTGGGCAAAAAGAGGAAGGGACTTAAAAGGTGTATATACTCAAGTGTTTGATCATCCCGTGAATTGGTCTAATATTGGAATTTTCCAGGTCTAGCAAAGGCAATCAAAGGCAAGCAAGCAAGGCAGTGAAGACAGCAGAGCTTGGGAAGCGCAGCTTCTTGGGCAACAGGGCATCAGAGCAACAGAAAAGCCGACTCGAGGTTGGAAGATTACTCAACCCCCTCAGTCAATTCTTAGCTTAGGATAAACGTTAGCATTGTGGATTTAAAACGATAGGAATGCCTCAAGTTCAAGATACTTAATTCTTTCAAGTCCAAGACTAAAGTAAAGGTGTGACGCGAAAACCTAAAGGAAAGAACCTAAGTCTGACGGAACGAGAACTCAAAATTGTAACGGAAAGTCGAATTCCTGGCGCATACATTAAGACAAGAATTTAACGACCTTTAAAAAGAAACAAAAAGTAATAACAAAGAATCAGTGGCGATCTAAGTGTGTACTTGAGTGAGCAAGGGAGAAAATTAATGAACCTTAGATCGGGCAAACATATAGGTAAGTCAGACAGACGAAGCCTTAGATCATCAGAGGCGAGTGTAAGAACTACTGCTCGATCGTGGGCTCAGCAATTGAATACTAGTTACCCTTACGAGGGCTCAGACACCAGTGGCTCAGAAATGGCATTTAGCACAGAAAGACCAGAACTAGGGTCAAATGTGGCATACTTAGAAAAACCAGAAGGACCCTATAGGACCCAATTAGAGTTTCTCCGAACCAACCGATTAGGTGCTCGCATCTATGAGGATGGTTTGCAGAGGCAAGTGGTGCAAATGCACAACCCTGATCAACCTATTGGATTGGAACGTCCAGTGGTGAAATTCGAGAGAGACACGTACATAGACAAGGAAGGAACGATGTACATCTTAAGTACGAAGCCAAACAATACGAACGAATTTGGCACAATTCAATTAGAGACGGAAGCGAAATTTCAAGGAAAAGAACCGTTAGAAGAACCTAGAACTCCTAGAGGGAAATCCGTATTAACAAGAGTACTCATCCCAGAGTGGATCCCTCAAGACAACAGGAGCATCGAGTTGTTTTTAAATAAAGAGACGGATGAAGCCTTTTGGAGGTACAGAAAGGAACATCCTAGTGAAGTAGGTATCATCACAATCTATGAGTTCAAGGACCCGGATACACCTGGAAAGGTCGTATACCTGGACGAGACATCAGAAAGAGTCTTTGTGGTGCCTGACCACGCTAGAAGCACGTACACATGGAGAGGTGAATTGGTATTCCCTCCATCTAGAATGAACATGAATACAAGTCAACAAGGGGCTGGAACATCATCAGCCTTTGGAAATCAAAGAGAAAAGAATAAAGAAAGACCCGAAGTAAGCTTCACTCATCCCGTAGGAAGAGATAGAACAACCACGGATAGACAAAGAGATCATGGAATACCAGGTGGTAGAGATGATTTTCCTCTACCTAGACCACGTGAACACACAAGAATGTTGAGACCCACACAGTTAGTGAAATCCATGAAAAATTATTTTGATGGGACAGGAGATCCCTATGATCATGTCGCAGAATTCAAGCAAGTACTAAGAGCAGAACAAGTCGAAGACATGTTTACGCAATACAACGCATTTGGACTAACGTTAAAGAATACCGCTTTAACTTGGTTCCAACCTTTGCAACAAAGGCAATTTAGAGATATCCATCACCTTTTAGAGTCATTCATCACTGAATTCTCTAAAAGTGGGATTAGACATGACACGTCGTCGTTGATTCATAGCTTTAAACAGACCCCTCAAGAAACAGTTAGACTCGCAGGACGTAGGTTTAGACAGTATGTTGAACGATGTCCAATGCAAGAGCTACCCTCACAAGCCAAGCAAGTGTCATTGTTCCTAGATGGCTTGTTGAGCGCTAAACTACGCTCCTATGTGTACTTAAAAGAACCAAGAACGCTAGAGCAATGTGTAAGAATTTGCATAGACATTGAGGACAACTTAGGAGACGAGTTGGAACTCTCAAAGGTCTATAAGGACTCAGACTGTTCATCTCTAGCATCCACGAAATTGTCTAGCTCGATAGAGGACCTAGCGGAGAAAGTGGCCCAGAAACTAGGAGTTTCTAGTAAAACTAGGGAGCTTACAAACAAGCGCTGTTACACCTGTGGTGGTGATCATATGGCAAATGTGTGTCCCAATGCACCACAACCACAAGCCAATCCTAGTGGCCAATACTGTACAATTGAAAGAAGATACACGAATCATACGGCTCAGGACTGCCCATACAACAAACAGACCGTAAGACAGAACTACCCGCAAGCATACCAGCAGCCAGGTAGGTATCAAGGCCATTACAATGCTCAGCCTTATTACTTTAGGCCTCCTCAGAACTACCCATACCAGGCTCAACAGAGACCTCAACCTGTCTTAGCTCAACAGCCACCACCACCAGCGAATGTTATCTCAGTCAAATATGCTGCTACAGAAGAGAACCTAAGTAGGGCCTTAGTGCCTTCGTCACCCTTGATCATAGAAAGTGACGCGAACTCAAACAGTTTTGACTCTACCCATGTAACTAGTCCACCCGCATATTACACCGAGTCACTAGAACACGGGGAGACATATCATTATGATAGTCCACCAGTGGAACCTAGTTGGGAGCCCGACTATGCTCATTTGATGTACACAAACCCAAACCCACGGCCCCAATTGAGACAACAGAGACCACAGGGCCCTAGAGGACCATGCTTTAGGTGCCAAGGAGATCATTTTATAAAGGATTGTCCACATCCTCCCATAGCAGGGCAATCACAGTACTATAACATCCAAGGCTTTTGTGCCGATTGTGGCAAAGAGCATATAATCAAAGATTGTCCTAAGAACCCAGTTAATGCTTCGAATGTGACACCAATCAATGTGATAGGTATTGTGAATAACGCAGATGGATCCAACCTTACATACGTGCCTATCCAAGCTATCACTAGAGCCCAAGCGCTCTTACAGAACCAAAAGCTTAATCAAGAGAAAGTAGCCGGAACCAGTGAAGTTGCAGAATCTAGCAGTAAAAAGACAAAATCTTGGAAAGATTCTAGAGAAAGAATTAAGAGAAAATGGAGTAAAAAGATAACTGAGTTGGAAGGAAGTTTAAAGGAATCTAGAGCCAAAATCCAGGAATTAAGCTCGCAGGAATTGAATCAAGAGAATCCAGCTCAGACATCAGGATCAGTGTTAGCGGAACCCATACCAGAGAATCTAGACATGATGTTTCGTGCATATCAGGCTAGATTAAAAGAGGGACCTCAAGTAGCTGAAATGAGTAAGAACTACCCTCGAGCTGATCTGGAAATTGAGAGAACTAAACTTTGCATGAAGATGGTAGAACTAGCACAAGCTTTGTTCGAAGCCTCTAGATATCTTAATTGGAATAACATGGCAAAACCGGAGTTACACTTTCAAGGACTCATGGAGAGGCTAGAATACTTGATAGAGAGCAAAGAGAAAAAAGGTCAGCATAGAAACCCTATTGTCCCAGAGACACAGGAAAGGAATGCACCATCCCTGTCTCAAGTACCCAATACAGAAAGTCAAGACAATTTGTCTTCTATACATAGGTACTCACATGAATTTTTGAGAGAGATCCAAGAAGAGAAATGGAGAAAAGAACAAGGAACTCATCCTCCTATTCAAGAAATAGATGATTTGCAGGAGCAATTCCCCCAAGACATTCCCTCTATATATGATGATGTAGAGGAAGAACAACTGAGTGAACACACAGGCTTTGAATCTAATTCTTTACAAGAATTACCTCAGTTCACCGGACCCTGGGAAGCAAAGTCTATTAATATGAGAGCACCCACGATAATAGTGAGGAATGAAGAATCAGTGATCCCTAGGAACACGGAAGTGATCAAGAACACTAAGGTACAATGTAACCTCACTCTAGAGGAGTTGTTAAAGGTAAAACCAGAATTGTGGAAACATGTAGCAAATCAATTCCCCGAGCTCGCTACTACTCCCTCACAAATAGGATCACATAATAAGGTACCAGAGATACCAGTGGAAAAGATTGGAGATGTGAGCGAAGGAGAGGAAGGTAACACTTATCTTCCAATAACCCATCAGGGCTACACCACGAAAGCCATCTTAGATTCAGGAGCCGGAGTAGCCATCGCTACTACCGCTTTATGGAAACGTTGGGGTAAGCCAGCACTCAAACCTACCAGAATGAAGCTACAAATGGCTGACGGACACATAGAAAAACCATTAGGCTTACTAGAAGGAATATCTCTCACCACTTGTGGTGTAGAATTTGAGCATACCTTCGCCATTTGTGATTTTAGTAAAAATCATGCTTATGAGATGATATTGGGACGACCATTCATGCGTCAGTTGCAAATTGTGCAAGATTGGGGAACTAATTCGTTGTACTTGCAACATTTAGGAGTGACCACTAAAGTCAATCTTAAAGACTATTCACACAGAGACGTGCCCCCAATACAATGGAATACCATCCATAAGACACAAGTAGAAACAGAGTCCGTGCACTCATTAGAATCAGATCCTTCTTGGTTGCATGAGGATACTCATTTATGGATGTGTAAAGTTGCAAAACAAGAGGAAGAAAGATTAGAAGCAAGGACCTTAGGTGCAGAACAACATCAACGAACCCTTCAAGATCCAGCTTACGCACCTGTAGTATTCCCTGACGAAGAGTTTGAACCCCATGGTTGGGCAGAAATCCTAGCAACCATGGATGTAGCCATCAATGAAGAACAATGGACACCCCACTGTGATGAGGATGGCTATGACATTTCCGTTTTCAAGATAGAACCAATCATGTGCGATGCAATTTTAGAAGAATGTGAACCCAACACTGATGCATTTGAGGATGCAAGCAATTTTGATTTAGAATCAATTATCATGGACCCACCCTTTGCATCAGAGGAAGAATATTTTTACGAAGTAGAGACTCACCCTCAGAGACACGAGGAAGTTATGAATGACGTGAAATTAGCCACGGGAGTGACTACTAAGAGTGAAGGCAAGAAAAGAAAGAAGAAAGAAACCATGACAGAAAAAGAAGAATCTTTATTTGAAGTACCCGAGAATTTCAAGAAATATGAAATTGAAGATCGAAGAATCATGGTACGAATGCCCAATAGAAAGGCGAATGACGGACAAGTATATGATAACCGAGAGAAAACCAAGAAAATAATAGTAGCCATAGAAGGAGAAGAAGAAAAATGTACATACATAGGGCATGATTTGACAGCTGACGAAGAAGAAGAGCTAGTTGCCCTATTGCGCGAATATAGAGATGTGTTTGCTTGGAGTTACAAAGACCTGAAAGGAGTAGATCCAGATATATGCTCTCATAGAATCCCTATGACTCCAGAGGCGAAACCTACGAAACAGAAACCTTACACGTACAATGATAACTATGCTGCAAAGATTAAAGAGGAGATAGATCGCTTGATAGAAGCAGGATTCATTTATGAAATTGAGCATACCGAATGGGTATCCCCCATTGTGGTAGTGCCCAAGAAGAATGGGAAATTGCGTGTGTGTATTAACCTTAAAAAAGTTAATGCCGCCACGATTAGAGACAGTTATCCTCTTCCTATCACAGAACATCTATTGGAAAGAGTCGCGGGCAAGGAAGTTTACAGCTTTCTTGATGGATTTTCGGGCTATAATCAAGTAGCCATTGCTCCAGAACATCAACACAAGACGGCTTTTGCCACTGAATGGGGCATATTTGCATTTCGTGTAATGCCATTTGGCTTAACAAATGCACCCGCCACTTTCCAGCGACTCATGTGTCACGTTTTTAAGGAATTCTTACGCAAGAGTTTGGAAGTTTATGTCGATGACATATGTGCTCATTCTAATGTAAGACAGACACATATCCCAGAGTTAAGGCAAATATTTGACAAATGTCGAGAATATCAGGTTTGCTTGAACCCAGAAAAATGCGTTTTCATGGTCAGGCAAGGTAAAATTCTAGGACACATTGTGTCGAAAAATGGAATCTCTACGGATGAAGAAAAGGTGAAGGTAATTGCAGAATTACCCAGACCAACTAATGTGAAAGAGGTACAGGCATTTATGGGCCATTGCGGCTATTATAGGAGATTCATACACATGTATGCAATCATAGCCAAGCCATTGTACTCTCTTTTAACTAATTTCGAATGGACAGAAGAATGTGAGAATTCATTCAATGAACTTAAACGACGTTTGTGCTCAGCACCTATATTGACAACCCCAGATTGGAATAAGCCATTCCATGTACATGTGGATGCATCCAATTACGCCATAGGATGTGTGTTAGCACAACCCACGAGTGAAGGTAACATCGATCTCCCCATAGCTTACGCGAGCAGACAATTAAACGCAGCAGAAAGAAATTACACCACGACGGAATGAGAAGGATTAGGGATGATCTACGCAGTAAAGAAGTTTAGACACTACTTGTTGGCCAACAAATTCAAGTTCTTTACAGATCATCAAGCCCTATTGTACCTAGTCAACAAACCATGTAACACGGGACGATTGATACGTTGGTTTCTATTACTCATGGAGTACGATTTTGAAGTGGTAGTCAGGAAAGGAAAGACACATCTTAGAGCTGACCACCTTTCAAGATTAACATCAGGAGAAGCTCCTCAAGGAGTAATGGATGATCTACCAGATGCATATTTGTTTAATCTTGAGATAGCACCAGAATGGGCTAAGCCTATAGTCCCTATTCTCACTTATGGACCCAAGAATCCTAGGTTAAAGATCAAAGAAGGAGAGATTACCAAATCTCAGAGATACCAAATCTTAGCAGGAAGCATATATAAACAGGATAATCAAAAGATTCTTGCTTGTTGTGTAGATGAATCAGAACATGCAAATTGGTTGCAATTAGCACACATAGGTGCATTAAAGCAACATCATTCAAAACATCGAACATTACAGACTCTGCATAGACTAGGAGTATATTGGCCTTCAATGGAAGCAGATGTCTACAAGTTGTGTAAAGAGTGCTATGTTTGTTGTGGAAGACCACCAGTAGAGCATGCGACATTATATCACGTGTCTCTCACACCAGACTGGAGTGAACCTTTAGTGACATACTTGAGGACGAAAACCTTCCCTCAAGGCATGACCTTAGCTCGACAACGCAGTCTAGAGCAGGAAGCTCAAGATTATTCACTTATTGGCGATAATCTATACAAAAGAGGACGAGATGGATATCTAAGACAATGTGTTCATGAAAGCGATTATCTGAGCATACTAGAGACTGCACACCAAGGTGTTGCAGGAGGTCATTTTGGACCTGATAGGATAATCAAAGCCATCCTCTTCGCAGGATTATGGTGGCCCACTCTTCACATGGATGCTCATACCTATGTAAAGAGATGTGATGTGTGCCAAAGAACTCAGTTTCCTACTCGCAGAGATGAAATGCCATTGAAACCCATGATGGGCGGACGTGCATTTTCTAAGTGGGGTATAGACTTTGTAGGACCCATTAACCCCCCTGCAAAAGGTACACATGCGGAATACATTATTGTTGCCACAGATTATCTTACGAAATGGGTAGAGGCAAAAGCCACAAAAAAGAATGATGCACACACAACTGCAAAATTCTTATTTGAAAATGTCTTCACAAGATATGGATTACCTATTGAGTTAGTGAGCGATCGAGGAACTCACTTTCTAAACCAAGTCATTGAATATTTGTTACAGGATTTTATGGTGATTCACAAGAAATCTGCACCATATCATCCTCAAGCCAATGGTCAGGCTGAAAGCACTAACAAGATACTTTGTAACGTACTGACGAAACTCGTGAACAACAAACGTTCAGATTGGGACAAACAGTTACACCACGCTGTTTGGGCATATCGAGTGGCCTACAAGACCGTACTCAATGCAACTCCCTTTCAGATGGTTTTTGGTCAGAATGCTGTGCTTCCTTTGGACTTCTTGATACCGACCCTTAAGGTTGCACAAGAACATCAGTGGACCGGCCATGAATTATCAACAAGAATAATGGACTTGGAACGATTAGGAGAAACCAGGCTAAAGGCAGCAGCAGGAATATATGCAGCGAAGAAGCGACAGAAAGCATATTTTGACGCACATGTGAAGGATAAAGGCCTAAAAGAAGGAGATTTAGTTCTAGTATATACGCTGAAACAACACGCACGGAAGTTAGAAAAGCGAGGTTATGGACCTATGATCATTAACAGACTCTCGACAAGTGGAGCAGTACAGTTAGCCACCTTAGAAGGAAACATAATGCCTAATTATATTAGTGGCTGTAGAGTCAGGTTATATCAGGAACCTCTTACGGAGGATATGCTTAGACGACTCACGTTGGCAAAGAAGCGTAAGGAGGAAGAAAATAGAATACGAGCGGAAGCTCAGGCTGAAGCAATAGAACGCATTAAGCGCATGAAGTTAAGAAGACAAGGACTAGGGAGAGAACATTATAACTATCTGGAAACAACACCCAGATATCCCATGGCCATGTGTCAAGTAAAGTCAACCACTCATCCTAGTATAGTGGACAGGAGACCATTCATTACAGTTAGGCTAGAGCACGGTAATCCTTGCCAAGAGCTCAGGGCTTTAATTGATTCAGGTGCTGCGACTAGTGTGATTAGATGGTCCCACTATAAGGATTCAGGAATAGAAATGCGGCCAATTGAGGCATACCTCATAGGGCTAGGAGGCATGGAAACCCCTTGCATGGGTGAAGTGGACCTTCCTATCCGCATTAAGGATGTGACCATGACAGCGAAGCTACTAGTGTGCCATGATGACGACCTGATAGAACCCCTAATCCTTGGCCAAGATTGGCTATACGATCACTCAGTGGACCTAAATCTTAGACAAGGCTCCTTACAAATTGGAACCTTAGAACAGAAGCGAGTGATACCGCTTGACTTCCCTATTGGCATTCCGACTGAGGTTTGTAACCCTAGACCCTATGAAATACACGCGACGGAAGGCCCGAAGATCTTTAATCAGCTCAGTCACGTTACGTCTACACCAACCCACTCGGGATTGGCCATGGACAGTTGTCTATCAGAAGGACGACAGGAGATCTTCCCTGGGACTTCCTGCAAACTAGAAGCGGCAGCTACCCAACCGCTAGGTCAGGTGGGCTGCATCAGCGGCCAAATGAGCACGACACCCTGCGGTGCTCATCCTTCCAAACTTGCTGCGGGCTGGCCTAGATTAAAGATAACGAACGAATCACTTCCTAATGGGCAGGTCACGCAAGTGGGATCTCCCTTCTTTTCCAAAGCAGAGTGTCCAAAGGACCTCTCAAACTCAACCACGAAGGAGTCGACCACAACAGAGGAACCAAGATCGACGACACCACCAGATAAGGCAAAGACGGCAGCAGTATCAACATCATAGAACAAGCGGCACGAGACAAATATGGGTGCCAAAAGGACAGCAACCACAGCCTATCAGCAACACTGCAGAAGAGAGCAGGACAAAGTTTCAACAAAAGCAGAGTCAGCAGACAAAGTCCTCTCGATCTTCTTCTACAAGCATCAATACTCGACAAATTTGGATCGCCAAGAAATATCTTACCCATAGACCCACACCCACGCAGATTTGGGTACCCAAACAATGTATTATATCTCAACCCTCAAGCCATGTATTATATACCCCTCAGAAACCTTTTCATCCTTCAAAACCACCAAACCCGATACCGCTTTTTGTTCCTCAGCAGAAACCCACCACCCACTCAAAGACTCTTTGGAAATGGATACCGAAGCCTGTCCAACCGTCTTCCCCTAACCCATTGTCTAACTACCCCCCGACTAACATACAACCTTGTGATAAATCACTAACCTTTAAACCTTGTATAAATTCACCCACCATCATCACACGTCACTCATAACCTAATCTCATCAAGGAATGTATGCATAATCTGAAACGTGTAGGTGTCTAGAGACCTGCACTAGTGCTGCAAGAAGCATTACATCCATCACATCACAGCACTTGGCTACACGGGTTACGCATCAGTTATGGAAAGGGATTGTGGTCTCACTTTATTGGGATCATAATTAATTTCCATGCTAATGTGTTAATCTTTTGTAGCAGATCTTTCTCATAGCGCACCAGTCATTATGCAAACCGACGAAGGACCATCAGGAGCAGGCCCCAGTGTAGCTGCGGTGCCCCTTAATGTGTTACGAGCAGAATCCCACCCGACTGCTCCACCGCCAGAATTCCAAGGATTTCCAAGGCCCATGCCAATCGATAACCCACCTATGGGCTACACAGAAAAGATACACCGTAACTCTCACTGGTTTCAAGGACTTGCAGGACCCTTGGCGGACGCAGCTTTTATATTTGAATCCAATTTGACGTTTGATGACCGCACTTGGGGAAAATACCAATTCTTCTCCAGAGAGTTCGAAGCCCTACAGAACACCCAGGACTTAACTCACGTTTGGGCCAGAGCCGGCTTCACGGAGTATTTCAGTGATCCTCTGCCCAAACCCGACTTTTACAGGTGTTATTATTTAATCACGACGTTGCGGGCCTCAGAGAATAAGGATATCCCAGGAACTTTTATTTTGCCCTCTTTAGTGCATGATCCACCTTACAAAAGGTTTTACCTCTCAAAGGATTTAATCAGAGCTGCCATCAAGATTCATGGCACCCACACGCCCACAGATCGAGAAAGATTAATTCCGGACCCTATGAAACGTGGGGATGTCACTAAGTGGGAGGAGATCTCAGCAATTACACCTGAGCTGTCAAAGCCGCTACGGATATGCATGCAACATTTTGCATTCCCCGCTCAGGACAGATTTACCATGCCACATAAGAGAATATGGTTTGGTTTGTACTTAGCATGTACGGGACCTCAAACGGTTGATCTGGCGAGCTGGATCATTGATCAAATGTATTTGGCACAACACAGATGGGAACGAAAGAAAGTGCTTAATGGATGTTGTGCGCTGACAAGAATTGTTTATATGTGCTTGGCTTATGACTTGCCAATTGAACGTGCATTAACAGGAGAAGAGCTGAAGGCATTCAAAGGAACGACGAAGAAAGCCAGGAAGCCCAGCAGAACACGGGCAGGTAAGCGTATGAGAGGCACCATTCCTTGCCTTCAAGTGCCAGGGTCACCATCACCACAACCCTCCCCAGCACAATCACCGACAGAAGCCGCTCCCACAGTGCAACCTATTCGCATAAGGTTGTCTAGACCAGTGGTCACGGAGGGCACTACTAGTACCGTTGCACCTCCGGCAGTTGCAACCACAGAACCCACCACCACGACAGCAGAAGCTCCCACCACTATTGGTGCGGAAGCCTTTTCTTTCCCATTATCACACATGGAGGCAGAACCAATAAACACAACATTCGATTTTGAGATGTCGGATGCATTCTCAAATGAGTTCCAGTTTTCAGAAGGACAGTTCTTTTCTCAAGAATATGAAAGACCTAGCTACCCTGCCACACCTAGGGATCAGCCACAGGGACAGGTCGTATCCAGCTCTGATGATGAAAGAACAGCCACAGATGACGATGAAGGTGATGACGAAGCCAGCCAGGGCACTCACGATTCCCAAGAGCAAGAGCATGAGCAGACAGATGGCCAAGGCCCACAAACGGACACACATGGTGATACAAGTACCCATGAAGAGGAAACTTACGAAGCGGCAGCGTACACACTGGCAATTAAAAAGCTGTATAGAACTATGGAAAAAGTTTGGGCACGCAGAAAAATGACCGAGGAAGAGAGTCAAGCCATAATAGAACAGGAACTGGTCACAGGCGGATTCGAAGACGCATACATCAAAGGATTCCGCGAGTTAGTCAAATCGGTAGGCTCCAACGAAGCACTCAGGTATTTGCAAAGAAAGCCACTACCACAATTTGATCCCCGCAGAATACGACTCCTTTCAAAGCCCGGCGAATACATTCGTGTACCAACCGGAGGACGATCTTTTGAACAAGCCAAGGAAGCACGCCTCATCCCCGAAGGTTCTTTGGCCGGAGAAACCATCTTGGTAGATTCCCCACCCCGCGCTACAACTATAGATACCGCAGTAGTCACTGAAGTACCGGCCACACCAACCGCTCCCCCATCACCGCCTGTCCATCCAGCCTCCCCTCTTCGCCCTCCTTCCCCCAGACCAACATCTTCTTTTGTCGGTGGCGTAGCAGAAACCGTCTTTACGACCATTCAACCCACCATTCCTATACCCATTAGACCTAGTATACCCCCTCACACGTCCACCTTTCCATTTAACCCATTCCTCCATCCGGCTTTTCAACCCTCCCCCACAACTCCACGACCCCTTTTCCCATTTCCACCGCCATTAACCTTCTCCCCCGTCTCACCTTCCCGACCCACTGTAACCCCTATGTCCCCTTTCCACCAAGCGGCTCCAGCCAGCCCCCCTGTAAATTATCCCTCAACCTTTGTAAATCCCGTATTTACACCAGCACCAGCACCCAGTGTAACACCCATATTCACGGTCACCGCACTAGACACGTCCACTGACATGGACATCTCACCAACCACTGCACCATCGCTCACTTCACTCACGGCACAAACATTCTTAGGCACATCACAATTTTCAACAATCACCACATCATCCACCTTCCCATCCCCATTCCCCGTTCCCATTGCATCCACACCAACTGCATCTTCATTTAGCACCCCGTTGATACTATCACCCATTGTAGATAATGCATTCCGACAAATGTTCATGTGTATGACACAAGTACGAGATGAATTCACATCTCTCGGCGATAATTATCAGCAGCTGCAGAGGACAACCAATGACTTACAGTCGCAGCTTAATTTATTGTCCATAGAGAATGCCTCCCTGAACACCCGCTACCAGGAATTACGCGAGGCATATCACAAATTAGAGCTAGAAAGAGAAGAAAAGACCAAGGAAGCCACTGCTGACTTGGATAATTTATTAAGAGCCCAGACAGTCCGCAATGCAACGTTAACACGAAACATGGGCTTACTAAGAAGACACCTAGCCGCAGCAAAAGAGGAGAACCAGAGACTCCAAGAACAGAATAGAGAGAATTTAGAAGCGGCATTGGACCATCCAGAACAACCATTAAGTCCTAGCAGATTCAAGGCAATCCCATCCGAATCGATGCGGATGTTGCTAGAGGATCACGTGAGACTGCTAGAGGACTATGATCGAATGAACGAAGAGCATCAGAAGTTAAAAGAAGATCACAAGCTACTACAGCTCAGAGAACCGGCACCACAACAAGTACAAGTAGCAGCAGAAGTACCTGAACCTGTGGACCCCTCTCCTGACCTCATAGAGGAACTCAACGCATTACGGGCCCAGGTAACCACCCTCCAATCACGCATAGATGTATACGAAGCACCACCACGGCCTGATTCCCCACCGGAGATCCCAGCTGACGACGAGAACATAACCATTCCGGTGGAGGAAACGTTTGAAGAAGCATACGAGCCCATACCCATCCCAGGCGGACAAGTCACGGCCGAAGGTCAGATGACGTACGAACTTCCGACCCCCGCATGGATGAAAACTGTTGAGGAAATAGGAACAACGCACTCAGCTAGAGTCGAGGCCCAGCTACATGCAATGGCCATGATCGAAGAAAGAATTTTGCAATCTCCCTACTTTGCTCAATTGGCCCCACGCAGGTACATATCTGGGCATGAACTTCAATACAAACCATACTTCATGCTAATGGCCGAATACCAGCTGGCCATAGAGAAGCAAACTGGCAAGAAGCCCTCACATGCAACTCAATTTGCGCCTGAAGACTTGCCACTGGATGCGCAACAAGGCACTATTTATCAACCAGATTGGCGTACACGTCTTTTACAAGAGTACCCTGAAATGATGAGCACATGGGTTAAGGCACCTTTACATTTAAAGTATAATCCGTGTTGGGGACCAGTGCCACGACGCCGCTCTTGGACTGCCTTCGCTATCAAAGTCCAAAACAATAAGCAGTGCCAAGACTGGTTGAACTACCCATATTTCAGGCCACCTACAGGACCACCGACAATTGGCTACATGATGGCAACGATTCGTCACTGGCTCCCTCGCTTGAGATATATGGACGATATAGCAGCGCATATGACTGTCAAGATATTTGACATGATGCAAATGATATTTAAAGTCTTCCGGCGCGTCAAAGCACCACATGTTAATACCCCGGGCTTTGAGCATGGCAACTTGGATCTCGCATATGACATGAGTACGACGCCATCGCTCCGGGTGTGTTACGCCTGGCATTGCAGAGTCAAGTACTTACCGGCGTGCTACAAGCAGACATTTGAAGAGATGTTCACCACCGGATTTTGGGAATACCACTCTGAAGTGTTCATCAGCAGGCCGACCCACTTATTGCACTTATTTGCCTGTGAACAGTTGGTATATTCCATGCATTACAGACTCCCACCATCCGAGGAACCACAACCAGTTAATTGGGAGAAACTCGAGGCTGATCTGGCCCGAGGCATTCGAGTATCTGAGCACACCCTCGCTCACGACCTCCTACAAAACTACATCCGGCAGACCGCACAACAAGGTTCTGTCAGGGACGACAGAAGCGAGAGGGAGGGGGGTGTTGGAAGCAGTCAGAGGCACAGACGACGCGGAAGCATGTAACAACGGAGCAGGGAGCCAGTCGGATCATTTTTTCAAACACCCAACAGTGATTTTCATCACTCTTGTAACATATGTAATATAGACAAAATCCCATTTTCTAATTCATAGCTCCATTTTGTGCAAGCCGAGGAGTCCTCGAGCTTGAGGAGCTTAGGTAGATTGCTCGTACCAATTTTCGTTATTTTTAGACATCGTTTACCCTTCCAAATAGCCTCTAGGACCTATTTTTTAACTAGGCCGGTCATTAGATGTGAAACCGGTCAAAACTAGTCTAGAAACTATAAAAAGAGCTAGAGAGCTCATTTTTGAGGTGGATTCATTTTGGTTAGTGTGAGCCTAGAGCTAGTTTGAGCTTGTAAGAGTGTTCTTGAGTAATAGAAGTGATTTCTCACCTTCCATTGTGTCTTGCTTGTCTCTTCGTAGTGTGTGTGTATGTGTGTGTGCATTTCTATGCTTCTCACCTTCACTCTCACTTCATCTCACATTCACGATCTTCATATCACTCCTATCTCTTCCGCGGATTGACATTAAGGAGGTGGAGCTTCTTAACGTGGTTCTCACCATTGTGCTAGAGCAACAGTGTCCCACCAAAGCACTATATTCAATCACTCCATATAATGCTGCGCATGCTCACACTATATTCAACCATTCCTTGTAAACATGTCTCGCAAGGAAATATTTTGCACAAAATGCAGCGTTCTCCTTCCGAAAGGATGGTTCAATTCAAGCTATTCATAAATTGCAACTTGTTGATAGTGATGTATGTGGTCCTATGCAAACACCTTAATTTGGGAACTACCTAAACTTTTTGAATTTTATTGATGAATTCTCTAACCATGCATGGAAGTATGCATTGAAAGTGAATTTCAAAGTTTTTATGTGCTTTAAGAAGTTTCGGGTTACGACTAAAACCTGCCAATGTATAAATTAGGGGCATCCTATTCTGATTGAAAGGGAGAATACATGTCTACTAATTTTAATGCATTTTGGTTGAGTGTGGGATAAAAACTCATCACAAAATGCCATATACACCTAAACAAAATGGATTTATTGAAATAAAGAACAAAACTCTAATGGAATCGATGAGGTATATGATCAACAATCAAGATTTACCACATAGCTTCTGCCTTGAGGCTATTACATTGTGTAACATATGTACGCAGCAGGTGTCCCACTAAAGCACTATATTCAATCACTCCATATGAGGCTTGGCATGGTCACACAATATTAAACCACTCCTTGTAATCATGTTTGAAAATGTTTTATTTTGCACAAAATGCAATATTCTCATTCCCAAAAGATGGTTCAATTCGAGGTAGCACATGGTTGTGAGAACATTCCAATTGCGACTTCCTTAAATGGTAAGCATGTACATGATGTACTTCTCATCGTTGTTGTATATGTTGATGACATGCTGCTCACTAGTCCTAATGAGAAGCATATTGGTGAGTTTAAGGCTGATTTCCATGCCTTTTGAGATGCCAAATTTGGGGCATTTGCATCATTATTTAAGCATTCTGTTTATGCAAGTTCATGAGGGGATCTCTTTGTATCATAAAAAATACATTGACTCATTATTGCATTGTTTTAACCTTGAAAATTACCAACCTTTCACTACAAGAAATAGGGGGGCATAGCGACGCCCCCGAATTGGAAAAAGAACGAACACTGTCGCTTATGCGACGCAAGCGTGGTGTTTTCGAGAATTTTTTTTTTCGGGCATTCATCGCATAAGCGATGCTTGCGTCACTTATGCGACACTAAATTAGTGGAGCGCAAATACCGTCGCTAACTAGTGACGTTATTTGCGATGTTGG
>CM035417.1:115951905-116004405 GCA_020310875.1 Ceratopteris richardii | reverse complement strand
ATACACACATAATGATGCATACACACACATACACATGCATACACACACATATGCATACATACATGCATACACATACACACATAGACACATACACACACATAGATACATACATACACATAAACACATACACACTCATAGACACACACACATACACATAGACACACACACACATATACACACACAAACACACAATGATGCATACACACATACACATGCATACACACATACAAACACATATACACACACACATACACACAAACACACATATATGCATACACACACACATAGAGAGACATACTCACACATACACATACATGCATATATATACATACATAATGCATATGCATATGCATACATACATGCATACATACACATACATAATGCATACACACACATATGCATACATAATGCATACATAATGCATACACACACATACACACACATATGCATACATACATGCATACACATACACACATAGACACATACACACACAGACACATACACACACATAAACACATACACACTCATAGATCCACACACATACACATAGACACAGACACATAGACACACATATACACACACACATACACACATAGACACATACACACATAATGATGCATACACACACATACACATGCATACACATACACACACATACATACAGGCACATACATACACACACATGCATACATACACATACTTAATGCATACGCACATACATATGTAGACGTATATATATTGATTTCTAACCATTTTGTTTTATATGTTAGGTATTATGGATCCCAGTAGAGAGAGAAAGGCGAAACTCACTCTCATAAAAAGTCTTATGAGAGCAAGAGTTATGTCTGATACTCTAGGGGCCATCATGCGTGATTACGCAGAGATATCTGATGAGGAGCTGGACTATACGATCCAGATGCTTACCCAGCAATCAGACGAGGGCTCTTCTATGGCTCCACATGCAAGAAGAGAGCTATCTGCTCATAGGTATGTTTTTTTTTCATAAACTTTTTTAATGATATTATAACACATATTTTTATTTATTTTTATTTATTTTTATCTATCTATTTTAATGCACTGCTTTTATGTATATATATGTGGATACGAGTATGTGTGTTTATGCATGTATGTATGTATATGAGAGAGAGAGAGAGAGAAAAGAGTGAGACTAGAGGTATAAATACACACATACACACACATATATACATCATACATGCACATTTACACACATATACACATACATGCACATTTATACATACACACACATACATGCACATTTTTACACACACATACACATGCATGCAGTTACACACATATAATGAATACACAGACACATAAACATACTCACATACATGTACACATACTCACATACTCATACACATGCATAATCATATGTACACACACATAGACTCATATAATCATATTTGCATGCATATATACATATACACATGCATATACACACACACACACAACACATGCATATGCACATATAGATACATATACATACACAACACATGCATACGCATAAATAAATAAATAAATAAATAAATAAATAAATAAATAAATCCTATTTCAAAAATCCTAAATTGAAAACACTAATTTCGATATTAGGGTTTTGAAACCCCTAATTTAAAAACTCTAATTCAACCTTTTAGCCATATGTTTGAAGTATATGTACACATTGCATCTATTCCTCCGACGTCCTACTAGAGAGATGTCTCTCCTCCCAACCTTATGCCTATATATATAGCTACTTGAATCAACAAGGATCATAATATATATAAAGATATATACACATCATGTAGATAGGATACATAAATATAAAATGGAGTAGATATATTATGCATCACATACATGCCTAAATGCACACATAAATATATATATACATGCATACATATTTACATGTACACATTTACACATAGACATATATACATATATACATGTACACATCACATATACATGCCTACATGCACACATAAACATATATACATGCATACATATTTACATGTACATATTTACACATAGACACATATACATATATACATGTACACAGTTATAAACACTTGCATATATTACATGAATATTTTACATAAATGCATATGCATATATACACATATGCATATTTAACACATGTATACATATATCACACACATGCAAACACATACATATCCATGAAATACATATATATGCATACTAAGATATGTATACATATAATACACATGAATACACACACATATGCATACATATATGATAAAAAATTGCTCCTCGAAGACAAAGCTATATATAAAATAATTAGGCATACGCCCGAGCTTCATGTTCTAACTTAGAAGAACATGATTTCATCTCTCTAGTAGGATTCATCATTATTCAAGTTAATAAAAAAATCTATTATCTGATATCCATTCAGAAGCTTCAAGTTATTGATCGATAAGTAGAGTAGAATTTACTATCTAATCTGCTCATATGTTTTCATTATTGCCATCATTTTGGTAAGACATCAATATAGTCTCATCTTCATTATCCTTATTGATTTCATTTATTTCTTCTATTGTTAAATCTATGTTCTCATGAATCACATCATCTATTGATGGATTAATATCTATTTCTGGTAATTCCTCTTCCTCATCAGTAGAATCAACATGTAGAGAATTATCCTCTTCATCAAGAAGATTAGTATCATTATCTAGTGAATTGTGCACAGATGACATTAGTTGTAGTCATATGTCCAAGTTGAAGTAGTTGAGTGCAAAAGACTCATACACAATACTTTCTCAAGAACAACACAGATGTCATTAGTTGTGGTTATATGGCAAAATTCAAGTAGTTTAGTGCAAAAATCTTGTGGTTAATCCAATATAGCTCATACTTTCTCGAGCTCAATAGAGATGCCATTAGTTGTGGTTATATGGCCAATATAAAGAAGAGTGCAAAAAAAAACCATAGTTATGCTATTTTGGATAGAACCTTTCATATTATGGTTAGACACAAGTGATATCAACGACCCTAATTCTGTTGTACACAAATATGAACAAATTAAATGCCTTAGCATTTTTTGTAAAGTGATACACAAATTGTCCCAACACAAAGGTAGGATGAACACATTGTAATGTCATTACCACACATGACACATGGTGATTGAAACATCATCATGAAGAATCTTAATCTCATGATATCTGACTCAAGATTGATTAAAATATTGAACACCCTAGAGTTGATCTATAATGCCATCCATCCTCAATAATGGATACTTATTCTTGATGCTCATATTATTGAGACTCTTGTACTTAACATACGAATGTATACCCATCACCTTTTTGTTGAGAAGAAAAGAAACACCGCATGGAGACTTGCTTGGCTCAATACATCCATTTTGGCTAATTTGTGTACGTATCTCATTTTTATCCCTTTATCTAAACTTGTAGGAAGATTTTTCACAACTACCAACCAAGCTCTATCTTGTGATCTAACAAGGTCAAATGAGATGGTGGAATTTCATCTAGGTAAGTTGTGCAAATACATCCATAAACACTTGTAATATTGGATGCAAAACGTCCTTGAAATCTATATCAAATGCAACCATATCACTCATTTCAAGCAAACCATGCATACTTAAAGGCTTAAAGACATAGAATGACATGAAAAAGACATATAAAAAATTAAATGCTAAATGTAACAAAAATATATTGAGCCCTCAAAGTCAAAATAAAACTCAACTCATTACATATAACTAGTTATAAAATAGATGAATCAATAAACATAAAGGATACATAGACCTCAATCATATTGAGTCTTCCATTAAGAACATAATTGCTCCTATAATACATAATTGATAGATAATTGGTCTATCTTGTGGAAGAATCATGGCCTGCATAAAATAACATCTAGATGCTCAAGGCTTAACATATAGAAGTCCAAGCCCTTTCCATACCACTAGATATGGAGGTCCACCTTTAGTACAAGCTTGACCCATCCCTTGTTTTTTCGATATTTGTGTAATAGACCACTGAGGGATTATCTATATGAATCTTATGGAGCCTAGGATCCTACATTATGTGAGAAAATGAAATAGTTGAAGATGTGGCATTTTGTTGCACCTTTCTTGAGTTAGTCAAGGTCAAAGCCTCCTTTGCCTTTGAGTCACCTTCTTTGATTAGTGAGATACTAATATAGCTCTTCATGAACATATAAATGTTTTCCATTGAACTAAACATACTCCATAGTATCTTTTTCTAGTATTCGAATGGCAATCTACAAAGATAGACCATTTGTAGGTACACATATGGATCCCCTAAATCCCTAGTCCTAGCATATCTTTAAGGTCCTATGAATAAGGATCTAAGGATCTATTCCCCATTTCCCATCTAAGAACCTTCTTATTAGACTCGATCGTGTCATCATGTATAGCGTGATTGCAAAAGATGATCAAAACATTATCCCCCATAGTGGTTTGTAGCTTTATTCTTGACAACCATGAGTATGGACATTCCTTTAGCATGAGGTAGAGGTGCCCAATGCACTAAGAATTGCCAAATCCATAGATATGGAAGAAACGGGTCCACTATAAAAGTATCCTCCATAAATTCCTTTGTATCCCCTTAGAAGGGTTGAAGAAGAAATCAGGGTTGCAAGATGTTCATGGTGATTATAAACTCATGACATGGGTGGTCCTCAATGTTTTGACCTCCTCCATCGCCTCCAGTTCCTCTTGAGGTAGCAAATCCACTAGCAAGGGATCCTTCAATGAAGCTAGGTTTCAAACTCCATGATTTCTGTTGTGCATGTCGGTAGGAGTGGAGCTTGGCATATAATCTATTGGTTGAATAAGATTGACTAAAGTTGATGGTTGTGATACAATGGGATTTGGGAACATCTGCATGATGTAGGATAAGATAGAGTGGCAGAGCATACAAAAATGAAGGGTGATATAACTGGAAGAGCTCCTCTTCTCAAACTAAAAAGTAGAAAAATAAGAAATGTGCCTCGAAAAGGACAAGAGACTCTTTCAAAGATCTCAAGTTTCATAAAAGTAGAAGCTTCCAACCTCCTCATACAACTTTTCAATAAAAGTGGAGAATTTTCTAGACTTATTATTTTGAGCTCAAACCCAATGTACTAATAGAACAATCACTTGAAAAGTATTGCTTTGGGTGTAAAAGGAATAAAAAAATCCAGTTCCATAGATTCGTTTTCTTTGTGTGCTTCACGGTTGATTCTATGAGTGTTTTCTACTCATAAGCATGGTCTTTTAGGGATAATTCATCCACTTAGTGACTAGCCTTACTTTTCTCAAAGTAGGCTTGGTTACCCTTATGGATGGCCTTGGCTCCCTTGCAAGCAGATTTGGTTACCTAACAAAGGCTAGTCCAATCTTGATGGAGGCCAGCTATACTATATGTCACAACATGCTAAATCATTTGGCACCAATGGGGTTGCAAGAATAGCCTCTGAGATTCTAAGTTTCCAAACCACCAACCATAGAATCTAAAAAAGTGGCAATCAAACTATGTAGACCATCATCCATGAAAATAATCTTGTGTCTCCTCCAATATGCATGATAAGGCTTTCACAAGGAAGCCCAAGAATCTAGTTGTGGCAATGCAAAGAATGAAGCATGAGGGATCTAGAATACAATGAATAGAACTCACATCAATGAGCTAGCCTGAATGAAGTGGTTGAACCTTGTAAAAGCTTGCAAGATAACCTATTGAGAAGCCCATGGAGGAAAATCCTATCATTGTAGAAGGAAAGATGCATAGCGCTAGATCCGAAGTTGACCTTTAAGTGAGAGAAAACAACTTTGACAAGGATCAAGTCTATTTCATAACTATGTCTAAGATTCATACCTTGAAGAATAGGCCCTATGCATGGTTGTCTCTTAAGTATTGTGATCCTTCAACAATATCTAAAAGATTAGGGAAGTCATCATCGTTTAGAGAATAGGTAGACCCATATAGTCTTGTATGTCTAGATAGGTGAGAACATTATATATAATAAGCATAAGACTGCAGTAACTTGTGTTTGATCTATTCCACATGGGCACAAGAGAATACTATGCACTTGAGAAGATCCTTATAGAAGGAATGTTTGGTATGGTTGAAAGATAATTCAAAAGATAGTTCTACATGAGATAGGACAAACACCATTGAGAAATAATTTCCCAATTTTTTGTCATCTTTAGAAGGCATGTTGTTCTATGTTACAGGGAGCAAGTCCCATGATGCAATGTTGATTGTTAGTTTTTCATGATGATACATGGTCTTCTACACTCCTATGTGTTTATAGGTGTGTAAGATCGAGGTTAACTAATGACATTCTAAAGCATAGGGAGAATTAAAGAAGACAATAAATGTGTAATTATCTTCCAGGGTTCCCTATCATATCTAGGTTATGATGGTGATGGATGCTAATTATAATAGCTAGAAATACAATAAAAAGAAGAAGAAAAAGAAGCCAATCTGATTGCTATCTCATTGTCTTACTCTGCAATTGGAACCAAATTAGGTTTTTAGAAGGGACCTCTCAAGAGTTCCTCTTCTAGCCTACTTGGAGATTGGACCATCTTATTGAATTGGGACACAAGTCAATGTCAAATCTATGTACTTGAATTAGAACATTTCATATCACTTTCTTTCAAGCTACACAAAGGATGAAGCCTAGAATGCATTATTGAATTGATTACATTTTCTACCTCAATGTGACACACTACTCCGTTCTACTTGATCATGGCAACAAGCATCCACAAGGAAAAGATTCATTTGTGGCCACCCTAAGCGATCAATAGTTTGGTCACCTCGAGCTACTTATATCAAACATTGAAATTGTGCAAGTCCTTGCCTATTGCTTGCAAGCTCATCTCTTCTACAAGACATAAAAATACATTGCAAAAGTTTTCTAAGACTTATTACAATAATTACTCTTTCCCTCTTTTTCCTTCTCATATGTTTCTATTACATTCGACCATGTAGGAGCACTAACAATAGAAAAACAGTGTGCATGTGCATTGTGTACTTATCTCATATATATATATATATATATATATATATATATATATATATATATATATATATATATATATATATATATATATATATATATATATATATATAGTCAACATGACACATAAGGGGCCAATAGTTATATAATACTTTGTTTGAATACCATGTACATATTGTTGGGCTTTCATTCTAAGATGAATTTGAGGTTTAACTCAATCCATCTTGGTATACGCATTTGTTGTACGTGCAAAGATCCAATTTTCACTTGTGAATTCCTCCTATGAGTGGTGGCTAGTTCATAGGCATATACATTCTATCAAGCATGCATTGCCTTTTGATTTTAATTTTTATCTTTAGTTTCAATCCCGTGTTAGTAATAATTATGGCTGATTTTCATCACTTTCTAAACGTGATAGTTTCCTATCACTTCACTGTCATGGTATTTGTGCATTATAGGTTTTGTGTATAAGGTTTTGCATAGTTAGACTTCCATTTGAGTTTGATTTTGTATTTCCTAGGATTCATCTTCATGTACGTGTGTATGTATGTATGCATGTATATTTTCACACACACACATACATACATGTGCCTACATTCACTTGTTACACCAACCTTAGAACATGTCAGATGAGATACCTTAACATTGACTTATATGCATTTCTTACAAGATGGCACACATACAGGTGTATTTACCAACACGTATGCAGTAATCTACATTAAAACGTTCATTAATAGCAACGATTTCAAATGTGCATTCAAATGTATATATGCAGACCTCTAGATTGAAACATTCATTGATGCACACACATACTTGTAGCTCTATAAATGTGCATGTATATATGAATTTGAATGTAGATAAACATGCAGACTGACATGTAGATTCACATTTAAATTACATATATAGGCATACATGAATCCACATAGTGACATCAATGTTTCTGGCCAAATAGTAATTTGATTTCGACAAATTTTTCATCTCTCGAAGAGAACTAGTGTTGTTTTACCATGACAACTTAGGAGATTGATTATTTACGGAATTACTCACTAAAAGGTCGGTTCAGACAGAACCAGTACTGCGAGAAACATACACTTGTGAAATGCGAGAAAGAGAGTTGATAGAGAAGATTTATGAATAAGTATTGAAAGTAAATTAATAACTGGTATAAAACACAAAGATGAAACTTCTCTGATTGAAACTTCAACGTAGTAAAATGTTGTTCTGTATACTATGCAGAAACACTCGCGTACGTGCAAACTTCAGGAGTATGTCGCGACATACTTCCCGTTCATTGAGAAGCCCCATACTCGATACTAGGTCAAACAGAGAAAGACACCAACGACATACAATGTAGCAATCAGGAAAGTTGAACAAATTTAGTTAGGATCAACGCACCTTTAATGAGTAGCAAAGCACATCTCCGTCACTATTTGGCGATGAAAGTTGACAGTAGCCATTACCAGGATAATGAGCGAGCATCGACTGAACAGCATCCGCCGCCAGCAGAACAGCTCCTACGAGAGCAGTTAAGTTGAGAAGTGCGAAACCAAAGAACGTCAACAGACGAGCACTAAGAGCCGTAGGCACTTATCAAGCTCGGATGTTTCCGCATTTCCGCTGCATGTTGCGGTTTTCAGCAAGAACTTTCCTTCCATCCTCGTTTCGAAGCTATTGAGGATCCCGCGGTGTGACCAAGTCACGGATATGTTGCGAATAAATATAATGCCAATCGTACTGCACATTCCACTTCACGAAATCTCAGAATACCCCTCAGACCGCATTTACGTCCTCGCAGGAACATCACATTGGCGTCGAGCAAGCACTGGAGACGAGCTTTTCGGAAGTTCTCATGAGCTAGGTTACTCAAAAGTGCGTTTTTTGCGATCCTCGCAATCCGTAAAGGAACGCGTAAATTATTAGGGTTCTCTAATAAAAGTCCTGTACAGTGACTAGAGCTAGAGAAGTAGAGTGAAGCAGGTCGGTTCATGCTCAAAATATCTCACACTACCTTTCCAAACTGCATCGGAAGCTAAGTGCTGCTTCAGGATGTCGCCTGTACTTTGCGGGGGAGCTCTGAATTCTGATAGGAGCCGCAGGAAGCCGTGCCATTGATGGTCCTTCACAACTTCAGAGTAGTACGCGACTCTTTCTGGTTTGCAGCCTGCGTATTCAGTACAATTTCATACGGAAATCGAAGGAGATGGCGCTCTGACCTGACGTTTTAGACTATACAACTATCTGCAGTAGTCGCTCGCCGTATTGGTGTTGCGAGAGTTGCCCGACCAGAGGCCAGAGCGAAGAGAGCGCATTTAGAAATGCTACTCGAAATGGAACGAAGTAAATGCTCGGCGGGCCTGAAGGCTCTTCACCCAACGTCAATCGAACCAAATAAATCCTCGGCGGGCTGATAAATAGAAATTTTTTTGAGTTATTTCGATAGAATTTCTTTTTTAAAAGCAGTTGGGCTGATGCCTAATCTTCTTGATTACCTTGAATTAGTTTGCTCAAAAGGAAGTTCGGTGAAAGCTTAATCTCCCTCGGCTTTAACATATTGAAAGTTAACATATTGAAAGAAAAAGTGTACAAGTGAAGGGCCCAAAACTGTCCTACCATAGGGAGGGGCTAAATCCTGGTCCTTGCCTCAAGAGGCGAAAGACCAACCAACAAGCCTAGTGCACGTGTGAGCCTATCATTTGAGAAGAAGTTTCAAAAAATACTTATTTTTTACATGCAAAATGATCCTTGAAAAATAAAGTGCCCATCAATTGTAGGCCTATGATGACATATTTGGAAATAGAATGATGATTTGTCTAACATAATTTCCTCATGAAAAAGTGATCCCAAAAAATTACTTTTCAATCTTTCCACCTCTATTGTAAAATTGATATTACTTTAGATTTTGTCATCAACAATTCTAGATAATGCAGGCAAAAGCTACTAGGAATACATGTCCATTTCACCTCTAACATGACTAATGAAGATAGTTGGAATAACCTTCATATATGTTTTTTAAATATGATCTCTTTATGTATTAATCTCTTTCTACTTCGATTGGATTATCAATTATAGGGTTCCCTTTGAAGTCCTTTGTCTAATTTTATGTCGGTTTGTAAATTCTAGAAGAATTTTTACTAGTTATTTGAGCTTGTTTAAGGCATCAAGAAAAATTGTATCCTTTGTAGAATGCATTCTCAACAATGACAAAAGAACGTTATGGAATTTTGATGTTATTTCATCTAAACATCCTTGATGGGGATTTTACAAAGTTTTTATAGATCAATTGCAACCAAAGTCCTTTAGTGAAATTTTGACAATTAGCCTACCTAGTATTGTTTTTTACATTATAATAGTGACAAGAAAATAAAACCCTCTCCATATGATGCTTGACAAGGAGATAAGGTCTTCTAACTATAATCCATTCCATTTCATTCTTTTCGAATGCCAAAATAATAGGTGTAATCCATTCACTATGTCATTCCCCCATTACTTAATGATTTACCATTTTATATCATCCTCCAAATACATAGATTCTATGATTTGATTGTTGAACTTGAAATGTGTCAAAAGACCCATGTGTTCAATCTAGTTCTCATATTTGTTGATATTCTCTTTGTATCACTTTTAACTATGGGAAAGATGTCATTTGGGAACTTTCAAAGCTGAATTTTACCACAAGAAATGAGCAACTTTTTTACGAGCTTTTCAACACAATTCATTGTTGCGATCATCGAAAGACATCTTGATGTAAATTTGAGAGTATAAGTTTCAGTAGTCCCATTGGTAGCACAATTGATATAAGTGTTAGCAGCACCATTGGTAGCCACGCTAGCAGCACAATAAGTATAGTAGTCAATACATCAATCGAGAGGCATTTCAATGTTTAAGTGAATAAAAATGTGGCCGTATCACTAAAGTATTTGATAAAATGGTTAGTAAATTAGTTGGTAAAGTTGATGGTGCTTCTCCAATGTAGGAGATTATCACAAGAGGATCAATATAATAATGCCCAAGAAGTGAGCCAAGCCTTTCTTTATATCATTTAGGTCACCCATAAGAAAGCTAGCAAAAAATCTCATGAAAAGCTTTCTAAAATCATGCAAAAGTTTTCCTAAAGCATGCAAAAGTCTTTTTGTTCAAGGAGTGTAGTAAAAGTCCTTAGTATATGTTGTATTTAGCTAAGGATTTTGTAAAAATATTTTACATTGTTTTCAACAATTCTTCCTTCAATGTTATAATGGTACAAGGATCAATAATTTGCAAAACTTCCTATGGTTCTTTCTTATCAATTCTTTGATAAAATATCAAAATCTCCTTTGAAAATTTAGTTGTAGAAGTTTTGTAGAGATGAAATCTCTACGACATTCCTCCTACTAAATCTATAATCCTCAATAGGACAATCATTAAATCAGCTTTTAAAGAGAAACTTATGAGAACATTGAATTTTGGAATCATTTTTTTTCAAGTGCATGGGAAGATAAAGTGCCTATGCAAGGTTGTATGATGTAGCCATATCAGTTGCATACTTTGAAAATGCATGATCAAAATTATGGTGCAAAAGGTAAGGTATTTGACATTTGATGACAAGCATGTGTGCTCACTTTCATACATTTCATGTGTGCTCACTTTCATACATTTCATTTACTATTAATAGCTTTTGATAATTTTTGAAGTAGCTTGTTGCACTATGACCGCCATCATGAAAAACATCAAAGATTAGTTTAAAAAACATGCTTTACATTTAATCCTCAGTACAATTTCTCTCATCATATCATATCATTGGATCTCTTCATCTTCATCATTGGCATTGGTTCATAATGGATCATCTTCAAAATTTTCTTTTCTGCACAGATACATGTTTTCTATTAGATTTTCATATTTGGTTCAATTTGTTTAATAATATCGTCAATCATTTGTTTTTCCTTTTCTTCAAGTTTTTGTTCATTATTTTTATTCTCATCCTCATCAGTTTCTTGTTTGATATTCTCATATTCACTTTGACTTTTCTCTTGATTCTTTATATCATGGCTCAATTGAGCTTTCAAAGTTTAAACCTTTTCTTGATCAAATAATTTATCATTTTCTAGAAACTTTGGATCACATATTACATAGTATTCATCATGTTTCTTTTTTAATCGTATTGATTTTTGATATTCTTGGTCATCCTCTTCCAATATTTCTTGTAAACTCTATTCAACTTTGTGGTTTTTCTATTTTATTTGTTCATTTTTCTTTTCATAAGAAATTTTAACTTGATAATCAATTCGTCTCTTAGTCTCTTTTTTAGAAGATTCCTCATCATCATATTTCTTTGGTCTCCATTTTTTTCTAAATCTTTTCAATGTTCTTGGCTTAGAATTTGTTTAATCAAAATATTCCTTCGTCCCAAATCTACCTAAATTCAAGAGTAGGGGAGAATGATCATGGTAATTGCAAAGTTTTCTTGCTACTTCACTGACCAATTTAAGTCTACAAGCGTTCTCATATCCAATACAATCCCAAAACATCTATCCAAATTGATCAACTAGAAATATCTTATAGGTCGATCTAATCCTCTATGTTAGCCATGGAGGTGGATGTATTATGTTTTTAATCAAGAACTTCAATAGAAATATTTTGGAGTTATACTTGATATTCATGTTCATAGTTAAATGACTAAATTTCCTTTACTTGGTTGCACAAAGTTTCAAAATTGTTTTTCCAACTTGATGCTTGAAGATCAATTACCTTTTTCAACATATTCCACATTGTATGATTATTTTCAAAACAATTCACCTATTCTTTGAGTAAGAGACAAGAATTTTTGAAATTTTGATTGAATGAATGCAATTTTTTGACTCTCTAATTTTGTAAATCGCTCATCATATTCTAAAAACTTATTTTCAACCCACATTTCCACAATAGATCTATATCTTTTGTGGTGTGTTTTACAAAGCCCTTTTTAGCCATTGTTCACTCATGTAATGAATGGAAAAATAAAATATGAGTACCTCGAATTGGCTTGAAATTGTGGCACTTGATTCACCAAATTGGGATTCAAATGTCAAAACAGACGTATTTCACATTGAGCTCAAATGTTGTGAAGGCACTCAGTTTGGCGGATCAGTTCCAACTGTTGATGTTCCAATTGATGGCACATGTAGGCTGCTTTAAGAGAGCTCAACTAATGGAATGGAAATGCAAAGAGATAGATAAACGCACGAAGATTGATTAGTCACTTACAAAATTTATCATTATATTAGATTCTCAAGTGCTTTGAAACATAAATCTTCACTTATTCTTATCATTAAAAAAAAACATCATATCATTCATGGTATTTGTCATTGAGAAACATATCAGCAAGCAACAAAGAATCCATAATATCACTCATTATTGAATTGATAAAAAACACATGTAAAGTTTATAATGAAGGATGTAGTATTACTTAACATAACTCATAACATAGAAAAACTTCCAAAAGATATTGAAAAAAATGTCGTGAAGGTGCTTAGTTGGGTGGATCATTTTAATTGTTGGTGCTCCAATGACGGTGCATAGAAGGTGCTTCAAGAAAGCTTAGGTGATAGAATGGAAACTCAAAGAGAATAAAAACTCAAGAAAATTGATTAAATCACTCAAAAAACCTTATCAGATTCTCAGGTGGTTTGGAAAAATAAATCTTCACTTATTCTTATTATAAAAAAAAACATCATATCACTCATGGTATTTTCATTGATAAACATATCAACAAAAAACAAGAATACATAATATCACTCACCATAAATTTGATCACTATCACACATGATGGACATAATATTACTTCACATGATGGGCGTAATGAAGGACATAATATTACTTCACATAACTCATAAGATAAATAGACATTCCAAAAGAGATTGGTGAAAATTCGGAAGAGCAAAGAACTATTGTATAGATAGTAAGATTTTAGATAAATTCTTATATAAGATTACATGGAAGATAGCAAATAATCGAATAATCTTCATCATAGATCATAGATCTCCTCAGTATTTCCTTTGAATCTCCATCAATACTTTGAAATCTCCACAACTAGCTTCAAAGGTAGAACACACTTTTTCTAAGTCAAGAAGACTTCCTCCAAGTGTAAACGCACCTCCTCCTAGTAGAGAAGATTCCTCTTCAAAGCCATCTTATCCTCCATGTCCTTCAACTCCTCCAAATCTTCGATGGAGATAAACTTCAATGATGATCTTCCTCAAGGTGAGATCCTCTGAGTGACTCTTCAATGATCCTTGAATGATGAATAAACAATGAGTGTAGGCCTCTTTATATAAATTATCAGCTACCCATAGCCATTAACCATGAAAATCAGTAATAAAGAAAAAGCATCGGATTGCGATCACTAAAAAAAAATCCCTCGTGAAACTACCATCATCATATAAGTTTTTGTTTTGGAAGTTTTTATGTTATGTGTATTTTTGTTTGCATTTCTTTTAATTTTTCAATTTATTATTATAAGTTTTCCTTACTTTTGCTTTAGAATCAAATGATTTCATATTATTATAGAAATAAGCATAGGTTCACATGGACAAAGATAATATATGGAGTTCATATATAGAATATGCACCCATATTCTCGGTGTACAATCCATTATAAAGTTACATGGATCACATCATGTAAGTATTTTTTATGGGTGAAGATATGAATATGTAGAAGGAGACTCATGCTTTTCTCAATCTTCTCAACCATGTACCAAGCTTTTGAATGTTAATTTCTTTTGTTGTCATGATGATTTTAAATTCAAAATATACCTGTAAACGGATTTGGCTTCAAGGTATTGTAGAGATGGAAATATCTACAAAATTACCCCCTACTAATTTGCACATTGTCCTCGATAGGCCAATATTTAACTCACCTTTTTGCTTCAGAAGTAGAGTCATATTTCATGGGAACATTGAATTTCAAGATCAATTGTTAAGTGCTTGGAAGATAAGTAATGTGCCTATGCAAGGCCATATGATGTAGCCCTATTAATTGCATACTTTGAAAATGTGTTATAAAAATATGGTGCAAAAGACAAGGTATTTGGCATTTGTTGATGAAGTATGTGTGCTCAGTTTCATACATTTCATGTGTATATACATAAGTCCTTTGCATCACTCATAGTGCATAGGTAAAGCTCAAAACATGCCTTGATGCAAGGTCATGTAGTGAGACCCTATTATGCATACTTTATGTGCATTTTTCAAACAATCATGGTGCATATGAAGGTAACTATTTTTTATATCAGATAAGGTAAGATAAAATTTGAAATTGTTTATCATATCAGATATATTCATTTTTTTGCATCAGGGTATTTAGTGAGTGGCCATGGCTAAAAGTAGCAATCTATTTTGTATGTTGGCTACTGAGGATAAGTTGGACGGTACCAATTACCCATTGTGGGCTTATATGATGTGTCATTTAGTGGTTCTAGAAGGATTGTGGAATATTGTGTAGGGTGTTAAAAAATTTCCTATTTCACCTGCAAATATAGTTTTTGAAGGTGATGCATATGGCATTGAAGATGGGGATATTCTTCATGTTCTTGTTTGTGTTGTGGTTTTTGCTGCAACTATTGCAGAGCAAATTTGTTGCGATGGTAGAGATGCTCAGGTACATGCATTGATAGCCTTGTCTGTCAAACATGCCATTATTCCTCACATTATCTCTTGCAAAATAGCTAAGGATGCTTGGGATACACTTACCACTTTATACTAGGCAAGGAATGAGGCTCATGTTGCTTACCTATGAAAACAGTTGGAGAGTGAGCACATAGATGAAGGTGATTCCATGGACATTTTTTTGACAAAGATCAAACAATTGAAAGAAAAGTTGACTTCTACTGATGAAGTCTTGCCTAAAAGTTCTCTTGTGCAGACTACTCGGGATGGTCTTCTCGATTCATATTAGAGTATTGCTTCTACTCTTCGTTTCATGATGAAAGGCAATCTAAATGCCTTAACATTTGAGGAGTTAAGTCTCTATTCTATTGTAGGAAGATCATTCTAAGCAGAACAAGTCCATTATGTGTGTTCAAGATCAAGCTTTCTTGGCTAGTGAGAAGGGCAAAGGTAAATGGAGCTCTTCTACTAGTAAGTAGAAATCTGCAAATTCTGCCCAATCAAAGAAGGAAGACAGAGACGAGAAGAAAAAAAAGGAAAAAATTATCTTGCAAATACTGTAAAGGAAATGATCATGTCATCAAGAGCTTTTGAAAACTGGCTATGAAAGAGGAAAGGAAGAAAGAGGACGAAATGGTTGTTGTAGAGGCCTCTACATCCAAAATCGAGTATGCTAATATTGTGTAAAATCAAGAATGGGTGTTTACCACTATTTGCAGTTATGACCCATCTTCTCACGAATGGTGTATGTCTGCAGTAGAATCAGATGTTTGGTACTCTGATAGTGGGAGGACCAAACATATTACCTCGTAGCACAGCTTCTTCACTTAACTCGAGCCTGCCCCTATAGGGAACACTGTCACATGTGCCAACAATTCCTCTTATCCTGTTATGGGAGTTGGTAAGGTCATTTTGACTACTACTGATGGTAGTTCTTTTACATTGTCAGATGCTTTATTTGTGCTAGAGATCAAGAAGAATCTTTTATTAGTTTCAACTTTAGCCAAGATTGACTTGGTTGTGAAATTTGTTGATGACAGATGTACAATTCATGATATGTCAAATGGCGATTTCATTATTACTTCTGGCATTTTATGTCGTGGTCTATATAAGCTCATAGACTATGAAAAATCTATGAATGATTTAGCATGTGCAATACATGATTCTTAGGCTATGTGAGATGCAAAGCTTTGGCATGCATGCTTTGGCCATCTGAATTTTGCAGTTTACTATGCCTGTAGAAATCTGAAATGGTGTCCTCTCTACTCAAACTTGAGGCACCATGTAAACATGTTTGTGAAGGCTATATTTTGGGTAAAATGCAGCATCCCTCATTTTCAAAAGATGGTTTAGTTTGAGCTATTCAGAAATTATAGCTTGTTCATAGTGATGTATGTGGTCCTATGCAGATAAGGCAACTTTCATAGCGATTGTTCAGTGTGTGTGGCTCAGACGCCTTATGGCTGATTTGGGTGTTGGTTAGTCTTCTGCCACCACCATCTTCATTGACAGTCAGAGCGCATTGGCAGTTGCGAGGAACCTTGTGTTCCATGCTCACACTAAGCATATTGAGGTGCATTATCATTATGTCAGGGAGAGATTCTCTGCTGGGAAGATCTATGTGCCCACACACAAGAGCATTGCAGACCTTTTCACGAAGGCTCTGCCTAGGGAGAAGTTTGAAGCTTTCTATAAAGCTTTGGGATTACTTCCTTTTGTGGAGTGATTTCCACATAGTTTGGCACTTCCTTATACATGAGTCCCAGCTCCTTGTTCACTACATCACTCCCAGGGGGGATTTGTTGATATATTTAGGTAGTGATGTGTGTGAACACACTAGGACTGTCGGGGCACTTTTTCCCTCTTTAGGAGGTTTTCTTTCCCCCGGCTTGTATATATGCCAATTTCCCTAATGGGATACTTATCTTTGTACATTCTAGTGGTAATACATTTAATATTGTGAGTTGAACCCCAAGCTTCTTCTTCTTCCTTGTGCTGATTGCGTGCTTCCGCAAACATCTAACTCCAACACACATGCATGCTTTTCAATGGACTCAAGTGTAGGCAAACCAATAACCATGTCCTTCTTTTGCAAGTAAAGCAAATTATTGAAGTTCAAATGACCAAAATGAGCATGCCAAAGCTCCATTTCAGCCATGGAAGAAGTATGAGCAACCAAGGCATTCGAGACAACCCTCTTGTATGTATCCATGCGATAAAAACCATTACATAATGTACTGAACATCACGATAATATTGCCATTGCTGAAATCATGAACCATACACTTATCATCAACAAAGAGTACATGAAGTCCAGATTTGGCAATCAACAAAACTGAAATTAAGTTCTTCTTGATACCGGGCACATACAATGCATTTTTCAAGAGAATCACACCTCCATTTGCAGTCGTAAGCTCAAAACATTTCTCCTACTCCAATGATAGCATAAGGGGCATTTTTTACACGCACCACATGTCCTCCTTTGGGTGCATCTTTCAAAGAAGCAAAAAATCTTTTGCATGATGTTATCTGCTTTGAAGCACCACTATCAAAGAACCAATCCAAATCAGCCTCACTCACAACCATACATTTAGAATGCAAAGAAGCATCATAATGACATGTAACAACACATGCCCAAAAATCTTGAGCCATGTTAGCTTCATCATTCTTTACATTTGCTAGATTTTTAGCAATAGACATGTCTGATTCCTTCTTCTTTTCATTGCATTTAGCAAGCTTTCTACACTCATCAATAGTATCACCAGCCGTTCGGCAATATTTGCATCTCTTCTTCTTTTGCAAATCACCATCATTAGAGGAATGAGTGGAAGAGGAAGGTTGAGGCTTTGGTTTTGATGAACGCAAAGTTGAACCATACTTTCTTTTCCCCTTTTATGAGATAGCATGTGCTTGTGTTCCCTCAATCAAACCACTCCTATTCATTCTAGATTGCTCTTCTTACAAAAGAAGAGACAAAACCTCATCAAATGCATACATATTGGGATTTCCTTTTGCAACCAAATGGAGTGTAGTAGCAAAGCTTTGAAAAGATTTTGGTAATCCTTTTGACAATGTAGAAATGAGTCATGCATCCAAATGATCTCATCTATGTTTGCCAATTGCTATTTCAAGTCCTTGATGCATGTCACATACACATCCATCGACTCATTTTCAGGCATACATACATCCTGAAGTTGTTTCCTCAAGTATGCAACACATACTTCATTACCCACGGCATACAAAGAAGCAAGATTGTCCCATGCCTGTCATGATGAAGAACATGACCGAATGTGTGGAACTATATGATGCTTCACAGAAAGTGCAATCAAAGCATGAGCTTGAGCATCTTTTCCATCCCATCTAAGGTGATCCTGTGTAGGTGGAGAAGAAGAAGCCATTGTACTTGAAGAAGAAGCTCCATCTGTGACAGTAGATTGTGAAGTAGATGCACCTGCGGGTCTTTGATCTACATCTGCTATTGATGTATGAAAGGCCTATGTGGTTTTCTTCTAAAGCTTTGACCTTCAAATATATGTCCAATTAGTGATTGTTTCTCCAATATCTGCCACTATGTTCCAGAGTTGTTTAGCAACAAGAACATGCTTGATCATGTAAGAACACATCAGATTGTTGGTCCCATCAAGCTTATCTTCAGCTTGAAGCATGTCAAACAGGTCATTGTTGCCCACCATTTCACTAAGGAACAAGAAATTGACAAAAACTTTACTTCAACGAAAGTTAAAATGAGTGCTTAAATTTCATCTCACAAACCTTCACTCGGATGGAATTTTTGATTGCACGAATGGTTTTGAAATGGGGGTAAAACATTAGGGCACCTGCTGGAAATATCTCTTGGCTGCTGAAATTCATTATTCTATGCTCCGAAGTCAATTTGCACTGTTAAAAGTGCACGCACGCCACGACGTGAAAAACTGAAACTTGAGAAGGAGTTGAACCTGCTCTGGTACCACTATTGGGTGTGTGTAGAAGTGCGAGACACACACAAGAAGCACACACAAGGAGCACAAATGTAGCAAGACACACAGAGAAGATGATGGCTAGAATAGCTCTCTCTATTGATGATGAACTAAACTGAAGTAAGAGCTGAATAATATCCCTAAGTACAAAGTACCACCACATATGAGAGTATCAAGTATGTGGTAGCATGGGGAAAAAGCCTCTAGCAAGCACTAGAGTAAAAGGGAAAAGGTTCACATCAAAGTTACTCGAGGAACACATAAGTGTAACACTCCATGAGTGACATGTTCTTCCTTGCATCAACTCCATGATGTTGAGGTGTATATGGCATTGTACACTGAGTTTTTATCCCATGTTCAACCAAAAATGCATTAAAATCATAAGACATATATTCCCTCCCCCTAATCAGAATGGAGGGTGCCCATTTCACATGCTGACAGATTCTTAGCCAAAAGCAAAAACTATTTAAAGCACATAAACACTTCGCACTATGCTTTCAGCGAATACACCCATGCATGCCTAGAAAAATCATCAATAAAATTCACAAAGTAAAGGTAGTTCCCAAAGGAGGGCATTTGCATAGGACCACACACATCACTATGAACAAGCTACAATTTTTGAGTAGCTTGAACTGAACCATCTTTTGGGAATGAGGAACACTGCATTTTGGCCAAAATACATCCTTCACAAACATGTTTACTAGGTGCCTCAAATTTGGGGAGAGAGGACAGCATTTCAGATTTTTGCAAGCATAGCAAGCTAGCTAAATGCAGATGACCAAAGCACGCATGCCAAAGCTTTGTAGCTGACATAGCCTAAGAATCATGTATTGCACATGCCAAATCATTTAGAGATTTTTTATAGCCTATGAGCTTATACAAGCCATGACATAAAATGCGAGAAGCAATGATGACATCACCATTTGATAGATCATGAACTGTACATCTGTCATCAACAAATTTCACAACCAAGCCAATCTTGGCTAATGCTGAAACTGATAACAACTCTTTCTTGATCCTTGGCACAAATAAAGCATCTAATAATGTAAAAGAACTACCATCAGGAGTAGTCAAAATGATCTTACCAACTCCCATGACATGATAAGAGGAGTTGTTGGCACATGAGACAATATTCCCTTTGGGGACAGGGTCAAGTAAAGTGAAGAAACTCCGCTGCGAGGTAATATGTTTGGTTGCACCATATCAAAGTACCAAACATCTAACTCTAATGCATACATACACTATTCATGAAAAGATGGGTCATAAATGCAATTAATCGTAAATGCCCATTCTTCATTTTGCACAAGATTAGCAGACTCTATTTTGGGTGTAGAGCCCCCTGCACCAACCATTCTAGCCTCTTTCTTCTTTGCCTCTTTTGCACCCAATTTTGGACAACTCTTTATGACATGATCATTTCCTTTACTCTATTTGCAAAACAAGTTTTGCTTTTTTGTTTTCTTCTCGTCTTTTTCATCTTTCTTTGTTGTGCAGAATTAGTAGATTTCCACATATTAGTAGATGAGCTCCATTTACCATTGCCCTTCTGACTAGCCAAGAAAGCCTGATCTACAACACGCATAATGGAACTGTTCTACCTAGACTGATCTTCTTGCAAGAGAACAAACACTAACTCCTCAAATGTTAAGTAATTTTGATTACCTTTCATCATCATGAAGAGCAGAAGAAAAAATCTAATATGAATTTGGAACACAACTCAAAACAGTCTGCACTGGTGAACTATCAGGCAAGACTTCATCAGCAGAAATCAACTACTCCTTCAAATCTTTGATCTTTGCAAAAAACTGTCCATGGAATCTCCTTCATTATGTCGAGCCTCATTCATTGCTTGTCCTTGTGCTTCTCCAATGTAGGAGATTATCACAAGAGGAACAATATAATAATGCCCACGAAGTGAGCCAAGCCTTTCTTTATATCATTTAGGTCACCCATAAGAAAGCTAGCAAAAAATCTCATGAAAAGCTTTCTAAAAGCATGCAAAAGTTTTCCTAAAGCATGCAAAAGTCTTTTTGTTCAAGGAGTGTAGTAAAAGTCCTTAGTATATGTTTTATTTAGCTAAGGATTTTGTGAAAATATTTTACATTGTTTTCAACAATTCTTCCTTCAATGTTATAATGGTACAAGGATCAATAATTTGCAAAACTTCCTATGATTCTTTCTTATCAATTCTTTAATAAAATATTAAATCTCCTTTGAAAATTTAGTTGTAAAAGTTTTGTAGAGATGAAATCTCTATGACATTCCTCCTACTAAATCTATAATCCTCAATAGGACAATCATTAAATCAGCTTTTAAAGAGAAACTTATGGGAACATTGAATTTTGGAATCATTTTTTTTCAAGTGCATGGGAAGATAAAGTGCCTATGCAAGGTTGTATGATGTAGCCATATCAATTGCATACTTTGAAAATGCATGATCGAAATTATGGTGCAAAAGGTAAGGTATTTGACATTTGATGACAAGCATGTGTGCTCACTTTCATACATTTCATGTGCATTTACTATTAATAGCTTTTGATAATTTTTGAAGTAGCTTGTTGCACTATGACCGCTTTCATGAAAAACATCAAAGATTAGTTTAAAAAACATGCTTTACATTTAATCCTCAGTACAATTTCTCTCATCATATCATATCATTGGATCTCTTCATCTTCATCATTGGCATTGGTTCATAATGGATCATCTTCAAAATTTTCTTTTCTGCACAGATACATGTTTTCTATTAGATTTTCATATTTTGTTCAATCTGTTTAATAATATCGTCAATCATTTGTTTTTCCTTTTCTTCAAGTTTTTGTTACTTAGTTTTATTCTCATCCTCATCAGTTTCTTGTTTGATATTCTCATATTCACTTTGACTTTTCTCTTGATTCTTTATATCATGGCTCAATTGAGCTTTCAAATTTTTAACCTTTTCTTGATCAAATAATTTGTCATTTTCTAGAAACTTTGGATCACATATTACATAGTATTCATCATGTTTCTTTTTTAATTGTATTGATTTTTGATATTCTTGGTCATCCTCTTCCAATCTTTCTTGTAAAATCTATTCAGCTTTGTGGTTTTTCTATTTTATTTGTTCATTTTTCTTTTCATAAGAAATTTTAACTTGATTATCAATTCGTCTCTTAGTCTCTTTTTTAGAAGATTCCTCATCATCATATTTCTTTGGTCTGCATTGTTTTCTAAATCTTTTCAATGTTCTTGGCTTAGAATTTGTTTGATCAAAATATTCCTTCGTCCCAACTCTACCTAAATTCAAGAGTAGGGGAGAATGATCATGGTAATTGCAAAGTTTTCTTTCTACTTCACTGACCAATTTAAGTCTACAAGCGTTCTCATATCCAATACAATCCCAAAACATCTATCCAAATTGATCAACTAGAAACATCTTATAGGTCGATCTAATCTTCTATGTTAGCCATGGAGGTGGATCTTCTATGTGTTTAATCAAGAACTTCAATAGAAATATTTTGGAGTTATACTTGATATTCATGTTCATAGTTAAATGATTGAATTTCCTTTACTTGGTTGCACAAAGTTTCAAAATTGTTTTTCCAACTTGATGCTTGAAGATCAATTACCTTTTCAACATATTCCACATTGTATGATTATTTTTAAAACAATTCACCTATTCTTTGAGTAAGAGACAAGAATTTTTGAAATTTTGATTGAATGAATGCAATTTTTTGACTCTCTAATTCTATAAATCGCTCATCATATTCTAAAAAATTCTTTTCGACCCACATTTCCACAATAGATCTATATCTTGTGTGGTGTGTTTTACAAAGCCCTTTTTAGCCATTGTTCACTCATGTAATGAATGCAAAAACAAAATATGAGTACCTCGAATTGGCTTGAAATTGTGGCACTTGATTCACCAAATTGGGATTCAAATGTCAAAACAGACGTATTTCACATTCAGCTCAAATGTTGTGAAGGCACTCAGTTTGGCGGATCAGTTCCAACTGTTGATGTTCCAATTGATGGCACATGTAGGCTTCTTTAAGCGAGCTCAACTAATGGAATGGAAATGCAAAGAGATAGATAAACTCACGAAGATTGATTAGTCACTTACAAAACTTATCATTATATTAGATTCTCAAGTGGTTTGAAACATAAATCTTCACTTATTCTTATCATCAAAAAAAAACATCATATCATTCATGGTATTTGTCATTGAGAAACATATCAGCAAGCAACAAAGAATCCATAATATCACTCATTATTGAGCTGATAAAAAACACATGTAAAATTTATAATGAAGGATGTAGTATTACATAACATAACTCATAACATAGAAAAACTTCCAAAAGATATTGAAAAAAATATCGTGAAGGTGCTTAGTTGGGTGGATCATTTTAATTGTTGGTGCTCCAATGACGGTGCATAGAAGGTGCTTCAAGCAAGCTTAGGTGATAGAATGGAAACTCAAAGAGAATAAAAACTCAAGAAAATTGATTAAATCACTCAAAAAACCTTATCAGATTCACAAGTAGACATTTGGTTCTATTATCAAGCATTAAGGAAGGAAAAGAAGTACTCAAATACTAGAAGCTTGTTAGGGATCCATGGTGTAGTGGTAAATACTTTGGACCTTGGACTCTAAGGTCCAAGGTTCAAAACCTTGAGTGTGGCCTCACATTACACCCTTAGAAAGTGGAGGATAAAGGGGGTCTTCATGGTGTATGAGGTGTTCATTTCAACCTTTCAAAGATAAATGGAAGAATAAGTTGATGACCAAACTTCCGAATCAAAAAAGAAAACTACAACCTTAACTTCTTTATTGGTCTAAGCAAGAATTTGTATGATCCAAAAATTGCCATCAAACATTGACAAAAGTTACATATAATATACCTAACCATACAAAAGACTCTTTCCAGTATTTAATGCATTCACCAAAGAGAACCATGGAATTCAGGTGACCAATCCTATCAATGAAGTGAAAATAATTTGTGCATGGAATTCGACTTAGAAGCACAAAAAGAACGAGAATGTGTATGTAATGTAAAGATTTCAACGAAGATAGCTTGACTATGAAGTCAAGGGCTGAAAAAAAGCATGAGTGTTAATAGGGATTTGACTACAAAGTTGAGATCAGAGATGTAAAATATAATCTCACATTCTTCTATCAAAGTTAAGACACATAAACCTATGAAGTAAAGGAAAGGCATATCCCTTCATCATACACCCATAGTTCAATACATAGTGGAAAGCAAATTTTTCCAAATGACAATGACAATGGTTTAGCAACGAGTTAGCAATGAGGCAACACTTGAAGCTGGGTGTTGTGATAAAGTGATTTATTTTTCAAAACTTTTATGGATTATTGAGTTTAAACTAGTCACGACTCACTACATGGTTCACCATTTGCAATAATATCATAGCCACATAAAATCATGATAGAAGAATATCCTTGGCTTTGAAGGTCAAGGATGAAACTTTTCTCAAAGCTGTGATTCGTGAAAGTGCATTACAAGGAGAACATGGGAAATCCAAAATTTCAGTCTATCTCAAGATAATAAGATCTAGTAAGAAAATCATGCATAAATGAATCTCTACACTTTTTAGCTTTTTATGTCTTCCTCATAATTTCATGTATTGAACATTTTGGACAATATTTTTTATAATTTCTTACCCCTCATAAGGAAAATATATTATTTGGTATTTTTGCATTTAAACAAATGAATGCAAAGCATGCGTTATGAACGTCACAGAATTGCGAAGCTCTGGTGGCAAGGTTGTAGACTGCAATCATAGTATGAAGAGAGTTTTAAAAACAGGTTTTAAAATGTTTAATACATAGAGTACTTAAAAAACTAAAATAATTAAATGAGTATTATATTTCTTTGCAATGTTTTTTAATTGCTTATTTAGGTAATCCATGAATAAGTTCATATCTAACACTCCTTCACTTATCTAGTGCTAAAAAGACATAAAATACTTGATGTAAGATATTGAATCATCATAAATACATATCCAATAATTTCATTGCAAAGAGATGGGGATAGTAGTTTTCACATGGTTATGGAGATTGTGAGTTCTATCCATGATGAAAATTGATGGAGGGTTGACGTTGATGGAATGTCAAAACAAGCTCAAGGTTCTCTCTCTATGTGAACCAGTTTGCTCCAAACTTCAAATATGGCTTAAGTTTGAAGGATAAGGTATGAAGGTTGAACACTCAAGGGTAGAAGGATGCTTAAGGTGCCCTCTAGATGCTCATGTGTGCTTACAACATATAAGAAACTCCAAACATAGCTCATGGATAAACTTAGAGACAAAAATGCATAACAAGATCATCCACAGTAAAAAAACCCTTGGAAGGTGATTAAAAAACGTCTTAGAATGTTTAGGATGTCCCAAAGTTCTAAACGTTTTTTGATTTGGAGTAAAAAACGTGTTTATTTTCAACTAGTTGCAATGCAACTATGCTTTAATAAATACAAATACCATGACATGCAAAATGTGGTTTGGAGACCATACTCCACTATATTATTAAAGAACACTCATCTATGTGCATTACATACACATTAAATTCATACATGAATACACACCATACTTCCCAAAAACGGTGTTTCTGGACCCTTGAAATGACACAACTAGTTTTGGGAAACCGCCAAGCCTAGAAACAACGTTTCTAGCCGACTTTTTCGAGATTGTGGTTTTGTGGAAACAACTCGTTTGAAGCCTTATTCCAAGTGTTGTTTGAAGAAAAACTTCACCCAACAGTCGACTCTTGGAGGGGGAAGAGGGGGGGGGGAGAGAGAGAGAGAGAAAGAAAGAAAGACTTTTTAACGTCTATTAGAGAGAGAGAGAGATCTTTTAGGTATCCGAATTGAAAAGGTTGAAAGGAGGAAAGGGGGGAGAGAGAGCTGCCCATGCCCACTATCTTCAAGCCCATGAAAGACTACCTTGAGGTTGGTATAAGGTAACATGGTGCCCATTATATACACTGTGTAGTATGTACCTAGTATGTGTGTGTAGTATGTATGTACATTACGTGTATGTATATGTAGTATATATGTATTGTGTGACATGTGTAGTATGTACTATGTACTATGTATGTACATTATGTGTGTGTAATAGTGTATGTATATATTGAATGTAGTATGTACTATGTATGTACATTATGTGTAGTATGTACGTAATATGTATGTGTAGTATGCATGTACATTATGTGTGTATGTTTGTAGCATGTATGTATTGTGTGTAGTATGTATGTATATTATGTGTAGTATCATGTATGTAATAAGTGTGTGACATGCATAGTATGTATGTACATTATCTATGTGTATGTATATAGTATGTAATATGTGTGTAGTATGTACACAATGCACATACATATAAACACACACATATATATATATGCATTCATACATGTACACATGTATGAATGCAAGTATATAGGTGTACGTATATATTATACATTCATCATTTCATGAGTGCATGTGTGTGTATGGAGCATGCATGTGTGGATTATCATGTAATTTCTGATTTTTTATGATTATTACATGTGCATACATTTGGGAGCACATAAAAATTATCATAGAGGGAATTGAGGCTCACAATTTGGACACCATGTGCTTCTCATTGCCTAGATTTTTTGATTGAAGATGTGGGCAATGCACTTTGGGTGAATGCAATCTTTGCCACTATAGGAAGTATGGTTAGGTTTGTGACCAAGTGGCCAAAGATGTCAGCTATGTTTCGAGGTAACAACCATATAGATATTCTCAAGCCCACCATCATGAGGTTCGCTTACATGTTTGTGGTATTACAAAGAACTGTTCATATGCAAACGAATTTGATTCACACAATGAGCATCGATGAGTGGATTGCTTCATATAAGAGCACCACTCCAAAGTTCTTGTAGTTTAAATGTCATGGTATGAATGAGTCTAGGTGGTTGAGCCAGAGGGTTTAGTTAAATCCCTAAACCCTATATACATCATCCTATGCATCATCAACATCGAGGGAAGTACCATGGGTATTCTCTGTGAGTGTACAGACAGAATTGGAGAGGCTTTGAATTAACACATACTTACCTTTCGAGAAGTAAGTTTTTTCCATGTTTTTTGTTTTTATTACTCTTGAATCTTGATTAGCCATTATATGAACATAACATATGTAATGTATTAACTCTTAAGTTTTCTTTTCATAATTGTAGAGTGGAAGAGATACAACAAGTGTGGAATAGACGCTCGGATTGTTTTCATAAACCAATTCATGTTGTAGCTCACATATTGCATCCATTATGGCATAATGAGAATGAACTTCAAAGTGAGAAACTAGATTTTGGCTTTTAGGAGTATATACAGCACTATAGTGGCAATGATTCAGAGATCATCCTTCGCATTGAGGATGACATTCTTGCTTTCAAGAATGAGACCCACCACTTTGATAGACGGACAACAAAGCTCCAAGAGACTCAGATCAAGCCAACCTCATGGTGGGAGAAAGATGATGGACGTGCACCTACGTTGGTAATTTTCTTATTTACTTTAATCTTATTACTTAGTACCCCTCAAGATTATGTTTTTGCTAACTTAATACCATAATATTTTACTTAACAGAAACGTATTGCTCATTGAGTTCTCTCTCAAGATTGTAGCTCTGGATCTTGTAAGAGAAATCGGAGTACATGGGCTCTTTTTCACACGAATAGAAATAAGCTTATGACAAGCTTACCACAACATAGCTTGAGAGACATGTCTTCTCCAATGCCAACTTGAACCTATCAGAGAGACTTTCAACATCTTTTGATCCCATACATATTGATGTTGATAAGCTTGATATTGAGAAAGTGCATTACATTCCAAAGATTCCTAAGGAGGATAGAGCTCTACACTTCTCTCTATGAGGATTCCATTATATCTGCACATGATACATGCTCACAACACCATGGTGATAGGAGACATGTGGATGAGCCTACTTAGAGATATCTTACCTTCTAGTGTATATATATCATGGTAGAACTCTTCTCTCTATGAGGATTCCATTATATCTGTAGATGATACATGCTCACAACACCATGGTGATAGGAGACATGTGGATGACCCTACTTAGAGATATCTTATCTTCTAGTGTATATATATCATAGTAGAACTTATAAATTGTAAGTTGTTCAACCAACAATGTATGAAGTGTGTGCATTATATGTATGCGTCTGCGTGTGCGTGTGTGTGCGTGTATCATGTATGTGTGTGTGTGTGTCTATCTATCTATCTATCTATCTATCTATCTATCTATCTATCTATCTATCTATATATATATATATATATATATATATATATATATATATATATATATATATATATATATATATATATATATATAAAGAGAGAGAGAGCATCTTTTTTGTTTCTCGTTTCCTTCCATTTCCAAATTTTAGAAACTTCTAAAACTCCATTTTAGACTTCAGATGTATGTAATATGTATGTATGTATGTAGTGTGTGTGTGTATGTGTGTGTGTATGTATGTATGTATATATATATATATATACATATATATATATATACATATATATATATATATATATATATATATATATATATATATATATATATATATATATATATATATATATATATATATATATATATGTGTGTGTGTGTGTGTGTGTGTGTGTATATGTATGTATGTATGTATATGTGTGGGTATATATATATATATATATATATATATATATATATATATATATATATATATATATATATATATATATATATATATGTATATGTATGTATATATATATATATATATATATATATATATATATATATATATATATATATATATATATATATACATATATATATACATATATATATATATATATATATACATACATATATATATATATATATATATATATATATATATATATATATATATATATATATATATATATATGTATATCTATAATTTTACAAATTTAGAATTAACTTAGCATATACAATATAAAGTATACTATACAATGTATACATAGTAGTAGTAATAGTAAGTACTTACATACAAATGACAATTTACAATGTGCAATACCTCAATCTACAATGTACACAGTAATAAGTTTTAATTTTACTTTTCAACTTGGAAGCTTGCATTAAATAATGATACATGATCAATATTCACAATTTCACAGCACAGACCTTAGACCATGATGCACATTGCACACATTATTCAAAATTCATCATTCATTTGATATCAGCATTGAAAATCAAAATTTGAGTAATAAAACATGAAATCCCATAAAAGATAGATCATAGAAGTAAGAACTTAGTAGTAGTAATAGTAAGTACTTACATACAAATGGCAATTTACAATGTGCAATACCTCAATCTACAATGTACAAAGGAATAAGTTTTAATTTTACTTTTCAACTTGGAAGCTTGCATTAAATAATGATACATGATCAATATTCACAATTTCACATCACAGACCTTAGACCATGATGCACATTGCACACATTATTCAAAATTCATCATTCATTAATATCAGCATTGAAAATCAAAATTTGAGTAATAAAACATAAAATCCCATAAAAGATAGATAGAGGTACGAACTTAGAGCAGCTCATAAAACTTCAAACTTCATATATGTCATGAATTACACATTGCAAAATTCAAATCACAATGCTAAGACTCAAAGTCTAGATTGTGATTCTTGAAGGCTGGAATACAATGTCCATTGTCATCAGTGATTCAATGAATTATGATCATTCTTGAATCTTATCTTGATTCTTCTTCACTCACAAGTTATAACTGGAGTCTACAAGATTGTTTCTTTCCTCATCAAAAGGGGCTCCCTTCCAAGTTCCCATTAGTGATTGTCGCATCTCCTCATGCTAACTCCATCTCCGCATGCCAATTCCATCTCCTTGTGCCATCATACATGGATCATGATACTCGATGGTAGACACTCATGTCTATTCCATCTCCTCATCTCTCCAAATGTTCCAAGTTCTAACGGGAGTGACTCGTAATGATTTGTTTCCAATTGTGAGATATTTCTCTTGATTGAAAATTGTTACCTTATTATTGAAACCTTGTTCCATTCTTTCAAGTGGTTTCTACCTAACCCCATATTATTATATAACCTCAATGTGTCCGTCCCCTTCCCCTCTTCCAAGAAAACTTCGTCCTCTTTGTCATGATCGAAACCTTCCACCAAACTCGGAACTCTTCTACAGACCTCACTATTGGTTTCTCGCTTTCCAACCACCCAGTTTGTAACTGGGTGGCTTGATGGGGAGAACGCAAAATGAATATTCATAGAACACTCGAGGAACATGGTGGAATGTTTACATCAAGGCACAAACGACTCGACTATCATGAAAGAATAGTTTCGAGAGGAACACATGATGGTTATAGAATATATCAAGCTCCAAAAAATAAATAAATTTCTCGAATTCAAATAAAATCAAGCCAAATAAGAGAATAGAACAAGGTTCCAAATTTCAATTAAAAATAATTGGGTTCAAGAAGTATCTATCGATCAAGAGAGATCTGCAATGTGCTTCAACAAAAGAGTGTGTAGCGAGCTTCAAAGAAAAAGTGTGCAATGTGCATCCAAGAGAGCTTGATGATATGGACGAGGGCAAGGAGAGCTAGTGTTATATAATTATAGGGCTATTTCAATGGTTTGTAAGGTTCAAGACCCTTGGATTTCCTAGAGAAACTCTTGGGAGACCTTCAAAGAACCCTTGGGTTCATTTAAGAACCCTTGCGCATTTTATTTCACTTTAAAGAATCCTAAGCTGAGCTTTCATCTTTAAAGAATTCAAGTCAAGACCCCTAGAGGGTGTACGTACAAGTCTAGAGCTCCTCACTTAAGAAAGTATGTGATTTCAAAGTAATCCCATGGGATTCCATGTGAGCCCATGTGATTGCTTTACTTAGAAACCCATGTGAAGAGCCTATCTTTGAAAATCATGTGACTTAAACACATGGCAAGACTAGACCCCTTAGTCTAGAGGTATTTATATGGGTGGAGTTGAAAGGGAGGATATGCACTCTCAATCTCACGAATTTTCACCTTAAAGCTTTATATATTTTGTAAACCCCAAAGTTAAAATGGGCCTTTTGGATGATATGTTTAACCAACTTTTGAATAGTGAAGATCAGCCATCTCACTATCTCCCAAGAAGTTTTCAACCCCATTAAGTGAAGAAATCTATGAAAGACATTCCAAAGAAGGCCTCAAGTGAATTTTTGCACATCCATCTTCAACGAAGCTTGGAGGTTCATGAAGCGTGACATGTGGAAATTGACTCGTGGTGTTTCAACAAGGATTGTGCATATGCTAGCAAAGTTGCAACTCATCCAAACGTGGCCCAAGACGACCTACAACAAGAAGTAAAGCTTTGGAAAATAGTCAAGGAAGTACTCCATTTGAATTATATCTTTCTCTCCTTTTTGAATTAAGAACAGATATTGCATTGCTTTTTTGTTTCAAAGTATTCATGGAAAGGGGTTCGTTTAATGCTAGTAACATGTTAATTGATGCACCTAGGGAAGATGTAGATTACAGGTTGTGCAAAGGGATTGGAATAATAGAATACACATCAATGCTTAAAGAGAAGGATAAATAAGAAGAATATGAGGTTAATATATATCAAGAGTTAAATGGTTTGAATGTAAAAGTGAATAATATCCAAGCGGAGATGTACATAGTTAGGGAAATCCAAGTCAAGATAGGAATCCTATGCAATTCCATAAATTAGGTGAAATGAAAAATGGAGCAAATCTTAGGTATGCTCTCTCGACTCAACCTCAAAAAATCAATGTACCTTGCGATAAGAACTAAGCAAAAAATTTTTGTTTGAATGTCATAAAGTCATTAGTGTTGGTCATCCTTGAATCAACCAAACTTATGAACTGTTCAACAAAGAGTTTTATTGGCTAAGTGTACATGAACATTTACAATCTTATGTACTTAAATTACAAAATGTCAAGTAAACGAAGCAAGAAGTTCAAGATGGGAGGCTTGTTATACCCATTGGAAATTCCCAATGGTAAATGGAAAGTATTTCCATGGACTTTATTACAAGTTTGCCTAAAACCTGTACGTGTGTATGTATTATGTTATTCCTATAATCTATTACTCTATGTTTATTCAAAGACATGTTTATTTACTTATGTTACATGTATGTAATATAAATGTTTATATGTGTAGTATGTATATACTATGTATATGCTATGTATGTTTGTACCACGTATGTATGTATGTATGTATGTATGTAGTATGTATATATGTAATATGTATGTATCTAGTATATACATACTACTATGTATAATAAAATATAATCTATGCATGTATGTATGTATGTAATATGTATATGTGTATGTATGTATGTACTACGTATGTACTATGTATGTACATGACAAAGAATTTATAGGAGGATTTTTATACCTTAAACATCTAGAACCTTTTAAAAATTAAAAATAAAAACTTATTTGTATGCAACTTTATCACAAGTTGGGGTTCGCAACTTGAACATGTTGTTAACACGTTAGCAACCCATTGCCTACCACATTGCCATCCCGTTGCTAACCACTATGCCTTGAAGCAAAGGTGGCCTGATAGGCACTCTCACACGACCAAACAATCGATTCACTCAAACAATCGATTCTCTAGACTCTTGAGGACTAAACTCGAGAGCTTTTGCACACATAAATATATTTAGAGATCTTGCTAATGCAAGTTATTTTACTCAAAATGGTTACTCGTGCTCGGAGAACCAATGCCTCTAATACAAACAAGTTACAGCCTTCACTAGGCATACACAGATAGACCACTACTCACTTCTAGGACCACTACTCACTTCTAGATCTGGTTCTCTCAAATATGCAGAGTTTCAATACGAGCTTTGAGACAACTTTAGATGAAAAGAATAGCTTTCTAACAAACCAAAGATTATAAGAAATGAGTGAGAAATGATAAGAAAACCTTGCTTAACACTCAGAGCTATCTAGATCATATACACAGAAATCTGTGAGCTAGATATGGCATCACAAAGATGAATGAAATCTCTCAAGCAAGTGTGTGTATGTGTGTATATGTATATGTGTGTGTATGTGTGTATGTGTGTATGTGTATGTGTCTATATGTGTGTGCATATGTATATGTGTGTGTATGCATGTGTATGTATATGTTTGCATGTATATGTGTGTGAATATGTGTATGTGTCTGTATGTGTTTGTATGCATATGTGTGTATGTGTTTGTGTGTGTATGCATGTGTGTATGTATGTATGCATATGCATGCATATGCTTGTGTGTGTATATATATATATGTGTATGTATGTATATATGTATATATGTGTGTATGTGTGTGTATATATATGTGTCCATGTGAATGTGTGTGTATGCATGCATATGTATATGTGTGTATGTGAGTGTATGTCTATGTGTATGTGTGTATATGTGTATATTTGTGTGTGTCTATTCATATCTGTGTGTACGTGTATGTGTGTATATGCATGTGTGTATGTATTTACACATATGCATGTGTATATATTGTGTGTATATGTACGTGTGTGTATGCATGTGTATGTATATGTGTGTATGTGAGTGTATGTGCATGTATGTGTATATGTGTATGTGTGTGTACGCATATGTGTGTGTATGCATGTGTTTATGTATGTATGCATATGGATGTGTGTGTATGTATGCTATGTGTGTGTATGTATATGTGTGTGTATGTATATGTGTGTGTATGTGTATGAATGTGTATACATGTGTATGCATATGTGTGTATGTGGGTGTATGTGTGTGTGTATATATATGTGTATGTGTGTTTATGCATGTGTATGTATATGTTTGTATTTGAGTGTATGTGTGTGTATATGATTGTATGCATATGTGTGTGTATGCATGTGTGTATGTATGTATTAATATGCATGTGTGTATATGTGCATGTGTGTATATGTGCATGTTTCTATCTATGTGTGTGTATGTATATATGCGTTTATGTGTATGTGTGCATATGCACATGTGAGTGTATGTATGTATGTGTATGTGTGTATGTGTGTATGTATCTATGTGTATGTGAGTGTATGTACGTGAATGTGTGTGTGCATATGTGTATGTATGTGTATGTCTTTGTATTCATGCATGTATGTATGTATGTATGTATGTATGTATGTATGTATGTATGTATGTATGTATGTATGTATTTATGTATGTATGTATGTATGTATGTATGCACATGCATGTGCATGAATGTGCTTGTATATATGCATGTGTATGTGTGCGTGTATATGTGTATGTGTGTGTGTCTATGTGTCTGTATGTATATGTGTGTGTATGTGTATGTGTTTATGTGTGTGTATGTGTATGTGTGTGTACGCATGTGTATGTGTTTATGTGTGTGTATGTGTATGTGTGTGTACGCATGTGTATGTATATGTGTGTATGTGAATGCATGTGTGTATATGTGTATCTTTGTGTGTATGCATGTTTGTGTATGTGTATGTGTGTCTATGCATGTGTGTATGTATGCATATGCATGTGTGTATGTATGCATATGCATGTGTGTGTATTTATGCATGTAAGTGTATGTGTGTGTATATGACATGCACCAACATCTCCTCTTATCCTATCATGGGAGTTGGTATGATAATTCTGACTACTAGTGATGGTAATCCTTTTACATTGTCAGATGCTTTAATTGTGCCAGGGATCAAGAATAATTTATTATTAGTTTTAGCTTTATCCAAGATTGGATTCATTGTGAAATTTGTTGATCACAGATGTACAGTTCATGATCTGTCAAATGGTGATGTAATTATTGCTTTTGGCATTTTATGTTGTGGGCTGTATAAGCTAATAGACTATGAAAAATTTGTGAATGATTCAACATGTGTAGTACATGATTCTCAGGCTATGTTAGATTCAAAGCTTTGGCATGCACGCTTTGGTCATTATAATTTTTCTAATTTGCTATGCCTATAGACATTTGAAATGGTGTGCTCTACACAAACTTGAGGCACTTGGTAAACATGTTGACGCAGGTTGTACTTTGGGCAAAATGCAGCAGTCTTCATTCCCAAAAGATGGTTCAGTTTGAGCTACTAAAAAATTGCAGCTTGTTCATAGTGATTTCTGTGGTCCTATGCAGACACCCTCTTTTGGAGACTATCTTTACTTCGTGCCTTTCATTGATGATTTTTTGAGGCATGCATGGGTATATCCATTGAAAGCAAAGTCCGAAGTTTTTATGTGCTTCAAACAGTTTATGGTTTTGGCTGAGAATATGTTAGCATGTAAAATGGACACCTTTCATTTTGAACGAGGGGGGTGGATATATTTCTTCTAACTTTAATGCATTTCTGTCTGAACATGGGATAAAACATCAGTGTGTAGTGCCATATACACCTGAATAGAATGAAGTTGTTGAATGGAAGAATAGGCCACTCATGGAGATGGCAAGATGTATGATCAAAAGTCAGGCTTTACCCCATAGTTTCTAGCTTGAGGCTATTATGTGTGAAGCATATGTACTTAGCAGGTGTCCCACTAAAACATTGCAATCTATCACTCCATATGAGGCTTGGCATGGTTGCAAGCCATCTTTTGCTCACCTTCGTGTTCTTGGTTATGCATTAGCGCCTGAACAACAATGCAAGAAATTGGATAAAGTCGTGAAATGTATTTTTTTTTGGTACTGTTTGGAAAGAAAAAGCTATCATCTCTATCATCCATGGACTAAACACATTCTGGTTAGTCTTGATGTTGTTTTTGTGGAAGATGCTATTCAAGCATTACTTCATGTACTAAGGAGACATCTGTTAGCTCCAAAGATATGTATGATACTTTGCTACCTCTTTTTATAGGTGGATAGTCTAGTGCTGGTCCTAATGATGCAACTTCTTAATCTTTATAGGTTTCATGCGATGATGCAGATCATTAAATTTCTGATGTAGATTTTACATGATGCACTTGTTGATGAGAGAGATGATATTGAGGAGGCAAAAACTATGCCAAAATGGTTAGTGCAAACTTTGCATGATAGCAAATTAGATGCACCTCTATCATATCACACTCGTTCAAGCTCTCATAGTGCTTATTTTGCATCAGATTGCTATGCTATGGCTACCTCTAGTCTCTATGATGAGAATGAGCCTGTTTTGTTTGATGGTGTAAAATTCTAAAAATTGGATGGCTACTATGCAATCAAAATATGATGCTATCAGGAAAAATGGCACTTGGTCTTTAGGTGACTTGCCTCCTAGCAAGAAGGCCATTGGCACTAAGTGCATATACAAGTTGAAGCATAAGCCTGATGGAACAATTCACATGTATAAGGGTAGGCTAGTTGCAGAGGGTTAAGCTCAGGAAAGAGGCATTTGATGAGACCTTTGCTCCTACATGCCAAATGACTACTGTTTGTAGCATCTGTGCACTTGCAACTCATCATGGTGGGAATGTACATAAGTTGGACATTAAAATTGCATTTTTGAATAGTGACTTGCATGAAGAAGTGTATGTTTTTTAGGCCCACGGCTTTGTGTAAAAAGGGCATGAAAATAAAGTTCCGAGGTTGAAGAAGTCATTATTGATATGAAAATATACATGCCTATCTGATTGCACATGGCTTTGAAAACAATCCAATTGAAAGCACCTTATATGTTAAACATGGAAATGATGTGCTTCTCATTATTGTTGTCTATGTTGATGACATGTTGCTCACTAGTCCTCATGAGAAGCATATTTTTGATGTTAAGGCTAATTTGCATGCCTCATTTGAGATGTCAGATTTGTGGCATTTGCATCATTATTTGGGCATTCAGTTTATGCAAGGTGATGGCAGAATAGGTTTGTGTCAAACAAAATATATTGAAATATTATTGCAACATTTTGGCCTTGCAGACTGGAAACCTATTGCCACTCCTATGGAGACAGGTTTATGATTGATTCTTCATGATGCTGGAGATGCATTTGATACTATTCTCTATTAGCAGGTTGTCGGATGCTTGATTTAGTTATGCATGACTCGGCAGATGAGCAAGCTTATGCATTGGCCAGGTGTTAAGCATTGGGAGGCGATTAAGTGCATCTTTCGCTACTTGAGTGGTACGCGACTACTTGGATTGTTTTATCCCAAGGGGGGGATCACTATCGCCAAATTTACATGCTTTTTCTGACTTTGACTCGGCTGGTTGCTATGACACTCGTGTGTCCACTAGTGGCGTTTGCTTCATGCTTGCTAGCTCATGTATATGTTGGTTGAGCAAGAAGCAGCTTACTGTGGCCAGTTCTAGTTGTGAGGCTGAGTATCAGGCAACTTTCACAATGGTTATTGAGTGTGTGTGGCTCAAACACCTTATGGCTGATTTGGGTGTTGGTTAGTCTTCTACGACCATAATATTCACTGATAGTCTGAGTGCATTGACAGTTGTGAGGAACCCTATGTTTCATGCTTGCACTAAGCACATTGTGGTGCAAAATCATTATGTCAGAGAGAGGTTCTCTGCTAGAGAGATCAACTTGGCATGTTACCATCCAGGAGAACATTGCATACCTTTTCATGAAGGCTCTGCCTAGGGAGAAGTTGAAGCTTTCCGCAAAGATTTGGGCTTACTTCCTTTTGTGGATTGATTCCACATAGCTTGGCACTTCCTTATACATGAGTGCGAGCTCCTTGTTCACCACGTCACTCCTAGGAGGATTTGTTGGTATATTTAGGTAGTGATGTGTGTGAACACACTAGGACTATTGGGGCACTTTTTGCCCTCTCTAGAAGGTTTTTTCCCCCGCCTTGTATATATGCCTATTGCCCAAGCTCCAAGCTTTGTGTGTTGTTGTGTTGTTGGCCAAGGTTTTTTTCAGTATTGTGTGTTGTGCTCCAAGCTTCTTTTTCTTCCTTGTGTTGTTGGTGTGCTTTTGCAGACCTCAAACTCAAACAACTATGTAGGTTCATGCTATATAGACCTATGCACACATAGGTCTGCATTATAGCCTACAAATGCCTTGAAGGTGTAAATTTAAAAGGAAAAACTTTTGACTAGCAATAACTATTGCAATGCCCATACTGAATGGTGTCTTATAAATCATACACATTAGAATGTTATGTTGTATAGTATTCTAACTTCTTTTTTGAGGATTTTATTGAGCTTCAATCGTATGATGTAAGAGTTATTCTACTTAATAAACGTTTTTTCCCATCATCATATCCTTTGTTGATTAGGAATCTACCTTTCAAATAAGTTGATCTTGAAGCCTACGATAGTCACGAAACATTTCTATTGGATCATGGTACTAAGGTAACTTTTTGGGTACTTCCTTTTCTTCCCTTGAATGCAACCATCATTACAGTAATCCAATTTGAGAAACTTGTTCGGCAAGAATAGGATACAATTTTCTACTACCATAACAATGTAAGTATATAAACTTAGTACCAAAGACAAAATATAGTTCGAGACAGAAACAATATCTGAGTGGTATGCATGTACCATTTAGATGTACAATTATTGCACATGTTATTATAAAAGAAAACCTGCTCTTGCTCATAATACTTAAACTATGGCAATACATAAGAAAGTCCCTTTGTGTTCTCGCAAAATAAGGGGACATCAGTTTTTATTGCTTGCTTTTTTTGTATTTTTTTTTTGGTTGCACATTTTAGGTATCTAACTGAATGATTTATATGGACAATCAAACATATGCTACTTAGATTTATTTCTATATATATCTGTTTCTTTTATACATATATATGGGGGGGTAGTACATGTTTAAAAGTTCCTATATGGTTTTACATTTAGGCAAGTAAATACCATTAAAACATGTTTGAACCAATATAAATGGGCTTTTATATGAATTGTTAGTCTTTTATTGAGCCTCAAGGGTAGGCTTACTCAAGATTATTCATGTCTCCATGCAGTCGGAAAAGCAATGCATCAATGTATACGACAACTTTGTTCCATACAATTTGGACACTCTATCATGTTGAAATGGAGTGAAAAAGATAAAGATCGGAAGAATTATATCACATAGACGATTTATCAGGAGTTCTGGCCAGCACATGGGCAGCTCTTGTCAGTTCTGAGTGGATTCTTCACACCGCACGTGAAGTTATGTCCCATCGATGATCCAAGGCTTGTGATGCTTTTAGAGCAGGCTTACCTAGCCTGCATGGTTAGATGCTGAGGAGTGGGATATGATTCGCGATGAGCAACAGCAGATTCCTGATCGATATCGCCAACAACGAGATGCTGTAGCCACACATTTAGATACGGTTGGACCGTCACATTTGGGCAGTGGTGGATATGACATGATGCATCACGAGTTTGTAAGTACCATTTGGTTTATTGAATTTTTTTGTGTTAAGCTTATCATGTATGTTCCTATAATGTTTTGCATATGTAAGCCGCCGGATTGGCAATTGTAAACTTGTCTCTTTTTCATATTCTGCACGAACCGAAAGGTCGTTGCGAAGAACTGTAATCTCTTATAAATCAATGAAAGGACGCTTCGGTAACAACCAGAAGGATCGTCAGACTGTCTGTCTGGGCGATATGTCTGTGTAGTTCCGTTGTGTTGTGTTTTGAGAATTCTGAGTAGTACTGTGTTATTTCGCTTTTGCTGATTACCTTCACTTGAGTTTAACGCTGTTCCATTAAGTACGACTTGTGAGTCTGTATTACGGTAATGAATAGTTTCTACGTTGTGTGTTGAGGACGTGACAATCTCAAATAGTGAAATTGTGAGAGAATGAATTAGAGTCTGGAGAGTAATTTGTATTAGCAGAGATTGAAATATTAAGGTACTGTGGTGTGAGTGTTAAATTGGGAAAATCAAGTATAGGGCCTCTGATTATTCAGACCCCTTCCACTCCCAAGAACCCGAAAAGAGCTTAAATGCGTTTCTGATGGCAAACGCACGTTTAACACTGGTGCCATTTGTGGAAAGTGGCACCAGAGTGTTGCAAATTAATTGTGGAAGGAGGCAACCGAGTATTATAAATTGATTGTGGGAAGGTGACCATAGATTGTGAATTGATCGTAAGGTAGAGTAGTATGCAAGTGTTGCAAAGGTGATATATGCCCGTTACTCGGTCCGGTGAGTGGTATCCGAAGTACGGGAGAGACCGACAGCCCTGGGAGATATCAAATTTATTAGGAACATCCTCAGGAGGTAGAAGCACAGATCGGTTAAGTCCAATCGTCGAAGAAACGAAGCGCGTTAGCAGTGACTCCGGTAGCATTCCGGTAGAACATACTACAATTCCGGTAGATTTTGGTGTAATTTCGGCACAGTCTGCAGAAGATACAGTAATTTCGTAGTCTATAGGAACACATTGTGCTGTTGATCCGACACCGTCTGGTTAAGATTCGAACCTCTCTGAGGATAGGGGTGTGTTATCTAGAGAGGTCATTGAAGGTGAAAGAATACCCTGGATTGGGAAAAGTTCCACTAATTCTGGTGGTAGTTTGGTCCCAGTTGCAGAGAATTTACAAGTTTCCGGTGATAGTGTGATATTTCTTGGTGAATCTTCATTCCGGACACCACTGTTTGGGGTGAGCTTGCCTATGCTTGATACCACAGAAGAGGATAGGCTATTCGAATTAGAAATTCGAAAGAGGTTGAGCGCTATTTTTGAACTGGAAGGTGAGCAGTCTGACCATACAGATTCTAAAGAACAAAAAACACCACCTCAGAACTCAGGAAATAGTAACAGTACCGCCACTAACACCATGAGTGGACAACAACAACAACAACAACAACAACAACAACAACAACAACAACAACAACAACAACAACAACAACAACAACAGTAGCAACAATAGCCACTTCCACCTCGACCGGTTCCAATAGGAGTCACTTACACAAAATTCGGTGGATTTCCAGGTGATGATCCTGATGCTCATGTACGTACCTTTGAAATAAGTTATGCAGTACTAAACCATCCACTTGATCCGGCGTACAAGGCTATAGTATTCCAATCTACATTAGTTAATGAAGCAGCTAGGTGGTTAACAGAGTATGATATCAACCATTTCGGCACCTATGAAGCAGTAAGGGATGCGTTTTTGCAGAGGTTCAGACTAAAGAAGAACCCTTCCGAAATTTTCAATTACTTGCAGAACAATAAACAAAAGCTGCACCAGACTGTGCAGGAATATGCCACCTTGTTTAGAACTCATTTGAGATAACTACCGCCGGCCAATGCCAACCTGCCGAATGATGTCATTACTTAGTGGTTTATTAATGGGTTGACTCCGCAGCTCAGACAGATTATGATCATCCGTTGTGTGGGAGCTATGACACTAGATGCAGTTATTGCAATGGCCTTGCAGCTCGAGCATAAGGTTGGAGGCTTTACTGAAGACTTGGAGTGGTTGAAAGACAGTAAAAATATTGCAGAGGACCCGGCTAGACAGATGTATTGCACTAAGTGCAAGAATCCAGGGCATACCAGTGCCACATGTGCCCTTAATCAGATGTATTGCGCTATCTGCAATAACACTGGACATTCCACCAAAAACTGTGCTTATAATGCCAAAGTGCAGGGACTAGCAACTGTAAATGCTATTATATAAGAACCGGGGCAGCCAACCACCCACTATGTACCACCTCAGATGAGAAATAATCAGCAGCAAGGATACAGGAATTATCGAGGACAACAAAATATAAATTACAATACAAATCATTGGCAAACAGGAACATCACAGGAAGGTACTTCTTTGCCACCACCTCGTTGTCATTTCTGCGGTGAGTTGGGTCACATCCAAAGATTATGTAAAGATGCAGCCGAATATGATCAAAGAAAGAAAGAGCGTCAGAACCCAATGACCAATATGGTTTATATCTCACCAGTGGAAACTCAAGCCGCAGTGATTCAAACAAAATATGGTAAACAGTTACAACCAACAACAGAAGTGTTTGAACCTGGCATCCATGAGCAACAGAGAATGTATAACAAAGCTAGCCAATGGACCACCAAAGAACCTACAGTGTTCCCAGATCCAATTCCGGTGACACAAATTTTGCTGCCAAAGGAAGGATCGCAAGAACAAGATTCTACCCCAGTAACAGGCGCATCATCTTCAGAATCGGTGAAAAGTACAATTCAAGCAGATCAAGCATGGGAAATTTTATCTACGGCATCCATTACTCTCCCTCTTGGACAGTTACTTGCACTAGTGCCGGGAGTTCGGCAGCAATTCGAGCAACAACTCAATCCTGGGTCTTCCTGCATTCCAACAACGGCAACAATACAACCGAAAATTGATTCTACGGTGGATCATTCGATCCCTTTAATTACGGTATGGTACAAAAATCACAAGATTACTCAAGTACTAATTGATGGTGGGTTTGGTGTAAAAATTGCCACTGCAGCTCTTTGCAAGAAGTTAGGGTGGACCCAAATTGAGCCTGTCCAGTTTTTTGTAAGAATGGTTGACCAATCTCGAGTTCATCCGTTGGGACTCGTACGGAATGTCCCGATAACTTTGCAGGGTACAACGTTTAGGATGACTTTTGTCGTCTTAGAACTACCGGAGTCCAGTCTCGATTATAATCTTCTTTTCGGCCGACCCTGGTTGAAACAGGCTAAGGTTATACAGGATTGGTCAGCGCAGGAACTTACTTTTAAGGACAACCACCGTAAATATGTTGTCAAATTGGATGCTATTCAGCCCTGTCAATTACATGCCAGACCATATGTAGCAGAGCCGGTCCACATGTTGGATGGCTTATCTGACGATGAAGAAGAAGCATTTCTGAAGAACAATGAAGATCTGATTTCCTTAGGTACTGTAGATCTGCAATCTATTGTAGACAACTAGAGTCCGACAGCCTGTACGGTGGTGCCTGTGACTAAAGAAGTGGAGACAAAAGATACTGTTGCTATGGATGAAGCCGCTCTACAACAACTTTTACAGTCAGCTGACGATTCAGGGAAACCTCATCAATTCTATGTTCCCGAAGATCAGTTAATCACCTATAATTTGGGAGATGAAATAAATCTGTGACCTGTCAAGATAAAGGAAGGATTGTTTGAAGCATTTCAAGCAGATTTGATCAAGCTTATTCGTGAGTTCTATGATGTTTTTGCATGGGATTATCGTGATATGAAGGATCTGGACCCTCGCATCTATCAACATCGGGTCGTGCTCAAACCAGAAGCAAAGCCGATTAAACAACCAAGCTACCATATGAATCCCAACTATGCAGCATAGGTCAAAGTAGAACTTGATCGCCTATTAATGGTAGGATTCATTGTACCTATTGAGCATGCTGAATGGATCTCTCCGATTGTGATCGTACCAAAGAAAAACAAGCAGCTCTGAATATGTGTAGATTACTGGAAATTGAATGCAGCCACCATACCTGATCCATTTCCTCTTCCATTTCTTGACACCATGCTGGATAGAGTGGCTGGGCATGAGATGTATTCATTTCTCGATGGTTATAATGGTTATAACCAGGTCCGAATGGCTGAGCAAGATATACCTAAAACAACATTTATTATGAATTGGGGTGTTTTTGCTTGTACAGTCATGTGGTTTGGATTAAGAAATGCTCCTAACACCTTTCAACGTTGTATGCAGGAAATCTTCTCACCCTATCTCACTTCTTTTATGCAAGTATATCTAGATGATTTCTCTTTATTCGGTAAGATGGTAGCACACCTGTATCATTTACGGTGTTGCTTTGAGAAATGTCGTGAATACCAACTCTGCCTGAACCCAACCAAATCTGTCTTTGCGGTTTCTTGTGGTAAGCTCCTTGGCCATATTGTATCTGCACAGGGCATACAAGTTGACCCAGACAAAGTTGCAGCCGTGTTAGAAGCACCTGTGCCTACTACGCCAAAAGAAGTGATGCGATTCATGGGTCAAGTCAGGTGGCATGGTCGACATTTACGATGGCTTGCCCATTTGGCAATACCCCTAAATCGGCTAATAACTAGTTCTCCTCGATAGTTTGCTTGGACTCAGGAATGTCAAACTGCATTTGATCGTCTAAAAGGATTATTAACGCAAGTTCCAATTCTACAACCTCCTGATTGGGAACGCCCATTTCATGTTTTTGTAGATGCATCAGATATAGCCATTGAAAGTGTTTTAATGAAGCAAACTGATAAGTGGTTTCGGCCTGTCTATTATGCAAGTCGACGGCTTGCTCCTGCTGAAAAGAATTATTCAGTAACTGAAAAAGAATGTCTTGGTTTGGTGTATTCTGTAAAGAAATTCCGACATTATTTGCTAGGTCGAAAATTCATCTTTCATGTAGATCATGCTATGCTGGTGTATCTGGTTCGGCAGCAACATTTAGGTGGTCGTTTGGTGCGTTGGGCTTTATTGTTACAGGAGTTTGATTACGAAGTGATTCATCGACTAGGCACTGCACATGCATTAGCAGATTTTCTCTCTCGGTTGGATTCCGGTGAAGCTCCGATCAGTGTTGATGACACCACACCAGCAATTTATGTTACTGAAACAACTAGTAATGAATCTACAGAACCTCTTGTGACACCAACCTACTATGATCAGTTATTAACCTTTCTTACTGATGGATGTCTTTCCCCTCAAACTTCTCCTGCTATGCATTGGAAAATTGCAGTTTATAGTCGTAGATTCCGGTTGATTGCTGAACAGTTGTACTACATGGATCATACTGGGATCTTGCTTCGTTGTATTCCACCACATGAAGTAAACTCAGTTATTGCTATGGCACACTCAATACCCTCCGGTGGACATTTTGCAACAGATTTAACACACCAAAAAATTCTGCAAAGTGGGCTCTGGTGGCCTACTATGTACAAAGATGTGACTCAGTTTGTGTAGCAATGTGAAAATTGTCAGCGATCTGGACAGCCTTTACAATGCCATTTCTTTCCTCTGCAGCCTGTATTACCTTTGGAACCTTTTTAGAAATGGGGTCTTGATTTTATTGGACCAATTACACCTCCAACAATCCTTAGCAACAATTGCTACATTTTGACATGTACAGATTATGCTACCAAATGGGTAGAAGCTTGGGCCTTACGGTCCACCACAGCTGTTTCGGTGGCCAAATGCCTGATGAAGGACGTATTCCCACCTTATGGATTACCTTTGGAACTTGTCACAAATTAAGGCACACACTTTGTCAACAATTTAATGCGAGTGCTAACACACACTTTTCAGATTCTGCATAAATTCAGTTCACCGTATTATCCTCGTGCTAATGGCTTAGCTGAAAGTACCAACAAGACCTTGCTGAGTATGCTTCGAAAATTGACTGTGGAATCACCAGAAAGATGGGATCAGTTACTACCTGCAGTATTATGGGCATACCGAACTACATACAAAGTAGCAACCGGACTGACTCCTTTCAAGCTGGCTTATGGGCTAGAAGCAATTGCACCAATGGAACTTGTGGTACCCAGTTTACGCGTGGCTATCACTCAGAAATTGTTACTTGAAGACTCTTTATCATTTCGGTTGGATACACTCAAAGACTTAGATGAGCATCGTTGGGAAAGTTTTCTGACTCTTCAAAAAGTGAAGTTGCGGCAAGCTCATACTCATGATCGGTATCTTAAAACTCCAGTTTTTACGGTAGAACAAGTTGTGCTATTTTACAATGCTAAATCAAATAGTGCAGCTGGAAAATTCAAATTACGATGGTTTGGTCCTTACCGGACTAGTGAACAAGTGGGCCCAGCTACTTTTCAGTTGACTACCTTGATCGGAATTCCTCTTTCTAAAGTGATAAATGGTTCAAAGTTGCGGCCGTATCATCAAGCACTAGATTCGCACTGAAGTGTTCTGCGGTTGTCCGTGTATTTTTTTTTATTTTCTTTTCTTTTCCTTTTTTTAGTTTTGCGTGTTCGATGAATAAAGACCATAAACTCCTCGTTTTGCTACATAACCATGAATAATTGCCGCCTTTTGTTATTGATTCTGCTCATGCATGCACACCGTAGTTATGAGGTTATCATCTCAACATCGCGCGATGATTAGCATTTTTGATCGCCTCCCGTTACCAAGTATCTACTTAATCTTCTTCTTTTCACTGATAATTGCTATTGTATCCGTGTGCTCTGTGCGTTGTGATTTCTGTGTTTACTGTGCAATTGTGTTCTTGTGCTCTTGTGTATACATCATGGAAGCGTTAGCCAACTTCGCTGCCTTCCGTGACAGACTTCCTCAGGACGTAAGTGAATTCTTGCGTGTTCGAGGTTTGTCTAACTTCGCTGAATTGCCCTGGCATTCAGTGGAGTGCCATCCATACTATGCTCAGATAATTGTTGCTATTGCCGCCACACTTGCTACCGAGCAGAGTTGGCCTATTACGTGTTTTCCCTCTCCTGTCGTAATCACCATGCACTCATTTGCTGCTGCTTTCCGACTCTCTCTGGAAGGATGAGAGAATGGCCCTAACCTTCCAATCGCTACGATGAATCAATTGTTTCCCAGACACTCTTCGAATGAGTATGCCATACTCTGTCGCCCTGAGCCTGAAAGAACAGCTTTACAATTTTTAATCCCCATACTAAACCTACAGAAATGCACTTATGGGATTTCTCACCCATTCTACTTGGTGATTGATATGGTTGCTAGAGAGCCTATCAATTTTGCTTCCTATTATTTTCGGCGCATTCACCGTGAATGCGTTGCGATCATAAAGCAGGTTAACAAAGGCGATCTGCCGTGTTCCCGTCTCCCGCACATACTCACTTTTTTGTTTCCGACCCTCCAAGCAGTGCAACCACCACCCAGAGGTCCAATTTTATATCATGAGGAATCTGCTCAGATATTTGAAGACGATGAAGAAGATGATGAAGAACTCTTCCAGCTCCTTCGCCGAAAACGAATCCGGATAAGTTCATCTGACAGTCAAGTGCAAGGGTCTGCCGCTGGAGATAAAGCAGATAAAAATGAAGAAGAGATTTTCCACGACATAGCTACATCGATTCACCATGATTCATCCGCTCAGTCATCTCCAACCCAGCAACAAGATCAAAGTGTTACTGCCAATTCCGAAGACAGATCTTCTAAGGAAGAATCTCAGCAGCAATCCAAACAAGATGTGCAAGAAGATGCACAGGTTATTGTTGCATAAATTTTCTAGGAATTGATTACAGAAGTAGAATCTGCAATTGCCCAACCTGAAGTAACTACGCAGCAACTTACCGAAGCAGCTAACAATCTGCAACCCACTCCTCCATCCAAACCTCCACTTAAACCCATTGTTCCCATTCCACCGATTGTACCTGAAACACCGGATTCATCATCCTCTTCACCTAATTATTCTCCACCTAATTCCCATCAACTCCTGACAACTTCTTCATCTCAACCACGTCCTCCTCTTCCCGTTTCTTCGATTCCTATGATTACTGAACTCGCATCCATGGGTCATATGTTGATCCACCTGTCGCAACAACTACCACAACAAATGGACATTACTGATAATCTCAAACATGAATTACAACATAAAATTGATGTTTTAGAAGCAGATATCATTTCGTTGCAGGAAGAGGTAGATGCAGTGAAGGCAGAGAATCATAATCTGCACTTCCATATTAAACAGTTACAGGCTCACCTTGTTGAACAGGAAACAGTGATTAAACAAAGAGATGCTGCATTGGCTGAAGTAACAACCAAAGATGATTTATTATGTGCTGCTGATGCAGAAATTCTTCAGTTATGGCAGTTAGTTAAGGATAAAGAGGATGCCTGCATAGCACTGGGAAATTTGTTAAAAGAAACTAGAGAACAATTGGATGAAGCAGTGCAGAAAGGACAGGAAATGTCAATTTTACTAAAGCAAACCAATGCAGAGCTAGAGTTTGCAAATGCAAACCTATTTGAATCAAATGCTGCTCTTAAAGATCAGATGACATTGGTCGCTCAGCTCCAGAAAGAGATTCTAGCAATTCGAAGAGAAAGAGATGCATATTACCGGACCATTCAATTTCAGAATCAAGAATTGGAGAGAAGAGAAAAGCAACTTGGAGCTCAAGTAGAATGCTTATCACAAATAGATCAACAGATTGCCGATATGAAAGTAAACCATGATGCAGCTCTATCGAATGACTTTTATCTGCAAGAAGCCTTTCTGCAAACACAGGCATAAATTTTGATAAGCCAAGTTATTGCCACTAGTTCAGTTAGAACTGATGCCCAGTTAGTAGAACCAGAGATACTGAAACAGATGCTGGATTCGTTAAAAAAGAAAATTTTGCAAACATTTAAATTAGCTAGAACAATGTATCTACAGGGTATAATAGATGAGCCATAAGATTTTGTATACCTGCGGGTTCAAGTGCACGGTGCGTGCCAGTGTAAGCCGCCGGATTGGCAATTGTAAACTTGTCTCTTTTTCATATTCTGCACGAACTGAAAGATCATTGCGAAGAACTGTAATCTCTTATAAATCAATGAAAGGACGCTTTGGTAACAACCAGAAGGATCATCAGACTGTCTGTCTGGGCGATACGTCTGTGTAGTTCCATTGTGTTGTGTTTTGAGAATTCTGAGTAGTACTGTGTTATTTCGCTTTTGCTCATTACCTTCACTTGAGTTTAACGTTGTTCCATTAAGTACGACTTGTGAGTCTGTATTACGGTAATGAATAGTTTCAGCGTTGTGTGTTGAGGACGTGACAATCAGAGCGAATCGGTAAGGTTGTGGAAGAGTTAGTAATAGTATGAGTATAGATAGTGAAATTGTGAGAGAACGAATTAGAGTCTAGAGAGTAATTTGTATTAACAGAGATTTAAATATTAAGGTACTGTGGTGTGAGTGTCAAATTGGGAAAATCAAGTATAGGGCCTCTGATTATTCAGACCCCTTCCACTCCCAAGAACCCGAAAAGAGCTTAAACGCGTTTAACACATATTTATTGCAAGAGCCGGGAATGGATCATCCTCCAACACGAACGGAGGAGGCTTATGGATATCATCATGGATTGACTGCACTATTGGAGGACTTGGAGGGATGCGGTGCGATCGTTTCATGGGAGCATTTGTGATGAGGTGAAGAATTTATAAACTTGCTTTTTACTTGTTTGTAAATCTCATGTGAATTTATCTCATTTCATGAATGTCCTTTGTTGCAAGACTGTTCATATGGAACATTCTCTGCATGTGTATGGCAGTGGTGCACCAAAATTTTGTATTTGATTCTTATATGGCAATGCTTTGCCACATTTGTAAAAGCCTCATATATGATAGTCGTTTGCCACACTCTTGTTTAGCAACCATGGGTATCCATTTCAGATCAAATATATGTTCATTAGGCTCCTTAATACATTAATTTAGTTTTCTATAAGTCTTAGTTCTTAACTCTAAGTTCTCCTAAATAAATTAGATATTTCTTAAGTGATTCATTTTCTAGTCATTATTTGAATTTGTGTAATATTTCATGCAAAAAATGTTTGTGTGAGTTACGAGAATCATTTTGGTATTTATAACACATAAGAAATCTATAAGAGGCCTTGTGATTGATCACAAAGTCTTAGGCTCATGGTAGAAGCCATTTGAGAAAAATGATAACTTCCGTTGACTATGGCAGCATAGAAAAGGATCTTAGGTGAGGTCCATAAGCTTCAAGTTGGACTTAGGAGTGGAAATACTCCATCAATGGTATCAAAGCAAAAATTTCAAATTCGATGAAATTGGCAAGGACCATGAAACATTGAATGAAAGCTTGGATTGAAGAAGAGATGTTGTTAAAAATCAGAGAAAACAAGTTGAAGGAGGGACAAAAAATCAAGTCCACAATACAAGGAGGTGCTTGTATCTTAAAGAATCGATTGGGATGTAATGTCGACAACCTTTACTCATCACATTTCACTAAGGGGGAGCTTGCTAAGCACTTAGAAGGTGAGGATCACTCGTTACAATACACAAATGGAGAATCTTATCAAAGATAACTACCAACCTTTGAAGTTTAAAGTAAGTAACTTATTGATGGGAAAAGGAATTTGGGGCTTAGTGAGTGGCACAGAAGGAAAACCCTATATAGATCCTATCACAAAAATCCAGCACCAAAGAAGGGAAGTTAGAGAATGTGAAGAAAGAAGTTAGAGAATGTGAAGAAAGAGATAAAAGGGTGATGTTCATCCTTTTCAAATATGTGAGAACCTCCATGATTGAGCACATACAAGACTTGAAAATCTATAAAAGGGTGTGGGACTGTTTGAAGAAGTTATATTCTAGCTCAAACAAGTGTAGGAAGATCAATGTCAAGAATACATTGAGCACTCTCAGAAAGACATCAAGCAAAAGAATAAATGAATACATTTTGAAGGCAAAGGATCTATGAGATGTTCTTGGCTCCATTAGATGTGCTCTAGATGATGATGACCTAGTAAACACACACACTACATGGACTTACAAACATCAATGTATATTAGAGACACTCTTCATGATTTTGAACGACTAATCACTCTCGTAGTCACTGAAGAACTTAACCATGGAGGAAGAAAAGGTAAAAACAACGAAGAATAAATTTTTAATGTAGGAAAGAATTCAAGAGGAAGGTATGGAAGATTTGGATATCAAGGAAGAGGCAGGCACAATCAAAATCCAAGACATCAAAACCACAAAATTCAAGGATAAGATCACTGCAAAGCAAAAGTAGGAAGCAGACAATGCAGAGCAAGTGGAGGAAAATATGGTGGAAGAGCAAAAAACAAAAGAAACAAGGCAACGGATGATACATATGTGAAATACAAGGTACTATGTGATTGAGTGCTACCACGAGGATTCAAAGCAAGGGAACCACATCAATAGGAACCAAGTTATTTATTACAAATCCTCAACATCAAATGAAAACGAGCATTTACTAGCTATGAGGCATGGAAGGGATTCGAGTACTTCATGTGATCAATTATGGTTGAATGACAGTGGTTATAGTAACCACATGTCATAGATGATTTGTTTATTAATTTGCGGCCTACTAACAGAAACGGATATGTACAAATAGGTGACAATACATAACGCTGTCGGGAAGATTTGCATCTTCCAATTGATGACCCGAAAAATTAAAATATTTATTGGTGAATTCTAAACCTCTTTTAGATCACTATTGATCAGTTGTGCTAATTTGATTAACTATTTTGAAAATGTTATTAGGTGTGAATGAAGAAGCAGGACATATGTTCATGATAGGGTTTACCCTAATTACTTATTTAATGAGAATTTCCTATTTTACATTCAAGAATTATGGGTATTCAGCCTAGGGTTTCTTGAATTCATGTGTTGTTTATAAGAGTTGGTTAATGTTAAGGGTTTAGATGAGTTATAATGGGTTAAAGCTAGGGTTCAGAAGGATTTTAATGATCTAACCCAGGGGGTTTTATGGGTTTCCAATAGGGTTTCTAGGATTTAATATATTTAAAGGGTTAACATAGATGTTACTCAAAAACATTAATCTCTAAATTACATATTTATGTATTAAACATTAAATTATGTCATTAATAATTACTTTAATTATTTGTGTGCATTTAAAAACTAAGGTTCTAATTAATTAAAAGCTTAACCTAAGCCTAATTTAATGGATTTATTTAATTGAGAAATATAGGCTAATTAGATTAAAATGATTAATTAAATGGATAAATAACTAGTGGACTATATGAGTGTTAGGGAAAAGAATGGCTTATATAAGTTGTGTAACTAAAGTGATTGAAAGAGTGGTTGGAATAAATGATGCAATTAAAGGAAGTTAAAGAGAAACTTTAAATGAATGGTGTATATGAAAAAGGTTAAAAGAATGGAGTAAGTGAGTTGTGTAAATAAAGTCAATTTAAAGGGTGGTGAAAGTAAGGAGATTAAAGTGTGGTTGTAGATTAAAAGTTAAAACCAAAAGAGTGGATTAGGAAAGACTTGTGTATGTATTTAAATGTGTGTTGAGCTCAAGTTTCTCCTAATGTTTTTTGCAGGTACTGTCT
>CM035417.1:115941905-115949405 GCA_020310875.1 Ceratopteris richardii | reverse complement strand
AAATGAGTATTTGCAAATTCATGAGAACTAATATGTGTGAGAGCATAATAACATATGTTTGATGAAATACAAGTACAAGTAGGAATGTAAGTAAGATTAGTTAAGCAAACATTAAATGAATGAGTTTCTTTATGAGAATTAAATCATTTGCATGAGTATATGCATGTGTATGATAATGTAAGTTTATGTTCTTATTGATTTTGTAAATTTACTAATGTCGAATGTTTTTTGCAGATTACAATCAGTTAAAGTGAAGTACAAGCAGTTGAAGTGAACCGGCAGATTGAAGATCCATTTAAACCTTATATCTCCATTTAGTCATTTACCCGATTGCTTAGACATTTATCCAATTATCTAGACTTTACATTTGTATTAGCCTATTAATTCATTTATTCAAATCAATTTAGCATCATATTGTTTCTGTTAGTTCTTTCATGTCTTCCGATTTAAATCATGTATCTGAACACAGTAGTAATAACATCATTGAACATACAACCGAATCCGTAGAATTAGTGTTAGAAGAACTTATTAAGAACAATATTACTTCGGAATCATTAGTGTCTTTATCTTATGACCACTGTTTAACTACATTCCTAGCATTTTCTTCCATTGCATCTCCTGAATCACAAAGTAGTGAAGATTTATTTCCACCAACTTTAGTTAGACAAACTCAACCAAACCCATTAGAAGTTACAATAGAAGAGGTAGTTAAAGATCAGATAACCGAAGAGTCATTATTGTTAACACCCAAACAGATAGCTATTGCCAGATATAAAGCAGCTTGTCCCTATGGTCCTTAGTCTGAGTCCGCTACAGACACCCTGCGTGTGCCGAACGATTTAGGCGGATGACTTGATCCACCATCCGAGCATCTCTCACGACCCGACATTGGTGAACCCGACGTGAAAATCGGCTTGCGACTCAGACAGGTATTATCAGTTTGCATTGCATATACATTCATACGATTTTACATCAGTGCAGCTGCGTCTTCATCCCTGGAAGCTGTGGCATTTACGTGAGCTTGCAATCTTCTTGGTGTCGAGGGCTGGTCTGGTGACCTGAGCGCCTCCAGGAAGATTGGCAAGTAGGAGAACCTCGTCTCGCCACCCCTTTCATCAACAATTGAAGAACACAACGTTCGCACCCATTTTAGCAAACTATGTATTTAGGTTTTGATTCAAATCAATAAATGTATTGAATTTCACAGAAAGCACTGTTTTGAGCCTCATCTTCGAGCAGTTGGTATAATTTCTTTACCCTTACATTCTTGGGTGCAAAATTTTATTTAAGGTTAAATTATTGGTATAGGTTAAAGGCAACTGTTTGTTAATCATAGGTTAAACGTTAATCATAGCTTTACTTGAAGCATATTGGCATAGTATAAACTTAACAAACTGGACTCTAACGGAATTTCAGAATTAGTAGCTGAACATAGGGAAAGAGTAACAAAAGAAGTTCAGGATATAGGTAGAATTGTTCAAGCTAGGTCAAAACAAACTTCAAAAATGGACGAGCTATTTCAAACTATGATGCACGAGACGCAAGGACAAAAAGTAGTTGAAACGTTATTAAAGGATAAAGGGAAATTTACTGGTATGAATGTTACAAATTATTTAGACACGTTTGAGGAATTAGCTAAGTTACACGGTTTACCTGAAACAAAGTGGAAATCCTATCTTGGACGTCTGGCCATAGGTACTGTAAAAGCTATTATGGATATACATGACAATAAGGAATGGGATGAGTTTAGAAAAGAGCTGCATAAGGAATTCTACTTAGAAGACTACAGTCAACATAGTAGAGAAGGATTTATGAAATGGATTAGTTCACCTAAGCCTCACATTTCGTTAACTCAACTCCATAGTGAATTTATGAAAAGATTCTCTCAATTACCTGAACAGGATAGAGTTGCCCTTACCCCAGATATCATTTTATATTTCCTTAAAATCTTGACTCCAGATATAAGGGTAGAGGTTGAGCGTAGGCTTGAAGAACCGGGCAAGAAATATGGGCTTACAGATGACTGGGGTGTAGTGAAAACTGTAGTTGAGGCGGTTGCTCACATGATCCAACGTAAAACACTCCTTTATGAATCGATGTCTCAACCGTCTTCCAGTTTTCCTCCGATTCAGGCAACTAGGGATACACATATAGATTCAAAAGCTGAGCCTACAACATCCACATCTAGAGTGCCAACCGAGTTGCAATTTGAGATTTTGTTTAACAAGTTGGACAATATGATGCATATGCACGAGAATATGTCTAAAGAGGTAGCGGCTTTGCAGAATGTGGTGTATGCTTTAAACCTTCAAGATAAACCTGCAATGCAAGCTCATCCGACTATTTATCCTCAACCCGTAAATGCTCCAAATCCACCATTAGTAGCTCCGAATCATCCATTAGTACCTCCTAATCCACTTTTTATACCTCCTAATCCTCCAGCTGTACCCCAACCAATTCCTCAACCGATTCCTCAAGCATTTAACCAAAGAAATTTCAATGAAAGGAGAAATGCCAATGTGAGGAGATGTATCTGGTGCGATGCCACAGATCATTTGACTTACACATGTGAAGCATTGAGAGATGCGAAAGAGAAAAGACTTGTAATTGATATTGACAAGCGATTGTGTGACTATAGAACACATTTACCCTTAGCTGCCAATTGGGGAAAGGGAGGGATGCAGAAGCTGTATGAAAACCTTTCTGAGTCTTCGAAATCTGCTTCTGCTGTTAAACTAGAATATGTTGATAGTGACTCTGATTCCAAACAAACAAGGGAAACGAGGAACTACTCAATTGAAGCTTTGATAAAGGCGAGAGATGATATTATGCAGAAAACTGCGTGGAACTCTCCTGTCGATCAATTCTCGATATATTCACATATTGCGAATGTTGAAGAGAAAAGAAAGAGGGATGATGAGCAAGATACAAATGATTCAGGTAGACGAATGACTAGAAGTAAGATGAGAGATGAGCCGAAGCCTAAGAAAGTTCAGTTTGAACAAGGCGAAAGTTCTAAAACAAATGAGGAGCGAAGAAAAGAAATTAGGGAGGGTAAACAACCTGTGTTTAGTGAGCCGATTCAAACATCAGACAAAGTAGAGCAAATTCCTAGAACTGAAACAAAACCTGAAGAGAAACCAGAAAAGAAACCAAAACGAGTACCAAAAGCTATTCTTATTTCTGAACTTGAACAAAAAGTTGATTCGAAAGAAATATTGTATGACATTTTATTAAAAAGTGCAGTAACAATGACTTTAGAACAAATCTTCTCGATAGCAAAAATTGAATTTAAGGAAAATTTTATTAAACTAATTAAAAGGAAGAGATTCCCTCTGTCACAAGAGGTAGAGATGCAAGATGTTGCCGATGTAACTCACTTGATTCATGAATCTGTTTCTTTAGACTCAGAGGATGAAGAAGATAATACCTGTAATATGAACAAAAATTTCTTAGGGCCGATTGTACCAGATGACGAAACAAAAAACTCAGAAAGTGATTTTAGAAAAAGTTTTTGGGCGAGAGGCACACCGGAGATTAAAGTTAACTTAGGAGATCAGAAGAGATCATATTCTGCTTTAGCCCTAATTGACTCTGGGTCTGAAATCAATGTGATTTCGAAAGGATTATATGATAAGTTTAAATGGCCTATTGATAAAAATCACGGCTGGATAATGCGAACCGCGGACAATGGTTGTGGATCACTCCTAGGAGCATGTGCCAACATACCTCTAATGATAGGTGGAATCTCTGAGACATTCCACTTTTTCATTCAGGACAACTGCTCTTATGAAATTATCTTAGGTCAACCATTTATATGTGAAGCTAGAATGGAGACTAAAGTAATAGATGACGGCTCAGCATACGCAAGAATTAGATCTAAAGATGATCTACAATCGCTCCAAGTTATGATAGTCAGCCCAAACCATGTACGAAATAGGGAGCAAATTAGGAAGACGCCCATCCGTTCTCATGAAAAGATACGTGAAGATCATATGCCTCTTCATGAGTTTGGAACTTATTATGATCAAAATTTTGCCTAGATGCCACTGTTGAGCGAGACAACGGTGGTTCTTGGTTTGATGTCTCGCACCCATCTGTAGATACTTTAGATAGCTTTTCTTTGTATTTCCCTTCATCATATTTGCAATTCAGTCATTATAAACAAATTCCTAAAAAAATTATAAAACATTATGAAAAATTTTATAAAGAGAAAGGATTCATTTCATCTGATGAACACATTGAAACCGTAATTGAAACTTTATCTTCAAACTCATTGATTGAAGAACTTCAAAATATTTTGCATGAAAAAGAAAATTTTAGATTTGTACTTTTAAATTCTATTGAAGAATATGATTTGATTATTAAATTTGTCATGAGTAATGAAAAGGAAGCAAAAGTAAATACAAAATACAAAACCGTTGATAAAAAATTAAACCGATTGCCCAATCATTACCACGAGAGAGTGAAGAGAAGTTTAGGAAAGTTACCAATGATCCTTATTTAAGAGAGCGTACAAATATAGGTCATACTTTCACAGAAGAAACTTTAAAGCTAATCAAGATAGGAAATGATGAAAATTTTTTGTTACCCGAGGAACGTGAACTATTTCAAAGAGTGATTGAAAAGCATGGAAAGGCATTTTCTTTATATTCCCATGAGATAGGTTGTGCAGACCCAAAAATTGTACCACCAATGATCATCTTTACAGTGCCTCACATTCCATGGAATCTTCGACCCATACCTGTTCCGAAAGCCCATTTACCAGAGTTAATGCGGCTTCTTAAGGAAAAGATTCACATGCGAATTTTAGAGCCATCGTCTGCACCCTACTCAAATAGGTGGTTTACTGTTCCAAAGAAAAATGGCAAGTTACGGTTCATTCAAGATTTACAACCTGTTAACAAGGTTACTATTAGGAATGTAGGTACTGGGCCCATTGTAGGAGAATTCGCTGAAGCCTTCGCTGGTCATGCCATTTACTCAATGGGAGACTTGTATTCTGGCTACGATCAATTTCAGCTTGCTATTGAAAGTAGAGACATTACGACCATGAAAACTCCTTTAGGCTTAGTTCGCATGTGCACTTTGCCGCAAGGAGCTACTAATTCAGTAGCGCATATGATGAACGCCATGAATTCAGTATTACATGAATTCATTCCTAATATAGCCATGCCATTTATTGATGACATTCCTATTAAAGGGTGTATTGAGAATGCGAAAGATGAAACTTTAGATTCCTCTGGCTGCAGGAAGTTTGTAGTAGATCATATCTCTGACTGTGAAAGGATTTTCCAGAGATTTGAAGAGGTTGGTCTCACATTCTCCATTGAGAAATCTGTTTTTGGTGTCAATGAAGTACTTATAGTTGGGCATTTATGTGGACATTACGGTCGGAGGCCATATCCACCTAAAGTCGATGCTATAAACAAGATTTCTGAAACCTGTAGTAATATTAGTGAGGTAAGACGATTCCTTGGTGCTTGTGTGTTTTATGCCATCTGGATCCCACACTATGCACATGTTGCAAACTGTCTTTATGCTTTGCTAAGGAAGAATCGAAAGTTTCTTTGGACTGAAGAACACTCAAAAGCTATGAAAAAGTTAAAGAAATTACTTCTTGAAGCTCCTATTTTAAAGCGAGTAGATTATACTGATCAAAAGCCTATCATTTTAACTGTTGATACGAGCCCTATAGGAATAGGATGGGTTATTGGTCAGGACGATGAAGAGGGCAATAGGTATGCTGTGAGATTTGGAGCAAAGATTTTACACGATACGCAAAGAAATTATCCGCAAATTAAACGAGAACTATGGGGTTTAGTCACAGCATTAAAATCCGATAAAGAATATTTTATAGGTGCAAATGTAATAGTTGAGACAGATTGTCTACCTCTGATTGGAATGATTACAAACTGTTCATCACCCGACATTGCCATGCTTAGATGGATTTCATACATCAAGTTTATAAATCCTGTTTTGATACATATTGCAGGTAAATCTAATCCTGTGGCTGATATGCTTTCCCGAGCTAGATTTGATAATGAGGAAGAAACAGAATTAGAAATAAATGCAATTAATTATGATTCTAAAGCATACGCATATGAACAGTTTAATATTGAAGAATACGAAGGAGAGTGGCAGGATATTGGAAAGTATTTAAGTACTTTGGTTAGGGCACCTTCATGGTCTTCAAATAGATTTCGGAATATTAGGAAAAGAGCTTACAACTTTTTCCTGAAAGATGGTTTCATTTGGAGACATGCGAGGGGAAAAATTAGATTGCCACAACGAGTACTAGGTACTAAGGATCTTCAGATACAAGTCATAAAGAGTATGCATGATACTTTATGGGCACGACATAAAGGTTTTGTAGCTACGTATGAAAAAATTAGAGAAGGATACTGGTGGCCAGGAATTTATGTTACTGTTAAAAATTATGTTACTTCATGTGACGTATGTCAGATTCATTCCTCAGTCAAACATAGGGATCCGTTGCATCCTACCTATCCACCATGCATCCATTATAAATGGGTTGTAGACTTAGTTACCATGCCCAAAGGTATCAATAAGATGAGATATATAGTCTTAGCACGTGAAGATCTTACGAATCATGTAGAAGGCCGAGCTTTAAGAGCTAAGACAACCTTGAATGTATGCAAATTTCTTCTTGAGGATGTTATTTCACGATTTGGTTTATGTCGAGAAGGTAGTGGCTGATAGGGGGGAGTTAGATGCGCAGGAGGCTAGAGAATTCTTTGCTAGGCATGGAATTCGCTTAGCCCTTACTACTGCTTACAACCCTGAAGCTAATGGAAGATTGAGCGAGGGCATTCTCCTATTATTAAAGCAATTTCCAAAGCTTGTAATGGAGAAATTAAGAATTGGCCAACTTATCTGCCATTTGCGTTGTGGGCCGATAGAATGACCTGCACTAGAACGACGGGGTATATGCCGGCAGAGTTGATATATTGCCAGAAACCGATATTCCCTGTGCATACACAAATTGTTACTTGGACTACTTTATCATGGAAAGATAATCTGTCGACAGAAGATTTATTAGCTCTGCGAATCCAGCAGTTAGAGCAAGGGAATGAACGTTTAGAAGAGGCTATAGTTAAACTAAAAGATTCTCGTCTGAAAAATAAGAAGTATTTTGATAAATCACATAGGTTAAGGCCAAAGCCGGTTCAAGTTAATGATTGGGTTTTACTGTATGATAGTACGTTTGATTCTCAATATGATGCCCGTAGGAAACTTAAAAGACGATGGTTTGGACCTTATGTGGTAGTCAAAACCTATGATAATGGAACGTATGCCTTACGTGAATTAGATGGCACTCCTCTTAAAAACTTAATTGCTGGCAAAAGAATTAAATTATTTAAACAAAGAGATAATGAAATGTATGAAGTAATGTTTGATGATGAGCATGATTAATTATGTATGAATGAATTTATTTAGTGTGGGTTTCTTTTGCAGGAAAACCAAGAGAAGATTTGA
>CM035417.1:115830951-115928451 GCA_020310875.1 Ceratopteris richardii | reverse complement strand
AACTTTAAATATAAAATTAAGTATATAAGTTATTAAATATGGATAGGAAAATGTGCTCTTGGAGGTCTACGCCATCCATAATTCACTAATAGTTCATCACCGGCATGTAATGTAGTAATATCATTGACAACTATGTATCTTGATACATCTCTACTCATGTATGGTGATTCATGACTATTTTCACGCTCCTCAAATGTGCAATTAGTCCTTGAACCATTATGTAACCCTCGACTACTATTTATTAAACCCGCTATATTTCCATGTGTGGAGGTCTTCCATCAATATATAATCTTTCATGTTCTGCATGTAAAATCCTTCTACTAGTAAGGGATGCTGCGATCAAGCATATTCCATAAGTACTCATGCTTTGAACATAACGTGAAAGTCCATGAAAATCTCCCCATCCATATATAGGACCACAAAATGACATAAGAGTGACTTCAGAGTTCGAAGGCACATACAAATCCTCTACAATAAAGAGACCATGACCAGCATTAGTAATAGTGGATGGAGAAATCATATAGCGATTACCCCAAAAGTTGAAAACCTCTCCATCTAAAGGAAGTGGTCCTCTATTCCATCCTCCATATCTTCTTCTATCATATGTTTGTACTAAAGAATGATCACGAGCTGGCAATGGATAATCTCCAGCCGTTTCATTCTCTAAACGAGGAGGTAGAGGATTTCTAGAAACCTCTGCTTCTAATTGATGAACAACAAGTCCATGACGTGTACGATGCACTACAACATATCGGGGGTATACGAGGCTTCTACCGAGGAAAATGAATGGGTGCAATTTTGCCCCGATGTCGGTCTAAGAGTCGGTGTAGGCGTTAGAACCAAAGCGCCGGTATAAGTGTCGGTATAAGCATCGGTATAAGCGTCGGTATAAGCCTCGGTATAACCGATGGTATAAGCCACGGTATGCCCCTGGGCAAAATAGTCAATATAAGCATCGATATCTGCCTAGGAATACCGACGCTTATACCATCGCTTATACCGTCGCCTATACCGACGACCATATCTGCAAAATTTTTTTTGGCAGAGTATGTTGTCTCTTGCTACAGCAACATTCCCATGCTGCTATGTAGCAAAGACAATACACTCTGCCCAAGAAAAACCCGAGTACATGTAACATGTATGACAGGCAACAGAAACATGATTTGATAAAGCAAAACATACTGTCAAATACAAAAGACATGGGAGAAATCAATCATGAACCATGTACAAAGAAAATGAGACACATTGACATGATATTTATAAACAACAACCAGAACACAAGTATTTGTGTGTATGCCTATGTATATATATGTGTATGTGTATATGTATTATGTGCTTATACTTGTATATGTGTAAATATTTGTATGAATTTTTAAAAACCGTAGAACCCTAATCCTAATGACCTAGACCTAAAACATGTGTATGTGTGTATTTTTGTGTATATATATGTGTATGTGAATATATATATATGTGTGTGTGTGTATGTGTGTGTATGCATATGTGTATCTATGTAAAAATCCTAAAACCCTAGTCCTGAAGACCTAGACCTAAAACATGTATATGTGTATGCATGTGTGTATATAAGTAAAAGCCAAAAACCCTAATCTTAAAACCCTAAACCTAAAACATGCATATGTGTGTATGTATATGTCACATGTGTGTATGTATGTATGCATGTGTGTATATATCTATGTGTGTGTGTATGTATGTGTGTATATATGTATGTATGTATGTGTGTGTGTCTTTGTGTGTGTGTGTATGTGTGTGTGTATGTGTATATGTATTATGTGTTTATATGTGTATATGTGTGTATGCATGTGTGTATATATGTAAAAAGCATAAAACCCTAATCCTAAAACCCTAACCCTAAAACATGCATATGTGTGTATGTATATATGATGTGTGTGTATGTGTATGTATGTATGCATGTGTATATGTGTGCATGTGTGTATGTATTATGTGTGTATATGTGTAAACATCAAAAACCCTAATCCTAAAACCCTAACCCTAAAACATGTATATGTGTGTGTGTATGTATGCATATACATATGCATATGTGTATGAAATATGTATGCATGTGTGTGTATGTATCTCTATGTCTCTCTCTTTCTCTCTATCTATATCTCTCTCTTTATCTCTCTCTCTCTCTCTTTCATCTCTCTCTCCCTCTCTCTCTCTTATTATCTCTCTCTTTCATATCTCTCTCTCTTTCTCTCTCTTATTCTCTCTCTCTTTTATCTCTCTCTCTTTCATCTCTCTCTCTGTCTCTCTCTCTCTCTCTCTCTCTCTCTCTTATTCTCTCTCTCTTTCATCTCTCTCTCTCTCTCTCTCTCTCTCTCTCTCTCTCTCTCTCTCTCTCTCTCTCTCTCTCTCTCTCTCTCTCTCTCTCCCTCTCTTTCTCTCTCTCCCTTATTCTCTCTCTCTTTCATCTCTCTCTCTCTCTCTCTCTCTCTCTCTCTCTCTCTCTCTCTCTCTCTCTCTCTCTCTCTCTCTTTCTCTCTCTCTCTCTCTATTTATAAAAAATAACAAAACAATCACTTACATCAATGTAATTCTTTTGATCGCTCTTGTCAAAGTCCAATCGACGTCCTGTCTTGTCGAATTCCAAAGAATCGATGACGAAAACCTTGTGCAAAACAAAAGAAAAAAGAATTTAAAAAATAGAAGACATAGAGAAAGAGAGACAATGAAAGAATACACACATCATTTACCAAGATGTGAGAGAGAGAGATGTGTGTGTAGGGAGAGAGAGAGAGAGAGAGAGATGTGTGTTTAGGGGGAGAGAGAGACAAAGAGATGTGTGTATGCATGTGTATATGTGTGCATGTGTGTATGTATTGTGTGTGTATATGTGAAAAAGTCAAAAAACATAATCCTAAAACCCTAACCCTAAAACATGTATATGTGTGTATGTATATGTGGTGTGTGTGTATGTGTATGTTCATGTATGCATGTGTGTGTATACATATGTGAATGTGTATATATATGTGCATGTGTATGTAATATGCATGTGTGTATGTATGTATGTGTGTGTGTACATGCATATGTGTGTGTATGTATGTATGCATATGCATGTGTGTATGCACATATGTGTGTGTATACATATGTGAGTGTGTATTTATATAAGTGTGTGTATGTAATATGCATGTGTGTATGTATGTATGTGTGTACAATCAAATATGTGTGTATGTATCTCTCTCTTTGTTTCGTCTCTCTCTCTCTGTGTCTATCTCACTCTATATCAATTGAAAAAAAAAACAATCACTTACATCGATGTAATTGTTTGGAGCATTGTTGTCAAAGTCCACTTAATGTTTTCCTTCGTTGAATTCCAAAGAACGGATGCCAAAAATCTCCTACAAAACAAAAGAAAAGAGAAATTCATAAACCCTATGACTAAAACCCTAACCCTAAAACATGTATATGTGTGTACGTATGTATGTATATGTGATGTGTGTGTATGTGTATGTGCATGTATGCATGTGTGTGTATACATATGTGAGTGTGTAAACATATGTGAGTGTGTATATATATGTGTGTGTGTATGTAATATGCATGTGTGTATGTATGTATGTGTGCGTACATCATACCGACGCTGAGGCGTGACCGTTGGTATGGGCAACGTCGGTATTACCCTGATATGTTGTAGTGAGCTATATTAACATTATGAGAAAAATTATCATCATCATCATCATCGAGCAAATATTCCTGTATTTCAATAGTAATTTGATTTTATACATGGTTTCTAAATAAGATTATGACATTAATATATATAGAAAATACATACCCAAGCATTATCACATTGACCAGGTGATGGTGCACGCTCAAAAGTACCATACTCTACCTCATGTTCAATACATTCCAATCGTGGTCTTCGATACGTGCCATAACAAGAGTTACACCAACATAAAATATGCTCTTCATAGTAAAATTCATCATAATTCCTATTGGAGGACACATGTGAAGTCGTTGCATGGATAGGAGGTGGTGGAGTACCCTCTGATTGATCAAAATCTACACATAATAAGAAAAAAATATATAAGCTATGTATCCATCAAATATATTTAAAATTAAATGTTTGATATACTTACACTATAAAGTCGTTGCATGATGAGGAGACGGTGGTGGAGTTCCATCTGATTGATCAGAATCTACAAATAATGGTATTTGATATTAATACTCTAAGTATCTACATACACAAAAAATTCACATATACATATTTACACATACACACATATTCACATATACACATTACACATACACACATATTCACATATACAAAACCACACATTATTGTGGGATAAATGCATGTATTTTGTATGAATGAGTGTATATGCATCATGTGTGTGTACGAATATATGTGGATATGTATATGTGTGTTTATGTTATATGTATGTATATGTGTATATGTATACATATATGTATGTATATGTGTATATGTATACATATATGTATGCGTATATGTTTGCATGTATATGTATATGTGGGTATGTGTATGTGTATGTGTATGTGTATGTGTGTGTATATACGTGTATGTATTCTGATTTTTTTTTCTATTTGAGATTAAATTAACAAGAGATATTGTATGGTGGAAAAAAATAAGAGGCGAGCTAACATAACATCTGAGACGTGGCAGTTTTTTCGTAGACAGCTATGTCTTCAGGAGTCATTTCCTCAACAAAAGGTACACAAATTAATAGTTTATATTTATAATTTGTATATATTTTAGTAATTTTTTACATTTAATTTATATTTTTTTTTCTTGAATAAATAGGCTGCTGCAAAGAAGAGAGTGCAGTCGGGCCACACATCGCACCTAGGCCAAATGGGCCATAATGGTTTTGTAGCTACATTTGTAAGTATATGTGTTATTGTGAGTATATTTTTTATTCTAGTTAAAATTCAAGCAACTAATCATTTTTATTTGTTTCAATGCAGCGGAAGGATTATGGTCAATATCCTACAAAACATGAGATCGAGTATGCTACACATTTTGGATATCGGCGTTTGAGCGAGTATATGCAAGATCATCTTGATGCCTTTGTGAGTATTTTTAAATTTTATATAATTATTTTATTTTTATGAATGGTTTAATTGTTTTATTTATTTATGTTTGTTATATGTAATACAGGAGTATTATGGAGAGACAAATATGGATGAGGTGGAGAGACAGACACAGGAGGGACGATCTCGATCGTCACATGGTGATCAGGACGATGAGGATGAGGAAGATCAGGATGATCATGATATTTCTGCTGATGATGATGATCATGATGATGATGATCATGATGATGATGATCATGATGATGATGATTAGGATTTTAGTTGATTATAACATTGGATTATATGTATTTACATTGATATATATATATATTTTTTATCGATATTTTTTTCATTTCAGTTATGTTTTGAATTGTGTGTATGGTATTAAGTAATGAATAGTTTTGTTCTATTGATTATTATTTTTGTTTATATTAAGCATGTGTTTTAATACTTTAATTCTATAATTCATTCATATGTGTGTACCTAAGTGTATATGTATGTGTGTGTATATGCATGTATGTGCATGTGTATGTGTGTGTATATGTATGTATGTGCGTGTGCATGTGTAAGTGTATATGTGTGTATGAGTATGTGCATGTGCATGTGTATGTGTGTGTATATGTATGTGCATGTATATGTGTAACTCTATGTGTGTATGTGGGTATGTGCATGTATATGTGTATATGTAGGTATGTGCATGTGTGTATGCATGTGTATATGTGTTTTCATACTTTAATTATATAATTCATTCATATGTGTGTACCTAAGTGTATATGTATGTGTGTGTATATGTATGTATGTGCATGTGTATGTGTGTGTATATGTATGTGCATGTGCATGTGTAAGTGTATATGTGTGTATGAACATGTGCATGTGCATGTGTATGTGTGTGTATATGTATGTGCATGTATATGTATAACTCTATGTGTATATGTGTGTATGTGCATGTATATGTGTATATGTAGGTATGTGCATGTGTGTGTGCATGTGTATATGTGTTTTAATACTTTAATTATATAATTCATTCATATGTGTGTACCTAAGTGTATATGTATGTGTGTGTATATGTATGTATGTGCATATTTATGAGTGTGTGTATATGTATGTATGTGCATGTGCATGTGTAAGTGTATATGTGTGTATGAGTATGCGCATGTGCATGTGTAAGTGTATATGTGTGTATGAGTATGTGCATGTGCATGTGTATATGTGTGTATATGTATGTGCATGTATATGTGTAACTCTATGTGTATATGTGTGTATGTGCATGTATATTTGTATATGTAGGTATGTGCATGTGTGTGTGCATGTGTATATGTGTGTGTACGTATGTGCATATATATGCGTATAACGTATGTATATGCATGTGTATATGTATTCCACATGCATGCGTATATGTTAATGTGTGTATGTGTGTGTATATATATATATATATATATATATATATATATATATATATATATATATATATATATATATATATATATATATATATATATATATATATATATATATATATATATATATATATATATGTATATATATATGCAATAATGCATGCATGTAAGTCTTTTTATGTGGTTGTAGAAATGTTTGTGCATATGCATGTGTATATGTGTGTATGTCTAAGTGTATGTGCACATGTATCTGTGTGTATATATGTGTGTGTATGTGCATGTGTATATGTGTATATGTGTGAAAGTGCATCTTCATCATTATAAGTGTATAAGTGCATATCAATAAGTGTGAGTATGCTATCTAATGAAAATAACACAATTCAAATGATATACAAAGAATAGAAATTGTACTTACAATGGTTAGCCATACTTTTTGCTTCGTTGGCTTCTTGAATAACCTGCAATAAAGAGAGAAAGGAGAGAGAGAGAGAGAGAGAGAGAGAGAGAGAGAATTCAAAGAGAGAAAGATGTAGAAAGAGAGAAACAGGGACACAGGGAGACAATAAGAGAGAGCTTAGGCAAAACAACAATTTTGCATATACTTGCTTCAGCTCTAAGCGCACTGCAATTGCAAACGTTGGAGAGCTCTTTGATCATATGCATGAATATGCCGATCAAAGAGCCTCCAACGTTTTCAATTTTTTTCTGTCAACAGACCGCTATGTAAGAGATGCTAGCATCGAGTTGCGTCTCATAAGCGACATGTTCTTAGTGTCGCTTATACGACCGCGCAAAACATCGCTAATGAGATGCAAGAAAGCATCGCTTATGCGACGCTATTTAAAATCGTCATATTAGCGATGCTGTATGGGAGCGTCGTAGCCTTGCCGTGCCACAAGTCACAAAAAATGTTGTTCGTTTCATCGTTTAATCGATGGTCCGCATGCGACGTTCATTACGACGCATGTTGCAATTTTATAGCGACAAAATTCTGTCGCCTTAACCGTCGCTATACGCCCGTATTCCTTGTAGTGTTTTGACATTGCCATGGAAACAGGTTTATTGTTGAGTGTCCATGATGTTGCATATGCATTTGATGTTTTTCTCTATCAATAGGATGTTCGATGCTTGATTTACTTGAGCATGCCTAGGAAGAAGTTTGAGAATTTTCACAAAGCTTTGGGCTTACTTGTTTTTGTGGATTTATCTCTTTCCACATAGCTTGGCACTTCCTTATACATGAGGTCTAGTTTCTTGTCCACCACATCATTTTCCAAGGGGGCTTTGTTGGTATATTTTGATAGTGATGTGTATGAACAAATTTAGGAGCATTAGGGAACTCTTTACCTCTTTAGGAGGTTTTTTTCCCATGACATGTATATACGGCTATAACCCTAATGGATCACTTATCTTTGTAAATTCACTAGGTAATACATTCTCAATTATATTATGCTCCAAGCCTCTTCATCCTCCTTGTGTTGTTCATGTGCTTTTGGAAACCTCAAACTCCAACAAGAGTCACTTTTGTCTTAGGGAATATGGTTCAAGCTTTTAAAGATTGGATACAAAACTTAATTTTGGTAGTGATGATAATTTGGGGTTTGTTACATCCCTTCATATGACAAGTCTTTAGATCTTCTTATACATTTTAGTTTGCTAGATACTCTTTGATCTCAAGGTGGTAACGTTATTTATGTCCTTATCACTCATGATAAGAAAAAATACTTATCTTCTAGATATGTTTGTAACTCTTGAAAGGTTTAGATGCCCCATACATAAAGCTGAGTAGAAAGGTAGATAAATTTTGAGCTTGCCTTGAATTTAGCTAGAGCTTTATTTCTTTGCATTTCATCTTTAAAATACCTTCAACTTTATGAATGCATCTCAAACGTTATTGTTGGAGATAGACGTCTGTGGAAGCACGCAAACAGCACAAGGAAGAAGAAGAAGCTGGGAGCACAAACACACAATACTGAATGTATTACTAGAGAATGAACAAAGATAAGTAGCCCATTAGGGCAATAGGCGTATATACAAGCCGGGAGAAAAAAACCTCCTAAAGAGGGACAAAAGTGCCCCGACGGTCCTAGAGTGTTCACACACATCACTACCTAAATATATCAACAAATCCCCCCTGGGAGTGATGCGGTGAACAAGGAGCTGGCACTCATGTATAAGGAAGTGCCAAGCTATGTGGAAATCACTCCACAAAAGGAAGTAAGCCCAAAGCTTTGCGGAAAGCTTCAAACTTCTCCCTAGGCAGAGCCTTCGTGAAAAGGTCTACAATGTTCTCCTGCGTGGGCACATATGCCAAGCTGATCTCCCCACCAGAGAACCTCTCCGTGAAGTAGTGATAATGCACCTCAATGTGCTTAGTGCGAGCATGGAACACAGGGTTCCTCGCAACTACCAATGCGCTCTGACTGTCAGTGAAGATGGTGGTGGCAGAAGACTGGCCAACACCCAAATCAGCCATAAGGCGTCTGAGCCACACACACTCAACAGTCGGTGTGAAAGCTGCCCTATACTCACCCTCACAACTGGAAGTGGCCACAGTAGGCTGCTTCTTGCTCAACCAAGATATACATGAGGTACCAAGCATGAAGCAAAAACCACTGGTGGACACACGAGTGTCATAGCAACCAGCCCAATCTGAGTCAAAAAAAGCATGCAAATCTGGTGGTAGTGATCCCCCCTTGGGATAAAACAAACCAAGTATCCTAGTAACACTCAAGTAGCGAAAGATGCGCTTAACCGCTTTCCAATGCGTGACTCCTGGGCAATGCATAAACCTGCTCATCTGTGAGACAGCAAACTGAATATTTGGCCGAGTAATGCATAAGTAAATCAAGCATCCAACAGCCTGTTGATAGAGAACAGCATCAAATGCATCTCCAGCATCATGAAGACTCAATCGTAAACCTGTCTCCATAGGAGTGGCAATAGGCTTATAGTCTTCAAGGCCAAAACGCTGCAATAATATGTCAATATATTTCATTTGACACAAAGCCATTCCACCATCAACGTGCATAAACTGAATGCCCAAATAGTGATGCAAATGCCCCAAATCAGACATCTCAAATGAGGCATGCAAATCAGCCTTAAAATCAGCAATATCTGTCTCAATAGGACCAGTGAGCAGCATGTCATCAACATAGACAACAATGATCAAAAGCACATCATTAGCACATTTAACATATAAGGTGCTTTCAGTTGCACTGTTCTCAAAACCATGTGCAATCAGATAGGCATGTATCTTCTCATACCAAGCACGTGGTGGTTGCTTTAAACCATATAATGCCTTCTTTAACCTGCAAACCTGGTTTTCATGCCCTTTCTGCACAAAGCCACGGGGCTGAAAAACATACACTTCTTCATGCAAGTCACCATTCAGAAATGTTGTTTTAATGTCCAACTGATGTACATTCCAACCATGATGGGCTGCAAGTGCACAAATGCTCCGAACAGTAGTCATACGGCATGCAAGTGCAAAGGTCTCATCAAAATCAATGCCTCTTTCCTATGCATAACCCTTTGCAACAAGCCTAGCCTTATACCTGTCAACTGTACCATCAGGTTTACGCTTCAGCTTGTATACCCACTTAGTGCCAATGGCGTTCTTGACAAGAGGCAAGTCACATAAAGACCATGTACCATTCTTCATTATAGCATCATATTCAGATTGCAGAGCAGCCATCCAATTTTGTGAGTTTTGTGCTTCATCAAAAGAAACAGGCTCATTCTCATCATAGAGACTAGATGCAGCCATAGCATAGCAATCTGATGCAAAATAGGCACTATGAGAGCCTGAACGAGTACAATATGACAAAGGTGCATCTAATTTGCTGTCACGCAAAGTCTCCACCAGCCATTTTGGCATAGTTTTTGCCTGCTCAATACCAACTCTCTCATCAATAAGTGCATCATGTAAATCTGCATCAGAAATGGAATGATCTGCATCATCATATGAAACCTACAAAGGCTGAGAAGTTGCCTCATTAGGACCAGCACTAGCCTGTCCACCTGTAAAAAGAGGCATCAAAGTATCATACATGTCTTTGGAGCTAACAGATGTCTCCTTAGTACATAAAAGCAATGGCTGAATAGCATCTTCCACAAAGACAACATCACGGCTAACCAAAATGCGTTTAGTCTGTGGATGATACAGACGATAGCCTTTACTTTCAAAACTGTACCCAACAAAAATACATTTTACTGCTTTATCATCCAATTTTTTGCGATGTTGTTCAGGCACTAATGCATATGCCAAACAACCAAAAACACACAGATGAGCAACAGATGGATTGCGGTCATGCCAAGCCTCATATGGAGTGATAGACTGCAACGCTTTAGTGGGACACCTGTTCAGTACATATGCTGCACACATGACAGCCTCAAGCCAGAAACTATGTGGTAAAGCCTGACTTTTGACCATGCACCTCGCCATTTCCATGAGTCACCTGTTCTTTCGCATTAGGGCGAAAAATGGCCGAAAAGGGGCTGTTTGCTAATGAGAGATTAAGGAAATTGACAAATAGCGTCTTTACACTTGTACAAGAATATAACATTGCTGTCTCTTTTAACCGTATGGAGAATTTCGTTTTTTAATACAATTTTCTTTCAAAGCGCCGCTAAAGTGATGAAGAGTTCTTGTATTCAGTGTACAATTTCTTGGTTTGATGCAAAAAAAGATACTTTTGCACACTACACAAAGCATATTCTCGAATTTCCAAGAAGGAATTGATTTTTGAAGATACGAAATATTTTTGGGTTCACAAAATGTCATGATCATTCAACGACAGGCTTAACATCAAATCAAAAGTTTCCACATGTACAAAGCCTTTTTTTCTATAAATACTGCCAAAATTTATGAACGTCGGTTTCTTGCTTTGAACATTCTTCTTCTCCTAAGTTCAAATGGCTTCTTCTTCTCGTCGTCCTTCTAATCGCGTAACTTCATGTGAGGTTTACAACAGAAGAGAGGATTCTTTGTGGAAACCTCTTTCCGTGAAAGTAAATGACTGGGTAACTATGCTTCCTAGCTGTAGAGGTGCCCATAAAGTCAAGCGTGCCAAAAGAGACAACACAAGAAACCATTGGAAGGGACGTATTCTCAGTTTCAAATTGAAGAGATGCGGTTGGTTTGCACGAGTACAGCATGTGTACACCGCTAAGGATCTTGTTCTAGAAAATCATCTGCAATTCCCTTCGTACTGTAAGTGAAGTTTGACAATGCTCTTCTATCATTCCAGTTGATTTTGTATAATGAAACATATGTTTTTGTACTGCAAATATCTTTCCTTCCAATATTGTGGAATGGCAACCTGTTGAATGTTTAACAGGAACATTCAGAGTTCTTCATAAGGAATATGCAGAACTCATGTATGTAGAGAAATCTGTTCAATTTTTCAATAGCATAGAGTTATTTGTCCATTATGCAGATTATCAAGTGCCGTCAGGGAGGAGTTCTTATGGAATTCTTGTACACGTACCTAGTCCTTGCATCTCTTCATTAGATTGGGATGCTCCTGATCATTCAACAGTTTCAAGTTTTCTCTGCAAAATTAAATTTGACATCCAGAAGGCAATATCAGCAGGCCGAATTTCGAGAAGGATAAAGATTCAATGGTTTTTGCCTATTCATGTCTTTGTAGCATGCTTTAAAAACATGTTATTACAGAAAACAAAAACAATGTGGTTGAATAGGAGAGTCCCTATTTCAGAGATTGATGATGTTTTAGGTAGGGAATGGGATAGCAAAGAAGTTCAAAAGCTAGGTGACATTATTTTATGTAAAGTTAGTCCCAATTCTCTTTCAATCTCATATGAGATATGTCGACAATCTCTGGTTCTAGGATATGACTATAGAAGGTGGAAAAAAAAGCTTGGACTTTGGATAGCCTTGGACTAAGAGGAGGGCTGTCCAGAATTTGAGTTAGAAGTATTGATTCATCCAGATTTTCAATCAAGGAAAATAATTGTCACTGCAAATTGGAATCTCAGAAATGTAAAGGAGCTTCTAGAATACCTTGATGAGGTATCATCTCAGTGTAGATTCTCAATTGATGATGCAATAGTTAACATTAGATCAGAGAAATCATTATCTTGCATAAGCTGCCTGCCACCAAGGGTGATTAAGTTCCAACCTTTAAGATTGTAACAAGTTAATCCTGACATTCTTACATAATGTATCTTCATCTAATAGAAGCTTCTATTGATACTTCCATTGAATTTTCTTGGCAGGATGGTTACAAACAATGTGTGTTAAATTATTAATTTTAAATGTCTTAGATATTTTTTAGGTCCTTAATTTCATATTTCCATTGATTTTTTTTTTGGAGGAGTGAATTGATGACTAAGAAATAATTATATAGGAACTTGCATAAGTTAATTCTAAATGAAGAAGAGATCTAGAATTCAATATCTAATTTCAATTTAATTATTATAGTCTATCAAAGGTGCACATTAGTCTCAATTTAATAATTTGATTCTATCCAACTTTTCTGTCCTCAAGTAATGCAAGAGAAATTATCATGGTACACATAACAAGTAATATAAGAGAGTGTGGAGAACTTGGTGCAAATTCCAATCCAAGGTTTGGTATTTCAATATTAGAAGAGCATGTCTTAAGGCATAAAGCAGAGGAGACGAGATAAGTGAAGACGACCGATGCAAGCGACTAGTGCAATCTGAAATTGTCGGATGGCCCTTATCGCGTACATCGGTCGTGTTAGCAAACTACCGTGAGACACTTCAAGAAGTGACCTTGCGTAAAGATTTGACTCACGAGTATAAAAACTAGCAACAACGATGAAATGGATAATACGACCGATGCAAGCGATAGGGGCAATCCAAGATTCTCCGATTCCCCGTATCGCTTGTATCGGTCGTGTCCTCTTAATTCTTTATGTCCTTCTGTAACTTCTCCAATTTAAACACTTTCCAACAGGAATGAAGTAAGAAACCCACAATGCATTCATAATTGTGACATTAATAAACTTAATTGGACCATCCAATGAACTTTTGTTTAACTCTCAAGAGGTTCAATACAACTCTGACCATCTTCCAGATGAAGATTGGCATAACTACATACAATTTGTACATAAATAAATCTTCCAACCTTGGTTGGTTTTACAATTGATTTCAATATAAGACTCAAAAATTGATTTAACCCTTTCTATCCTTTTTAGAGCCTTCCTTTCTCTGTTGCTTCCGTCCCTTTTTGGAGCTTTCAGCTTGACTCTTTATGTTGTTCCCATGCTTTAGTGGTGAGTGAAGAGGAAACCCTTTCTTTTTATCTTCAGACTGTTTTTTATCAGGTGGAGGGGGTGGAGGTGAGTCTGGATCATATGGGCAGATTGCATGTTTCATGATACTATTTATTGCTCTCTCTCTGATCAAGATGATCCATGCATCTGGGTAGTTTGATAAATTCAATTCAGGACTGTGGAACCTTCTTTCCAAGAATCTTACAGCATTTGCAATCACTCTCCAGCCACATGATGTTGAGTCTCTCTGCAATGGCACATGAATTTGGCTGTATCCAAATTGCTTTTGTTCATTCATTTTAGCTATTCCTGGAAAGTTCTAATCAATATGCATCTTGAGAAGCTTTGCAGCACTGCATTGTAAAGTGAAAATCAGAACAGATGGCATGGCTTTAAAATAGAGAACAACACAATGTATAGCAACTTACACTTTGCAATTCCCATGCTGTGATGGAAGAGAATTGAGGAAAAGAGCTTGATATGCATTGAAGTCCACAATAATCAAACTCCAATGGCCCCTGTCAATGAGTTGCATGTAAATATTCTTTCTTAAATGAAACAAATATGTTTCCAAAATGAAGATGAATACTTACTTTTCAATATATGGGTAAATAACACATTCTACTTCTTCTGTAAAATCCTGTAGAAAGGACTTGGCATCTCCATGTTTATGCAAGACACACTATGTCACCAGAGGATCTAAAATAAATACTTTTCTTTGAACCGCTTCCTCACATTGTTGAAGAAGAACCCTACAAATCAAGAAATAAAAATGCAGTTAAGGAACTAGGAAATTATGCAAAACAAAAGCATTTTAAGGCCTCTAGATATACCTAAGTGAAATGTTGACCACGCTATCTGATATTTCAACATGACGCTCCCTCAACATTTTGTTGTCTTCAGGTCTAATGTCAAGAAACAATTCATTTTGCCATGGCATTGCAACATTAACTATTACCTGCCCATCTCCTTTCTTGAGGATCTCTTTATTTGCTTTCTGTAACTTTTGAATCTGGGTTAAGATGGCACTTTCCTCTGTAAATAATCCCTGCTTTTTCCTCTCCTCCTCACTATTTGCTGCAGTTCTAGTTTCATGATCATGAGTGACTTGAGCGTTGATCTCTTCAATGACAACTGTTGTTTTGGGTGCTCGAGCTAGAGGTATATTTAAAATATCGAAGAATTTTTTATCGTGGTGATCAATAGGAAACAGAGCTTTATCAAACTTATATCTTATTCTTGAAACAATAACATAATCCTTCGCCATTAGTGTTACCCTATGAGAATGAGCAACACATAAGTAGGCATCATTCATAAAATCAATAGCAAAGTCCTCTGCAGCTTCTTGCAGGCATAGCAGTGCTTGAGTTTGCCACCTCACATTGACAAAGGATGAGGTCTTCATCAAAGAACAGAGGTTGGCTGAGATCTGCTTGACAACTCTCATAAATGGAAGTCTTGGGATTAACAATCCCACAGACTTTTGAGCTCTTCTAATTTCCCTCAAGGACTCTACATGGTACTTGACCCTTTTTTTGAAGGCTTGTCTGGCACATTGGCTTGAACCTTCTGGGAATTTTGCTCCTGGACAGTTTCCCCTTGGGCATTTTTGTCCTGACCCTTAGGGTACAACTTCCTTGCTGTCTTTTTGGTTCTAGCCATACTCTGCAAAAAATCAATCTTTAAGCAAGGAATTAGGAAAAGTGGAATATTATTCTCAAAAAACTATGATCACTGACTCTTTCCACTGTCAAAACTTACTCTCAAAAAGCTATGATCAATGACTCTTTCCACTATCAGAGGCACGACCGATGCAAGCGATAACAGTCATCCGAAAATGCCTGGATGTCCCTGATCGCTTGCATCGGTCGTCTTTAAATTAATCATCAAATATCAATAAATAATATCTTACAATGCAAAATACTCAATTATCACTAAGAAAAAGATAATTGGAAAACTATAATCAATGACTCTTTCCACTATCAGAGGCATGACCGATGCAAGCGATAGTAGTCATTCGGAAATGCCCGGATGTCCCTGATCGCTTGCATCGGTCGTCTTCAAATTTATCATCAAATATCAATGAAATATATCTTACAACTCAAAATACTCAATTATCACTAAGAAAAAGATAATTGGAAAACTATAATGAATGACTCTTTCCACTATCGGAGGCACGACCGATGCAAGCGATAGCAGTCATCCGAAAATGCTCCGATGTCCCTGATCGCTTGCATCGGTCGTCTTTAAATTTATCATCAATATAAATAAAATTTATCTTACAATGCAAAATACTCAATTATCACTAAGAAAAAGATAATTGGAAAACTATAATCAATGACTCGTTCCACTGTAAGAGACACAACCGATCCAAGCGATAAGAGTTATTTGTAAATGCCCGGATGTCCCTCATGGCTTGCATCGGTCGTCCCTGAATTCATCATCATATTTCAATAAATAGTAGTTAAAATAAAGGTAACAATGCGTTATACTCAAGCATAGCAAAGGAAACCAAAATTTGCAAGCTATGATCAAGAACTCGATGATATTAAAAAACATGACCGATCCAAGCGATTAGGGTTATCCAAAAATCTCGGATGTCCCTAATCGCTTGCATCGGTCGTGTCCACATTACCTTACGTAGAGAGCGCTCTCTATAGAAATTGTGAAGTAGCCTAAAAACATGGTGGCAATGGAACCTCGACGCTTGGCAAGTGTTGACAGAAAAAAATGAAGGAAATGAATAGGGAAGCTTAAATAGGTCCCAAAACTAAGTTGATCATTGTGCCACATGGCATGCCCCGATTGGTCCACGTCAGATACCCGTTGCGAATTCCAACGTCTTTTGCCACATGGCATGATTTGATTGATCCACCTCATCTATCCCTTGCATCGGGGAACGTACACTTTACCACGTGGCACTCTGTGATTGGTCCACCTCATTCGACCGTTTCTTCCCTCCTCGCCTATAGAAAGCTACTTCCTTCACAAACTCAAACTTTCAACCTTCAGAGAACTTGTCTCACTAGAGACACGACCGATCCAAGCGATAAGAGTCATCCGTAAATGCCCGGATGTCACTCATCGCTTGCATCGGTCGTCCCTGAATTCATCATCATATTTCAATAAATAGAAGTTAAAATAAAGGTAACAATGCGTTATACTCAAGCAACACAAAAGAAACCAAAATTTGCAAGGTATGATCAAGAACTCGATGCTATTTAAAAAACATGACCGATCCAAGCGATTAGGGTTATCCAAAAATCTCAGATGTGCCTAATCGCTTGCATCGGTCGTGTCCACATTACCTGACGGAGAGAGCGCTCTCTATAGAAATTGTGAAGTAGCCAAAAAACTTGGTGGCGATGGAACCTCCACGCTTGGCAAGTGTTAACAAAAAAAAATGAAGCAAATGAATAGGGAAGGTTAAATAGGTCCCAAAACTGAGTTGACCGTTGTGCCACGTGGCATGCCCCGATTGGTCCACGTCAGATACCTGTTGTGAATTCCAACGTCTTTTGCCACGTGGCATGATTTGATTGATCCACATCATCTATCTGTTGCATCGGGCAACGTACACTTTGCCACATGGCACTCTGTGATTGGTCCACCTCATTTGACCGTTTCTTCCCTCCTCGCCTATAAATACCTATTTCTTCACAAACTCAAACTTTCAACCTTCAGAGAATTTGTCTCACCTACATGTGTATTTTTCTTTCGTCGCCGACACGACCGATACAAGCGATTTTCGCCGTTTGACCTACGTTGGCTCGCTCTAGTCGCTTGCATCGGTTGTGTTCTCCTAATAGACATACAGGAGAAGCTGCATCTTAGATGGAGGGAATGAATGAGATCCTTAGTGTCTCTCCATCAGAGAAACTTCTTGATTTCATGGTTCAAGAGGGTTTAAGTGTAGATTATTTTCCTGATGCAATGACCATATTCAACCCCGAAATTGATTTTGAAAAATTCTTAGAGAACTCGAAAAGTTTTCTTAAGGATGAGTGGGAGATTTTCTTGGGGTTGGTCAATGGGAGGATCCTTTCTATTTCTCAGAAAACCTATGTCCATCCTCACATCTTTGGGAAGGATTCAATAGATAGGGCTAAAATCACAAGAAAATGCAAAAGGATATCCCCTTTGCCAGGGAAGCTTGATTTATGCCCAGAGCATGAAAAGGACTGCTGCTTGCTCCCTTTAAACATTGCTTTCTTGATATGGCTTGATCATATCTCAGTTGAAAGGGAGGAAAATGTTCATGATGAAGACGAGCCTTGCTTAGAGCTGACACTTGAGGCTAGCTCAAAAACTATGAAAGGTGTCATGGAGATTGTTGAGGAGATCAATCTCCAAGCAGAAGAAGAGCAGGTCAAAGATTTTTATGTGGCCACTTTTAAAGCAGAGACTGCAATAAGGGAGCCAACTAAAGAAGTTCAAGTGTCTGAGAAGTCCCTAGTTCTCCCAAATCTACCTTTTTACTTTATCTCTGGGAAAGACTTCATACCTCTATTTTACATTCAGGAACTTTTCAATCTAAGGGAGGACTACTGTCTTGCAGCTATAGCTGAGGCAGAAGAAGTTGCAAGGAGATTCATCAATAAGAAAGGAGAAAGAAGAGAGGAATTTTTGCGTCTTGATTTGGATTTGTCTAATGAAGAATTCAAAGATTCATCACAAGCTCTTTCAAAATGCTTTGAGAAAGCTATCTCAGAGAAGCCAAAACTTGCTGATGAAGAGTTTGATGAGCATCAGAAGCAACTTGGAATATACTCGTTTGGACGCGGCTATTCATTCTTGGATGTCGCTGAGGACAAAGGAACAATTTGTATTGACTCAAAAGAGCTCATTGAGGAGGAAGATGAGGTCAAGGTATGTTGTTTGATATATTCTATCAATTAAAGTTTTTGTCCGAGATCTCCATTTTTAAGTGAGAAAATGACCACGACCGATGCAAGCGATACAACCTAACGGATAATCTCCGTTAGGCCTTATCGCTTGTATCGGTCGTGTTCGGACTTGAAGAGGAAGATGAGGTCAAGTATGTAGTAAAATATATTCTCATGATTTAAAGGCAAAGGAGATGAGATGGGCTTGATGCAAAATCTCTATCTTGTGTCAGTTTGTCCAAGTTCTCCATTAGAAGTGTCAGAAGTCGATCACGACCGATGCAAGCGACAAGGCCCATCAGATATTTTCCGTCGGGCCTCATCGCTTGCATCGGTCGTGTTTGGACTTGAGGAAGATGACGTCAAGGTATACAGTTAACTATATTCTCAAGAACTTTAGGTTAAGGATATGAGATGGGACCAATGCAAAATCTCTTTCTTGTATCAGATTTGTCCAAGTTCTCCATTCGAAGTGTCAGAAATGGATCACGACCGATGCAAGCGATTAGGCCCATCGGATATTTTCCGCTAGGCCTTATGGCTTGTATCGGTCGTGTCTAGGAGTTGCATGCAGCAATGATAATACATGTCTTGCTTGTGGGAACTCCCCTCATTTATCAAACATTAGATGTTTCTAGGCAGTTTGCAAATAGATATTGATGACGACCGATGCAAGCGATAACGGCTGTCTGAATTTCTCTGAAGACCCTTATCGCTTGCATCAGTCGTGTCTCTTGCTTTTATTTCTAATAGTTTCAAGTTACTTCACATGTTTCCTAAAGTGTGCTTGCACTTCATCTAACCATGTTTTTCATTTTTATCACAGTTAACTTTATTGGATGAAGACAATTACCTTGGCAAGGGCAAGGGAAAAAGAAAAGCCTTAGAAGAGAAAGGAAAAGCAAAGGTGGATATTCATTCTATTATCCACTATCTTCCAAAGTTGAACCCAGACACTTTTTGTGTTATTCACAAGCACTATAGTGAGGAGCCAGACTTTGCATTGTTCTCCTTGAGGACTCTATCAAAATACATGGGTTTTACTCCAATACCCTTTAATGCTTTCAGAGTTTTACTACTTGAAAGAGCAACTGCATTCAGAATTTTACGATATGACCAGGACTCAATGCTTCAAGGGCAGGGTACTTTCTTTGTTATTCAAGCTATGCAATGGCTGCAGGGGTGTCAGATTTAAAAAGCATTGCTGGATACAGGAGAAAAGAGTTCCTGAGATATAGAGGTGATTTGCCAGAGCCAAGCTCTTTAAAAAGGCTCAAGGAATGACTTGATTTTTTCAAATTCTATATCTCAACAAATGTACATATACAGAAATTGCCCAATGTGATATAAGACATTGCAAATTTTTTTGGTGTAATCGTTATTGATTCTCTGCTCAAAGTCATCTGATGGTAGTAGACATATTTCTTTTCAAAGCATAATACATCATGAAATGTACATACATGACATCTTTTATTTCTCAAAGAAATAAAAGACATTGCAAATATTAAAGCTCTGTTTGAAATGTGGTCTTTTTCAGTTTGTGATATTGATACATGATTTGTCTGGAGATAGCCATATCCTTCTGATTATATTTGGCATGAGGTCCTTTGTAATTGTCTTCTAAAGAACCAATCAAAAAGCTCTCTGAAGGCATTGCTCTTTGTTACTCCTCCTCCTTTCCTTGTACACCTAAAGAAGCTTGTCCTTGCTTGATAATGAGATTTTTCCATGCCTTGGGTGTTCCACATGGCAAGTGGTTCTTTTTCTGCAAAGAATGCACCATGCACAAGAAGAATATGCTGGAAAGCAGAAGAATTTCATTAGATCTTTATTTCAATTAAAAATAAATAAATTGAATAAAATATCTTTGGAGCTCACCAAGTAGTTTGTTATGTCTTTGGCACCCCATGCCTCTATGATGGTTTCTATAAGCTCAGTGGTCGCCTTTTTGAAATCTGTCACATAACTTTTTGATATTACCTGCTGCCTCATGATCTTTAAAAGATTATCTAGTTTGACCCACACCTCCATTCTCTTTTTTGCTATTTCTGGTTTGCTTTTTACATTAGTCGTGACCTCACAAAATGTTTTCCATGAATTCCACATGGCATTAAGTTGTTTGCCATCATGGTTGCTGAAGAATCTCCTTGCTTTTGCACCTCCCATTGAGACATCCTGTAAAACATCACCTGTATTTTGTGAAAGCTTTGGATCTTTTCTTAGATGAACATCACCACCATGAAAACCCATTTCTGAAAGAAGACATTCACATTTTTTTATGCATTCATCTGCAAGAGTTATAGGCTTGATAGAATATGCATAATCCAAGTGAAGACGGACCAACTTGTCAATGATTCTTAACTCTGCATGTAGTGTACATATGTGTACATTTGTCAATGCTATTGGAAGTATGGGATCCCAAATCATTGAAGAAGATGAGTAGTTACAAAGAATAACATTTTGTCTAGAAGGAGCCTCTTCACCCTCAGCTCTAGCAATCCATCCATTTGTGCCTGGGCTTTGCATGCAGTACAAGCAAGGGTATTTAGAATTTGCTCCCCCACTTATACCAAACATGCATTTGAGTGTCTTTAGGTCTCCAATCAAATGCCACTCAACTTGAAAGTTTCCGTAGTCTTTGACATTCAACAATTCTCTTGCATGATGCCCTTGGATAACATTTGTAATGTTTGTCTGTGAGAATAACCACTTAAGTGTTTTATGGCTCTCAGATGGAACTTGAGCACAACCAACCCACCATAACTCCATTTCTGATTTTACTTTGAGAGATGGAGTATCCAATTTCCCAAGGCTATAGTCCAAAGCTTTGTTCATCAGTGCAATGCTTATTCTCTCCATCTTTTGATGTTTTTTAAGCTCAGCTTCATCAAGTTTGATTACAAATTTCAATAGACCAGAACATTCATGCTCTTTTATATTATAGAACTGAACCATGTATGTTTGAAGTTTTATAACATCTATCCATATGTTGTTAAATGCATTGTAAGTGAAATGTAACTTTTGTTTTCCTACTTCGTAAGGCATGTTACCGTGAATATGTTTATATTCACCAAATACTGATGTGATCTTCTTATTCAAGCAGAGCCGAAACTTTCCTACATGATGGGGTCAAGGCAATCCAAAACTTCTAACTTTGTTAAATTTTAAAAATTCACACCAAACTTTTGAAATTGCTCTATAACCTTTCCTACTCACTCCGAAACTATCACAAATATTTTGAATTTGAGATGGTTCTAGTAAAAGATTCATTTCTGTCATGAGTTTTTGAAAAACAAAGCGTTTCAAGCATGTATTTTCATTTAGTTTCAATAGTCTTAAAACATCATTTTGACTCAAAATTTCATTACAGAAATGTATGCGCTCAAAACTGCTCAACATATTGAAACCTAGCACATTTGTCACATGATCTCTAACAATTTTCATTCTTTTCTTTTTCTGGCCATATTTTTCAGTCAAATCTAAAAAAGGTTTTACTCGTTTTGACCGCATTCTCAAACCTATAGGAGTTTCTTTCATTTTTTTAAAAGACTCTAACTGAGAAGATAAAGTGGATAATTTGTTTTCTAGCTCCCTCATATGTAAATTCTTCTGGTGTAGTGTGTTTTGTAAATAGTTTATGTATTGTACATAATTCCTTGAAATATCCCAGAGCCTTGAACAATAGCCTCGTAAACCATCCTCACCATCTCCCACAAATCTAATCAAATCATGAAGATTATGAAAAGGGGGGTACCTTCCAGTTTGTGGATCAATTGGATAAACAGATCCATCTGTCCATATGTCGATATGTTTCTTGCCTTCCTTTCGCAATCCATCCACTTCAAGAGGATGAAGAGCCCTTCGAAATACTTTTCTTGTCGTCGCATACTCCTGACTAATTGCAATGTTGATATGGAAATTTTTACAATGATTTTGATTGTTTGAAAGCTCAGCGAGAGTATTTGGGTTAACGTTCTCCATGGTCTGCTATGAAAAATGACCAACAAGTGTCTAAAATGACGTGAAAGGGAGAAACAGGCTTGCTATGAAAAGTAGAGAAAAAAAGCGCAAAACGTCATCAGCACACATTATATAGGTCCGTGAACAAGAGGAAAATTCAACTTTTGAGGCGTAAGATATCACACAAACGTTTCATGATTATATGATACGAGTTTCTCTCTCTTCAAAATTTGCATAGGATACGTTTTAAATGAACTTACACGGAATTTCTTAAAGGATTTGACAACTTTAATCCCGATTAAGCACAACTAATTGAAATCCTTACACGGCCCTTTTTGGGTCGTTTTTCACCCTAATGGTTCAGCAACTCCATTCTGTTGAGGTGTATACGGCACTCTACATTGGTGTTTTATCCCACGTTCAGCCAGAAATGCATTAAAATCTGAAGACATATATTCCCCCCCTCGATCGGAACGGAGGGTGCCCATTTTACATGCTGACAGATTTTCAGCCAAAACCAAAAACTGTTTGAAGCACATGAACACTTCCGAGTTTGCTTTGAGTGGATATATCCATGCATGTCTGGAAAAATCATCAATGAAAGTCACGAAGTAAAGGTAATTTCCAAAAGAGGGTGTCTGCATAAGACCTCAGACATCACTATGTACAAGCTGCAATTTCTGCATAGCACGAACTGAACCATCTTTTGGAAAGGAAGAACGCTCCATTTTGCCCAAAATACAGCCTTCACAAACATGTTTTCTAGGAGCCTCAAGTTTGGGCAAAGAGGACACCATTTCAGATTTTTGCAAATCTCAAATGACCAAAGCGTGCATGCCAAAGCTTTGCATCTGACATAGCCTGAGAATCATGAACTGCACATGCCGAATCATTCATAGATCTTTCATAGTCTATGAGCTTATACAACCCACGACATAAGATGCCAGAAGCAATAATCACATCACCATTTGAGAGATCATGGACTGTACACCTGTCATCAACGAATTTCACAACCAAGCCAATCTTGGCTAATGCAGAAACTAATAACAGGTTCTTTTTGATCCCTGGCACAAATAAGGCATCTGAAAAAGTGAAAGAACTACCATCAGCAGTAGTCAGAATGATCTTACCAGCTCCCATAACAGGATAAGAGGAGTTATTGGCGCATGTGACAGTATTCCCTGTAGGGACAGGCTCCAGTGAAGAGAAGAAACTGCGCTACGAGGTAATATGTTTGGTCGCCCCACTGTCAAAGTACCAAACATCTGAGTCTACTGCAGACATGCACTGATCATGAGAAGATGGGTCAAAACTGCAGACAGTAGTAAATGCCCATTCTTCTTCCTGCACAAGATTTGCAGACTCTGTTTTTGGTGTAGAGGCCTCTGCAACAACCATTCCAGCCTTTTTCTTCTTTGCCTCTTTAGCAGCCAGTTTTGGACAGTTCTTTATAATATGATCATTTCCTTTACAGTACTTGTAGAACAATTTCTGCTTTTCTGATTTCTTCTCATCTTTATCCTAGTTCTTCAATTGTGCAGCATTTGCAGATTTTTGCTTACTAGTAGAAGAGCTCCATTTTCCTTTGCCCTTCTGACTAGCCAGGAAAGCTTGATCTACAACACGCATAATGGATGTGTTCTGCCTAGACTGATCTTCCTGCAACAGAACAGAGACTAATTCCTCAAATGACAAGGCATTCGGATTGCCTTTCATCATCAACCGAAGAGTAGAGGCAAAACTCTGAAATGAATCAGCAAAAATCAATTGTTCCTTCAGGTCTTTGATCTTTGTAAGAAAACTGTCCATAGAATCACCTTCATTCATGTGCTCACTCTCCAACTGTTTTCGGAGGTAAGCAACACGAGCCTCATTCCTAGCCTGGTACAAAGTGGTAAGTGTATCCCAAGCATCCTTTATTGTTCTGCAAGAGCGAATGTGAGGAATAATGGCACGTTTGACAGATAAAGCTATCAATGCATGTGCCTGGGCATCTCTGCCATCCCAACGAATCTGCTCTGTAGTAGTTGCAACAGAAACAGCAGCACGAACAGGAATCTGTGGAATATCATCTTTGACACCATCTTCATCAGCTCCAGCACCTGTATTTGTAGTACCTGTAGTCACAGGTGTAACAAGACGTCTTTCAACACCCTGCACAATGTTCCACAGTCCTTTTGCAACCAGTACATGTCGCATCATATAAGCCCATAATGGGTAGTTGGTACCATCCAACTTATCCTCAACAGCCAACATACGGAATACATCACGGCTTTCAGCCATGGCGGTGACTAAAATACCTTGATGTAGAAAATTGACTGTATCTCAAGAAGTTGAACGGAACTGCCCAGACGAGTTCTACTAGACCTGTAGCAGACTTCCAGACGCTTAAATTGGCGAACAGAAACTGGTATATACCTTTGGCACAAAAGGATGAAATAGCCTGCACAAGCGCTGTGATAGTGCGTTTGAAGGCCGAAACAATCTTAGATCGCGATTTTGGCACCACAAAACAAAGCTGTTTTGATCTCGAAAACACCCTGAGTATGCTCACCAAATTTCGTGCGAATCTGAGACTGCAAACGGAGGAGTGTGGACGGCGCCCTAGAAGAAGCAACGACCTGCTCTGCTACCAATTATTGGAGATAGACGTCTACGGAAGCACACGAACAGCACAAGGAAGAAGAAGAAGCTTGGAGCACAAACACACAATAATGAGTGTATTACTAGAGAATGTACAAAGATAAGTAGCCCATTAGGGCAATAGGCGTATATACAAGCCAGGGGAAAAAAACCTCCTAAAGAGGGAAAAAAGTGCCCCGGCGGTCCTAGAGTGTTCACGCACATCACTACCTAAATATATCAACAGTTATAACTCGAAGTGTTTTTTGAATATTCAAATCGTATTGTATAGTATTTGTATTTGATGTTTATTCATTTATCCTTTCATGTTGATCCACCTTGGCTTCTTATCCAAGGTCATAAATGGTGAGGCACCATTGGTACTTCTTCAAGAACATTGATACAATGCAATTCTTAAGCTCACATCTATGAAATATAGATAGAAGTTAAAATTCCACGTAATAGAAAAGTTATGAATCTTTCAAGGATTTCCATCTTTTGAAACTTGTTGGATTTTTCTCCATAAATGCCACATTGTTCTTTAATTTTATAAGTTTATTTCATATCCCTATTTTCAAGCTCTAATTATAGACAAGGCTCCCAATTCTTGAATGTGCAAACCATCCTAATAGTGAGTACCATATGTTGTCTTCCCAATGCCAAAATCTATATTTATTTAAATAGCTTTCAAATTTTGTAGTTATATGGGATAGATTCATAACGAAGTCATTAGATGCCTTATGCTTTGTGCATGGATTGAAGCTCTTAGAGTTTTACACTCTTGGATTTTAGCAAAGAATATGTTCCCAAAACCATATGAGTTCCCTATCTCATGCAACTGCTACCTCATCTTCATACCCCATGTCTTGCTTTGTATAAGAATCAAGATGTCTAGGGCATGATCCACTCTTAAATTTTGAAAGAAAATAGGTAACTTAACTATGTTCTAAGTATTGATGATGAATCAAATTGACTTCCAATCCTCACTCGATTCTATTATCATTCAAACATATCTTGTTTGTTTCTAGACTAGTTCCAACTCAATAATATGCATCTTCTCCAAGCATGCATGCTCAAATACATACATTTTATCGATGCATGGTATGTGTACTTATGTAAGCAATCATGCATACAAAACTAGTGCATTCTCATGAAAGAATCAAGATGTCTAGGGCATGATCCACTCTTAAATTTTGAAAGAAAATAGGTAACTTAACTATGTTCTAAGTATTGATGATGAATCAAATTGACTTCCAATCCTCACTCCATTCTATTATCATTCAAGCATATCTTGTTTGTTTCTAGACTAGTTCCAACTCAATAATATGCATCTTCTCCAAGCATGCATGCTCAAATACATACATTTTATCGATGCATGGTATGTGTACTTATGTAAGCAATCATGCATACAAAACTAGTGCATTCTCATGAAAAGGCTTTGACTGTGCATTGCATAAATATTAAAGATTCTATTTCCATACATATAAGATGAAAATTTTCACCATGCAAATCTATATTTTCTTTAAGCCATGAAAATTAGTCTTATATATGTAATACAAATAATACATTTCTAGAAGTATGTGAGGTATGTACTTGTATTTCATCTTCCATTTCAAAGGTTTAGTATAATGGAGTTCATGCAATTAAGAAGCAATTATCTTACATTTCACCATGCTTTATTTCCTTTAAGATTAGATTAATAATTTCTTCATGTTCTAATTGCATTCAATGAAAAACAAATAAGTGCAAGCATAAAAATGAAAAATTAAAGCTTAAGATACTTTACTGATTTTTCTTTCAAATTGGAACTCTATACATCCATTGAATTGGATGGTTTTCTCCTGCTCTAGTCCTCTTGAATAGATGTCTTCATCCTCATAACAAGTAGATTGAAATTCTCCAAAGAATCAATCCCTGTCCCTTTCTCATATCCAAGATGAGGACATCAATAAATATATGGGATTTGTGACAAAAAGTACATTTATTCAAGGGAGATACGCAAGAACATCAAGATTGTTCTCCCTCATGCTTATGTGTAACCACCCTTCTTGCTTCTTCCTTATGTATGAGGTGAGTAGAAAGAAATCATGGTCAGCTACTCTTGAATGGTGTAGAGATGGGATATATCATGGAAATAGTGGAGCCCAAATGCTTGACATCTAGAGTGATTTAGATGGATACAAGAGGTGTGTGTTAATCCCATCTTCATAGTTAAAGAAGCACATAGAGAGTATAAGCAATTCTATAATGCATTAGCTCTGATAATCAAATGGAGCTAGAACAATCAGTTTCCCCCACTTTTTCCATAACATGCACATGTGGTTGCTATAGATCCAAAAGTTGGCATTTCTACAATACTAATGTGGTGAAAGATTCGACACACACCAAAAAATGTCATAGATCACTTAATTGATTATATAGCTTTTCCATCTTGCGTGTTGGGGGCATTATCTCCACTAAAATGTAGAAACAAAGCATGAATGACATCCACAACTAGCCTTCTTTGACCTTTTCACACAAAAATTGCTTTTTCTCAAAGAATATGCACAAAAATCTAGTGAGATTTTGTAGACTCTTAGTACACACCAAGAGCTTTCAAATAAATATATTCCACTCCAAATGGATGCCTATGCTTTGAGAAGAAATTTCCACAAGATGATCTATGTGAATGCTCACATTAGCTAGTCAAATAAAGACCCCACCTCACTCCAACAAGCTTTTCACCAAGAGTAACTAGAGAATGAATCTCGAAACTTGGCCCAACTTTAGAGCACTCTAAGCGATACTCAATGACACCAAACGCAAAGCCAATGGATAAATAGAGAAGGAGAATCCACCACACTTTACTAATTTCAGTGTTTCTCGTAATATACTCAAAGAATGCTATAGAGGCTTGGTGTACTTGAAAAGGACACAAAGATCCAATGACACAAATATTGCATCAAATGACACAAAGATTGCAATCAGATGAATTTCAATTTTTGTCCAATGACACAAAGATTGCATCAGATTGATGAATAATGATGGAGAACCAATGTTAACAAGTTAGGGCAAGAAGGTTGCAACATTGCCTACTCACACACGTAGATATGGCTACACAAAGATAACAAATAAGCAAACAAGGGGCTTGCTTATTACAACTATATCGATTAGTGCACTCTCTAAAGAAACTACAAATCCAAGAAAATGACTCAAAAGAATTTGTGATACAAGCTACTTTTATGGATAGAAGTTTGCCCTAAAATCTAGGAACCACCTTTCCCAAAAACTCACCCTCCTAATTTGGAAGACCTAATTGAGATGAATTGGGAAGATATTGATCCAGTTCTTTTGACGGAATTGCATGATTTTAGGGGTCCTTACATTGCTCCTAATGTCCATTGATTTGCCACGAATTTTGGCCTGATTGACCTATAACACTCCCTCTCAAGCTTCAAATCTTCATCTTTATCCAAGGTCCTTCATATTAATGCATTGTTTGAACTTTGAAATCTTCACTCCATCAAAAGTCTTTGTAAAAATGTCAGCAATTTGGTCCTTGGTACCTATATGATGTACAAAAAATTCATTGAAGATCACCTATTCCATGCACCATGCCTAGTCCTTCTCTCTCCATTATGATGCATTTCATTTTAGTGCTATTCAATTGTCCATTAGCATAAGAGATAGGTTGTTCTAATTTATATTATTTCTAAGGTTGTGCTAATATGTAAGCAACAACATATTGGAAGCATCTATGTGAATATGGAAAAGCTTTGTCCAATCTAACATTTTTTCCATGGGAGTTGAGCTCAAACTCTTCTCAAGTTTCTTTGATGCCTTCTTCGATTTCTCAATTCATTCAAAAGGACTCAACAAAGATCAGCACAATGTTATGGAAATGACTAGCACATGTATGAATCGCCTATAATGTACAATTGCTTAAATCATGTGCCTTCTAGTTATTTGGTTGTCTTGGAAAATAAAAAATCATTATTATTTGGTCATAAAAGAATGCCATCTTGGCCGAAAACTGGTTGATCATGAAAGTTGCCTTTTCAAAGCATCATCCTTTAGAGAATAGATAGATCCATATATTCTTTTATGTCTAGATACGTGACAATATTATACATAATAAGGTTTCAAATACTAGTTTTCTTTGATCTATTCCACATGGGCAAAGGAGGATATTATGCACTTGAGAGAAATGAACGAGAAGAACCTTACAGAAGGATTTTTTGGTATAGTTGAAAGATAATTCAAAGGATAGTTCTTCACGAGATAGGACAAACACAATTGACAGATAATTTCCTAATTTTTTGTCATCGTTAGAAGGCATGTGGTTCTATGTTATGGGGAGCAAGTCCCATGATGCAAGGTTGAATGTTAGTTATCCATGATGATACATCTTATGTATGTGTAGGTACCTTAGATGGAGGTCAACTAATGACATTCTAAGGAATAGGGAGAACTAAAAGACAATAAATCTGTAATTATCTTGCAAGATTCCCTATCATATGTAGGTTATGATTATGATGGATAGCAATTATAATAGCTAGAAATACAATAAAAAGAAGAAGAAGAAGTCAATTTTATTTCTATCTCATTGTTTTACTGTGCAATTAGAACCAAATTAGGTTTTTAGAAGGGACCTCTCAAGTGTTCCTCTTCTAGGCTCCTTATTTATACTTTCAAGAATCAGATTTGATTTACTTAATATTATATTATTCAGAGGACCTAAAATTGCAATTTGGCAATGGGTGTATAAAGGCGTTTAACACACTAGGGCATAGAACCATGTGTAGAGATCCAATTTTCACTTGTGAATTCCTCCTATAAGTGGTTAGTAGTTCATAGGCATATACATCCTATCAACCATGCACTGCGTTTTGATTTTGATTTCTATCCTTAGGTACACTCCCGTGCTAGTAATGATTATGACCTAAAACTGCAATTTCGCAATGGAGGTATAAAGTGGTCTAACACACTCGAGAATGCAGTCCCCTAGCCTTTGCAGCGTACTCGATCTCGAGCAATCCAAAGATGATGATCCAAATGAGTTCTCTGATTGAAACTTCAACGTAGTAAAATTTTGTTCTGTGAGTGGAGGGCAATGCGTATGAAGTAAGAAACGGTAAAGAAGCATATTATATGGAATGCCATGTATTTCGCTGTTAAACTACGGAATGGGCAGGCAGACAGATGTACGAAGACTGAAGGTACTACGTCGACATGGCCATGTTGAAAGACGTCATGGCCATGCTCCTTGAAATGGTAGAAGGTCGATGTGTAGAACCTCCACTACATTCTGAAGCTGTAGCATTACATTCCTCTGTTTGGGAGGCTTCAATGGATTCTTCATTTGTACAAAACTGGTGAGATATATTATCAGACGTTGACACTCAACCAATGTATGATGGAGTCACACAACGGAAGATAGCTACTGTATACCAACCAAGATCGCAACCACATAAACATGCTATGCAGAAACACTCGCGCACGTGCAAACTTCAGGAGTATGTCGCCACATACTTCCCGTTCATTGTGTACCATACCGCGACGCTTCCGCATTACACTCAGCAAAGTCGAACAAATTTATGCAACATGTCATTAAGATGGCAGGATTTTAATGTGTAGCAAAGCGAATCCCCGTCAGTATTTGGTCGATGTGTAAAACCTCCACTACATTCTGAAGCTGTAGCATTACATTCCTCTGTTTTGGGGGCTTCAATGGATTCTCCATTTGTAGAAAACTGGTGAGATATATTATTAGACGTCGACACTCAACCAATGTATGATGGAGTCACACAACGCAAGATAGGAACCAACCTACTCGCGCATGTGCAAACTTCAGGAGTATGTCGCCACCTACTTCCTGTTCATTGTAGCACACCGCGACGCTGCCGCATTACAATCAGCAAAGTCGAACAAATTTACGCAACATGTCATTAAGATGGCAGGATCAGCGCACTTCTAATGTGTAGCAAAGCGAATCCCCGTCACTACTTGGCGATGAAAGTTGACAGGAGCCATTACGAGGATAATTAGCGACCATCGATTGTACAGCATTCTTCGCCAGCAGAACAGCTCCTACAACAGCAGTTAAGTTGAGAAGCGCGAAACCAAAGAGCGTCGACAGTAAGTAGTCTTATGCAAGTAGTCTCCGCATTTCCGCTACATGTTGCGGTTTTGAGCGTGAACTTGCCTGCGATCTTCGTTTTGAAGCTATCGAGGATCCCGCGGATAAGGTTGCGAATAAAGTAGTGGGCAAAGTACTGCACACATATTATATTACACTTCACTAGATCTCAAAATACCCCTCAGACCGCATTTACGTCCTCGCAGGAACATCACGCAAGCCAAAATACCCCTCAGACCTCATGAGCTTTTCGGAAGCCTCATGAGCGAGAGGTTACTCAGAAGTGCATTGTCTGCGATTCTCGCAATCCGTAAAGGAGCGCGTAAAAGTCATGTACAGTGACCAGAGTTACAGAAGTAGAGTGAAACAGGTCACTTCATGCTCAAAATATCTCACGCTACCTTTCCAAGCTGATGGGAAGCCAAGTGCTGCTTCAGGATGTCGCGTGCACTTCGCGAGGGAGTTCTGGAAAAGTGATAGGAGCCGCAGGAAGCCGTGCCATTGATGGTCCTTCACATTGCACAACTTCACAGTAGTATGTGACTCTTTCTGGTTTGCGGCCTGTGTATTCAGTACAATTTCATACGGCAATAGAAGGAGATGGCGCTCTGATCTGACGGTTTAGCCGCTCGCCGTATTGGTGTTGAGAGAGCTGCCCGATCAGACGCCAGAGCGAAGCGAGCGCATTTAGAAATGCTACTCGAAATGGAACGAAGTAAATGCTCGGCGGGCCTGAAGGCTCTTTACTCAATGTCAATCGAACCAAATAAATTCTCGGCGGGCCTGAATGTTTTGCTTTCAATGTTAAACAGAATATTTTTTCTTTGAGTTATTTTGATAGAATTTCTTTTTTAGAAGGAGTTGGGCTAATGCCCAATCTTCATGACTAACTTGAATTAGTTTACTAAAAAAGAAGCGTGGTGGAAGCCTATTCTCCCTAGGCTTTAACATATTGAAAGTAAAAAATGTACAGGTGAAGGGCACAGTACCCAAGGGGCGAAGGGTTAGATTGTCCAAGCATCACAAGGGCTACTCGAGGGCATCTAGTTTTAATGGTCCGAAGGCATCTAGCTTGACTTAATTTGGAAGTACAAATGAAGGCAAGCCTAATGGCAATGAGACCCCCTCTATCCCATAAAGCAAGGGTTATACACCTTGTACAGTCAAGATTATCGAGCTCCAAAGTCAACTAGGGTAGAGCTTGCAAAGCGACAACCTTAAGACCCAACATTGGAACTAGTTTAGACGACTCGAAAAGCTAGAAATGAAGTCTACTTCACCTAGAGGCCACAACATATGGTGCCCGAATGGCAACTTTTCCATCCTACCTAGCCAACATGGAGATGTCCATAGTGCAATTAGTGGGAATCGAACCCCCAACTTCAACCTTAGAGGTAGTTGGTCTATCCACACCATTAAACACGCTTGGGTGCTTTGATAGAATGTTATCAAACTATGTTGTATCGACCTTCAATTTCAGGTGCAAAACAAAGTGTCATATGATAGCTATTGGGGGATTCTTTTGCAGAAAGCGTGTTGAGTATTTGTAGGAGAAGGAAGAGGAAGAAGAAGTGGAACAAAGACACCAGAAGCTTCTGTATATTGATTACCAGTAGGAAAATATAGTGGATGATGTATAAAACGAGACCAAGTGTTCTTTGTGCAGAGTTCTTAATTCCAAAGAATACACACACACACACACACAAGGTTACAAGATACCCAAAGTTCCTTATGCCCCCAACCTTCTCTTCACTAGACATCCATCTTCTCCAGGAGCCTGCTCTTGTGCACACCTTGAAATCAAGCTTCCAATAGGGTATGAGGGAGGGACACCTTCATTCGATGTGCACACCTCTCCAATGGTACCTTGTGCCACCTTGATTGCCTTGCTTACTAGTTCTCTGCCCTCCTTCTCTACACATTAGATCACACTTCTTGCTGAGAGAGCTGCCCGATCAGATGCCAGAGCGAAGAGAGCGCATTTAGAAATGCTACTCGAAATGGAACGAAGTAAATGCTCAGCGGGCCTGAAGGATCTTTTTTTTTTTAATAAAAGGAAGTTCGGCCTTAGCCTATTCTCCCGGACTTTAATTAAAGTAAAGAAGAAAAGTTACAAATGAGTGGGACTAGTGCCCATGGGACCCCCCAAATCCCACAATGCAGGGGAGGAGTGTGGCAAGCTAGAGGGCATTACAAATGAGGCGGATAAATCTATCATCACCCTCATGTGGGACCCATTTGGGTTTCAACTTGTTGTTTTCGAGGAGATAAATACAGTGATGTCTAAACGGTGGATATCTCTTATCTCGGGAGATTCTTTTACCTAGAAGAAACAATGATTTCTCGATCGACCATTCCTTAGGAGTTTGGTCAAAATTGACAGCACATCGCTCCCTCCAAATCTTCCAAAGAGTCTCACCCCTGATGGCATTCCACAGCCTCGATGAAGAGCAGACCGCCTCACCCAACAGCACCTGTTGCCAATTGATTTGGTGCGTGAGGCTCAAAACCCGTGTCAGGTGATGCCAGACAATACAGGACTTGGGGCAATCGAAGAACAGGTGAGCTAAATCTTCGATGCATCGATGGCAATGCTTGCACCATGGTGGCACACCACATATTTTACTAGCCCTTGCATTGGACCAGATTCCTTTATGCAAGATCTGCCACATGAGAACAGACTTTTTGATCTCAATTAGGGGGTGCCAAATAGACATGAAATTTAGTTCACATTGAAGTTTGGTCCAAGAAAGGCACCACCTCTTGTTGAGGGTGTGATGAACATCTAAGTTCTATTTGAAGTTGGGTATTCTGGATATTCTCTTACCATTGCTCCATTTGAGGCCCTCAAGGCAAGGAAGATCCTGTCCGGAGAGAAGACGAGAAGTTGAGCGGTCCCACGCCAAACATTTACTCAATGTCAATCGAACCAAATAAATTCTCGGCGGGGGTAAGTTCACGACGAGGATTCTCGCAAGAAGTGCGCTGTGGCGGCGAGGTGCAGGCGATGGCGGTCCTCAAGTATCATAATCAGAGCTTCCTCGATCCAGTCCCGAATGGCGATGGCGGGCTTCAAAGCAAGCAGTAAAGTCACCAAGTGCAGTCGATCGTGATCGAGTGGAAGGTGTGTGTCGTGCGCTCTCTGTCCGTCGCGATCGATTGGGAACCGTCGCGATCGATAGCAAACCGTTTCTTTGTCCGTCGCGATCAATTGGTCTCGTTGCCCGTCAGTCGCGATCGACTGCGAACCAGAGAGCTTGGCACCGGGCGGGGTCTCGTAGGCGGGTCGCTGGAGGAGCCAGCAAACTAAGCGGAGCTTCTTTTTGCCCCGGTCGCATCTGGTTGTGGCCCTTAGCTTCCGTTTTGAGAAGTTTCAGGCGTGGGGACAGGTTTCTCGTGGTAAATTCGAGTGTGATTCGCGCAGAAGGGCGGGGAGGAACCCAGGCAATAGTAGTGAGAGGAGAGAGAGGAGGCTCGGGACTCATGTGACTTGAAGTTGCTGACGAAATTTGAACCTCTCTATGGCGCGGACAACTCCCAATGCGCCGATCAGGTTCTGCCGCTCTTCTCAGCCAACTGATTTTACTTTTTTAGAGATTCGAATCGTTTTTCTCTCCTTTAGACTACAAAGTGATCGGTCTAATCCTTAGCTTTTTAAGGCGGCAGTTCAATTCAGCTCTTGTAAGCCAACAAAGTTCAATTCTTCTTGTTATTTGAGTTCGTGTTTGGAGGTAAAAAAAGGTCAAATTAAAATTAAAGGGGTTGCTAAGGAATTAAGTGGAGAAAGCTTTTCCCTCCTTTTAAGACCTTACTCCCTAATGTCGACCGTTATCCCCTCGATGGTCTTGAGCAACGTGCCCCCCCCAAAGTTCCAATGCCCCCTTGGAATGGATTCTATCCCATCGGACGTCGACCCTCCAGTGGTTTCTTTGTGTAAAGAGTCTGTGGAGGCAAAGCAAGAAGAACTGAGGAAAACTTGTCTGATCGGACAAGTATTTGGCCCTAGGCCCCCTCTAGAAAGTGTGAGAAGCTGGCTACGCAAGGAGTGGTTCCCGCGTGGCCTAATTGTGCGCAAATGTCAATTCCTACCGGTGAATCACTTGCTTCTTGTGTTTGAGAATGAAGAGATGGCCTTCTAGGCTCTGCAAGCTGGTTCCTGGCAAGTGGGCAGGTCCACCTTTTGCCTATTTAAGTGGACACCAGACTTTGTTCCAAATAGGTCAAAGCTTCTTCGATACCTGCTTTGGGTGGAGCTTCCCAATCTGCCGTACCTTCTATATGGATTTCTTCGAGAAATCGTGTCACCGATTGGTCGCCCGATGGCCTCTAGAGAGGATGTTGGTGGGCTAATCTACGACAGAGCGCAACATTCTTTCAATGCAAGATGGCACCCTCAAATTTGTGTTGAAACTAACCTAAACCAAGTTCTTCCCTCAAAAATCTCCATAAACTGTGGAGATGGTAAAATTTGGACACAGGATATCACTTACAAGAATCTGCCAAATGCGTGCTTCCATTGCGGGAAACAAGGTCACAAGATCAAAGATTGCCCCTTGAAGAAAAGTAACAAGCTTAAACGAGATGGGACCCTGGACCCTCTCCCTCAAGTAGACACTTGGGATCATCCCCCTCTGATGGAGGAAGTAGAGGGAACTCACGTTGCTGAGACGGATTCAGAAGGATTCACTGAAGTAAGACACAAGAGGAAAGTTAGCCCTCAAAGATCAGCAGCAAAGAACGCTACGACAAGTTCTCCTTTGAATAACATGTACTGTAACCTAGAAAAGGAGATTAATGAGGTCGACTTCCCAAGGCATAACCATTATGAAGATGACCCCACTGATAATACCCTTGGGTGCTCTACCAGCAAAGAATACAACCAAGAAGGTAATACCACGAGTAAAGAGGAAGGCTTCACTACTAGCAATGAAGATAACCCAGCCAGTGAAAGTTCCTTCCTTGGTCCTTCCCTTCGAGTTTGCTTTCCAAGCTTACCGCAACAAAAGCCAAAGCTTAAAGGAAAACAACCATCGGGCATGCCTTGGAAGAGCCCCCTCAAGAGTAGGATCTTAAGTCAAGAAGATGGGAGGAAAAAAGAAATCCACAAGAAGAAAAAAGTTCGGGTCCCTCCCCTCAAAGAGGGCAACCATCAATAATGAAATTCAAATCGCTAAACGTCAGAGTTTTGTCTGACCCGTCAAGAGCGGCCATTCTTGGCGAGTGGTTCAAAGACAAGTGCCTCAACCCCCACTTTATCTGCTTACAAGAAATTAAAATCGATGGAGAGGATCTCCAGAAACGGCTTAAATGCATTTCTTCGAGCCACCTTTGGTTCTCCACTTCACACCCTAGGGGGGCAAGGGGTGCTGCGATTGGTATTAGTCACTCCTTGTCTGGCAGTGTGACCTTGACTTTTGAAGGTCAGAATCATCGTTGGATTGCTGCTTCTATCGGGTTCCCTACTCAGTTCACTGTGGTCTCAATTTATGCCCCTAATGGAGAGATGGATAGAATTGATACTTGGGCTTCCCTCGACTCCCTCTCACACAATGTTCTGATTTGTGGAGACTTCAACATGGTTGAGTTTCCTGAGGACTGATGGAATAACAAGGGAAAAATTATTAACGGCTAGGAGAAGGAGATATGGGATAAAATCAAGCTCCATCTCGACCTAGTCGAGGTGAAAGACAAGAAGGGGTTCTCATGGTCAAATCTCCAATTGGGAGAATCTTTGAGGAAAGCAATACTTGATAGATGTTACATCGACCAAAATACCATCCTCGAGTTGGGTGTTCCTTCAATTTCCCAACACATGGACCTGACGATCTCACACCACTACCCGATTACTCTGTCTTTCAAACTGAGTCCCATGCTCCAGAAAGCTCCTTGGTTTTATGCTTGTCAGACGTCGTTTTCCCTCCCCTCTGTCCACCAAGAAATTTCAGCAGTGTGGGCGGAAGCCTTTGCTAACTGTAATGAACCGGCCAAGTGCTGGAGAAGCGCGGTGGAAAGGACGCGAAAAATTCGGATAAGGACTGAGAAGGCTATAAGAGATATCCGGAAAAAGAGGAGAGAAACTGTGTATCGAAGGCTCTCACGGCTTGAAGAAGAGTTGAACAAAGGTAACTTACAATGCCAACAAGGTCTTTTGAAAATCAGGGAAAGACTAAGATTAGAGGAGGAGGTTCAAAGAAAAAATCCTCAAATATTCTTCAAAGATTGGTGGGTAGGGAAGGCCGACAAACCATTAAAAGAGATGTGTAAAATTCTCAAGAGGAAGCAAGCTAGGGAATCCATCCCCTTCTTGACCCATAACAATGGAAATGAATGTAGCACAGAAGCTGAGAATAGATCGATCATCGTCGAGCACTTTAACCATCTTCTCGGGGTCTCGGCTCCTCTTTCCCCGCACAGGCGTGAATCAATGGAAACCATCTCAAGGGTTGCTCAAGCTAGAGTCCCACATAACATGATTTCTCTCCTGGATTCTAACATTTTCGAGAATGAAATTATCGACGTTATTGATGCACTTCCCAATGGGAAAAGTCCGGGCCCTGATGGCATCACCAATGAGTTTTTCAAGTCCTTCAAACATGTGGTGGCCACCCCACTGCGTCTAGTATGGCAAGAGGCTCTCTCCTTTGGTGCCCTCCCTAAGTTTCTTGATAATGGCGTCATCAAGTTAATCCACAAAAGGGGAGATAAGAACAAAATTGAAAACTGGCGACCGATTACAATGCTCCAAACGAGATACAAGATAATTACAAAAGTTATCACCAACAGAATCTTATGTCATTTAAATTCATGGCTTTGTGAGGACCAGAAAGGTTTTATCAAAGGTAGATCTATACTTGAAGCAATTGTCGATATTTGGGAAGGCCTTGTGTTTGCTGATGAATCTGCACAAGATCTGGTATTCATTAAGATCGACTTCGACAAAGCGTATGACAGATTGGAATGGGACTTTATTCTTCAATCATTGAAAGACCTTGGTTGAAGCCAAAAGTTCACGAAGATGGTTTCCACTCTTCTTGGAAATGCTTCAACTAGAATAAATATCAATGGTAAGCTCTCTAAGCCCATACGTTTAAAAAGATCAATTAGGCAAGGCTACCCTCTGGCTCCATTACTCTTCGCCATTGCCTCGAATGGACTCAGTTGCCTATTAAAGCATCACATGGACGCTGGCAATCTCAAGGGTCTTTCCCTACCTCTGAATCAAGGTCAAATGGTTGCGAGACTCTTTGCTGATGACATGAATGCCTTTGTGTATAACGATATGAATAGCATTGAGGTGTTCTGGAGGTGCCTCGACACATTTTGTGTGGCGTCAGATTCAAAAATCAACCATGCTAAAACTGCTTTTAGAGCAATCAGTGGACCTACACCCCAATTGTTGTTAGATCAAGGGTGTCAAGTTATCCCTGGTGGTCAAGTCTTTCGTCTCCTCGGCATTCCGATGGGATTCGACATCTGAATGGACCAACGATGGAACTGGGTGCTATCCAAGCTAGATAGCAAACTAAATCATTGGAAAGGTATGCAAGTCAACTTGGTGGGGCGTGCTATGTTATCTACAACTATTTACTTTGTCTCGTGTTGGAGACCTAAGGAGAAAGACTTGGCCAAAGTGGAAAGAATCTGCAGAAACTTCCTATGGACCGAGGACCCCAATAGGAGGTGGATTCCCAAAATCAAATGGGAAACTTGCATTAGCTCAAAAGACTCAGGAGGCCTGGGAATTTTGGATATCGTTGGGCTGGCTGACAAGCTGGCGGCAAAGTGTCTTATCAAGGCTTGGAGCAATAGTGAGTCCTCTTGGGCTAAATTGATCTTCAGAAACAAGGAAGACCTTACCTTAGTTGGCCTTCCAGGTTGGAAGGACGTAGGGATTCTCACGCTTCTTTTCTCCCCCCATCCGGTGTCCCCTAAAGGCTCTAGCCTCGTATGTTCATTATGGAAGAGTTGGAACAAGGCCAAAAAATTCATCAAAATCAATGAGGAGTGGAAGTGGGCGAGGAATGGACGCTTCTTCAAGACAGGTGTTTAGCTTGGGAACGCTCAACTACCCGCCTTCTATTTGGTCAGGATCTTCCTTGCCTGGAGGGCTTGGAGCAATGGTAAGAAACTTGCGAGAATCCCCAACTTCAAAGAGAACTTAGATGTTCATCACACTCTTAACAAGAGGTGGTGCTTTTCTTGGACCAAACTTCGATGGGAACTAAAGTTCATGTCTATTTGGCACCCCTTAATTGAGATCAAAAAGTTCGTTGTTATGTGGCAGATCTTGCATAAAGGTATGTGGTCCAATGAAAGGGCTAACAAAACTTGTGGTGTGCCACCATGGTGCAAGCGTTGCCATCGATGCATCGAAGATTTAGTTCACTTGTTCTTCGATTGCCCCAAGTCCCAGGTTATCTGGCATCATGTGATGTAGGTATTGAGACTTAAGAACCAAATCAATTGGCAACAAGCGTTGTTGGGCAAGGCGGTTGGCTCCTCAGCAAGGCTGTGGAATGCCATTAGAGGTGAGACTCTTGTTGGAGTTAGACGTCTGCGGAAGCACGCGAACAGCACAAGGAAGAAGAAGAAGCTTGGAGCACAACACACACGACTGAATGTATTACTAGAGAATGTACAAAGATAAGTAGCCCATTAGGGCAATAGGCGTATATACAAGCCGGGGGAAAAAACCTCCTAAAGAGGGAAAAAAGTGCCCCGGCGGTCCTAGAGTGTTCACACACATCACTACCTAAATATATCAACAAATCCCCCCTGGGAGTGATGCGGTGAACAAGGAGCTGGCACTCATGTATAAGGAAGTGCCGAGCTATGTGGAAATCACTCCACAAAAGGAAGTAAGCCCAAAGCTTTGCGGAAAGCTTCAAACTTCTCCCTAGGCAGAGCCTTCGTGAAAAGGTCTGCAATGTTCTCCTGCGTGGGCACATATGCCAAGTTGATCTCCCCAGCAGAGAACCTCTCCCTGACATAGTGATAATGCACCTCAATGTGCTTAGTGCGAGCATGGAACACAGGGTTCCTCGCAACTGCCAATGCGCTCTGACTGTCAGTGAAGATGGTGGTGGCAGAAGACTGGCCAACACCCAAATCAGCCATAAGGCGTCTGAGCCACACACACTCAACAGTCGCTGTGAAAGCTGCCCTATACTCAGCCTCACAACTGGAAGTGGCCACAGTAGGCTGCTTCTTGCTCAACCAAGATATACATGAGCTACCAAGCATGAAGCAAAAACCACTGGTGGACACACGAGTGTCATAGCAACCAGCCCAATCTGAGTCAGAAAAAGCATGCAAATCTGGCGGTAGTGATCCCCCCTTGGGATAAAACAACCCAAGTAGCCGAGTACCACTCAAGTAGCGAAAGATGCGCTTAACCGCTTTCCAATGCGTGACTCCTGGGCAATGCATGAACCTGCTCATCTGTGAGACAGCAAACTGAATATCTGGCCGAGTAATGCATAAGTAAATCAAGCATCCAACAGCCTGCTGATAGAGAACAGCATCAAATGCATCTCCAGCATCATGAAGACTCAATCGTAAACCTGTCTCCATAGGAGTGGCAATAGGCTTACAGTCTTCAAGGCCAAAACGCTGCAATAATGTGTCAATATATTTTGTTTGACACAAAGCCATTCCACCATCAACGTGCATAAACTGAATGCCCAAATAGTGATGCAAATGCCCCAAATCAGACATCTCAAATGAGGCATGCAAATCAGCCTTAAAATCAGCAATATGTGTCTCAATAGGACCAGTGAGCAGCATGTCATCAACATAGACAACAATGATCAGAAGCACATCATTAGCACGCTTAACATATAAGGTGCTTTCAGTTGGACTGTTCTCAAAACCATGTGCAATCAGATAGGCATGTATCTTCTCATACCAAGCACGTGGTGCTTGCTTTAAACCATATAACGCCTTCTTTAACCTGCACACCTGGTTTTCATGCCCTTTCTGCACAAAGCCACGGGGCTGAAAAACATACACTTCTTCATGCAAGTCACCATTCAGAAATGCTGTTTTAATGTCCAACTGATGTACATTCCAACCATGATGGGCTGCAAGTGCACAAATGCTCCGAACAGTAGTCATACGGCATGTAGGTGCAAAGGTCTCATCAAAATCAATGCCTCTTTCCTGCGCATAACCCTTTGCAACAAGCCTAGCCTTATACCTGTCAACTGTACCATCAGGTTTACGCTTGAGCTTGTATACCCACTTAGTGCCAATGGCCTTCTTGCCAGGAGGCAAGTCACATAAAGACCATGTACCATTCTTCATTATAGCATCATATTCAGATTGCATAGCAGCCATCCAATTTTCTGAATTTTGTGCTTCATCAAAAGAAACAGGCTCATTCTCATCACAGAGACTAGATGCAGCCATAGCATAGCAATCTGATGCAAAGGAGGTACTATGAGAGCCTGAACGAGTACGATATGACAAAGGTGCATCTAATTTGCTGTCACGCAAAGTCTGCACTAGCCATTTTGGCATAGTTTTTGCCTGTTCAATATCAGCTCTCTCATCAACAAGTGCATCATGTAAATCTGCATCAGAAATGGAATGATCTGCATCATCATATGAAACCTGCAAAGGCTGAGAAGTTGCCTCATTAGGACCAGCGTTAGCCTGTCCACCTGTAAAAAGAGGCATCAAAGTATCATACATGTCTTTGGAGCTAACAGATGTCTCCTTAGTACATGAAAGCAATGGCTGAATAGCATCTTCCACAAAGACAACATCACGGCTAACCAGAATGCGTTTAGTCTGTGGATGATACAGACGATAGCCTTTACTTTCAGAACTGTACCCAACAAAAATACATTTTACTGCCTTATCATCCAATTTTCTGCGATGTTGTTCAGGCACTAATGCATATGCCAAACAACCAAAAACACGCAGATGAGCAACAGATGGCTTGCGGTCATGCCAAGCCTCATATGGAGTGATAGACTGCAACGCTTTGGTGGGACACCTGTTCAGTACATATGCTGCACACATGACAGCCTCAAGCCAGAAACTATGTGGTAAAGCCTGACTTTTGACCATGCACCTCGCCATCTCCATGAGTGACCTGTTCTTTCGTTCAGCAACTCCATTCTGTTGAGGTGTATACGGCACTGTACACTGGTGTTTTATCCCACGTTCAGCCAGAAATGCATTAAAATCTGAAGACATATATTCCCCCCCTCGATCAGAACGGAGGGTGCCCATTTTACATGCTGACAGATTTTCAGCCAAAACCAAAAACTGTTTGAAGCACATGAACACTTCGGACTTTGCTTTGAGTGGATATACCCATGCATGCCTGGAAAAATCATCAATGAAAGTCACGAAGTAAAGGTAATTTCCAAAAGAGGGTGTCTGCATAGGACCACAGACATCACTATGTACAAGCTGCAATTTCTGCATAGCCCGAACTGAACCATCTTTTGGAAAGGAAGAACGCTGCATTTTGCCCAAAATACAGCCTTCACAAACATGTTTTCCAGGTGCCTCAAGTTTGGGCAAAGAGGACACCATTTCAGATTTCTGCAGGCGTAACAAACTAGCAAAATTCAGATGACCAAAGCGTGCATGCCAAAGCTTTGCATCTGACATAGCCTGAGAATCATGAACTGCACATGCCGAATCATTCACAGATCTTTCATAGTCTATGAGCTTATACAGCCCACGACATAAAATTCCAGAAGCAATAATCACATCGCCATTTGAGAGATCATGGACTGTACACCTGTCATCAACAAATTTCACAACCAAGCCAATCTTGGCTAATGCAGAAACTGATAACAGATTCTTTTTGATCCCTGGCACAAATAAAGCATCTGACAAAGTGAAAGAACTACCATCAGCAGTAGTCAGAATGATCTTACCAACTCCCATAACAGGATAAGAGGAGTTATTGGCGCATGTGACAGTATTCCCTGTAGGAGCAGGCTCAAGTGAAGAGAAGAAACTGCGCTGCGAGGTAATATGTTTGGTCGCCCCACTGTCAAAGTACCAAACATCTGAGTCTACTGCAGACATGCACTGAGCATGAGAAGATGGGTCAAAACTGCAGACAGTAGTAAACGCCCATTCTTCTTCCTGCACAAGATTTGCAGACTCTGTTTTTGGTGTAGAGGCCTCTGCAACAACCATTCCAGCCTCTTTCTTCTTTGCCTCTTTAGCAGCCAGTTTTGGACAGTTCTTTATAATATGATCATTTCCTTTACAGTACTTGCAGAACAATTTCTGCTTTTCTGATTTCTTTTCATCTTTATCCTGGTTCTTCGATTGTGCAGCATTTGCAGATTTCTGCTTACTAGTAGAAGAGCTCCATTTTCCTTTGCCCTTCTGACTAGCCAAGAAAGCTTGATCTGCAACACGCATAATGGACCTGTTCTGCCTGGACTGATCTTCCTGCAATAGAACAGAGACTAATTCCTCAAATGACAAGGCATTCGGATTGCCTTTCATCATCAACCGAAGAGTAGAGGCAAAACTCTGATATGAATCAGGAAGACCATTCAGAACGGTCTGCACAAGTGAGCTATCTGGTATAACCTCATCAGCAGAAATCAATTGTTCCTTCAGGTCTTTGATCTTTGTAAGAAAACTGTCCATAGAATCACCTTCATTCATGTGCTCACTCTCCAACTGTTTTCGGAGGTAAGCAACACGAGCCTCATTCCTAGCCTGGTACAAAGTGGTAAGTGTATCCCAAGCATCCTTTGCTGTTCTGCAAGAGCGAATGTGAGGAATAATGGCACGTTTGACAGACAAAGCTATCAATGCATGTGCCTGGGCATCTCTGCCATCCCAACGAATCTGCTCTGCAGTAGGTGCAACAGAAACAGCAGCACGAACAGGAATCTGCGGAATATCATCTTCGACACCATCTTCATCAGCTCCAACACCTGTATTTGCAGTACCTGTCGTTACAGGAGTAACAGGACGTCTTTCAACACCCTGCACAATGTTCCACAATCCTTTTGCAACCAGTACATGTCGCATCATATAAGCCCATAATGGGTAGTTGGTACCATCCAACTTATCCTCAACAGCCAACATACGGAATACATCACTGCTTTCAGCCATGGCCGGTGACTAAAATACCTTGATGCAGAAAATTGACTGTATCTAAAAAAGTTGAACGGAACTACCCAAACGAGTTCTGCTAGACCTGTAGCAGACTTCGAGACGCTTAAACTTGCAAACAGAAACTGGTATATACCTTTGGCATAAAAGGACGAAATAGCCTGCACAAGCACTGCGATAGTGCGTTCGGAGGCCGAAACGAGCTCAGATCGCGATTTCGGCACCACAAAGCGAAGCTGTTTTGATCTCGGAAACACCGTGAGTATGCTCACAAAATTTTGTGCGAATCTGAGACTGCAAACGGAGGAGTGTCGACGGCGCCCTAGAAGAAGCAACGACCTGCTCTGATACCAATTGTTGGAGTTAGACGTCTGCGGAAGCACGCGAACAGCACAAGGAAGAAGAAGAAGCTTGGAGCACAACACACACGACTGAATGTATTACTAGAGAATGTACAAAGATAAGTAGCCCATTAGGGCAATAGGCGTATATACAAGCCGGGGGAAAAAACCTCCTAAAGAGGGAAAAAAGTGCCCCGGCGGTCCTAGAGTGTTCACACACATCACTACCTAAATATATCAACAACTCTTTGGAAGATTTGGAGGGAGCAATGTGCAGTCAATTTTGGCCAAACTCCTAAGGAATGGTCGATCCAGAAATCCTTGTTTCGTCTAGGTAAAAGAATCTCCCAAAATAAGAGATCTCCACCGTTTAGACATCACTGTATTTATCTCCTCGAAAACAACAAGTTGAAAGCCAAATGGGTCCCACATGAGGGAGATGATAGATTTATCCACCTCATTTGTAATGCACTCTAGCTTGCCATACTCCTCCCCTGCATTGTGGGATTTGGGGGGTCCCATGGGCACTAGACCCATTCACTTATAAATTTTGTCCTTTATTTTAATTAAAGTCCAAGAGAATAGGCTAACTCCGAACTTCCTTTTATTAAAAAAAAAAAATTTCTCAGTGGGCCTGAATGTTTTGCTTTCAATGTTAAATAGAATATTTTTTCTTTGAGTTATTTTGATAGAATTTCTTTTTTAGAAGGAGTTGGGCTGATGCCCAATCTTCATGACTAACTTGAATTAGTTTACTAAAAAAGAAGCTTGGTGGAAGCCTATTCTCCCTAGGCTTTAACATATTGAAAGTAAAAAATGTACAGGTGAAGGGCACAGTACCCAAGGGGCGAAGGGTTAGATTGTCCAAGCATCACAAGGGTTACTCGAGGGCATCTATTTTTAATGGTCCAAAGGCATCTAGCTTGAATTAATTTGGAAGTACAAATGAAGGCAAGCCTAATGGCAATGAGACCCCCTCTATCCCATAAAGCAAGGGTTATACACCTTGTATAGTCACGATTATCAAGCTCCAAAGTCAACTAGGGTAGAGCTTGGAAAGCGACAACCTTAAGACCCAACATTGGAACTGGTTTAGACGAGTCAAAAATCTTGAAATGAAGTCTACTTGACCTAAAGGCCACAGCATATGGTGCCCCAAATGGCAACTTTTCCATCCTACCTAGCCAACAGGGAGATGTCCATAGTGCAATTAGTGGGAATCGAACCCCCAACTTCAACCTTAGATGTAGTTGGTCTATCCACACCATTAAACACGCTTGGGTGCTTTGATAGAATGTTATCAAACTATGTTGTATCGACCTTCAATTTGAGCTACAAAAGAAACTGTCATATGATAGTTGTTGGGGGATTCTTTTGCGGAAAGCGAGTTGAGTATTTGTAGGAGAAGGAAGAAGAAGAAGAAGAAGTGGAACAAAGACACCAGAAGCTTCTGTATATTGATTACGAGTAGGAAAATACAATGGATGATGTATAAAACGAGACCAAGTGCTCTTTGTGCAAAGTGCTTAATCCCAAAGAATACACACACACACACACAAGGTTACAAGATACCCAAAGTTCCTTATGCCCCCAACCTTCTCTTCACTAGACATCCATCTTTTCCAGGAGCTTGCTCTTGTGCACACCTTGAAATCAAGCTTCCAATAGGGTAGGAGGGAGGGACACCTTCAGTCGATGTGCACACCTCTCTAATGGTACCTTGTGGCACCTTGATTGCCTTGCTTACTAGTTCTTTGCCCTCCTTCTCTACACATTAGATCACACTTCTTGCACACTTTGCTTTCACTTGCTTTACCCAATGTCAATCGAACCAAATAAATCCTTGTTGGGCCTCAATGTTTTGCATTCAATGTTAAATAGAATAATTTTTCTTTTGAGTTATTTTGATAGAATTTATTCTTTATAAGGAGTTGGGATGATGCCTAATCCTCATCATTAATTTGAACTAGTTTATTGAACAGGAATTTTGGTGGAAGCCTAATCTCCTTGGGCTTTAACATCTTGAAGAAAAAAATGTACAAGTGAAAGACATAGTACCTAGGGGGCAAAGAGTTAGATTGTCATAGCATCATAAGGGCTGATCAAAAGCATCTAATTTTAAGGATCTAAAGGCATCTAGCTTGAATTAATATGGAAGTACAAATGAAGGTAGACCTAATAGCAATGGGACCACCTTTATCCCATAAAGCAAGAGTTATACACCTTGTACGATCAGGATTATAGAGCCGGAAGGCCCACTAGGGTAGAGTTGGGAAGGGGCAACCTTAAGACCCAACATTGGAACTGGTTAAGATGATTCTGAAAGCTACAAATGAAGTCCACTTGACCTAGAGGTCACAAAATATGGGGCCCGAATGGCAACTTTTCTATCCTACCCTGCCAATAGGGAGATGTCCATACTGCAATTACTGGGAATTGAACCTCGAGCTTCAACCTTAGAGGCAGTTGGCCTATCCAAACCATTAAAAAGGCTTGGGTACTTTGATAGAATCTTATCAAACTATGTTGTATAGACCTTAAATTCGAGGTGCAAGACAAAGTGTCATATGATAGGTAAACTATTGCTTTTATTTTTCATATGAGATTTTTTTTTATATATAGGAATTCGGACCAAAGCCTAAACCTTTGCTTAAATTCATTGAAAGAGTAACTTTACAACTAGTACCCATGTAACCCCCCATATTCTACAATGCAGAGGTTAGACTACCCAAAGGCATTAAGTGGATAGGATTGTTCCAAGGCAACTAGCTTGAACTCCTTTTAAATCTGCCTTGAGGAAATACATTGGCCTAGGGCCCAAAACTCACCTACCATTGGGGGGGGGGGGGTGGGGGTTGAACCCTTACCCTTGCCTTCAAAGGAGAAAGACCCAACCAAGAATCCTGATGCACGTGTGAGCCTATCACTTGAGAAGAATTTATAAAAGATACTTATCGTTTACATGCAATGTGATCCTTGAAAAACAAAGTGCCCATCAATTGTAGGCCTATGATGAAATATTTGGAAATAGAATGGTGATTTGTTTAACATAATTTCCTCATGAAAAAGTGATCTCAAAAAATTACTTTTCAGTCTTCCCACCTCTATTGTAAAATTGATAGTACTTTAGATTTTGTTATCAACGATTCTAGATAATGCAAGCCAAAAGCTACTCCGAATATAGTCCATTTCATCTCTAACATGAATAATGAAAATAGTTGGAATTTTAGGAACATCAAGCTTACACTATGCTTGAGGTGAATTTGATCTACATTAAGAGCTATCGCTTAGATTACGTTTAAAGAATCTCCGTTGGAGAGTTCTTTTACTTATGCTCACTTATTGTATTAAAAAGCTTTTCTCATGGGTCTTTTACCATTGTAAAAGCCTAGATCTTTACACATGTAAAAGGATAAAGAGAGAGAGCCAAAATTCCAAAAATTTGTGGTGGTTGAGTTGTAATCAATCAACTAATGAATCAGCTAAAAATGGATCAAACTAGATCTTCACTTTTCCTAGATTCTAGGAAAGTGAATTAATTCCCTCCAACCTCTACCACCTTCATTTGAATCCAAAATCCACTGTGGAGAACTTGAAAATTCTATATAAAGACTTGAAATCACTTGTACATTACATGGAAGCAATATATATACACTTCTGACCATCATTGTCTTTCTCCTTCATTTATATGCATCATCTTCTTCGAAAAGAGTAAGCTTGCAGACATTTCTGCTCTTTGTATAGAGCGTTAAATTGGATAATAGAGGACGTATTTGAAATATATTATTGTCTAGTTTATGCCTATAAATTGTCAAAGGATTTGGTTTACCAGATTGGGAGGAATCTCAGTTTTTTTTTGTCTTGGGCTCAATCTCTATGTATTCTTGAAAAATAGGAGGTACCACTATTGAGTGTCTCATTCATTCCAATAGCATATTTTGCTTATTTCTTGTACTTTTGTGCATTCTATAGACTCAACTCTATGTGTATCACTCCCACAAAAGGATTTTGTCTAATTTTAATCACACTGGTCGCTATGAGCATTTGAACTTCATTGTCTCATCCAAAGATAGTAACTTTTTGAGCTAATCGATGCACAAACCTATCTTTTCTGTATCAACTCTTTCTCTATGATGCTCTAAAGTACACACTTATGGAATCCTTATAAGGTCTATTTGAGTCTCCTTAAGCTCAAAGCTGGTCTTGTGTCAGTTGGCTGGACCAAATTTCGTTGCTTTGCAACTCACTTTTCTACCTCCTACAAGCTTCTCCAAGTTCTTTTAGTGGTATTAGAGCTAGATCAAGATGGGTGAAGGCTTTCCCTCAATGATTGAGAAGTTTGATCCGACACAATTATGTGGCTTGTCATATTAGAATGGAGGCCTATCTGGAAGGTACAAATCTGTATGGAATTGTAGCAAGTGATGAAGCTATGCCTATTCCAAGCTCCAACGGAGGACCTACACAAGAGGAGACAAATAATTAGCTCGCACTTTGGTGTGCAAGGGATGCTCAAGCAAGTTTGTGCATATTAAATCCTATCTCTCACTTTCTCTTACCACATATTAGAGGATGCAAGGCATCTCAAGAGACTTGGGATGCCTCTAGACTTTCTTTTCTACTAGTAGTACCAAAGCAAGAAAGAATCATCTTTGGAACGAGTTCAACCAAAAAAAGAAGACACCTGAACAAACCATCACAGCGTTTGTTACCAAGGTCAAGTAGGTTCTGGATCAGTTAGCATCCATTGGAGAGCTAATTTAAGAAGAGGCTATCATGAGACAAATACTTAATGGGATTTGAAGTGATAATCAATGGTAATCCCTCACCACTTCTTATGAACTCATCATGGATATGCAAACTCCATTCTTCAACATCTTTCTTGGAAAACTCTTCGATCAAGAGGCCATGCTAAGTGAAGAGGTATACATTTCATAACCACCAGGTTTCGAAAACCCTAATCATACATCTTATGTTTGCAGACTTAAGAAAGAAATGTATGGATTGAAATAAGCTACTAGAACTTGGAATTAGAGGTTGGTTACATACCTTTAAGATGAAGGGCTCAGACCTAGCAACTCAGATCCTTCTCTATTCATCAAAAGGGATCACAATGAGGTTGTATATCTATCTGTATATGTAGATGATATTATTGTGACAAGTGATGATCTGAATGGCATTCAAAGGATCAAGAGACACACGCAAGAGGAGTTCAAAATCACTGACTTAGGTGAGCTCACATATTTCCTATGCAGGTGAGATACACAGATGAAGGAATGCATTTGACTCAGAGAAGATACATTCAGGATCTACTGCTTAAGTTCAAAATGGAGAACACTAAACTTGTAGGTACATCTTTGGAGATGAATCATAAACTGTGTTTACAAAGGTGAGAAAATCAAAGACGTGTAAGTGTAAATATGCATGTAAGTAAGCTTTATGCATGTGATAGGAATTGAAAATAATTAATAGAGAAGTAAGTATTTTTTATTTCTCATAAATGCACTTATGCTAGGCATTGATGAACACTAATGAGCACTTTTGATATTTAACAAGCATTATGAGGTGGACAAAAAGGTGGAAAGAGACTCTGTGTTTGTCGACACTAGAACTGCATACATTCAAGTCTTTTCATCTATCTTCTTCTTTGTGGATGAAATACATTAGAACTTGAAATCATCTTCAACACTGTCAATTTTGTATTCATGTATTGTAAGTTATTCTTCTAAACCAAATACATCTTCTAGAAGAAGTACAAATCAAATTGGAAATACACTTGTAGGTAAGTCTTTGATTTATATCTTGATCTCTACTTATTTGTTGCTTATGCATGTGAACATTCTAGTAAACGAAGAAACGATTGACCCACTTATTTAAGAATATTTACTTCCCATGGCACAATTATAGGTCCGCCCATTTGTTGCATTTAATTAGATTACTTTTACCATATGCACTTCATAGACTGTTAGCATATAGATAATTACCTTAGTCAGCTTTGATTTCACTCATCACATCCTAAAGTGAGACAATAAACACCCCGCATGTAGTCACTTAGTGAGACCCATAGAAAGCCACAATTGATCCACCCGAGGGTCTCCATTTGAACCCAACATCTTGGTAAACCTAATCTGAAATATGACAACTATGTGTTTAGGACTTTTTGATGCCATTCATTGCTAATTCCATTTTAATATTTGTGATTTTTGTTTGCAGGTGTGTGGAGAAAAGAGGCCAGTGGACCAGAACGACAAGTCTAGACTTCAATGTTGCTTATCGTTTTCACTAGTTGCTGAGGGTTGTTCCCTGGGGAACAGAGTGTCTCTACAAGATAGGAGCATTTTGGAGGATTTTGGAATCCTCTTCCCCCCTCCCAATCAACTCAAACAAAGTTTACATTTGCATGAAGCACTTTTTAGTTTCCTGTGTTTAGGACTTGATTATTAGAACTTGTACATATATTTTCACACTACACATTTCAAAGACTCTGCATCAGCAAGACTAAGGTAAAAGGTTTTCAAGTTCTTTTAAATTTTTGCATTATATATATATATATATAGTATGTATGCATGCATGTATGTATGTATGTGTGTATGTATGTATGTACATATGTGTGTGTACACACACACACACACACATATATATATATATATATATGTGTGTGTGTGTGTGTGTGTATATATATATATATATGTGTGTGTGTGTGTGTGTGCACGTGTGTGTGTTTGTGTGCGTATATATGTGTGTATGTCTCTATATGTGTGTGTATGCATGTATATGTGTATCTATGTATATTACTTAATCTATATATATGTGTGTGTTTGCGTAAATGTTGTGTATTTTTTTGTATATGTATGTTTGTATGTGTTATGTGTATGTGTGTGTGTGGTTGTGTGTACGTGTGTGTGGTTGTGTGTATGTGTGACTATAAGTGTGTGTATGTTGTGTATATTTATTTATGTATGTGTTATGTATATACACATGTGTATGTGAATTCATTAAAATAATCAAATTAAACTGTTTAGAAACAATGAAATTTGTACTTAGAATAATTAGCCATATACTTCGACTAGTAAACTTCTTGGATAAATTGAAATAGAGAGAGAGTGAGAGAGAGAGAAAGAGAGATATTTATAGAGAGAGATAAAGAGAGAGAGAGAGAAAGAGAGGGAGTGTGAGAAAGAGAAAGAGGTCGACAGAAGTTTGCGTAAATGTGTACATAAGTAAATCAAGCATCCAATTGTGTGCTGATAGAGAAAAAGATCAAATACATCTCAAATACATCCCAAGGCAAAAGTTTTGATAATTCGGGGCTTTGAAACATATGTCTAATCCGTGGAGCCAATGGAAAATGTCTCAATACCTTTTTTGGGATTTTACCTTCTTCGTCCTTATATCGAGGAGATTGACATTTGGGACATGTCAAAGAGTCTGCATATTCACCTCTATATAAAATACAATCATTAGGACATGCATGTATACATTGATAATCTATACCAAGATTGTTGATTATCTTCTTTATTTCATCATGTGAGGTAGGAAGAATATTTTGACTTGGTAAAAACTTTTCAGATAATAACCTGTAAGTTTATCAAAAAAAGAAATATTTAAAAAAGTAAATATATATATATATATATATATATATATATATATATATATATATATATATATATATATATATATATATATATATATATATATATATATATATATATATATATATATATATATGCATATAATTTTATATATGTGTATGCTTATGTGCATCTTTCAAAATATTCGTGAAAAAATTGATTGTTTTGGATGGCAAGATACGATTGTTTGTTGTGGAGGATATGAAGTATGTAGCTTCATTGAATGATTTGTCGATTCTATCATATGTTCAGTTTGAAAGTGTGAGAAGTGGGTTTATAATTGCTATTCAAAGAATTGGGCATCGTTTATAGGCCATACAATGATGACCTGGATGAATTGCATGCATAGAGGTTACTCAAGATAGAGCAACTTGTTTATAAGGAACAAGTGCCAGCAGGATTCCTGGGGTATGCAGTAAACCTCTTGCATGTCAATGATGAGCATCTAAACTTTAGGATACAAAGTGGAAATCATGGTGGCTTGAGAGGATCACTTTTATACAGCTTGTTCAAAGAATGTCAGGTTTATGGCACTGAAGTTTTTTGAACAAGCTGTATAAGAGTGATCCTCTCAAGCCACCATGATTTCCACTTTGTATCCTAAATTTCAGATGCTCATCATTGACATGCAAGAGGTCTACTGCATACCCTAGGAATCCTGCAGGCACTAGTCCATTATAATCAGATTGTTCTATCTTGAGTAACCTTTGTGCATGTGATTCATCCAGGTCACCATTGTATGGCCTATAAACAGTGCCAAATTCTTTGAATAGCAATCATAAATCCACTTCTCACTTTCAAACTGAACATATGATAGAATTGACAAATCATTCAATGAAGGTACATACTTCATATCCTCCAAAACAAACAATCGTATCCTGCCATCCAAACAATCAAATGTTTTGCGAATATTTTGAAAGATGCATTAATAGTTTTAAAAGATGCGCGGACAAAAAGTGTCCATTCAATTCAAGTTCTTGTTCTTACCTTATCTAAAGTAAGAATAAAAACCTGCATGTATTTATATATATATATATATATATATTTATGCATATATATATATATATATATATATATATATATATATATATATATATATATATATATATATATATATATATATATAGAAAATTGAAAATTATACCTTCATAGTGTCGAAACAGATACATTACTCCATCCAAAGTGATTTTGAAGGTTGAGAATAAGTAAGTTTGCACTTAGTCGTGTCAAACGACTTCCTTCATATACATGCTTTAGACATTCCTCTCTAAGATATTTCTCATTTTTAGAAATATCAATGCTCTCACTGTCATTTTGATACCAATCCTCAATAAAATCTGCCATGCCATCATCTTCATCATTGTCACATAAATCTTGTACTTTATCGTCTTTTGAATTTAGATATTTCAACTTTGCATATTGCACAGGATTAGTTTTGCATAGCCTCCTCATGGAAGCTTTTGATAAATGAGGTCTTACTGGTAATTGCGAATGTTGTGGATGAATATCATCAACATCATACATTGGAATCTATACATATAAATAAAATTCATTAGTATTCCATAAATGAATAAAAAGTAAACTTTAAATATAAAATTAACTATATAAATTATTAAATATGGATAGAAAAAGGTGCTCTTGGAGGTCTACGCCATCCATAATTCACTAATAGTTCATCACCGGCATGTAATGTAGTAATAGCATTGACAACTATGTATCTTGATATATCTCTACTCATGTATGGTGATTCATGACTATTCACGCTCCTCAAATGTGCAATTAGTCCTTGAACCATTATGTAACCCTCGACTACTATTTATTAAACCTGCTATATTTCCATGTGTGGAGGTCTTCCATCAATATATAGTCTTTCATGTTCTGCATGTAAAATCCTTCTACTAGTAAGGGATGTTGCGTTCAAGCATATTCCATAAGTACTCATGCTTTGAACATAACGTGAAAGTCCATGACAATCTCCCCATCCATATATAGGACCACAAAATGACATAAGAGTGACTTCAGAGTTCGAAGGCACATACAAATCCTCTACAATAAAGAGACCATGACCAGCATTAGTAATAGTGGATGGAGAAATCATATAGTGATTACCCCAAAAGTTGAAAACCTCTCCATCTAAAGGAAGTGGTCCTCTATTCCATCCTCCATATCTTCTTCTATCATATGTTTGTACTAAAGAATGATCACGAGCTGGCAATGGATAATCTCTAGCCATTTCATTCTCTAAACCAGGAGGTAGAGGATTTCTAGAAACCTCTGCTTCTAATTGATGAACAACAAGTCCATGACGTGTACGACGCACTACAACATATCGGGGGTATACGAGGCTTCTACCGAGGAAAATGAACGGGCGCAATTTTGCCCCGATGTCGGTGTAAGGGTCGGTGTAGGCGTCATAACCAAAGCGCCGGTATAAGTGTCAGTATAAGCATCGGTATAAGCGTCGGTATAAGCCTCGGTATAAGCGATGGTATAAGCCATGGTATGCCCCTGGGCAAAATAGTCAGTATAAGCATCGATATCTGCCTAGGAATACCGACGCTTATACCATCGCTTATACCGTCGCCTATACCGACGACCATATCTGCAAAATTTTTTTTGGCAGAGTATGTTGTCTCTTGCTACAGCAACATTCCCATGCTACTATGTAGCAAAAGACAATACACTCTACCCAAGAAAAACCCGAGTACATGTAACATGTATGACAGGCAACAGAAACATGATTTGATAAAGCAAAACATACTGTCAAATACAAAAGACATGGGAGAAATCAATCATGAACCATGTACAAAGAAAATGAGACACATTGACATGATATTTATAAACAACAACCAGAACACAAGTATTTGTGTGTATGCCTATGTATATACATGTGTATGTGTATATGTATTATGTGCGTATATTTGTATATGTGTAAATATTTGTATGAATTTTTAAAAACCGTAGAACCCTAATCCTAATGACCTAGACCTAAAACATGTGTATGTGTGTATTTTTGTGTATATATATGTGTATGTGAATATATATATATATATATATATATATATGTGTGTGTGTGTGTATGTGTGTGTATGCATATGTGTATCTATGTAAAAACCCTAAAACCCTAGTCCTGAAGACCTAGACCTAAAACATGTATATGTGTATGCATGTGTGTATATAAGTAAAAGCCAAAAACCCTAATCTTAAAACCCTAAGCCTAAAACATGCATATGTGTGTATGTATATGTCACATGTGTGTATGCATGTATGCATGTGTGTATATATCTATGTGTGTGTGTATGTATGTATGTATGTATGTGTGTGTGTCTTTGTGTGTGTGTATGTGTGTGTGTATGTGTATATGTATTATGTGTTTATATGTGTATATGTGTGTATGCATGTGTGTATATATGTAAAAAGCACTAAACCCTAATCCTAAAACCCTAACCCTAAAACATGCATATGTGTGTATGTATATATGATGTGTGTGTATGTGTATGTATGTATGCATGTGTATATGTGTGCATGTGTGTATGTATTATGTCTGTATATGTGTAAACATCAAAAACCCTAATCCTAAAACCCTAACCCTAAAACATGTATATGTGTGTGTGTATGTATGCATATACATATGCATATGTGTATGAAATATGTATGCATGTGTGTGTATGTATCTCTATGTCTCTCTCTTTCTATCTATCTATATCTCTCTCTTTATCTCTCTCTCTCTCTTTCATCTCTCTCTCCCTCTCTCTCTCTTATTATCTCTCTCTTTCATATCTCTCTCTCTCTCTCTTTCTCTCTCTTATTCTCTCTCTCTTTCATCTCTCTCTCTCTCTCTCTCTCTCTTATTCTCTCTCTCTTTCATCTCTCTCTCTCTCTCTCTCTCTCTCTCTCTCTCTCTCTCTCTCTCTCTCTCTCTCTCTCTCTCTCTCTCTCTCTCTCTTTCTCTCTCTCCCTTATTCTCTCTCTCTTTCATCTCTCTCTCTCTCTCTCTCTCTCTCTCTCTCTCTGTCTATTTATAAAAAATAACAAAACAATCACTTACATCAATGTAATTCTTTTGATCGCTCTTGTCAAAGTCCAATCGATGTCCTGTCTTGTCGAATTCCAAAGAATCGATGACAAAAACCTTGTGCAAAACAAAAGAAAAAAAAAATTAAAAAATAGAAGACATAGAGAAAGAGAGACAATGAAAGAATACACACATCATTTACCAAGATGTGAGAGAGAGAGATGTGTGTGTAGGGAGAGAGAGAGAGAGAGAGAGAGAGAGAGAGAGAGAGAGAGAGAGAGAGATGTGTGTTTAGGGGGAGAGAGAGACAAAGAGATGTGTGTATGCATGTGTATATGTGTGCATGTGTGTATGTATTGTGTGTGTATATGTGAAAAAGTCAAAAACCATAATCCTAAAACCCTAACCCTAAAACATGTATATGTGTGTATGTATATGTGGTGTGTGTGTATGTGTATGTTCATGTATGCATGTGTGTGTATACATATGTGAATGTGTATATATATGTGCATGTGTATGTAATATGCATGTGTGTATGTATGTATGTGTGTGTGTACATGCATATGTGTGTGTATGTATCTATGCATATGCATGTGTGTATGCACATATGTGTGTGTATACATATGTGAGTGTGTATTTATATAAGTGTGTGTATGTAATATGCATGTGTGTATGTATGTTTGTGTGTACAATCAAATATGTGTGTATGTATCTCTCTCTTTGTTTCGTCTCTCTCTCTCTCTCTGTGTCTATCTCACTCTATATCAATTGAAAACAAAACAATCACTTACATCGATGTAATTGTTTGGAGCATTGTTGTCAAAGTCCACTTAATGTTTTCCTTCGTCGAATTCCAAAGAATGGATGCCAAAAATCTCCTACAAAACAAAAGAAAAGAGAAATTCATAAACCCTAATCCTAAAACCCTAATCCTAAAACCCTAACCCTAAAACATGTATATGTGTGTACGTATGTATGTATATGTGATGTGTGTGTATGTGTATGTGCATGTATGCATGTGTGTGTATACATATGTGAGTGTGTAAACATATGTGAGTGTGTATATATATGTGTGTGTGTATGTAATATGCATGTGTGTATGTATGTATGTGTGTGTACATCATGCCGACGCTGAGGCGTGACCGTTGGTATGGGCAATGTCGGTATTACCCTGATATGTTGTAGTGAGCTATATTAACATTATGAGAAAAATTATCATCATCATCATCATCGAGCAAATATTCCTGTATATCAATAGTAATTTGATTTTATACATGGTATCTAAATAAAATTATGACATTAATATATATAGAAAATACATACCCAAGCATTATCACGTTGACCAGGTGATGGTGCACGCTCAAAAATACCATACTCTACCTCATGTTCAATACATTCCAATCGTGGTCTTCGATACGTGCCATAACAAGAGTTACACCAACATATAATATGCTCTTCATAGTAAAATTCATCATAATTCCTATCGGAGGACACATGTGAAGTCGTTGCATGGACAGGAGGTGGTGGAGTACCCTCTGATTGATCAAAATCTACACATAATAAGAAAAAAAAATATAAGTTATGTATCCATCAAATATATTTAAAATTAAATGTTTGATATATTTACACTATAAAGTCGTTGCATGATGAGGAGACGGTGGTGCATTCCTATCTGATTGATCAGAATCTACAAATAATGGTATTTGATATTAATACTCTAATTATCTACATACACAAAAAATTCACATATACATATTTACACATACACACATATTCACATATACACATTTACACATACACACATATTCACATATACACAACCACACATTATTGTGGGATAAATGCATGTATTTTGTATGAATGAGTGTATATGCATCATGTGTGTGTACGTAGATATGTGGATATGTATATGTGTGTTTATGTTATATGTATGTATATGTGTATATGTATACATATATGTATGTATATGTGTATATGTATACATATATGTATGCGTATATGTTTGCATGTATATGTATATGTGGGTATGTGTATGTGTATGTGTATGTGTATGTGTATGTGTATGTGTGTGTATATACGTGTATGTATTCTGATTTTTTTTTTCTGTTTGAGATTAAATTAACAAGAGATATTGTATGGTGGAAAAAAATAAGAGGCGAGCTAACATAACATCTGAGACGTGGCAGTTTTTTCGTAGACAGCTACGTCTTCAGGAGTCATTTCCTCAACAGAAGGTACACAAATTAATAGTTTATATTTATAATTTGTATATATTTTAGTAATTTTTTACATTTAATTTATGTATTTTTTTTCTTGAATAAACAGGCTGCTGCAAAGAAGAGAGTGCAGTCGGGCCACACATCGCACCTATGCCAAATGGGCCATAATGGTTTTGTAGCTACATTTGTAAGTATATGTGTTATTGTGAGTATATTTTTTATTTTAGTTAAAATTCAAGCAACTAATCTTTTTTATTTGTTTCAATGCAGCGGAAGGATTATGGTCAATATCCTACAAAACATGAGATCGAGTATGCTACACATTTTGGATATCGGCGTTTGAGCGAGTATATGCAAGATCATCTTGATGCCTTTGTGAGTATTTTTAAATTTTATATAATTATTTTATTTTTATGAATGATTTAATTGTTTTATTTATTTATGTTTGTTATATGTAATATAGGAGTATTATGGAGAGACAAATATGGATGAGGTGGAGAGACAGACACAGGAGGGACGATCTCGATCGTCACAGGGTGATCATGACGATGAGGATGAGGGAGATCAGGATGATCATGATATTTCTGCTGATGATGATGATCATGATGATGATCATGATGATGATGATCATGATGATGATGATTAGGATTTTAGTTGATTATAACATTGGATTATATGTATTTACATTGATATATGTATATATTTTTTATCAATATTTTTTTCATTTTAGTTATGTTTTGGATTGTGTGTATGGTATTAAGTAATGAATAGTTTTGTTCTATTGATTATTATTTTTGTTTATATTAAGCATGTGTTTTAATACTTTAATTCTATAATTCATTCATATGTGTGTACCTAAGTGTATATGTATGTGTGTGTATATGCATGTATGTGCATGTGTATGTGTGTGTATATGTATGTATGCGCATGTGCATGTGTAAGTGTATATGTGTGTATGAGTATGTGCATGTGCATGTGTATGTGTGTGTATATGTATGTGCATGTATATGTGTAACTCTATGTGTGTATGTGGGTATGTGCATGTATATGTGTATATGTAGGTATGTGCATGTGTGTATGCATGTGTATATGTGTTTTCATACTTTAATTATATAATTCATTCATATGTGTATACCTAAGTGTATATGTATGTGTGTGTATATGTATGTATGTGCATGTGTATGTGTGTGTATATGTATGTGCATGTGCATGTGTAAGTGTATATGTGTGTATGGACATGTGCATGTGCATGTGTATGTGTGTGTATATGTATGTGCATGTATATGTATAACTCTATGTGTATATGTGTGTATGTGCATGTATATGTGTATATGTAGGTATGTGCATGTGTGTGTGCATGTGTATATGTGTTTTAATACTTTAATTATATAACTCATTCATATGTGTGTACCTAAGTGTATATGTATGTGTGTGTATATGTATGTATGTGCATGTTTATGTGTGTGTATATGTATGTATGTGCATGTGCATGTGTAAGTGTATATGTGTGTATGAGTATGCGCATGTGCATGTGTAAGTGTATATGTGTGTATGAGTATGTGCATGTGCATGTGTATATGTGTGTATATGTATGTGCATGTATATGTGTAACTCTATGTGTATATGTGTGTATGTGCATGTATATGTGTATATGTAGGTATGTGCATGTGTGTGTGCATGTGTATATGTGTGTGTACGTATGTGCATATATATGTGTATAACGTATGTATATGCATGTGTATATGTATTCCACATGCATGCGTATATGTTAATGTGTGTATGTGTATATATATATATATATATATATATATATATATATATATATATATATATATATATATATATATATATATATATATATATATATATATATATATGTATATATATATGCAATAATGCATGCATGTAAGTCTTTTTATGTGGTTGTAGAAATTTTTGTGCATATGCATGTGTATATGTGTGTATGTCTAAGTGTATGTGCACATGTATCTGTGTGTATATATGTGTGTGTATGTGCTTGTGTATATGTGTATATGTGTGAAAGTGCATCTTCATCATTATAAGTGTATAAGTGCATATCAATAAGTGTGAGTATGCTATCTAATGAAAATAACACAATTCAAATGATATACAAAGAATAGAAATTGTACTTACAATGGTTAGCCATACTTTTTGCTTGGTTGGATTCTTGAATAACCTGTAATAAAGAGAGAAAGGAGAGAGAGAGAGAGAGAGAGAGAATTCAAAGAGAGAAAGATGTAGAAAGAGAGAAATAGGGACAGAGGGAGACAATAAGAGAGAGCTTAGGCAAAACAACAATTCTGCATATACTTGCTTCAGCTCTAAGCGCACTGCAATTGCAAACGTTGGAGAGCTCTTTGATCATATGCATGAATATGCCGATCAAAGAGCCTCCAACGTTTTCATTTTTTTTCTGTCAACAGACCGCTGTGTAAGAGATGCTAGCATCGAGTTGCGTCTCATAAGCGACATGTTCTTAGTGTCGCTTATACGACCGTGCAAAACATCGCTTATGCGATGCAAGAAAGCATCGGTTATGCGACGCTATTTAAAATCGTCATATTAGCGACGCTGTATGGGAAAGTCGTAGCCCTGCCGCGCCACAAGTCACAAAAAAGGTTGTTCGTTTCATCGTTTAATCGATGGTCCGCATGCGACGTTCATTACGACGCATGTTGCAATTTTATAGCGATGAAATTTTATCGCCTTAACCGTCGCTATACGCCCGTATTCCTTGTAGTGTTTTGACATTGCCATGGAAACAGGTTTATTGTTGAGTGTCCATGATGTTGCATATGCATTTGATGTTGAGTGTCCATGATGTTGCATATGCATTTGATGTCCTAGTACCACTCAAGTAGCGAAAGATGCGCTTAACCGCTTTCCAATGCGTGACTCCTGGGCAATGCATAAACCTGCTCATCTGTGAGACAACAAACTGAATATTTGGCCGAGTAATGCATAAGTAAATCAAGCATCCAACAGCCTGCTGATAGAGAACAGCATCAAATGAATCTCCAGCATCATGAAGACTCAATCGTAAACCTGTCTCCATAGGAGTGGCAATAGGCTTATAGTCTTCAAGGCCAAAACGCTGCAATAATATGTCAATATATTTCATTTGACACAAAGCCATTCCACCATCAACGTGCATAAACTGAATGCCCAAATAGTGATGCAAATGCCCCAAATCAGACATCTCAAATGAGGCATGCAAATCAGCCTTAAAATCAGCAATATCTGTCTCAATAGGACCAGTGAGCAGCATGTCATCAACATATACAACAATGATCAGAAGCACATCATTAGCATGTTTAACATATAAGGTGCTTTCAGTTGCACTGTTCTCAAAACCATGTGCAATCAGATAGGCATGTATCTTCTCATACCAAGCACGTGGTGCTTGCTTTAAACCATATAATGCCTTCTTTAACCTGCAAACCTGGTTTTCATGCCCTTTCTGCACAAAGCCACGGGGCTGAAAAATATACACTTCTTCATGCAAGTCACCATTCAGAAATGTTGTTTTAATGTCCAACTGATGTACATTCCAACCATGATGGGCTGCAAGTGCACAAATGCTCCGAACAGTAGTCATACGGCATGTAGGTGCAAAGGTCTCATCAAAATCAATGCCTCTTTCCTATGCATAACCCTTTGCAACAAGCCTAGCCTTATACCTGTCAACTGTACCATCAGGTTTACGTTTCAGCTTGTATACCCACTTAGTGCCAATGGCGTTCTTGCCAAGAGGCAAGTCACATAAAGACCATGTACCATTCTTCATTCTAGCATCATATTCAGATTGCATAGCAGCCATCCAATTTTGTGAATTTTGTGCTTCATCAAAAGAAACAGGCTCATTCTCATCATAGAGACTAGATGCAGCCATAGCATAGCAATCTGATGCAAAATAGGCACTATGAGAGCCTGAAAGAGTACGATATGATAAAGGTGCATCTAATTTGCTGTCACGCAAAGTCTGCACCAGCCATTTTGGCATAGTTTTTTCCTGCTCAATACCAACTCTCTCATCAACAAGTGCATCATGTAAATCTGCATCAGAAATGGAATGATCTACATCATCATATGAAACCTGCAAAGGCTGAGAAGTTGCCTCATTAGGACCAGCACTAGCCTATCCACCTGTAAAAAGAGGCATCAAAGTATCATACATGTCTTTGGAGCTAACAGATGTCTCCTTAGTACATGAAAGCAATGGCTGAATAGCATCTTCCACAAAGAAAACATCACGGCTAACCAAAATGCGTTTAGTCTGTGGATGATACAGACGATAGCCTTTACTTTCAGAACTGTACCGAACAAAAATACATTTTACTACTTTATCATCCAATTTTCTGCAATGTTGTTCAGGCACTAATGCATATGCCAAACAACCAAAAACACAGATATGAGCAACAGATGGCTTGCGGTCATGCCAAGCCTCATATGGAGTGATAGACTGCAACGCTTTAGTGGGACACCTGTTCAGTACATATGCTGCACACATGACAGCCTCAAGCCAGAAACTATGTGGTAAAGCCTGACTTTTGACCATGCAACTCGCCATTTCCATGAGTCACCTGTTCTTTCGCATTAGGGCGAAAAACGGCCGAAAAGGGGCTGTTTGCTAATGAGAGATTAAGGAAATTGACAAATAGCGTCTTTCCACGTGTACAAGAATATAACATTGCTGTCTCTTTTAACCGTATGGAGAATTTCTTTTTTTAATACAATTTTCTTTCAAAGCGCCGCTAAAGTGATGAAGAGTCTCGTATTCAGTGTACAATTTTTTGGTTTGATGCAAAAAAAGATACTTTTGCACACTACACAAAGCATATTCTCGAATTTCCAAGAAGGAATTGATTTTTGAAGATACGAAATATTTTTGGGTTCACAAAATGTCATGATCATTCAACGACAGGGTTAACATCAAATCAAAAGTTTCCACATGTACAAAGCCTTTTTTTCTATAAATACTGCCAAAATTTATGAACGTCGGTTTCTCGCTTTGAAAATTCTTCTTCTCCTAAGTTCAAATGGCTTCTTCTTCTCGTCGTCCTTCTAATCGCGTAACTTCATGTGAGGTTTACAACAGAAGAGAGGATTCTTTGTGGAAACCTCTTTCCGTGAAAGTAAATGACTGGGTAACTATGCTTCCTAGCTGTAGAGGTGCCCATAAAGTCAAGCATGCCAAAAGAGACAACACAAGAAACCATTGGAAGGGACGTATTCTCAGTTTCAAATTGAAGAGATGCGGTTGGTTTGCACGAGTACAGCATGTGTACACCGCTATGGGTCTTGTTCTAGAAAATCATCTGCAATTCCCTTCGTACTGTAAGTGAAGTTTGACAATGCTCTTCTATCATTCCAGTTGATTTTGTATAATGAAACATATGTTTTTGTACTGCAGATATCTTTCCTTCCAATATTGTGGAATGGCAACCTGTTGAATGTTTAACAGGAACATTCAGAGTTCTTCATAAGGAATATGCAGAACTCATGTATGTAGAGAAATCTGTTCAATTTTTCAATAGCATAGAGTTATTTGTCCATTATGCAGATTATCAAGTGCCGTCAGGGAGGAGTTCGTATGGAATTCTTGTACACATACCTAGTCCTTGCATCTCTTCATTAGATTGGGATGCTCCTGATCATTCAACAGTTTCAAGTTTTCTCTGCAAAATTAAATTTGACATCCAGAAGGCAATGTCAGCAGGCCGAATTTCGAGAAGGATAAAGATTCAATGGTTTTTGCCTATTCATGTCTTTGTAGCATGCTTTAAAAACATGTTATTACAGAAAACAAAAACAATGTGGTTGAATAGGAGAGTCCCTATTTCAGAGATTGATGATGTTTTAGGTAGGGAATGGGATAGCAAAGAAGTTCAAAAGCTAGGTGACATTATTTTATGTAAAGTTAGTCCCAATTCTCTTTCAATCTCATATCAGATATGTCGACAATCTCTGGTTCTAGGATATGACTATAGAAGGTGGAAAAAAAAGCTTGGACTTTGGATAGCCTTGGACTTAGAGGAGAGCTGTCCAGAATTTGAGTTAGAAGTATTGATTCCTCCAGATTTTCAATCAAGGAAAATAATTGTCACTGCAAATTGGAATCTCAAAAATGTAAAGGAGCTTCTAGAATACCTTGATGAGGTATCATCTCAGTGTAGATTCTCAATTGATGATGCAATAGTTAACATTAGATCAGAGAAATCATTATCTTGCATAAGCTGCCTGCCACCAAGGGTGATTAAGTTCCAACCTTTAAGATTGTAACAAGTTAATCCTGACATTCTTACATAATGTATCTTCATCTAATAGAAGCTTCTATTGATACTTCCATTGAATTTTCTTGGCAGGATGGTTACAAACAATGTGTGGTAAATTATTAATTTTAAATGTCTTAGATATTTTTTAGGTCCTTAATTTCATATTTCCATTGATTTTTTTTTTGGAGGAGTGAATTGATGACTAAGAAATAATTACAGGAACTTGCATAAGTTAATTCTAAATGAAGAAGAGATCTAGAATTCAATATCTAATTTCAATTTAATAATTATAGTCTATCAAAGGTGCACATTAGTCTCAGTTAAATAATTTGATTCTATCCAACTTTTCTGTCCTCAAGTAATGCAAGAGAAATTATCATGGTACACATAACAAGTAATATAAGAGAGTGTGGAGAACTTGGTGCAAATTCCAATCCAAGGTTTGGTATTTCAATATTAGAAGAGCATGTCTTAAGGCATAAAGCAGAGGAGACGAGATAAGTAAAGACGACCGATGCAAGCGACTAGTGCAATCTGAAATTGTCGGATGGCCCTTATCGCTTACATCGGTCGTGTTAGCAAACTACCGCGAGAGACTTCAAGAAGTGACCTTGCGTAAAGATTTGAATCACGAGTATAAAAACTAGCAACAGTGATGAAATGGATAATACGACCAATGCAAGCGATAGGGGCAATCCAAGATTCTCTGATTCCCCGTATCGCTTGTATCGGTCGTGTCCTCTTAATTCTTTATGTTCTTCTGTAACTTCTCCAATTTAAACACTTTCCAACAGGAATGAAGTAAGAAACCCACAATGCATTCATAATTGTGACATTAATAAACTTAATTGGACCATCCAATGAACTTTTGTTTAACTCTCAAGAGGTTCAATACAACTCTGACCATCTTCTAGATGAAGATTGGCATAACTACATACAATTTGTACATAAATAAATCTTCCAACGTTGGTTGGTTTGACAATTGATTTCAATATAAGACTCAAAAATTGATTTAACCCTTTCTATCCTTTTTAGAGCCTTGCTTTCTCTGTTGCTTCTGTCCCTTTTTGGAGCTTTCAGCTTGACTCTTTATGTTGTTCCCATGCTTTAGTGGTGAGTGAAGAGGAAGCCCTTTCTTTTTATCTTCAGACTGTTTTTTATCAGGTGGAGGTGTGGAGGTGAGTCTGGATCATATGGGCAGATTGCATGTTTCATGATACTACTTATTGCTCTCTCTCTGATCAAGATGATCCATGCATCTAGGTAGTCTCATAAATTCAATTCAGGACTGTGGAACCTTCTTTCCAAGAATCTTACAGCATTTGCAATCACTCTCTAGCCACATGATGTTGAGTCTCTCTGCAATGGCACATGAATTTGGTTGTATCCAAATTGCTTTTGTTGATTCTTTTTAGCTATTCCTAGAAAATTCTAATCAATATGCATCTTGAGAAGCTTTGCAGCACTGCATTGTAAAGTGAAAATCAGAACGGATGGCATGGCTTTAAAATAGAGAACAACAAAATGTATAGCAACTTACACTTTGCAATTCCCATGCTATGATGGAAGAGAATTGAGGAAAAGAGCTTGATATGCATTGAAGTCCACAATAATCAAACTCCAATGGCCCCTGTCAATGAGTTGCATGTAAATATACTTTCTTAAATGAAACAAATATGTTTCCAAAATGAAGATGAATACTTACTTTTCAATATATGGGTAAACAACACATTCTACTTCTTCTGTAAAATCCCGTAGAAAGGACTTGGCATCTCCATGTTTATGCAAGACACACTGTGTCACCAGAGGATCTAAAATAAATACTTTTCTTTGAACCGCTTCCTCACATTGTTGAAGAAGAACCCTACAAATCAAGAAATAAAAATGCAGTTAAGGAACTAGGAAATTATGCAAAACAAAAGCATTTTAAGGCCTCTAGATATACCTGAGTGAAATGTTGACCACACTATCTAATATTTCAACATGAAGCTCCCTCAACATTTTGTTGTCTTTAGGTCTAATGTCCAGAAACAATTCATTTTGCCATGGCATTTCAACATTAACTATTACCTGCCCATCTCCTTTCTTGAGGAGCTCTTTATTTGCTTTCTGTAACTTTTGAATCTGGGTTAAGATGGCACTTTCCTCTGTAAATAATCCCTGCTTTTTCCTCTCCTCCTCACTATTTGCTGCAGTTCTAGTTTCATGATCATGAGTGACTTGAGCGTTGATCTCTTCAATGACAACTGTTGTTTTGGGTGCTCGAGCTAGAGGTATATTTAAAATATCGAAGAATTTTTTATCGTGGTGATCAATAGGAACCAGAGCTTTATCAAACTTATATCTTATTCTTGAAACAATAACATAATCCTTCGCCATTAGTGTTACCCTATGAGAATGAGCAGCACATAAGTAGGCATCATTCATAAAATCAATAGCAAAGTCCTCTGCAGCTTCTTGCAGGCATAGCAGTGCTTGAGTTTGCCACCTCACATTGACAAAGGATGAGGTCTTCATCAAAGAACAGAGGTTGGCTGAGATCTGCTTGACAATTCTCATAAATGGAAGTCTTGGGATCAACAATCCCACAGACTTTTGAGCTCTTCTAGTTTCCCTCAAGGACTTTACATGGTACTTGACCCTTTTTTTTGAAGGCTTGTCTGGCACATTGGCTTGAACCTTCTGGGAATTTTGCTCCTGAACATTTTCCCCTTGGGCATTTTTGTCCTGACCCTCAGGGTACAACTTCCTTGCTGTCTTTTTGGTTCTAGCCATACTCTGCAAAAAATCAATCTTTAGGCAAGGAATTAGGAAAAGTGGAATATTACTCTCAGAAAACTATGATCACTGACTCTTTCCACTGTCAAAACTTACTCTCAAAAAGCTATGATCAATGACTCTTTCCACTATCAGAGGCACGACCGATGCAAGCGATAATAGTCATCCGAAAATGCCTGGATGTCCCTGATCGCTTGCATTGGTCGTCTTTAAATTAATCATCAAATATCAATAAATAATATCTTACAATGCAAAATACTCAATTATCACTAAGAAAAAGATAATTGGAAAACTATAATAAATGACTCTTTCCACTATCAGAGGCACGACCGATGCAAGCGATAGCAGTCATCCGGAAATGCCGGGATGTCCCTGATCGCTTGCATCGGTCGTCTTCAAATTTATCATCAAATATCAATGAAATATATCTTACAATTCAAAATACTCAATTATCACTAAGAAAAAGATAATTGGAAAACTATAATGAATGACTCTTTCCACTATCAGAGGCACGACCGATGCAAGCGATAGCAGTCATCCGAAAATGCTCGGATGTCCCTGATCGCTTACATAGGTCGTCTTTAAATTTATCATCAAATATCAATAAAATTTATCTTACAATGCAAAATACTCAATTACCACTAATCAAAAGATAATTGGAAAACTATAATCAATGACTCGTTCCACTGTAAGAGACACGACCGATCCAAGCGATAAGAGTTATCCGTAAATGCCCAGACGTCCCTCATCGCTTGCATCGGTCGTCCCTGAATTCATCATCATATTTCAATAAATAGTAGTTAAAATAAAGGTAACAATGCGTTATACTCAAGCACAGCAAAGGAAACCAAAATTTGCAAGCTATGATCAAGGACTCAATGATATTAAAAAACATGACCGATCCAAGCGATTAGGGTTATCCAAAAATCTCGGATGTCCCTATCGCTTGCATCGGTCGTGTCCACATTACCTTACGTAGAGAGCGCTCTCTATAGAAATTGTGAAGTAGCCTAAAAACATGGTGGCAATGGAACCTCGACGCTTGGCAAGTGTTGACAGAAAAAAATGAAGGAAATGAATAGGGAAGCTTAAATAGGTCCCAAAACTGAGTTGATCGTTGTGCCATGTGGCATGCACCGATTGGTCCACGTCAGATACCCGTTGCGAATTCCAACGTCTTTTGCCACGTGGCATGATTTGATTGATCCACCTCATCTATCCGTTGCATCAGGGAACGTACACTTTACCACGTGGCACTCTGTGATTGGTCCACCTCATTCGACCGTTTCTTCCTTCCTCGCCTATAGAAAGCTACTTCCTTCACAAACTCAAACTTTCAACCTTCAGAGAACTTGTCTCACTAGAGACACGACCGATCCAAGCGATAAGAGTCATCCGTAAATGCCCGGATGTCACTCATCGCTTGCATCGCTCGTCCCTGAATTCATCATCATATTTCAATAAATAGAAGTTAAAATAAAGGTAACAATGCGTTATACTCAAGCAACACAAAAGAAACCAAAATTTGCAAGGTATGATCAAGAACTCGATGCTATTTAAAAAACATGACCGATCCAAGCGATTAGGGTTATCCAAAAATCTCGAATGTCCCTAATCGCTTGCATCAGTCGTGTCCACATTACCTTACGGAGAGAGCGCTCTCTATAGAAATTGTGAAGTAGCCAAAAAACTTGGTGGCGATGGAACCTCCACGCTTGGCAAGTGTTGACAAAAAAACATGAAGCAAATGAATAGGGAAGCTTAAATAGGTCCCAAAACTGAGTTGACCGTTGTGCCACGTGGCATGCCCCGATTGGTCCACGTCAGATACCCGTTGTGAATTCCAACGTCTTTTGCCACGTGGCATGATTTGATTGATCCATGTCATCTATCCATTGCATCGGGCAACGTACACTTTGCCACATGGCACTCTGTGATTGGTCCACCTCATTCGACCGTTTCTTCCCTCCTCACCTATAAATACCTATTTCTTCACAAACTCAAACTTTCAACCTTCAGAGAATTTGTCTCACCTACATGTGTATTTTTCTTTTGTCGCCGACACGACCGATACAAGCGATTTTCACCGTTTGACCTACGTTGGCTCGCTCTAGTTGCTTGCATCAGTTGTGTTCTCCTAATAGACATACAGAAGAAGCTGCAGCTTAGATGGAGGGAATGAATGAGATCCTTAGTGTCTCTCCATCAGAGAAACTTCTTGATTTCATGGTTCAAGAGGGTTTAAGTGTAGATTATTTTCCTGATGCAATGACCATATTCAACCCCGAAATTGATTTTGAAAAACTCTTAGAGAACTCAAAAATTTTTCTTAAGGATGAGTGGGAGATTTTCTTGGGGTTGGTCAATGGGAGGATCCTTTCTATTTCTCAGAAAACCTATGTCCATCCTCACATCTTTGGGAAGGATCCAATAGATAGGGCTAAAATCACAAGAAAATGCAAAAGGATATCCCCTTTGCCAGGGAAGCTTGATTTATGCCCAGAGCATGAAAAGGACTGCTGCTTGCTCCCTTTAAACATTGCTTTCTTGATATGGCTTGATCATATCTCAGTTGAAAGGGAGGAAAATGTTCATGATGAAGAGGAGCCTTGCTTAGAGCTGACACTTGAGGCTAGCTCAAAAACTATGAAAGGTGTCATGGAGATTGTTGAGGAGATCAATCTCCAAGCAGAAGAAGAGCAGGTCAAAGATTTTGATGTGGCCACTTTTAAAGGAGAGACTGCAATAAGGGAGCCAACTAAAGAAGTTCAAGTGTCTGAGAAGTCCCTAGTTCTCCCAAATCTACCTTTTTACTTTATCTTTGGGAAAGACTTCATACCTCTATTTTACATTCAAGAACTTTACAATCTAAGGGAGGACTACTGTCTTGCAGCTATAGCTGAGGCAGAAGAAGTTGCAAGGAGATTCATCAATAAGAAAGGAGAAAGAAGAGAGGAATTTTTGCGTCTTGATTTGGATTTGTCTAATGAAGAATTCAAAGATTCATCAGAAGCTCTTTCAAAATGCTTTGAGAAAGCTATCTCAGAGAAGCCAAAACTTGTTGATGAAGAGTTTGATGAGCATCAGAAGCAACTTGGAATATACTCGTTTGGACGTGGCTATTCATTCTTGGATGTCGCTGAGGACAAAGGAACAATCTGTATTGACTCAAAAGAGCTCATTGAGGAGGAAGATGAGGTCAAGGTATGTTGTTTGATATATTCTATCAATTAAAGTTTTTGTCTGAGATCTCCATTTTTAAGTGAGAAAATGACCACGACCGATGCAAGCGATACAACCTAACAGGTAATCTCCGTTAGGCCTTATCGCTTGTATCGGTCGTGTTCGGACTTGAAGAGGAAGATGAGGTCAAGTATGTAGTAAAATATATTCTCATATTTTAAAGGCAAAGGAGATGAGATGGGCTTGATGCAAAATCTCTCTCTTGTGTCAGTTTGTCCAAGTTCTCCATTAGAAGTGTCAGAAGTCGATCACGACCGATGCAAGCGACAAGGCCCATCAGATATTTTCCGTCGGGCCTCATCGCTTGCATCGGTCGTGTTTGGACTTGAGGAAGATGACGTCAAGGTATACAGTTAACTATATTCTCAAGAACTTTAGGTTAAGGATATGAGATGGGACCAATGAAAAATCTCTTTCTTGTATCAGATTTGTCCAAGTTCTCCATTCGAAGTGTCAGAAATGGATCACGACCGATGCAAGCGATTAGGCCCATCGGATATTTTCCGCTGGGCCTTATGGCTTGTATCGGTCGTGTCTAGGAGTTGCATGCAGCAATGATAATACATGTCTTGCTTGTGGGAATTCCCCTCATTTATCAAACATTAGATGTTTCTAGGCAGTTTGCAAATAGATATTGATGACGACCGATGCAAGCGATAACGACTGTCTGAGGTTCTCTGAAGACCCTTATCGCTTGCATCAGTCGTGTCTCTTGCTTTTCTTTCTAATAGTTTCAAGTTACTTCACATGTTTCCTAAAGTGTGATTGCACTTCATCTAACCATGTTTTTCATTTTTATCATAGTTAACTTTATTGGATGAAGACAATTACCTTGGCAGGGGCAAGGGAACAAGAAAAGCCTTAGAAGAGAAAGGAAAAGCAAAGGTGGATATTCATTCTATTATCCACTATCTTCCAAAGTTGAACCCAGACACTTTTTGTGTTATTCACAAGCACTATAGTGAGGAGCCAGACTTTGCATTGTTCTGCTTGAGGACTCTATCAAAATACATGGGTTTTACTCCAATACCCTTTAATGCTTTCAGAGTTTTACTGCTTGAAAGAGCAACTGCATTCAGAATTTTTGGATATGCCCCAGGACTCAATGCTTCAAGGGCAGGGTACTTTCTTTGTTATTCAAGCTATGCAATGGCTGCAGGGGTGTCAGATTTAAAAAGCATTGCTGGATACAGGAGAAAAGAGTTCCTGAGATATAGAGGTGATTTGCCAGAGCCAAGCTCTTTAAAAAGGCTCAAGGAATGACTTGATTTTTTCAAATTCTATATCTCAACAAATGTACATATAAAGAAATTGCCCAATGTGATATGAGACATTGCAAATTTTTTTGGTGTAATTGTTATTTATTCTCTGGTCAAAGTCATTTGATGGTAGTAGACATATTTCTTTTCAAAGCATAATACATCATGAAATGTACATACATGACATCTTTTATTTCTCAAAGAAATAAAAGACATTGCAAATATTAAAGCTCTGTTTGAAATGTGGTCTTTTTCAGTTTGTGATATTGATACATGATTTGTCTAGACATAGCCATATCCTTCTGATTATATTTGGCATGAGGTCCTTTGTAATTGTCTTCTAAAGAACCAATCAAAAATCTCTCTGAAGGCATTGCCCTTTGTTACTCCTCCTCCTTTCCTTGTACACCTAAAGAAGCTTTTCCTTGCTTGATAATGAGATTTTTCCATGCCTTGGGTGTTCCACATGGCAAGTGGTTCTTTTTCTGCAAAGAATGCACCATGCACAAGAAGAATATGCTAGAAAGCAGAAGAATTTCATTAGATCTTTATTTCAATTAAAAATAAATAAATTGAATAAAATATCTTTGGAGCTCACCAAGTAGTATGTTATGTCTTTGGCACCCCATGCCTCTATGATGGTTTCTATAAGCTCTGTGGTCGCCTTTCTGAAATCTGTCACATAACTTTTTGATGTTACCTGCTGCCTCATGATCTTTAAAAGATTATCTAGTTTGACCCACACCTCCATTCTCTTTTTTGCTATTTCTGGTTTGCTTTTTACATTAGTCGTGACCTCACAAAATGTTTTCCATGAATTCCACATGGCATTAAGTTGTTTGCGATCATGGTTGTTGAAGAATCTCCTTGCTTTTGCACCTCCCATTGAGACATCCTGTAAAACATCACCTATATTTTGTGAAAGCTTTGGATCTTTTCTTAGATGAACATCACCACCATGAAACCCCATTTCTGAAAGAAGACATTCACATTTTTTATGCATTCATCTGCAAGAGTTGTAGGCTTGATAGAATATGCATAATCCAAGTGAAGAAGGACCAACTTGTCAATGATTCTTAACTCTGCATGTAGTGTACATATGTGTACATTTGTGAATGCTATTGGAAGTATGGGATCCCAAATCATTGAAGAAGATGAGTAGTTACGAAGAATAACATTTTGTCTAGAAGGAGCCTCTTCACCCTCAGCTCTAGCAATCCATCCATTTGTGCCTGGGCTTTGCATGCAGTACAAGCAAGGGTATTTAGAATTTGCTCCCCCACTTATACCAAACATGCATTTGAGTGTCTTTAGGTCTCCACTCAAATGCCACTCAACTTGAAAGTTTCCATAGTCTTTGACATTCAACAATTTTCCTGCATGTTGCCCTTGGATAACATTTGGAATGTTTGTCTGTGAGAATAACCATTTAAGTGTTTTATGGCTCTCAGATGGAACTTGAGCACAGCCAACCCACCATAACTCCATTTCTGATTGTACTTTGAGAGATGGAGTATCCAATTTCCCAAGGCTATAGTCCAAAGCTTTGTTCATCAGTGCAATGCTTATTCTCTCCATCTTTTGATGTTTTTTAAGCTCAGCTTCATCAAGTTTGATTACAAATTTCAATAGACTAGAACATTCATGCTCTTTTATATTATAGAACTGAACCATGTATGTTTGAAGTTTTATAACATCTATCCATATGTTGTTAAATGCATTGTAAGTGAAATGTAACTTTTGTTTTCCTACTTCGTAAGGCATGTTACCGTGAATATGTTTATATTCACCAAATACTGATGTGATCTTCTTATTCAAGCAGAGCCGAAACTTTCCTACATGATGGGGTCAAGGCAATCCAAAACTTCTAACTTTGTTAAATTTGAAAAATTCACACCAAACTTTTGAAATTGCTCTATAACCTTTCCTACTCACTCCGACACTATCACAAATATTTTGAATTTGAGATGGTTCTAGTAAAAGATTCATTTCTGTCATGAGTTTTTGAAAAACAAAGCGTTTCAAGCATGTATTTTCATTTAGTTTCAATAGTCTTAAAACATCATTTTGACTCAAAATTTCATTACAGAAATGTATGCGCTCAAAACTGCTCGACATATTGAAACCTAGCACATTTGTCACATGATCTCTAACAATTTTCATTCTTTTCTTTTTCTGGCCAGATTTTTCAGTCAAATCTAAAAAAGGTTTTACTCGTTTTGACTGCATTCTCAAACCTATAGGAGTTTCTTTCATTTTTTTAAAAGACTCTAACTGAGAAGATAAAGTGGATAATTTGTTTTCTAGCTCCCTCATATGTAATTTCTTCTGGTGTAGTGTGTTTTGTAAATAGTTTATGTATTGTACATAATTCCTTGAAATATCCCAGAGCCTTGAACAATAGCCTCGTAAACCATCCTCACCATCTCCCACAAATCTAATCAGATCATGAAGATTATGAAAAGGGGGATACCTTCCAGTTTGTGGATCAATTGGATAAACAGATCCATCTGTCCATATGTCGATATGTTTCTTGCCTTCCTTTCGCAATCCATCCACTTCAAGAGGATGAAGAGCCCTTCGAAATACTTTTCTTGTCGTCGCATACTCCTGACTAACTGCAATGTTGATATGGAACTTTTTACAATGATTTCGATTGTTTGAAAGCTCAGCGAGAGTATTTGGGTTAACGTTCTCCATGGTCTGCTATGAAAAATGATCTACAAGTGTCTAAAATGGCGTGAAAGGGAGAAACAGGCTTGCTATGAAAAGTAGAGAAAAAAAGCGCAAAACGTCATCAGCACACATTATATAGGTCCTTGAACAAGAGGAAAATTCAACTTTTGAGGCGTAAGATATCACACAAACTTTTCATGATTATATGATACGAGTTTCTCTCTCTTCAAAATTTGCATAAGATACGTTTTAAATGAACTTACACGGAATTTCTTAAAGGATTTGACAACTTAAATCCCAATTAAGCACAACTAATTGAAATCCTTACACGGCCCTTTTTGGGCCGTTTTTCACCCTAATGGTTCAGCAACTCCATTCTGTTGAGGTATATACGGCACTCTACATTGGTGTTTTATCCCACGTTCAACCAGAAATGCATTAAAATCTGAAGATGTATATTCCCCCCCTCGATCGGAACGGAGGGTGCCCATTTTACATGCTGACAGATTTTCAGCCAAAAACAAAAACTGTTTGAAGCACATGAACACTTCGGAGTTTTCTTTGAGTGGATATATCCATGCATGCCTGGAAAAATCATCAATGAAAGTCACGAAGTAAAGGTAATTTCCAAAAGAGGGTGTCTGCATAAGACCTCAGACATCACTATGTACAAGCTGCAATTTCTGCGTAGCCCGAACTGAACCATCTTTTGGAAAGGAAGAACGCTCCATTTTGCCCAAAATACAGCCTTCACAAACATGTTTTCTAGGAGACCCAAGTTTGGGCAAAGAGGACACCATTTCAGATTTCTGCAAATCTCAAATGACCAAAGCGTGTATGCCAAAGCTTTGCATCTGACATAGCCTGAGAATCATGAACTGCACATGCCGAATCATTCACAGATCTTTCATAGTTTATGAGCTTATACAGCCCATGACATAAGATGCCAGAAGTAATAATCACATCACCATTTGAGAGATCATGGACTGTACACCTGTCATCAACAAATTTCACAACCAAGCCAATCTTGGCTAATGTAGAAACTAATAACAGGTTCTTTTTGATCCCCGGCACAAATAAGGCATCTGAAAAAGTGAAAGAACTACCATCAGCAGTAGTCAGAATGATCTTACCAACTCCCATAATAGGATAAGAGGAGTTATTGGCGCATGTGACAGTATTCCTTGTAGGGGCAGGCTCCAGTGAAGAGAAGAAACTGCACTGCGAGGTAATATGTTTGGTCGCCCCACTGTCAAAGTACCAAACATCTGAGTCTACTGCAGACATGCACTGATCATGAGAAGATGGGTCAAAACTGCAGACAGTAGTAAATGCCCATTCTTCTTCCTGCACAAGATTTGCAGACTCTGTTTTTGGTGTAGAGGCCTCTGCAACAACCATTCCATCCTTTTTCTTCTTTGCCTCTTTAGCAGCCAGTTTTGGACAGTTCTTTATAATATGATCATTTCCTTTACAGTACTTGCAGAACAATTTTTGCTTTTCTGATTTCTTCTCATCTTTATCCTAGTTCTTTGATTGTGCAGCATTTGCAGATTTCTGCTTACTAGTAGAAGAGCTCCATTTTCCTTTGCCCTTCTGACTAGCCAGGAAAGCTTGATCTGCAACATGCATAATGGATGTGTTCTGCCTAAACTGATCTTCCTGCAACAAAACAGAGACTAATTCGTCAAATGACAAGGCATTCGGATTGCCTTTCATCATCAACCGAAGAGTAGAGGCAAAACTCTGATATGAATCAGGAAGACCATTCAGAACGGTCTGCACAAGTGAGATATCTGGTATAACCTCATCAGCAGAAATCAAGTGTTCCTTTAGGTCTTTGATCTTTGTAAGAAAACTGTCCATAGAATCACCTTCATTCATGTGCTCACTCTCCAACTATTTTCGGAGGTAAGCAACACGAGCCTCATTCCTAGCCTAGTACAAAGTGGTAAGTGTATCCCAAGCATCCTTTACTGTTCTGCAAGAGCGAATGTGAGGAATAATGGCATGTTTGATAGACAAAGCTATCAATGCATGTGCCTGGGCATCTCTACCATCCCAACGAATCTGCTCTATAGTAGGTGCAACAGAAACAGCAGCACGAACAGGAATCTGTGGAATATCATCTTTGACACCATCTTCATCAGTTCCAGCACCTGTATTTGTAGTACCTGTAGTCACAGGTGTAACAGGACGTCTTTCAACACCTTGCATAATGTTCCACAATCCTTTTGCAACCAGTACATGTCGCATCATATAAGCCCATAATGGGTAGTTGGTACCATCCAACTTATCCTCAATAGCCAACATACGGAATACATCACTACTTTCAGCCATGGCGGTGACTAAAATACCTTGATGCAGAAAAATTGACTGTATCTCAAAAAGTTGAACGGAACTGCCCAGACGAGTTCTACTAGACCTATAGCAGACTTCGAGACGCTTAAACTGGCGAACAGAAACTGCTATATACCTTTGGCACAAAAGGACGAAATAGCCTACACAAGCGCTGTGATAGTGCGTTTGAAGGCCGAAACAAGCTTAGATCGTGATTTCGGCACCATAGAACAAAGCTGTTTTGATCTCGAAAACACCCTGAGTATGCTCACCAAATTTCATGCGAATCTGAGACTGCAAACGGAGGAGTGTCGACGGCGCCCTAGAAGAAGCAACGACCTGCTCTGCTACCAATTATTGGAGATAGACGTCTGCGGAAGCACACGAACAGCACAAGGAAGAAGAAGAAGCTTGGAGCACAAACACACAATAATGAATGTATTACTAGAGAATGTACAAAGATAAGTAGCCCATTAGGGCAATAGGCGTATATACAAGCCGAGGGAAAAAAACCTCCTAAAGAGGGAAAAAGAGCCCCGGCTCTTAGAGTTTTACACTCTTGGATTTTAGCAAAGAATATGTTCCCAAAACCATATGAGCTCCCTATCTCATGCAACTGCTACCTCATCTTTATACCCCATGTCTTGTTTTGTATAAGAATCAAGATGTCTAGGGCATGATCCACTCTTAAATTTTGAAAGAAAATAGGTAACTTAACTATGTTCTAAGTATTGATGATGAATCAAATTGACTTCCAATCCTCACTCGATTCTATTATCATTCAAACATATCTTGTTTGTTTCTAGACTAGTTCCAACTCAATAATATGCATCTTCTCCAAGCATGCATGCTCAAATACATACATTTTATCGATGCATGGTATGTGTACTTATGTAAGCAATCATGCATACAAAACTAGTGCATTCTCATGAAAGAATCAAGATGTCTAGGGCATGATCCACTCTTAAATTTTGAAAGAAAATAGGTAACTTAACTATGTTCTAAGTATTGATGATGAATCAAATTGACTTCCATTCCTCACTCGATTCTATTATCATTCAAACATATCTTGTTTGTTTCTAGACTAGTTCCAACTCAATAATATGCATCTTCTCCAAGCATGCATGCTCAAATACATACATTTTATCGATGCATGGTATGTGTACTTATGTAAGCAATCATGCATACAAAACTAGTGCATTATCATGAAAAGGCTTTGACTATGCATTGCATAAATATTAAAGATTCTATTTCCATACATATAAGATGAAAATTTTCACCATGCAAATCTATATTTTCTTTAAGCCATGAAAATTAGTCTTATATATGTAATACAAATAATACATTTCTAGAAGTATGTGAGTTATGTACTTGTATTTCATCTTCCATTTCAAAGGTTTAGTATAATGGAGTTCATGCAATTAAGAAGCAATTATCTTACATTTCACCATGCTTTATTTCCTTTAAGATTAGATTTATAATTTCTTCATGTTCTAATTGCATTCAATGAAAAACAAATAAGTGCAAGCATAAAAATGAAAAATCAAATATTAAGATACTTTACTGATTTTTCTTTCAAATTGGAACTCTATACATCCATTGAATTGGATGGTTTTCTCCTGCTCTAGTCCTCTTGAATAGATGTCTTCATCCTCATAACAAGTAGATTGAAATTCTCCAAAGAATCAATCCCTATCCCTTTCTCATATCCAAGATGAGGACATCAATAAATATATGGGATTTGTGACAAAAAGTACATTTATTCAAGGGAGATACGCAAGTGCATCAAGATTGTTCTCCCTCATGCTTATGTGTAACCACCCTTCTTGCTTCCTCCTTATGTATGAGGTGAGTAGAAAGAAATCATGGTCAGGTACTCTTGAATGGTGTAGAGATGGGATATATCATGGAAATAGTGGAGCCCAAATGCTCCACATCTAGAGTGATTTAGATAGATACAAGAGGTGTGTGTTAATCCCATCTTCATAGTTAATGAAGCACATAGAGAGTATAAGCAGTTCTATAATGCATTAGCTCTGATAATCAAATGGAGCTAGAACAATCAGTTTCCCCCACTTTTTCCATAACATGCACATGTGGTTGCTATAGATCCAGAAGTTTGCATTTCTACAATACCAATGTGGTGAAAGATTCGACACACACCAAAAAATGTCAAAGATCACTTAATTGATTATATAGTTTTTCCATCTTGCGTGTTGGGGGCATTATCTCCACTAAAATGTAGCAACAAAGCATGAATGACATTCACAACTAGCCTTCTTTGACCTTTTCACACAAAAATTGTTTTTTCTCAAAGAATATGCACAAAAATCTAGTGAGATTTTGTAGACTCTTAGTACACACCAAGAGCTTTCCAATAAATATATTCCACTCCAAATGGATGCCTATGCTTTGAGAAGAAATGTCCACAAGATGATCTATGTGAATGCTCACATTAGCTAGTCAAATAAAGACCCCACCTCACTCCAACAAGCTTTTCACCAAGAGTAACTAGAGAATGAACCTCGAAACTTGGCCCAACTTTAGAGCACTCTAAGCGATACTCAATGACACCAAACGCAAAGCCAATGGATAAATAGAGAAGGAGAATCCATCACACTTTACTAATTTCAGTGTTTCTCGTAATATACTCAAAGAATGCTATAGAGGCTTGGTGTACTTGAAAAGGACACAAAGATCCAATGACACAAATATTGCATCAAATGACACAAAGATTCCAATCAGATGAATTTCAATTTTTGTCCAATGACACAAAGATTGCATCAGATGGATGAATAATGATGGAGAACCAATGTTAACAAGTTAGGGCAAGAAGGTTGCAACATTGCCTACTCACACACGTAGATATGGCTACACAAAGATAACAAATAAGCAAACAAGGGGCTTGCTTATTACAACTATATCGATTAGTGCACTCTCTAAAGAAACTACAAATCCAAGAAAATGACTCAAAAGAATTTGTGATACAAGCTACTTTTATGGATAGAAGTTTGCCCTAAAATCTAGGAACCACCTTTCCCAAAAACGCACCCTCCTAATTTGGAAGACCTAATTGAGATGAATTGGGAAGAGATTGATTCAGTTCTTTTGATGGAATTGCATGATTTTAGGGGTCCTTACATTGCTCCTAATGTTCATTGATTTTCCACGAATTTTGGCTTGATTGACCTATAACACTCCCTCTCAAGCTTCAAATCTTCATCTTTATCCAAGGTCCTTCATATTAATGCATTGTTTGAACTTTGAAATCTTCACTCCATCAAAAGTCTTTGTAAAAATGTCAGCAATTTGGTCCTTGGTACCTATATGATGTACAAAAAATTCATTGAAGATCACCTATTCCATGCACCATGCCTAGTCCTTCTCTCTCCATTATGATGCATTTCATTTTAGTGCTATTCAATTGTCCACTAGCATAAGAGATAGGTTGTTCTAATTTATATTATTTCTAAGGTTGTGCTAATATGTAAGCAACAACATATTGGAAGCATCTATGTGAATATGGAAAATCTTTGTCCAATCTAACATTTTTTCCATGGGATTTGGGCTCAAAATCTTCTCAAGTTTCTTTGATGCCTTCTTCGATTCCTCAATTCATTCAAAATGACTCAACAAAGATCAACACAATGTTATGGAAATGACTAGCACATGTATGAATCGCCTATAATGTACAATTGCTTAAATCATGTGCCTTCTAGTTATTTGGTTGTCTTGGAAAATAAAAAATCATTATTATTTGGTCATAAAAGAATGCCATCTTGGCCGAAAACTGGTTGATCATGAAAGTTGCCTTTTCAAAGCATAAATGCACACTTTTTTAAATTTATATAGACACAAATATTTCCAGCATTTATCAAAGATCTTTTTAAGCTCTCATATGTGGGCATTCCTTTGAGGTACAACGTATAGAACTCACATCAATGAGCTAGTCTGAATGAAGTGGTTCAACCTTGTAAAAGCTTGCAAAACAACCTATTGATAAGCCAATGGAGGAAAATCCTATCATCCCAGAAGGAAGGAGGCATATCACTAGATCCTAAGTTGACCTTCAAGTGAGAGAAAACAATTTTGACAATGATCAAGTCTATTTCATAGTTGCGTCTAAGATTGTTACCATGAAGAGGAGGCCCTACGCATGGTTGTCTCTTAGGTATTATGATCCTTTAACAATATCTTAGAGAGTATGGATGTCATCATCCTTTAGAGAATAGATAGATCCATATATTCTTTTATGTCTAGATACGTGACAATATGATAGATAATAAGGTTTCAAAAACTAGTTGTCTTTGATCTATTCCACATGGGCAAAGGAGGATATTATGCACTTGAGAGAAATGAACGAGAAGAACCTTACAGAAGGATTTTTTGGTATAGTTGAAAGATAATTCAAAGGATAGTTCTACACGAGATAGGACAAACACAATTGACAGATAATTTCCTAATTTTTTGTCATCGTTAGAAGGCATGTGGTTCTATGTTATGGGGAGCAAGTCCCATGATGCAAGGTTGAATGTTAGTTATCCATGATGATACATCTTATGTATGTGTAGGTACCTTAGATGGAGGTCAACTAATGACATTCTAAGGAATAGGGAGAACTAAAAGACAATAAATCTGTAATTATCTTGCAAGATTCCCTATCATATGTAGGTTATGATTATGATGGATAGCAATTATAATAGCTAGAAATACAATAAAAAGAAGAAGAAGAAGTCAATTTGATTGCTATCTCATTGTTTTACTATGCAATTAGAACCAAATTAGGCTTTTAGAAGGGACCTCTCAAGTGTTCCTCTTCTAGGCTCCTTATTTATACTTTCAAGAATCAGATTTGATTTACTTAATATTATATTATTCAGAGGACCTAAAATTGCAATTTGGCAATGGGTGTATAAAGGCGTTTAACACACTAGGGCATAGAACCATGTGCAGAGATCCAATTTTCACTTGTGAATTCCTCCTATAAGTGGTTAGTAGTTCATAGGCATATACATCCTATCAACCATGCACTGCGTTTTGATTTTGATTTCTATCCTTAGGTACACTCCCGTGCTAGTAATGATTATGACCTAAAACTGCAATTTCGCAATGGAGGTATAAAGTGGTCTAACACACTCGAGAATGCAGTCCCCTAGCCTTTGCAGCGTACTCGATCTCGAGCAATCCAAAGATGATGATTCAAATGAGTTCTCTGATTGAAACTTCAACGTAGTAAAATTTTGTTCTGTGAGTGGAGGGCAATGCGTATGAAGTAAGAAACGGTAAAGAAGCATATTATATGGAATGCCATGTATTTCGCTGTTAAACTACGGAATGGGCAGGCAGACAGATGTACGAAGACTGAAGGTACTACGTCGACATGGCCATGTTGAAAGACGTCATGGCCATGCTCCTTGAAATGGTAGAAGGTCGATGTGTAGAACCTCCACTACATTCTGAAGCTGTAGCATTACATTCCTCTGTTTGGGCGGCTTCAATGGATTCTTCATTTGTACAAAACTGGTGAGATATATTATCAGACGTTGACACTCAACCAATGTATGATGGAGTCACACAACGGAAGATAGCTACTGTATACCAACCAAGATCGCAACCACATAAACATGCTATGCAGAAACACTCGCGCACGTGCAAACTTCAGGAGTATGTCGCCACATACTTCCCGTTCATTGTGTACCATACCGCGACGCTTCCGCATTACAATCAGCAAAGTCGAACAAATTTATGCAACATGTCATTAAGATGGCAGGATTTTAATGTGTAGCAAAGCGAATCCCCGTCAGTATTTGGTCGATGTGTAAAACCTCCACTACATTCTGAAGCTGTAGCATTACATTCCTCTGTTTTGGGGGCTTCAATGGATTCTCCATTTGTAGAAAACTGGTGAGATATATTATCAGACGTCGACACTCAACCAATGTATGATGGAGTCACACAACGCAAGATAGGAACCAACCTACTCGCGCATGTGCAAACTTCAGGAGTATGTCGCCACCTACTTCCTGTTCATTGTAGCACACCGCGACGCTGCCGCATTACAATCGGCAAAGTCGAACAAATTTACGCAACATGTCATTAAGATGGCAGGATCAGCGCACTTCTAATGTGTAGCAAAGCGAATCCCCGTCACTACTTGGCGGTGAAAGTTGACAGGAGCCATTACGAGGATAATGAGCGAGCATCGATTGTACAGCATTCTTCGCCAGCAGAACAGCTCCTACAACAGCAGTTAAGTTGAGAAGCGCGAAACCAAAGAGCGTCGACAGTAAGTAGTCTTATGCAAGTAGTCTCCGCATTTCCGCTACATGCTGCGGTTTTGAGCGTGAACTTGCCTTCGATCTTCGTTTTGAAGCTATCGAGGATCCCGCGGATAAGGTTGCGAATAAAGTAGTGGGCAAAGTACTGCACACATATTATATTACACTTCACTAGATCTCAAAATACCCCTCAGACCGCATTTACGTCCTCGCAGGAACATCACGCAAGCCAAAATACCCCTCAGACCTCATGAGCTTTTCGGAAGCCTCATGAGCGAGAGGTTACTCAGAAGTGCATTGTTTGCGATTCTCGCAATCCGTAAAGGAGCGCGTAAAAGTCATGTACAGTGACCAGAGTTACAGAAGTAGAGTGAAACAGGTCACTTCATGCTCAAAATATCTCACGCTACCTTTCCAAGCTGATGGGAAGCCAAGTGCTGCTTCAGGATGTCGCGTGCACTTCGCGAGGGAGTTCTGGAAAAGTGATAGGAGCCGCAGGAAGCCGTGCCATTGATGGTCCTTCACATTGCACAACTTCACAGTAGTATGTGACTCTTTCTGGTTTGCGGCCTATGTATTCAGTACAATTTCATACGGCAATAGAAGGAGATGGCGCTCTGATCTGACGGTTTAGCCGCTCGCCGTATTGGTGTTGAGAGAGCTGCCCGATCAGACGCCAGAGCGAAGCGAGCGCATTTAGAAATGCTACTCGAAATGGAACGAAGTAAATGCTCGGCGGGCCTGAAGGCTCTTTACTCAATGTCAATCGAACCAAATAAATTCTCGGCGGGCCTGAATGTTTTGCTTTCAATGTTAAATAGAATATTTTTTCTTTGAGTTATTTTGATAGAATTTCTTTTTTAGAAGGAGTTGGGCTAATGCCCAATCTTCATGACTAACTTGAATTAGTTTACTAAAAAAGAAGCGTGGTGGAAGCCTATTCTCCCTAGGCTTTAACATATTGAAAGTAAAAAATGTACAGGTGAAGGGCACAGTACCCAAGGGGCGAAGGGTTAGATTGTCCAAGCATCACAAGGGCTACTCGAGGGCATCTAGTTTTAATGGTCCGAAGGCATCTAGCTTGACTTAATTTGGAAGTACAAATGAAGGCAAGTCTAATGGCAATGAGACCCCCTCTATCCCATAAAGCAAGGGTTATACACCTTGTACAGTCAAGATTATCGAGCTCCAAAGTCAACTAGGGTAGAGCTTGCAAAGCGACAACCTTAAGACCCAACATTGGAACTGGTTTAGACGACTCGAAAAGCTAGAAATGAAGTCTACTTGACCTAGAGGCCACAGCATATGGTGCCCGAATGGCAACTTTTCCATCCTACCTAGCCAACATGGAGATGTCCATAGTGCAATTAGGGGGAATCGAACCCCCAACTTCAACCTTAGAGGTAGTTGGTCTATCCACACCATTAAACACGCTTGGGTGCTTTGATAGAATGTTATCAAACTATGTTGTATCGACCTTCAATTTCAGGTGCAAAACAAAGTGTCATATGATAGCTATTGGGGGATTCTTTTGCGGAAAGCGAGTTGAGTATTTGTGGGAGAAGGAAGAGGAAGAAGAAGTGGAACAAAGACACCAGAAGCTTCTGTATATTGATTACCAGTAGAAAAATATAGTGGATGACGTATAAAACGAGACCAAGTGTTCTTTGTGCAGAGTGCTTAATCCCAAAGAATACACACACACACACACACACAAGGTTACAAGATACCCAAAGTTCCTTATGCCCCCAACCTTCTCTTCATTAGACATCCATCTTCTCCAGGAGCTTGCTCTTGTGCACACCTTGAAATCAAGCTTCCAATAGGGTATGAGGGAGGGACACCTTCAGTCGATGTGCACACCTCTCCAATGGTACCTTGTGCCACCTTGATTGCCTTGCTTACTAGTTCTCTGCCCTCCTTCTCTACACATTAGATCACACTTCTTGCTGAGAGAGCTGCCCGATCAGACGCCAGAGCGAAGCGAGCGCATTTAGAAATGCTACTCAAAATGGAACGAAGTAAATGCTCAGCGGGCCTGAAGGATCTTTTTTTTTTAATAAAAGGAAGTTCGGCCTTAGCCTATTCTCCCGGACTTTAATTAAAGTAAAGAAGAAAAGTTACAAATGAGTGGGACTAGTGCCCATGGGACCCCCCAAATCCCACAATGCAGGGGAGGAGTGTGGCAAGCTAGAGGGCATTACAAATGAGGCAGATAAATCTATCATCACCCTCATGTGGGACCCATTTGGGTTTCAACTTGTTGTTTTCGAGGAGATAAATACAGTGATGTCTAAATGGTGGAGATCTCTTATCTTGGGAGATTCTTTTACCTAGAAGAAACAATGATTTCTCGATCGACCATTCCTTAGGAGTTTGGTCAAAATTGACAGCATATCGCTCCCTCCAAATCTTCCAAAGAGTCTCACCCCTAATGGCATTCCACAGCCTCGATGAAGAGCAGACCGCCTCACCCAACAGCACCTGTTGCCAATTGATTTGGTGCGTGAGGCTCAAAACCCGTGTCAGGTGATGCCAGACAATACGGGACTTGGGGCAATCAAAGAACAGGTGAGCTAAATCTTCGATGCATCGATGGCAACGCTTGCACCATGGTGGCACACCACATATTTTATTAGCCCTTGCATTGGACCAGATTCCCTTATGCAAGATCTGCCACATGAGAACAGACTTTTTGATCTCAATTAGGGGGTGCCAAATAGACATGAACTTTAGTTCACATCGAAGTTTGGTCCAAGAAAGGCACCACCTCTTGTTGAGGGTGTGATGAACATCTAAGTTCTATTTGAAGTTGGGTATTCTGGATATTCTCTTACCATTGCTCCATTTGAGGCCCTCAAGGCAAGGGAGATCCTGTCCGGAGAGAAGACGAGAAGTTGAGCGGTCCCACGCCAAACATTTACTCAATGTCAATCGAACCAAATAAATTCTCGGCGGGGGTAAGTTCACGACGAGGATTCTCGCAAGAAGTGCACTATGGCGGCGAGATGCAGGCGATGGCGGTCCTCAAGTATCATAAACAGAGCTGCCTCGATCCAGTCCCGAATGGCGATGGCGGGCTTCAAAGCAAGCAGTAAAGTCACCAAGTGGAGTCAGTCGCAATCGAGTGGAAGGTGTGTGTCCTGCGCTCTCTGTCCGTCGCGATCGATTGGGAACCGTCGTGATCGATAGCAAACCGTTTCTTTGTCCGTCGTGATCAATTGGTCCCGTTCCCCGTCAGTCGCGATCGACTGCGAACCATCGCGATCAATTGGTCCCGTTCCCCGTTAGTCGCGATCGATTGCGAACCAGAGAGCTTGGCGCCGGGCGGGGTCTTGTAGGCGGGTCGCTGGAGGAGCCAGCGAACTAAGCGGAGCTTCTTTTTGCCCCGGTCGCATCTGGTTGTGGCCCTTAGCTTCCGTTTTGAGAATTTTCAGGCGTGGGGATAGGTTTCTCGTGGCAAATTCGAGTGTGATTCACGCAGAAGGGCGGGGAGGAACCCAGGCAGTAGTAGTGAGAGGAGAGAGAGGAGGCTCGGGACTCATAAGACTTGAAGTTGCAGATGAAATTTGAACCTCTCTGTGGCGCGGACAACTCCCAATGCGCCGATCAGGTTCTGCCGCTCTTCTCAGCCAACTGATTTTACTTTTTTAGAGATTCGAATCATTTTGCTCTCCTTTAGACTACGAAGTGATCGGTCTAATCCTTAGCTTTTTAAGGCGGCAGTTCAATTCAGCTCTTATAAGCCAACAAAGTTCAATTCTTCTTGTTATTTGAGTTTGTGTTTGGAGGTAAAAAAAGGTCAAATTAAAATTAAAGGGGTTGCTAAGGAATTAAGTGGAGAAAGATTTTCCCTCCTTTTAAGACCTTACTCCCTAATGTCGACCGTTATCCCCTCGATGGTCTTGAGCAACGTGCCCCCCCCAAAGTTCCAATGCCCCCTTGGAATGGATTCTATCCCATCGGACGTCGACCCTCCGGTGGTTTCTTTGTGTAAAGACTATGTGGAGGCAAAGCAAGAAGAACTGAGGAAAACTTGTCTGATCGAGACAAGTATTTGGCCCTAGGCCCCCTCTAGAAAGTGTGAGAAGTTGGCTACGCAAGGAGTGGTTCCCGCGTGGCCTAATTGTGTGCAAATGTCAATTCCTGCCGGTGAATCACTTGCTTCTTGTGTTTGAGAATGAAGAGATGGCCTTCTAGGCCCTGCAAGCTGGTTCCTCGCAAGTGGGCAGGTCCACCTTTTGCCTATTTAAGTGGACACCAGACTTTGTTCCAAACAGGTCAACGCTTCTTCGATACCCGCTTTGGGTGGAGCTTCCCAATCTGCCGTACTTTCTGTATAAATTTCTTCGAGAAATCGTGTCATTGATTGGTCGCCCGATGGCCTCTAGAGAGGATGTTGGGGGGCTAATCTACGACGGAGCGCAACATTCTTTCAGTGCAAGATGGCACCCTCAAATTTGTGTTGAAACTAACCTAAACCAAGTTCTTCCCTCGAAAATCTCCATAAACTGTGGAGATCGTAAAATTTGGACACAGGATATTACTTACAAGAATCTGCCAAACGCGTGCTTCCATTGCGGGCAACAAGGTCACAGGATCAAAGATTGCCCCTTGAAGAAAAGTAACAAGCTTAAACCAGATGGGACCCTGGACCCTCTCCCTCCAGTAGACACTCCGGATCATCCCCCTCTGATGGAGGAAGTAGAGGGAACTCACGTTGCTGAGACGGATTCAAAAGGATTCACTGAAGTAAGATGCAGGAGGAAAGTTAGCCCTCGAAGATCAGCAGCAAAGAACGCTACGACAAGTGCTCCTTTGAATAACATGTACTGTAACCTAGAAAAGGAGATTAATGAGGTCGACTTCCCAAGGGATAACCATTATGAAGATGACCCCACTGATAATACCCTTGGCTGCTCTACCAGCAAAGAAGACAACCAAGAAGGTTATACCACGAGTAAAGAGGAAGGCTTCACTACTAGCAATGAAGATAACCCAGACAGTGAAAGTTCCTTCCTTGGTCCTTCCCTTCGAGTTTGCTTTCCAAGCTTACCGCAACAAAAGCCAAAGCTTAAAGGAAAACAACCATCGGGCATGCCTTGGAAGATCCCCCTCAAGAGTAGGATCTTAAGTCAAGAAGATGGGAGGAAAAAAGAAATCCACAAGAAGAAAAAAGATCAGGTCCCTCCCCTCAAAGAGGGCAACCATCAATAATGAAATTCAAATCGCTAAACGTCAGAGGTTTGTCTGACCCGTCAAGAGCGGCGATTCTTGGCGAGTGGTTCAAAGACAAGTGCCTCAACCCCCACTTTATCTGCTTACAAGAAATTAAAATCGATGGAGAGGATCTCCAGAATTGGCTTAAATGCATTTCTTCGAGCCACCTTTGGTTCTCCACTTCACACCCTAGGGGGGTAGGGGTGCTGCGATTCGTATTAGTCACTCCTTGTCTGGCAGTGTGACCTTGACTTTTGAAGGTCAGAATCATCGTTGGATTGCTGCTTCTATCGGGTTCCCTACTCAGTTCACTGTGGTCTCAATTTATGCCCCTAATGGAGAGGTGGATAGAATTGATACTTGGGCTTCCCTCGACTCCCTCTCACACAATGTTCTGATTTGTGGAGACTTCAACATGGTTGAGATTCCTGAGGACCGATGAAATACCAAGGGAAAAATTATTAACGGCCAGGAGAAGGAGATATGGGATAAAATCAAGCTCCATCTCGACCAAGTCGAGGTGAAAGACAAGAAGGGGTTCTCATAGTCAAATCTCCAATTGGGAGACTCTTTGAGGAAAGCAAGACTTGATAGATGTTACATCGACCAAAATACCATCCTCGAGTTGGGTGTTCCTTCAATTTCCCAACACATGGACCTGACGATCTCGGACCACTACCCGATTACTCTGTCTTTCAAACCGAGTCCCATGCTCCAGAAAGCTCCTTGGTTTTATGCTTGTCAGACGTCGTTTTCCCTCCCCTCTCTCCACCAAGAAATTTCAGCAGTGTGGGCGGAAGCCTTTGCTAACTGTAATGAACCGGCTAAGTGCTGGAGAAGCGCGGTGGAAAGGACGCGAAAAATTCTGATAAGGACTGAGAAGGCTATAAGAGATATCCGGAAAAAGAGGAGAGAAATTGTGTATCGAAGGCTCTCACGGCTTGAAGAAGAGTTGAACAAAGGTAACTTACAATGCCAACAAGGTCTTTTGAAAATCAAGGGAAGACTAAGATTAGAGGAGGAGGTTCAAAGAAAAAATCTTCAAATATTCTTCAAAGATTGGTGGGCAGGGAAGGCCGACAAACCATCAAAAGAGATGTGTAAAATTCTCAAGAGGAAGCAAGCTAGGGAATCCATCCCCTTCTTGATCGATAACAATGGAAATGAATGTAGCACAGAAGCTGAGAATAGATCGATCATCGTCGAGCACTTTAACCATCTTCTCGGGGTCTCCGCTCCTCTTTCCCCACACAGGCGTGAATCAATGGCAACCATCTCAAGGGTTGCTCAAGCTAGAGTCCCACATAACATGATTTCTCTCTTGGATGCTAACATTTTCGAGAATGAAATTATCGACGTTATTGATGCACTTCCCAATGGGAAAAGTCCGGGCCCTGATGGCCTCACCAATGAGTTTTTCAAGTCCTTCAAACATGTGGTGGCCACCCCACTGTGTCTAGTATGGCAAGAGGCTCTCTCCTTTGGTGCCCTCCCTAAGTGTCTTAATAATGGCGTCATCAAGTTAATCCACAAAAGGGAAGATAAGAACAAAATTGAAAACTGGCGACCGATTACAATGCTCCAAACGGGATACAAGATAATTGCAAAAGTTATCGCCAACAGAATCTCATGTCATTTAAATTCATGGCTTTGTGAGGACCAGAAAGGTTTTATCAAAGGTAGATCTATACTTGAAGCAATTGTCGATATTTGGGAAGGCCTTGCGTTTGCTGATGAATCTACACAAGATCTGGTATTCATTAAGATCGACTTCGACAAAGCGTATGACAGATTGGAATGGGACTTTATTCTTCAATCATTGAAAGACCTTGGTTGTAGCCAAAAGTTCACGAAGATGGTTTCCACTCTTCTTGGAAACGCTTCAACTAGAATAAATATCAATGGTAAGATCTCTAAGCCCATACGTTTAAAAAGATCAATTAGGCAAGGCTGCCCTCTGGCTCCATTACTCTTCGCCATTGCCTCGAATGGACTCAGTTGCCTATTAAAGCATCACATGGACGCTCGCAATCTCAAGGGTCTTTCCCTACCTCTGAATCAAGGTCAAATGGTTGTGAGACTCTTTGCTGATGACATGAATGCCTTTGTGTATAACGATATGAATAGCATTGAGGTGTTCTGGAGGTGCCTCGACACATTTTGTGTGGCGTCAGGTTCAAAAATCAACCATGCTAAAACTGCTTTTAGAGCAATCAGTGGACCTACACCCCAATTGTTGTTAGATCAAGGGTGTCAAGTTATCCCTGGTGGTCAAGTCTTCCATCTCCTCGGCATTCCGATGGGATTCGACATCTCAATGGACCAATGATGGAACTGGGTGCTATCCAAGCTAGATAGCAAACTAAATCATTGGAAAAGTATGCAAGTCAACTTGGTAGGGCATGCTATGGTTGTTAACACATTTATGTTATCTACAACTATTTACTTTGTCTCGTGTTGGAGACCTAAGGAGAAAGACTTGGCCAAAGTGGAAAGAATCTGCAGAAACTTCCTATGGACCGGGGACCCCAATAGGAGGGGGATTCCCAAAATCAAATGGGAAACTTGCATTAGGTCAAAATACTCAGGAGACCTGGGAATTTTGGATATCGTTGGGCTGGCTAACAAGCTGGCGGCAAAGTGGCTTATCAAGGCTTGGAGCAATAGTGAGTCCTCTTGGGCTAAATTGATCTTCAGAAACAAGGAAGACCTTACCTTAGTTGGCCTTCCAGGTTGGAGGGACGTAGGGATTCTCACGCTTCTTTTCCCCCCCCATCCGGTGTCCCCTAAAGGCTCTAGCCTCGTATGTTCATTATGGAAGAGTTGGAACAAGGCCAAAAAATTCATCAAAATCAATGAAGAGTGGAAGTGGGCGGCTGGGATAAGACAAAATGACTTTATCTGGTTCCCGATCAGTGGCATTCGGGGGGTGGAGTCTTGGAACCTCCAAACTGCAAAGCGTCTATGGAACAAGGGGTTCAAACAGTGGAAACAACTCTGGAAACAAGAGACCAACCAGTGGATTAGGTTCGAAGACTTAGACCCGAGACTTAGAGCTACCCTCGAGGAATGGACGCTTCTTCAAGACAGGTGTTTAGCTTGGGAACGCTCAACTACCCGCCTTCTATGTGGTCAGGATCTTCCTTGCCTGGAGGGCCTGGAGCAATGGTAAGAAACTTGCAAGAATCCCCGACTTCAAAGAGAACTTAGATGTTCATCACACTCTTAACAAGAGGTGGTGCTTTTCTTGGACCAAACTTCGATGGGAGCTAAAGTTCATGTCTATTTGGCACCCCTTAATTGAGATCAAAAAGTCCGTTCTTATGTGGCAGATCTTGCATAAAGGTATGTGGTCCAATGCAAGGGCTAAAAAAATTTGTGGTGTGCCACCATGGTGCAAGCGTTGCCATCGATGCATCGAAGATTTAGTTCACTTGTTCTTCGATTGCCCCAAGTCCCAGGTTATCTGGCATCATGTGATGCAGGTATTGAGACTTAAGAACCAAATCAATTGGCAACAAGCGTTGTTGGGCAAGGCGGTTGGCTGCTCAGCAAGGCTGTGGAATGCCATTAGAGGTGAGACTCTTTGGAAAATTTGGAGGGAGCAATGTGCAGTCAATTTTGGCCAAACTCCTAAGGAATGGTCGATCGAGAAATCCTTGTTTCTTCTAGGTAAAAGAATCTCCCAAAATAAGAGATCTCCACCGTTTAGACATCACTGTATTTATCTCCTCGAAAACAACAAGTTGAAACCCAAATGGGTCCCAAATGAGGGACATGATAGATTTATCCACCTCATTTGTAATGCACTCTAGCTTGCCATACTCCTCCCCTGCATTGTGGGATTTGGGGGGTCCCATGGGCACTAGACCCATTCACTTATAACTTTTGTCCTTTATTTTAATTAAAGTCCAGGAGAATAGGCTAACGCCGAACTTCCTTTTATTAAAAAAAAAGATTTCTCGACGGGCATGAATGTTTTGCTTTCAATGTTAAATAGAATATTTTTTCTTTGAGTTATTTTGATAGAATTTCTTTTTTAGAAGGAGTTGGGCTGATGCCCAATCTTCATGACTAACTTGAATTAGTTTACTAAAAAAGAAGCTTGGTGGAAGCCTATTCTCCCTAGGCTTTAACATATTGAAAGTAAAAAATGTACAGGTGAAGGGCACAATACCCAAGGGGCGAAGGGTTAGATTGTCCAAGCATCACAAGGGCTACTCAAGGGCATCTATTTTTAATGGTCCGAAGGCATCTAGCTTGAATTAATTTGGAAGTACAAATGAAGGCAAGCCTAATGGCAATGAGACCCCCTCTATCCCATAAAGCAAGGGTTATACACCTTATATAGTCACGATTATCAAGCTCCAAAGTCAACTAGGGTAGAGCTTGGAAAGCGACAACCTTAAGACCCAACATTGGAACTGGTTTAGACGAGTCAAAAAGCTAGAAATGAAGTCTACTTGACCTAAAGGCCACAGCATATGGTGCCCCAATGGCAACTTTTCCATCCTACCTAGCCAACAGGGAGATGTCCATAGTGCAATTAGTGGGAATCGAACCCCCAACTTCAACCTTAGATGTAGTTGGTCTATCCACACCATTAAACACGCTTGGGTGCTTTGATAGAATGTTATCAAACTATGTTGTATCGACCGTCAATTTGAGCTGCAAAAGAAAGTGTCATATGATAGTTGTTGGGGGATTCTTTTGCGGAAAGCGAGTTGAGTATTTGTAGGAGAAGGAAGAAGAAGAAGAAGAAGTGGAACAAAGACACTAGAAGCTTCTGTATATTGATTATGAGTAGGAAAATACAGTGGATGATGTATAAAACGAGACCAAGTGCTCTTTGTGCGAAGTGCTTAATCCCAAAGAATATACACACACACACACACAAGGTTACAAGATACCCAAAGTTCCTTATGCCCCCAACCTTCTCTTCACTAGACATCCATCTTCTCCAGGAGCTTGCTCTTGTGCACACCATGAAATCAAGCTTCCAATAGGGTAGGAGGGAGGGACACCTTCAGTCGATGTGCACACCTCTCTAATGGTACCTTGTGCCACCTTGATTGCCTTGCTTACTAGTTCTGTGCCCTCCTTCTCTACACATTAGATCACACTTCTTGCACACTTTGCTTTCACTTGCTTTACCCAATGTCAATCGAACCAAATAAATCCTTGTTGGGCCTCAATGTTTTGCATTCAATGTTAAATAGAATAGTTTTTCTTTTGAGTTATTTTGATAGAATTTATTCTTTATAAGGAGTTGGGATGATGCCTAATCCTCATCATTAACTTGAATTAGTTTATTGAACAAGAATTTTGGTGGAAGCCTAATCTCCTTGGGCTTTAACATCTTGAAGAAAAAAATGTACAAGTGAAAGGCATAGTACCTAGGGGGCAAAGAGTTAGATTGTCATAGCATCATAAGGGCTGCTCAAAAGCATCTAATTTTAACGAACTAAAGGCATCTAGCTTGAATTAATATGGAAGTACAAATGAAGGCAGACCTAATTGCAATGGGACCACCTTTATCCCATAAAGCAAGGGTTATACACCTTGTACGATCAGGATTATAGAGCCCGAAGGCCCACTAGGGTAGAGTTGGGAAGGGGCAACCTTAAGACCCAACATTGGAACTGGTTAAGATGAGTCTGAAAGCTACAAATGAAGTCCACTTGACCTAGAGGCCACAAAATATGGGGCCCGAATGGCAATTTTTCCATCCTACCCAGCCAATAGGGAGATGTCCATACTGCAATTATTGGGAATTGAACCTCGAGCTTCAACCTTAGAGGCAGTTGGCCTATCCAAACCATTAAAAAGGCTTGGGTACTTTGATAGAATCTTATCAAACTATGTTGTATAGACCTTAAATTCGAGGTGCAAGACAAAGTGTCATATGATAGGTAAACTATTGCTTTTATTTTTCATATGACATTTTTCTTTTTTATATAGGAATTTGGACCAAAGCCTAAACCTTTGCTTAAATTCATTGAAAGAGTAACTATACAACTAGTACCCATGTAACCCCCCATATTCTACAATGCAGAGGTTAGACTACCCAAATGCATTAAGTGGATAGGATTGTCCCAAGGCAACTAGTTTGAACTCCTTTTAAATCTTCCTTGAGGAAATACATTGGCCTAGGGCCCAAAACTCACCTACCATTGGGGGGTGGGGTGGGGGTTGAACCCTTACCCTTGCCTTCAAAGGAGAAAGACCCAACCAAGAAGCCTGATGCACGTGTGAGCCTAGCACTTGAGAAGAATTTATAAAAGATACTTATCGTTTACATGCAATGTGATCCTTGAAAAACAAAGTGCCCATCAATTGTAGGCCAATGATGAAATATTTGGAAATAGAATGGTGATTTGTTTAACATAATTTCCTCATGAAAAAGTGATCTCAAAAAATTACTTTTCAGTCTTCCCACCTCTATTGTAAAATTGATATTACTTTAGATTTTGTTATCAACGATTCTAGATAATGCAAGCCAAAAGCTACTCCGAATATAGTCCATTTCATCTCTAACATGAATAATGAAAATAGTTGGAATTTTAGGAACATCAAGCTTACACTATGCTTGAGGTGAATTTGATCTACATTAAGAGCTATCGCTTAGATTACGTTTAAAGAATCTCCGTTGGAGAGTTCTTTTACTTATGCTCACTTATTGTATTAAAAAGCTTTTCTCATGGGTCTTTTACCATTGTAAAAGCCTAGATCTTTACACATGTAAAAGGATAAAGAGAGAGAGCCAAAATTCCAGAAATTTGTGGTGGTTGAGTTGTAATCAATCAACTAATGAATCACCTAAAAATGGATCAAACTGGATCTTCACTTTTCCTAGATTCTAGGAAAGTGAATTAATTCCCTCCAACCTCTACCACCTTCATTTGAATCCAAAATCCACTGTGGAGAACTTGAAAATTCTATATAAAGACTTGAAATCACTTGTACATTACATGGAAGCAATATATATACACTTCTGACCATCATTGTCTTTCTCCTTCATTTATATGCATCATCTTCTTCGAAAAGAGTAAGCTTCCAGACATTTCTGCTCTTTGTATAGAGCGTTAAATTGGATAATAGAGGACATATTTGAAATATATTATTGTCTAGTTGATGCCTATAAATTCTCAAAGGATTTGGTTTACCAGATTGGGAGGAATCTCAGTTTTCTTTTGTCTTGGGGTCAATCTCTATGTATTCTTGAAAAATAGGAGGTACCACTATTGAGTGTCTCATTCATTCCAATAGCATATTTTGCTTATTTCTTGTAATTTTGTGCATTCTATACACTCAACTATATGTGTATCACTCCCACAAAAGGATTTTGTCTAATTCTAATCACACTGGTCGCTATGAGCATTTGAACTTCATTGTCTCATCCAAAGATAGTAACTTTTTGAGCTAATCGATGCACAAACCTATCTTTTCTGTATCAACTCTTTCTCCTTGATGCTCTGAAGTACACACTTATGGAATCCTTATAAGGTCTATTTGAGTCTCCATAAGCTCAAGGGCTGGTCTTGTGTCAGTTGGGTGGACCAAACTTTGTTGCTTTGCAACTCACTTTTCTACCTCCTACAAGCTTCTCCAAGTTCTTTTAGTGGTATTAGAGCTAGATCAAGATGGGTGAAGGCTTTCCCTCAATGATTGAGAAGTTTGATCCGACACAATTATGTGGCTTGTCAAATTAGAATGGAGGCCTATCTGGAAGGTACAAATCTGTATGGAATTGTAGCAAGTGATGAAGCTATGCCTATTCCAAGCTCCAACGGAGGACCTACACAAGAGGAGACAGATAATTAGCTCGCACTTTGGTGTGCAAGGGATGCTCAAGCAAGGTTGTGCATATTAATTCCTATCTCTCACTTTCTCTTACCACATATTAAGGATGCAAGACATCTCAAGAGACTTGGGATGCCTCTAGACTTTCTTTTCTACTAGTACCAAAGCAAGAAAGAATCATCTTTGGGACGAGTTCAACCAAAAAAAGAAGACACCTAAACAAACCATCACAGCGTTTGTTACCAAGGTCAAGCAGGTTCTGGATCAGTTAGCATCCATTGGAGAGCTAATTTAAGAAGAGGCTATCATGAGACAAATACTTAATGGGATTTGAAGTGATCAGAAATGGTAATCCCTCACCACTTCTTATGAACTCATCATGGATATGCAAACTCCATTCTTCAACATCTTGCTTGGAAAACTCTTCAATCAAGAGGCCATGCTAAGTGAAGAGGTATACATTTCATAACCACCAGGTTTCGAAAACCCTAATCATACATCTTATGTTTGCAGACTTAAGAAAGCAATGTATGGATTGAAATAAGCTACTAGAACTTGGAATTAGAGGTTGGTTACATACCTTTAAGATGAAGGGCTCAGACCTAGCAACTCAGATCCTTCTCTATTCATCAAAAGGGATCACAATGAGGTTGTATATCTATCTGTATATGTAGATGATATTATTGTGACAAGTGATGATCTGAATGGCATTCAAAGGATCAAGAGACACATGCAAGAGGAGTTCAAAATCAGTGACTTAGGTGAGCTCACATATTTCCTATGCAGGTGAGATACACAGATGAAGGAATGCATTTGACTCAGAGAAGATACATTCAGGATCTACTGCTTAAGTTCAAAATGGAGAACACTAAACTTCTAGGTACATCTTTGGAGATGAATCATAAACTGTGTTTACAAAGGTGAGAAAATCAAAGACGTGTAAGTGTAAATATGCATGTAAGTAAGCTTTATGCATGTGATAGGAATTGAAAATAATTAA
>CM035417.1:115635951-115828451 GCA_020310875.1 Ceratopteris richardii | reverse complement strand
GTGGGAGCAAAGGTCTCATCAAAATCAATGCCTCTCTCTTGAGCATAAGCTTTTGGAACAAGCCAATCCTTATGCATGTCAACTATTCCATCAAGCTTACATTTCAACTTGTATACCCATTTACTGCCCATGTCCATTTTTCTTAGAGGAAAATCACATAAACACCACATACCATTCCTCATAATAGCATCATATTCTAATTGCATAATAACCATCCAAATTTTTGAAATTATGTGCTTCATCAAAAGAAATGGGCTCATTCTTATCACAAAGACCAGAGGCAGCCATTGCATAGTAATCTAAAGCAAATACGCATAGTGAGGGCCTGAAGGAGTAGGAAATGATAGAGGTGCATCTAATTTGATATCTCGCAAAGTCTGCACTAGCCATTTAGGCATAGTTTTTGCCTCTTCTATATTAGTACTCTCATCAACAAGTGCATCATGTAAATCTATATCGGAAATGGAATGATCTGGATCATCATGTGAAACCTATAAAGACTAAGAAATTGCCTCATTTGGACAAGAACTTGATTCTCCACCTATAAAAGAGGCAGCAAAGTGTCATACACATCTTTGGAGAAAACTAATGTCTCCGTCATACATGAGAGTAATGGTTGAATTGCATCTTCCAAAAAAGAAACATCACGACTAACCAAAATACATTTAGTGTGTCGATGATCAAATGATAGCCTTTTCTATCAGAACTGTACCCAACAAAAATACATTTTATTGCTTTATCATCCAATTTTCTCCATTGTTAAGGAGGCACTAATGCATATGCCAAACAACCAAAGACATGTAGATAAGCAATGGATGGCTTGCAAGCATGCCAAGCATCATATGGAGTGATAGACTACAGTGATTAGGTGGGATATCTATTAAGTACATATGCTGCACACATAACAACCTCAAGCCAAAATATATGTGGTAAAGCCTGACTTTTGAACATACATCTTGCCATGTCCATGAGAGACCTATTATTTCTTTCAGCAACTCCAAATCGTTGAGGTGTATAGAGGACCATACATTGATGTTTTATCCCACATTCAGTCATAAATGCATTAATATCACAAGAAATGTATTTCCCCCCCTCGATCAAAATTGAGGGTGCCCATTTTACATATTGAATGATTTTTAGCCAAAATTAGAAACTGTTTGAAGCACATAAATATTTCAGACCTTTCTTTCAATGGAAAGCACCCATACATGCCTCCAAAGATCATCAATAAAAGTCATGAAGTAAAGGTAGTTCCCAAAAGAAGGTTTCTGAAGATAATTGACATCACTATGAACAATCTGCAATTTATGAGTAGCTTGTACAAAACCATCTTTTGGGAAGGATGAAAGCTGCACTTTTGTTGGAGTTTGAGGTTTGTGAAAGCACACAAACAACACAAGGAAGATGAAGAAGCTTGAAGCACAACACAAAATAATGAGTGTATTACCAAGAGAATGTACAAAGATAAGTGACCTATTAGGGTTCTAGGTGCATATCCAAGTCGGGGGGGGGGGGGGGGGGACCTCCTAAAGAGAGATGAAAGTGCCCCAACTGTCCTAGTGTGTTTACACATATCACTACATAAATATATCAACAAATCCCCCATAGGAGTGACACAGTGAACAAGGAGTTAGCACTCATGTACAAGGAAGTGCCAAGCTATATGGAATGAATCCAGAAAAGGAAATAAGCCCAAAGCTTTGCCAAAATCTTCAAACTTCTCCCTAGGTAGAGCCTTTGTGAAAAGATTTTCAATATTCTCTTGTGTGGGCACATATGCCAAATTGGTTTCTCCAGCAGAGAACCTCTCCTTGACATAATGATAGTGCAAACCTGATACAATCCCATATATATTTCTTCCTTGCAAATAAGCCTCAATTCTAATTTTCCAAGCAGCATAATTGTATCTATCAAGCTTCTCAATCATTGATGGAAAGCCATCTCCCATTTTGAAGTTGCTCTGATACCACTAAAAGAAGTTGGAGAAGCTTGGAGAGGCTTGGAAAGTTGAGTTGTCAAGTGGTGAAGTTGGTGCAGCAAACCAGCATAGCACCAACCCTAGCTCTTTGGATATGTAAAGAAGACCTTGTAGGCTTGTGATTAGTCCAATAAAACTGAATATGTACTTTGGAACATCAACAAGAAAAAATTGATGCAAAATAGATAACTTGCACCTTGACTAGCTCACAAAAACCATCTAAAAATGGATGGAAGTTGTGACTTCAAACACTGAGAGCAGCCAGCATAGTAAAAATTGGAAAACTTCCTCCTAAGGGAGTGTAATTTTTAGGTTTTGCTTCATAAAATGCATAAAATCCCTAATTTATAAAAACTATAGAAGGAGCAATCACCTTAACACTGAACTAGTGTAATCCCAATTTTTCAGGGATGCGTAGAGAATGACCTTGAGATGCAAAAACTTCCATTTCTATGAAAGTACTAAACCAAATGACTTGCAACTTTTTACACCTAAACTATACAACTACAACTTTCAAATGAATCCTTAGTCCCTTGATTTGGACCTCTTTAGAGAAAGTAGCAATCTCTACAAGTTGACTGAGTCTTAGGAAGAATGAGCACATAAGAAAAATGGCATTGAGCAATGATCAAAGAGTATATGTATTGCTTCAAATAAACAATCTTCTTTTTGTACAAATTTTCTGAAGTCTTTATATAGAATCTTGAGGATATGACCATGCCTTTTGTTCATGGATATGAATTCGAATTTAGGAGGGTTTTCTAGTTTAGATTGATTGGAATCTTTTCCTACAATCTGGGAAGAGAGAAAGTTGAAGTCATATCTACTTTTTGATTGAGTGATTGAGAACTAATACCAACCACTTCTAACTCATGGGTTTTAAGCCTTTTAATCTTTCCTTTTACAAAAGTAAATACCTTGAACCTTACAAATAAGATCATAAGTGATCAACCAATGATTACAAAGAAATAATGTGCACATAAGTGCTATTCTTCAAGGCATATATGGTAGATGGTGCCATAGCATCCAATAATGGATTTGGTGAACATATCCTCCTCAAGCATAATGCAAGCTTAATATCCCAACATGTATGACACTTTGCTCCCTCTTTGCATAGGTGGGTAGTCTAGTGCTAGTTCAAATGAGGCTATTTCTCAACCTTTATAGGTTTCATGTGATGATGCGAATCATTCCATTTTCTAATGTAGATTTATATGGTGCACTTATTGATGAAAGAAATAATATAGAGGAGGCAAAGACTATGCTAAATGACTGGTGCAAACTTTGGGAGATAGCAAATTAGATGCACCTCTATCATATCATACTCGTTCAAGCTTTCAGAGTGTTTCTTTTGCATTTGAGTTCTATGCTATAGCTGCCTCCAGTCTTTGTGATGAGAATGAGCCTGTTTTGTTTCATGAAGGACAAAATTCTGAATATTGGATGGTTGCTATGCAATCAGAATATGATGCAATAATTAAAAATGGTACCTAGTCTTTATGTGACTTGCCTTCTGGCAAGGAAGCCCTTGGCACTAAGTGGGTATACAAGCCTAAGCATAAGCATGATGCAATAGTTGAAAGCATAAGGCTAGGCTTGTTGCAAATGGTTATGGTCAAGAAAGATGCATTGATTTCGATGAGGCCTTTCCTCCCACATGTCGTGACTAATGTTCGTAGCATTTGTGCACTTGCAGCTCATCATGCTTGGAACCTATATCAATTGGGCATTAAAATTGCATTTCACAATGGTGAATTTCATGAAGAAGTGTATGTTTTTTAGGCCCCTGGTCTTGCGTAGAGAGGACACGTAAGCAAACTATGCAAGTTGAAAAAGACATTATATGGTTTGAAGCAAGAACCATGTGCTTGGTATGAAAAGATACATGCCTACTTGATTGCACATGGTTTTGAGAACAGTCCTACTAAGAGCACCATATATGTTAAGCATGAAAATGATGCACTTCGGATCATTGTTGTCTATGTTGACAACATGCTGCTCACTAGTCCTATTGAGAAGCATATTGCTGATTTGTATGCCTCATTTGAGACATCAAATTTCATGCACTTGCATTATTATTTGGGAATTCAATTTATGAAAGTTAATGGTGGAATGGCTTTGTATTAAACAAAATATATTGACACATTATTGCAGTGTTTTGGCCTTCAAGACTACAAACCTATTGCCATTCCTATGGAGATAATTTTAGGGTTGAGTCTTCATGATGCTACGGAAGCATTTGATGCTATTCCCTATCAAAAGCAAGTTGTTGGATGTTTGATTTACTTATGCCTTACTCGACTAGATATTCAGTTTGTTGTCTCATAGATGAGCAGGTTTATGCATTGCCCAGGTGTTAAGCATTGGTAGGCAATTAAACACATCTTTCACTAGTTGAGTGATATATGGCAACTTGGACTGGTTTATCCCAATGGGGGATCACTACCGCCAGATTTACATGCATTTTTAGACTCTAATTGGCTTGGTTGCTATGAGATTAGTGTGTCCACTAGTGGTTTTACCTTCATGCTTGGTAGCTCATGCATATCTTTGTTGATCAAGAAGCAACCTACTATGGCCACTTCTAGTTGTGATGCTAAGTATAGGTCATCTTTCATAACGACTGTTGAGTGTGTGTGTGGCTCAGACATCTTATGGCTGAATTGGGTGTTGGTCATTCTTTTGCCACCACCATCTTCACTAATAGTGAGAGTGCATTGGTAGGTGCAAGGAACCTGTGTTCCATGCTCACACTAAGAACATTGAGTAAAGATCCATTGCAGTTGTGAAATATTCCCACTTATCATGTGCCTTGATGCCATTGATTATCTGTCTCACTATTTGCTCCTCTTCAATCTCCTCTCCTGTGCTTGCCAATTGATCAACCACATCCTTTACCTTGGTCACATACTCTGAAACATTCTACTTAGGTTTCTTCCTTTGAGTAGTAAACTCAATCCACAATTGATTTTTTCTAGCATTTGTATTGGAAGAAAAATATGAAGATAGAGTATCCCAAGTCTCTTGGGAAGTTTTGCAATTCCTAACATGAAGAAGAAAGAAGTCAGAAATAAAGCTAAGTAGATATGACCTCGCTAAAGCATCTTTGGAACACCACCAGTTGAGTCTTTCCAGCTCCTCTCTTGTAGGTTGACCTTTGCCTTTTGAATATGGGCATCTCCTCATCTCGTGATTGTTGGGTGTGTGTAGAAGTGCGACAGACACATGAGAAGCACACACAAAGTAAGAGCTGAATAATATCCCTAAGTACAAAGTACCACCACATATGAGAGTATCAAGTATGTGGTAAAATGGGAAAAAAACCTCTAGCCAGCACTAGAGTAAAAAGTGCCTATGTGTAGGGAAAAGGTTCACATCAAAGCTATTTGAGGAACACATAAGTGTAACAAACCCCCCTGGAGCGAATGATGTGAACACATATAGGGAGTGAAAATAAGCCCCCACAAGGTAATAAGCCTAAAGCTTTGCGAAAAGCTTCAAACTTTTCGCGTGGAAGAGATTTGGGGGATATGTCAAATCAATATCTTTTGCATGAAGGCGCTCTCTCACATAGTGATAATGCACCTCAATATGTTTGGTCCGTGCATGAAACACTAGGTTTCGTGCAACAGCCAAAGCACTCTGACTATCAGTGAGAATATGCATAGCAACATCAATCTCCATGCAAAGATCCATCAATAGGCATCTCAGTCATATACACTCCACTGTAGCTGTGAAAACTGCCTTGTACTCAGCTTCACAAGTCGATGTCGCCACTATAGGTTGCTTCTTACTCAACCAAGATATGCATGAGTCTCCAAGGAAAAAGCAATTACCACTAGTGGACACTCGAGTATCATAACAACAAGCCCAATCACTATCTGTAAAAGCATGCAAGCATGGATGAATATCTATTCCATAAAAGAGACCTAAGCTCAAAGTGCCTCGAAGATATCTAAACACACGTTTCACCGCTTGCCAATGCTTAGTGCCAGGGCTATGCATGAATCAACTCAACTGGGAAACTGCATACTGTATATTCCGCCTTGTGTTGCATACATATATAAGACATCCCACAACTTGCTGATAAAGAGAAGTTTCAAATGCGTCACTGGAATCCTCAACTGAGAATCTAAATCCTGTCTCAACTTGTGTGGAAATTGGCTTGCAATCCTCAAAGTCAAAATGCTGAAGTAGTTTTTCAACATACTTTGCTTGATGCATAACAATTCCCCCCTCAAGGGATACAAACCGGATGCCAAGATAGTAGGTCAAAAGACCAAGATAAGTGACATCAAAAGTATGCTACAAATCAGCCATAGGAATTTCAAGTTTTGCATCACATGACCCAGTCAAGAGTATGTCATCGACATTAAGAACAAGCACTATAAGATCAGCCCCATTTTGGTGTACATAGAGTTTGCTTTCAATCAGACTACATGTGAAGCCAAGAGCAATCAAGTGCTTATGGATTTTGTCATACCATGCACGTGGAGCTTGCTTGAGACCATAGAATGCTTTATGCAAGTGACAAACCATATGCTCTTTCTCGTTCATAGCAAATCTAGGAGGTTGCTTCACATAAACCTCTTCTTGTAAATCACCATTCAAGAAGGCTATTTTTATGTCCAACTGATGCACTTTCCAACCTCGATGGGCAGCCAATGCAACCACGATATGAATGGTAGTCATGCATGAAGTAGGTGCAAATGTTTCCTCATAATCAATGCCATATTGTTGTACATATCCTTTGGAAAAAATCTAGCTTTGTAGCGATCAATGCTACCATCAAATTTTCTCTTAATCTTATAAACCCACTTTGTACCAATGACATTCTTTCCTTTTGGCAATCCACATAACTCCCAAGTACCATTCCTATGTATGGAATCCATTTTTGATTGCATAGCATTCATCCATTGTGGATCATCACATGCATCTTCAAAAGAAAGTGGCTCTTCATTTCATGTTGTAGCAATAAGAGAGTAATCCACAAAATTTCTTGATGCATGGTCAGAGCTTGATCTTGTTCTACCAAGTAAAGGTGCACTCAATTCGCTGTCCTTCAAAGTTTGTTTCAGCCACTTTGGCATAGATTGTGCACTTTTGATAGACATGAGTTCATTATGTATTACATATTCAATGTACATCATGCGTGGGCTGAATTTCATGCTCATTTTCAGCCATATGTGGCTAGAAATTTCCAACAATTTTTACAAATTTTGGCTAAAATTTTTCAGCCATGTTTGGCTGGAAATTCTCTTTATTTTCAACCCTATTTGGCTGGAATCTTTCAGCCCTCTGAACCTCAGCTGGCTGGATGCACATTTTTGTCCGTTCAATCTCTAAATCTGCTCTAGGGTAACTCTTATCTAGGTTTGTGATTGTTGGCCCACATGGCCATAGTCAAGCACACCATTTTGGAACAAAGGCATGAGTGTATCGAACACATCTTGTGAGCTAACTGTTGGCTATTTCACAAATATACATTTCTTTGCCTTATCATCAAGTTTGTGATGTTGTTGTGATGGCACAAGAGCATAGGCCAAACAACCAAACACACGCATATGACTAACCATAGGTTTATGAACATTCCAAGCCTCATAAGGAGTGATGACTCTTAATGCTTTTGCAGGGTAGCGATTCAACATATAGTTTGCACACATGACCGCTTCCATCCAAAACTTATCAGGAAGATGCTTTCCTTTAACCATACATCGTGCCATTTCAAGTAGAGTTCTATATTTATGCTCAGCAACACCATTTTGCTAAGGTGTATGTGGCACCATAGATTGGTGTGAAATACCTCTTTCACGAAGAAAAGCATTAAACTCATGTGACATGTATTCACAACGACAATCCGTGCATAGAGTCAAAAGCTTTTGTGAAGAAAAATTTTCAGCCATAGCTAAAAATGCTTTGAAGCAAGAAAAGACCTCATTCTTTGCTTTCATAGGATACACCCATGTATGGCGAGTAGCATTATCAATGAAGGTAACAAAATATACATGCTTCCCAAAAGATGGAGTCTTGACGGGACCACATACATTACTATGAACAAGCTGCAATTTTCTTGTAGTGTGTGTATTACTATCTTTTGGAAAAGAAGCACGATGCATTTTTCCAAGAATGCAACCTTCACATGCATGCTTTTCAATGGAATCAAGTGTAGGCAAATCAATAACAATATCCTTCTTTTGCAAGGAAAGCAAACTATTGAAGTTCAAATGACCAAAACGAGCATGGAAAAGATCCATTTCAGCCATGGAAGGAGTATGAGCAACCAAAGCATTTGAGGCAGCCCTCTTGTATGTATCCATGTGATACAAACCATTACATAATGTACCAAACATCACGATAACATCGCCATTGCTGAAATCATGAACCATACACTTATCATCAACAAAGTGTACATGAAGTCCAGCTTTGGCAATCAACAAAACTAAAATTAAGTTCTTCTTGATACCGGGCACATACAATGCATTTTTCAAGAGAATCACACCTCCATTTGCAACCGTAAGCTCAATTTCGCCTACTCCAATGATAGGATAAGAGGCATTATTTGCACACACCGCATGTCCTCCTTTGGATGCATCTTTGAAAGAGGCAAAAAATCTTTTGCATGATGTTATGTGCTTTGAAGCACCACTATCAAAGAACCAATCAGAATGAACCTCACTGACAACCATACATTTAGAATGCAAAGAAGCATCATAATGACACCAAAAATCTTGAGCCATGTTAGCTTCATCATTCTTTGCATTTGCTGAATTTTCGGCAATAGACATGCTAGATTCCTTCTTCTTTTCATTGTGTTTAGCAAGATTTCTACACTCATCAATAGTATGACTAGCCTTCTTGCAGTATTTGCATCTCTTCTTCTTTTGCAAATCAGCATCATTAGAGGAATGAGTGGAAGAGGAAGGTTGAGGCTTTGGTTTTGATGAACCCAAAGCTAAACCATATTTGCTTTTCCCTTTTTGTGAGATAGCAAGTGCTTGTGTTCCCGCAATCAAACCACTCCTATTCACTCTAGATTGCTTTGCTTGCAAAAGAAGAGACACAACCTTATCAAATTCATACATATTAGGATTTCCTTTTGCAACCAAACGGAGTGTAGTAGCAAAGCATTGAAAAGATTCCGGTAATCCTTTCAACAATGTAGAAATGAGTGATGCATCCGGAATGATCTCATCTATGTTTGCCAATTGCTCTTTCAAGTCCTTGATGCATATCACATACACATCCACCGACTCGTTTTCAGCCATACATACATCCTCAAGTTCCTTCCTCAAGTATGCAACACATGAATCATTACGCACGACATACAAAGAAGCAAGAGTGTCCCATGCCTGTTTCGATGTAGAACATGAATGAATGTGTGGAACTATATGACACTTCACTGAAAGCACAATAAAAGCATGAGCTTGAGCATCTTTTCCATCCCATCTAAGATGCTCCTATGTAGCTGGAGAAGGAGAAACCACTGTACTCGAAGAAGAAGCTCCATCTGTGACAGTAGACTGTGAAGTAGAAGAACCTACGGGTCTTTGATCTACATTTGCCACTATGTTCCAAAGTTGTTTAGCAACAAGAACATGTTTCATCATGTAATACCACATCAGATAGTTGGTTCCATCAAGCTACTCTTCAGCTTGAAGCATGCCAAACAAGTCATTACCACCCATCATTTCACTAAGGAACAAGAATGTGACAAAATCTTCACTTCGATGAAAGCTGAAATAAATGCTAAAATTTCAGCTCACAAACGGTCACTCTGATGGAAATTCTGACTCCACGAATGGCTTCAAAATGGGGGTAAAACTCTAGCACACCTGGTGGAAATGTCTCTTGGCTGCTGAAATTCACTGTTCTATGCTCCGAAGTCGATTCACACTATTAAAAGTACACGCGCGCTGCGATGTGAAAAATCAAAACTTGAGAAGGAGCTCAACCTGCTCTAATACCACTGTTGGGTGTGTGTAGAAGTGTGAGAGACACACGAGAAGCACACGCGAGGAGCACAAATGCAGTAAGACACACAGAGAAGACGATCGCTGGAATAACTCTCTATTGATAATGAACTGAACTGAAGTAAGAGCTGAATAATATCCCTAAGTACAAAGTACCACCACATATGAGAGTATCAAGTATGTGGTAACATGGGGAGAAAACCTCTAGCCAGCACTAGAGTAAAAAGTGCCTATGTATAGGGAAAAGGTTCACATCAAATCTACTCGAGGAACACATAAGTGTAACACTAATATGTATGCATAGAGACTCCTTCCCTTTAGATAGGTCTTCATCCTCAAAGACCATCCTAGATAATTATTCCTATCCAATTCATCAATGAAAAAGGGAAACCATCTCCCATTTTACCTCAACTTGCTCGGATACCATTGGTGGAAGAGATGGATGCATACCTCAAGGAAGTGAGGTGGTACTACTAAAACTTGCTTTGTACCTACCCTAATAAACTTTGGATTTATGTAGTAGGCCCTTTTATCTTGTAAATGACACCAAGAAAGTACCTATGTACTTTGGAGTTGATGCTTGAAACAATTGAATCAAAACAAACTACTTCATGAATAACTATTGTCATGAAACTTGCTATTTTAGTGTATGCTCCTACTAGTTCTTTTGCTCAATGCTCACAATATAGTAACAATTAATGAAATTCCTTTTGAGGGAATTCAATTAGCTCAGATAGCTAATGATTACAAGTTTAATCATCTAAAATGATAAACCACACTATGAGAAATAAGTTTAGCAATCCAAAGCTTACCCCTGACTTTTTAGGGACTGAACAATAGATGCCCAATGAGCACTTCGATGATGATTTCTCCCAGATGGCTGAACCAAATGCTTTGGGATTTTTTTAGCACAAAGTTTACTTCAAATTGGCTCCAACAAGCTATAGAGGATGCAAAATGGTTGAGAATTCACTGAGATATGATCAGAGAAAGCTCACTATTTTGAGTAATAGTAGAGAAGTAGACAAAGATGATCAATGAGCTATATGTATTATAACACATGATTATACAAGGTCATTGGCATTGAAATGATGCTCAATGATGGTGGAATGAGTAAGCTATGGTGAAAGCTACTCAAACTCTATAGATGTTCAAGAAATAAGCTTCAAAATGAGGACACAAGGCCACGAGATTGCCTTTTATAAGAAGTTATTTCAAGTTTGAATTGGAATTCAAATTTGGCACCAACTAAACATGATTCCCTTGATCTAGGATTTATTCTTTCATTGAAACTTGTGGCTATTGTTCTTCCTAACTCTACAAGATTTAGGCTTTTACAAGATTCTTTCAAGGTATAAACCTTTTACAATGGTAAATGATCAAGTACGTACAAGCTACGGCTCATATGAATCATCAAATGCTTCCACATATAATTTTCCATGCTACGCCAAATGTGAAGGCTTGTAAATTTACACCAACTCTCTATGCATATAACATGCTGCTCTATGCTTTCCTAGCTTGGAGAGCTATGCTTCAACTCCTTGAGCCCTGGGTGACTCTTTCCTTGAGCCTCCTTGAGTATATGTCTCTTGGTCTTCAATGACCTACTAGACTTCCGTGTCTTCCATGGGGACATGACCATCCTTATAAGATCCTCCAAGCCTAAGTTCGCCTACCCATGTTCTAGGGTCGTGGTAGCTTGATACATTCCCAAAATAATCTCCACAATTGATCTTTGGGGTGAATCCAATGGTAGAAAGGTAGGATCAACAACCATTTGTTTGTACCCTTTGATCTTGCTTAATCCACACTTAGGATCAAGTCTAGATCCAATGACCCACAACAAATATACCCTTCCCCAAGTTACAAAAGCTACTTTTGTTTCTAGCCCTTGATTTAGTTTGATCCTCACATTCGATCAATCCCAAATCCAATGGCTTAGAAGTAATCTTCCTAACTATCCATTTGTGATCTATTCTAGACCTCATCTGACCTCAAAGTGAGAAACTTACCAATGTCCAACACTCTCGCATGGCTTCTCCTCATAATGGGGGCCTTACAAAATAGAGTGTTATGGAACAATGGTGGTATTATAAGGGTGAGCCATTGAGCATATCTAACATCCCTCCTCAATGTCCACCTAGAGCTTGCATAATTCAGACTTTCAACACTCTCCCTCAAGCTTAAGGTGGCAATGTCCATATCAAGTAAGCTCATAGCTTTTGAAAACTTTGTTAACTTGATCACATCCAAGCTTCTGGTGATGATATCTGCAACTTGGTGCTTTGTACCTAAAAAATGAACATTAATGTCCCCACTTGCAAGTTTTTCCCTTAAATAATGTTAATGCACCTCAATGTGCTTGCTCCTTGCATGATACATGGGATTGTTAGCAAGATGTAGGCTTGACATGTTATTTCCATAAAATAGAATTGGTCCAAGTTGTATGCCAAAAGATTTGAAGAGCTTCTTAAGCCACATTGCTTCACATGTAGTGAGGACTTAAGCTCTATATTCAGCCTCCATTGAACTCCATGCAATTTTGGACTGATTTTTTATCATCCATGAAATTGCTTTTGTACCTAGCATGAAAACATAGCTAGAAGTTGGCCTTCTATCATCAACACTCCCTACCCAATTTCCATGACTCCATGCTCTTACTTAAAGTTCTTCATCATACCTATATAGCAACCCATGATTAACTTTACTCTTGACATACCTGGACACTCTCTTTGCATGATTGAGATGTATATCTGTGGCTGCATGCATGAATTGAGATAGAAATCCAATTATGTAGCACAAGTCAGGCCTTGTGAGTGTAGCATAGATCAAATGATTGCACAATGCTCCTCTATAGTGTAAGGTCTTCTAGATTCTTACCATCTTCCTTGCTTAACTTGACATTTGAATCCATAGGTTGAGCTATTGGTTTGCAATCTATCATGCCAAACCTAAACAACACATCTAGAAGATGCTTCTTTTGAGAGAGATAGATACCTACCTTCCCATAGATCACCTCAATGCCAAGAAAGTAATTTAGCACACCTAAATCTGCAGAAGAAGATCATCTACATATATGCATATCAAACATATCTTGTCATTTGTCTTCTTCATATACAAGGACGGATCTGTATCACTTGGAGAGAAACCATATCTCTTCAAGAAGTCCACTAGCCTCTGATTCCAAGCCCTTGGGGGTTTCTTAAGGCCATACAAGCCCTTCTTCAACCTGCAAACATAGCAAGGATGTTGTGGATCTACATACCCTTGAGGTTGTTCCATGAACACCTCTTCTTGTAACTCACCATTCAAGAAAGAATTCTTTACATCCATTTGGTAGATAGGCCACCTCCTTGTTGCACATAGGGCTATGAGAGATCTAATGGTGGCCTTGTTTTCCACAGGGCTAAAATTCTCCTCATAATCTACCCCTTATATCTATGTGAAGCATTTGGCTACTAGTCTAGCTTTGTAAGATGCTAAGCTATGATCTGCATTCCTCTTAGTCTTGCACACCCACCTAGTTTGGAGTATCTTAGTGTTTTTCTCCTTGAGAGCTTTGAACTCTTCATACATAGCCTTCCTCCACTCAAGTTTGGTCTTTGAATCCTCATAAGAATCTGGCTCTTGATCTACAATGACATTCATCATGTATGCATAGTGTTTTTCCATGAAAGAACCATATGTATACCTTTGTGGGGGTGCCTTCTTCCTTGTCAAGCTCCTCTCTTGACCTTTGGGATATTGCTTCTTGATTCTATTAAGCTTTACATTAGGAGTAATGACTCAAGCTCTTCCTCATCTGACTCCTCGAGCTTCCCTAGTGTCATACTCTATCTCTTGCAGCCTTCTATACTTTGAACTAGGAGATGGTATTTCATAATCATAAGTGTAAGAGTGATCATATGAGTGTACCTTAGATGTAGAAGCCTCTGGTCCACTGACAGTGATTGAATCTTGAGGTTGAATCTTCACATCAAAGTCTAAATACTCCTCTTGATCCTCTTCATCTAACTTTGTTTTGCCCTTGTCTCCATATCATGAACTTGACTCATCAAACACAACATCACTTGACACATATAGCTTCTTTGAGAGAGGGTTTTAGCACTTGTAGCCTTTTTGATCATTTGAGTAGCCAATGAACACACATTTCTCACTTGGGCTCTAACTTTGCTCTCATTTCACTAGGAATATGAACAAAGCACACACATCCAAATACCTTGAGGTTCTCTATGATTGATTTCTTGCCATAATAGACTTCATGTGGAGTCGTTGTGCACACCACCTGTTAGAACCATGTTTATCAAGTAACAAGTTGTATTCATAGCCTCATCCCAATAAGAGAATGGTAACATACCTTCATTTATGAGACATCTAGCTATCTCTACCGAATGCCTATTCTTCCTCTCTGCAACACCATTTTGTTCAAAGGTGTACCTGCATGTAACCTTTATGTCATTTTTGTGCAATTATTTTGTGAATTACTTGGAGAAATACTCTCGCCCTCCATCTGACCTCAATGTCTTGATGTGTGCAGCACATTCTTTCTTAACAACATACCTACACTTTTGAAAGCATGAGAACATTTCTGCTTTTTCCTTGATAACATATAGCCATAACTTTCTTGAGTGGTCATCAATGAAAGTGACTAAGTACCTAGATCCTTCCAATGAAGCCTCTCTGCTAGGGCCTCATACATCTGAGTATATAAGCTCCAAGAGCTTAGAGGATGATCTTGGCCTTCAAGATTTGGTAGTCCTTGCACTAAACCTACTTTGCTCATGCTTTTTAACGTGGCAATATTGATATGTCCTTTCCCCTTCTACCAAAGATCAATCTCTGCAATCCTTTCGTTACCAGTCATCAGATGACATACCTTCTTGTTTCTAGGAGCAACATCTAGTGTGAACAATCTGCCTTCTTTGTTTCCCTTGGCAATGACCCTACCTCTTTGCTTCATCATGCACCCTTTTGCATAAAAAATAACCTGTATACCTCTCTCTACCATTTGTCCTAAAGAGATAAGGTTTTTGGAAATAGATGGAACATGGAGCACTTCTTTAAAATTCTTGATAGATTTACCTTCACCTAGATTCACATCTCCACACAACCTTTTGAGCTTGGGACCTGCATATGAACAAAAGATTCCTCCATACATGACATGTTATTAGAGAATTCAACATCTATGTACCACTTTGTGCCCTTGGGATCACTAGTGTAGCCATTTCTCATGGCTAGGAGGGTCTCCTTCTCATCATCCTTCTTGGCGTTGTTAGCATAGTTCCCTTGCTCCTTCTTCTTGTTACCTTTGTCATCCTTGAACCAAAATTTGAATAAATATGATGTTTTTACCACATATAAAACAAGTTTTGCCTTGATGAGGGTTGGTCTTTTGTTTGTCATTCTTTCCCTTCCTTGAAGATGATGCCTTGCTATCTCCTTTTGAATCCGAAAACTCTTCCTTACACTGCTTCCACTTACTTTTTCCTCCTTTCCCCTTCTCGTCACTCTTGCCTTTGTCTTTGCTAGAATATAGGACCTATGAGTGACCATCCTTCTTGGATGTGTGTCCTATGGTAGCCTCTTGTGCCACTAGGTGTAGGATCGACTCCTGAAGAGTTCGTAGAGGATCTCTATACAAGGTGGTAGTAATAAGGGGTTTCCATTTGTCTTCCCCTATCAACCCATTGCGAGTAATCTACACAAGCTCTTCCTCATCTAGTTTGTAGCCAATGGATGCCAATTGCTCCCTCAAATCCTTCACCCTCAACATGTACTCAACAATAGATTGACCACTACCTTTCTTGAAAGAATTGAGTTCATTCTTAAGATGTATCTTTTTGCTTCTTTTGAAAGTGGCATATATCTTCTCTAAGCCTCCCAAACATCTCTAGCATGATCAAACTCTCATATATGACCAATCATAGTGTTAGAGATTACCTGTGATATGTAGAAGATAGTTCTCCTGTTCCTTTCCTCCAAATCCTTCAACATCTTCGATTCTTGATTGGTGACCTTTGGATCTTTGGGATCCACATGGGACTCATCTTCATCTGCACACACAATAGGCCATAAACCTTTGCTCATGAGGTAGTTCATGACTCTAAACCTCCATGGCGGATAGTTATCTTTGTCAAGCAACTCCACTTTTTGACCTAGATATGCCATAATGAATAATATTTTATCCTAAATGCCTACTTCCAAATCAAAATTAGGTTTAAATATTTGGAGATCTAGAAAAGCACAAGAATCATCATTTGAAATACAATTAAGCTCACAAAAATCTTTTGGATAAATGCAACCACTAAAAGCATCATTATTTAAATACAAAAAATCTTGAAAAGAGGTAAAATCAAGAACAAACAGATCATCTATAAAGCATCTAATATTAGAAAGTTTATGTATAAGGATAGGAGAAGTATTAGCTAAAACAAACCTTTCCATAAGTTTAAATTGATGAGTAAAAAGATGAAAATTAGCAAGAAAAATTAGACTCTATCCTTGCTTTTTCTTTTTCTTTTCATATTTGCTACTAAAGAACAGAATAGAAAACACGATTTTTATGAAAGTTTGCATGCAACAATTGAAGATGTCATTCTTCTTATATTGTTGGATCACACTCTTCCTTCATCAAGGGACGATCATTTGTTATTTGAGGATCACTATGTGGTGCAAGAGTAGGCTGCAATTTTGAGATATTCATTGTGAATGAGATGGTGATTGAGATTGTGAGTGAGAGTATGATTGAGAGTCTGAGATATATAATGCAAAATTCCCTCTCTTTATGTGTCCTGTAATGTCTTCCTTGCTACGTCCAATTAACTCTTGTCTAGTGCTAGCTTCTCTCCTATATGTTGTTCTGATGTGATTGTGGGATTGTGATTAATAACTCTTTACAAGTGGTATTAGATGACAATCAATCCAAAGAAACTATGGAGATTACGATAAAAAAGATTTGTGAGCATGAGGATCTCATTCAAAAGATTTTTTCATAATTATGTGTACAACAAGATGGAAAGCAATCAAAGGGTACCACAAATCTATTTGTGGAGCATAAAGTTGAAGTTGATGGTGCATGAACATCTAATGTGCCAAGAGAAAGACATAACCATAATCGTGAAGATGTGCAGAAAGGTGAGGTTGTTTTGAATCTCCATTGAAAATTCAAATACTGCATGGTTCTCATGGTGCACCTTTTTTGGGCATCTAGGTTTTTTCAAGACCTATGTTGAGATGAAAAATTCTTATTTCTAGCCAAGTATGAAACAAGATATTATAAAATATGTTAGTGAATGTTTAAAGTGTCAACATGAAATCTAATTTTAAAAGAATTCCTAGAATGTTGCATTCTTTATATGTTCCTAACTAGAAGTTGGAGTCTATTTCTATGCACGTGATCACCAAATTTCCTATGATCAAAAGTAAACATGACACTATATTTGTGCTTGTTGATCGACTTATTAGAGTGGGAGACCTCTTTTCTATGAAAAATATTGACAATGCTTTGAGTGTTGCAAAATTGTTTGTAAATGAAATTTTCAGATTGCATGTGATGCCTAAAAACATAATTTTTGATAGAGTCTAGGTTCACATCAAAGTCTTGGAAATCAACATTTGAAGAAATCAATAGTCAAATACATGTAAGTACAACTTTCTATCCATACACTCATGGGGAAATCCAAAGGGTTAACTGGGCACTTGAAAAGATGTTGCTTATGTATGTGAATGAGAAACAAGATAACTCCACTTTCCTATTCTCCATGATATGTAGGACCTTTCAAAGTTTTTAAAATGATTGGATATCTTGCTCATTTGTTAGAGCTACCTGAACATTTAAATGTGCATCGTGTATGTCATGTTCACTTAATTAAAAGCTATGTGTCTAAGGTTGCACATGTTTTAAAAGAAAATGGTAAGTTGAAAGATGATGGCTCTTTATTTGAAATAATGTTAGAGAGGATCACAGGATTACTTAGAAATTGTTATTTAATAGAATTTTTGGTAAAGTAGTATATAGACTCAATTGAAGATTCAACATGGATGAAATTAGATAGATTTTTGGCACATTATCCTTCTTTCCAAATCTAAGGATAAAGTTCTTCAGAAAGGGGAATAAATATAATTATCCATCTAATAGTGCAATATTTTATTACCAACATTTTATTATAGATTGTGTACATAATGATCAAAATGAGTTCTTAGGTCATTTTATGCATATAGATAAAATTTTTGGGTGCTAATTCTATATAATCTCTATATAAAACTTTTTAGCATCATATTTTCTAGTTGGAATTCAAACATGAAAATTAAGGAATTAAGAAAATTGTTGTATGGGAGAAATGTAGACGAGTTATTATAGAAAGTAGTTTTCTCTAAGTCTGAGCAAGGCAAATGTCATGGAACAAAGATATCTGCTCAGGCTTCCAAACAAGCAATTCTCATGGGACCAGGAAACCTATCCAAGTCACCAATCTATCAATGAAAATGGAACTAGGATATCAATGACTCCTGTAGGTAGATCTAACTTGTAAGGAACACCAATTTTCTTCTTTGTGATCAACTAAAAATCATCATAAGGAAGATAACATCATGTACGTGTCAATTTGAATTGTCTTAGGATCTTGGGTTACCTTAAGGTACACCCTTTTGCCTCAACAAGACCATGAGCTGTGCATAAATAGTGAGACTAGTATGGAGAATAATTAATGCAAGGAAGACAACACAATGCCAAGATGTCTTTGTAATGCTCTCCTCCTCCCAATGTAACAATTCATGTCTATAGGAAGGATTCTCTAATAGAGACTAAAAATCCATTTCTCTAGGTTATGTGATCAAGGAAAAGGTAAGCTCATGATTGAATATCAACATCAATGGGGTATATAACATGCTGACGTTGAATACTATCATGAGCATACAAATAACAAGGAAAGTCACTCACCTAATCAGACTGTATACAAGAGGTATACACTGGGTGCAACCACACCATCTATAAGCATGAGAATAGAGCATGTTCTCGTAGGAAACAACTCATTAGGTAAACACGGAAGGGACTACCATAAGACCTAATGAACCAAGAGGGATTTCATCAAGTAACATCCTCTATAATATATCTAGCTCGAAAGTAGTCATCTCTACATACGTATCCTTGATGGCTATACCACTAATGATCAGGCGACATCATCATATGTGATTGCCATAGTATCAATATATACCCCATGGTCTAGGGTTTCTCATTTCATCTATAACTGATCTCTTCATAGGTACAAATGGCATGTCCAAAGCAAATCAAATGCCAAGAGTCATTAGAACATTGACCATTGCTTTAAGGAAGATAACACAACTCCCCTTAGAACTCCTTTTCGAAGAGATAGCGCAACTCCGTTTCAAGCATAGCTAATAGGTCCTCAGATGGGAATTGTGTTCAAAGAGTTACTAGATCACTTACGCCTTCCTTTTGGGCCATATCATTCAATGGGCATAATAGTTCTACAAGACAATGAGCAAAGCCCACTACTTCTAACAGTGGAGCTAATCACTAGGACGCTTGCCATAAGTGGACTCATCTCATAAGATCACAATGGTGCTTAGACCCATACGAGGTTGAAAAGTGTGCAATAGCTCCCATATCCATGCAAGAGCTAGAATCACCCCGACTCTAGTGCACATATATGTATGGCTCCAAGGTGTGTGTCCAACAAAAAGCTCATGACTCACTATACAAAATAGATCACATGATGCTTATGTTAAAAACCAACGATGAAATCCTATGTCCACCACATGTAACGTAGATCCATGTTTGGTATTCTTGTATCCTTCATCAAATCGAATGAAGGTACCAACAGGCAAACAGATTCTCCAATGGTCATGCAAAAACTATGGCTCACCCTATGGGTTCCCATCATCATGAGAATGATCAAATCATCCCATAGCACTACTTTGCTCTAGTTAGTCCTCCATCCCCTAATACTTCATAACACAGACAAGGATATCCTAACAGAGTACAATCAAGACCTCCTTGTATCTCATATAACTCTTCTTAGCCATCTACTAGTGGTAACCCATGCTCCCCTAGGAGTAAAACTTTCTCTATGAAAATTTTGTGAATTATGTTTTAAGTACCTCCTTTTGGGCTCTAGAGCTATTTCATTATAAGATAATTCTTTTTTTTATTCTTTGTAGAATTTCTAAACTTGTAGGACTCAAAACAAATATTTGGAGGCCAACTTGGACCAAGGGCTTCTCAAATAGTGTTATGCAGATCAAAGAGTTGAACATTTTTGCCTCTCAAAAGCATTTTTGAATTCCACATTATTTTTGGGTTATAGGGCCCAAAAAGTGTCAATTTTTCTAACACCTAGAAAAAAAGTGGGCTTCTCTATTAATATTTGAACCTTTCATTTTGATGCATATGTGCTCTCATGCACATTGTGGATGTCATTCAATATGTCTTTTCACTGTTTTCGCTTCTACTTTTGACATGTGTCACTAAAGAAAGCATTGACCACAAAAACGCATACTTTTGCAAACGTTTTATACGCAACGCTAGGAGGGATGACTTTTCCCAAGTATTTTACATCAAGAACTTCCTTGAGGAGGGGTGATCAACTCTGTTTGAGGGAGATTTACTATATCATTCAAGAGGAGGTTGAAAATTAGAGAATTACCTTGTGATTATGATTGAGAGTCAGATTATGAGTGAGAGTGATATTGAGAGTTTGATTGTGAATGAGATTGAGATAGCTGGAGTGTGGTTGGAAGGTCGAGCTTTTGCCATGAAGCCATTTTGTAAAAGTATTGTATCTGATTCAAATCTATAATACTAGATCTTCTCTTTCTTTGCATCACATCTTGTGTACTCTGCCATGCTAGACTTCTCTCATCTTGTGAAAACTCCTTTTTCTCTCTTCTACTATTCTTGAGTAATTAGAAGCTCTTGATTTGGGATAACTTGTGATTCTGGAGCTGCTACAAGTAGAGTGCATCAAAATCATGCCAAAAAAAATGAACAAAGCGTGGACTCATAAGCAAAACAAATATAGAAAAATAATATAGTATAATCCATTCCATAGATGCTTTGGAAATGAAACATAAATAATATGAAAATGATGGAATGAATCAATCATAACAAGTGGATGCATCTCTCCCAAGTGATCTATTGAGAAAATGAATCTCTCAACCTCATGAAAAATACCACTATATGACTTTTGAAAACCATAATCTTCATCATGAGCTAAATGTCCTTGGTGGCTCAACCCAAGGAATGAGTCCTCCATCACATGGTAGATCACATTGGTGTTCATGGAAGAAAATATCCTTTCTCACAAGGAAAGATTCATCATTGATACCGAGGCACTTAACATCCTCTCCCAAATTGCTAGGGCCATGTCCTAATTAATAAATCTCATGTCTTTGATAGAGAAGCATAAATCTTTTGATCTTCATTACGACAATGTGGAGACACACACAAAAAGCCGAAATCTCATCAGAATTGCAAATATTGTGGCAAGTGGTACACTAGTGGAGCTACAGGACCACATCAATATCTTGTTACGATTGGCTCATGTGACAGAATGCAAGGAAATACCTCAATAGATTGTGGATGAAATTTGGGAGAGAATGAGAGAACCCACTTCAAGTGTGTTGTATACATTGGTAAGATCATTTTCCCCTCCTCAATCACCTGGTGAATCTTCCCTTATTGGATCCACATCACAACCATTAAATCATACCAATACAAGGGAAAGAGACACATCGTCAATGGATGTAACCCATTTAAGGTCATTTAGGTAAAGCCTTTGGACATAGGAGCAGATGTCCATATCTGTAAGAGAGCAAATCACAGTAGAACTAAAGATTGCACATATCATAATTATGTGCATTAGCTAATTTAATGTTCTCAATTTCGAGAAATGGAAGAAAAAGTCGGGAACCATTGCAAAACAAGGCCCATGGGACAGGAGTTAGCCATGCTCGCATGAGGAGCAAGAAGATTGATGAGGAGAAGAAAGGATAGATGATGCACTTACTCCCATAGAGGTTCCATGGGCAAAGTATGGATGCTATAACCTCTCTAATTGATGGGAAGCTCAAAACAACCCGATGATAACCAAGATACTAGTCTCATGCCCCATTGGTATGAATATTTATGTGACATGAAAGTCTTCATGAAAGAAAATGATAAACGAAATTGAGAAAAGTCATCAGTTAGCATATTAAACAAGCCATACAATAGGTATACCATCCATCATGCATATGCATGTTGACAAAATTACAATATATGGGTATGTATACATGGAATGTGCATGCACATTACAAATTTGTATGCATATTGCATGCATGATGTATTTTATGATTTAGGCATGCATGCTTTTAAAGATTCATCATTCATGGACTAAATACCATCTCTCTTAAAGGTGTAATGTAAGATATATGTATTTCTATATGATTTCTATATTATGTAACAATGTATGTAAGAAACTAATATGTAAGATGCAAAATCTACACACACATACACACACACACATACACACACACACACACACACACACACACATATATATATATATATATATATATATATATATATATATATATATATATATATATATATATATATATATATATATATATATATATATATATATATGCATACATACACACACACCCACACACATATATATATATATATATATATATATATATATATATATATATATATATATATATATATATATAGAGAGAGAGAGAGAGAGAGAGAGAGAGAGAGAGAGAGAGTGAGAGAGAAAGATAGATAGATATACATGTACATGTACATGTACGTGTATAGGTATATGTGGTATTGAAGTGGAGTTGAACTCATCACCTACTACTTAGGAGTAGGATCGGCTAACCACTTGCCCCAAAGCCATGGTCGAGGATAACTTTCTAATCCTCCCTCTTAGGGTGTGATTGAACCATCTCTTGTCTGTCATTCCTTGAGTCGTTCACTCTCTTAACCTTCTAGAGATCATTGTCCTCAATGATTAGCCCCTAATCTTCCCTTGAAATAATGTTCTCACTTTTTCATAGACTCTTGAACCTTCTTGTTCTAAACCTTGGTTTCTTGAAACCTTGCTCTCAACATTGGTATCTTGAACCTTCTTGTTCCCAACCATGGTATCTTCAGTCATTGTTCTCAACCTCAGTATCTTGAACCTACTTTTGACCCGTGCTAGGGATATTGGACCCTTCGTCTAGTGCACCCATTGCAAAGCTTTCGAACACTACTTGATGTCAAGAGAAAGGAGATAAGGAAGAGATTTCTGACATACTCTCACACACAAAGACAAGAGCACACACAAATTGAGGCAAGGAAGAATGATCTTCTTCTTCTTCTTCTTCTTCTTCTATTACATAAAGAGAATATACATGATTGACCTAATAAAATAATACAACTAGTGCAATATATAAAGAATATCACATAAGGAAAATCCTAGTGTCCATGAATGAGTGAGCTGGAAAGAAACAGATGTGCCATTATTCTTGCTAGATAAATCTAGTAAAGCTCACTAAAGTATACCTGATATATATGGATTTTGCCACTATACATGTCATCCTCAATCATCACATGTTGAGCTTGATATCTCAACACTACCTGTTTAGCTCAATGTCATCTCTCGTAATCCAAGCATCTTTTGAAACTTCTTCAGCTTCTCTTCTCCAAGTGCTTTAGTAAAAATAGTAGCAACCCGCTCAACTGTCTTGACATAAATGAGATCAATATCATCTTCTAATAACTTTTCTTTGATGAAGTGATAATGTACCTTGATATGCTTTTTTCTAGCATGAAAAAGTTTATCTCATGCTAATTGCAGGGTGGTAAAATTATCACAAAAAATGATGATAGGCTTTTGCACTTCCACACCTAAATCTAGCAGTAGCATTTCTAGCCATGATGCTTCAAATCCTTCCATTGTAGCACATCCATAGTCAACCTTTGTACTCAAAAAAGCAAAAATGGGTTGCTTTTTACTGCTCCATGTAATAGCTTCACTCCCAAGTGAGATAGAAAAACACTACTAGATCTTCTAACATGAGTACTACTAGCCCAATCTGCGTTGATGTATCCATGAACATGTAATTTTGCACGAGCTTCATAAAACAATGCAAAATCCAAAGTAGCACTCACATAGTGTCGAGTGCATCTCATAGCATCTAAATGTGGTTTTTTTGGAACCTACATAAATTGAATTTGAAGTCCTATAGTGTAGCATAGATCATGTCTTGTAACTATGAGATATATCAAACTTCCCAGAATTCTCCTGCACATAGTAGCATTTTATAATTCTTCACTTGAAATTCTGATCTAGTTGCATAGAAATTGTCTTATAAACAGCCATACCATATTTTTATAGCATACTCAAGGCATATTGGCTTTGGGACATCCATATACGTGTCTCTCTATGTAAAAACTCAATGCCCCAAAAATAGCACAACACACAAAGATCTTTCATGTCAAATTCTTGCGTGAGGAGTTGTTTTACCTCTTTATTGCTTTCTTCCTTATCATGATCTATAGTCAAGGCATCAAGATAAATAGACACAATTCTATTGTTATCATCACCCTTCCTTTCATATAATGAGTGATGTTCATCACACTTAGAAAATTTCTGATGAAGAAAAGTCTTAGATTTTCCTTACTTTTAAGTGCTCTACTGTTATCCAATTAGACTCAATACTTTTCTCTTAAGTTGGGAGCCTGGTATAAAGTGGTAAATGTATCCCAAGCATCCTTCGTTGTTTTCCACGGACGAATATGATAGATAAGGGAATGTTTGACAGAAAACATTGTCAATGCATGTGCCTGAGCATCTCCAACATCCCATTGAAGTTTCTCTATAGAAACTACAATAGGAACTGCATCACAAACAAGAATTTAAATATCATAATCTTCAATGCCATTTACATCACCTACAATAACTATATTTATGGGTGTACTAGGTCGTTTTTTCCACACCCTTCACAATATTTTATAGTCCTTTTGCCACCAATACATGAGGCATCACATGCACATAACAATGTCGTAGACATTTACAATACCTTGAAGCCAAATCCATTTATGGGTATATTTTAAATTTAGAATCATCATGACAAGAAAACCAATTAACATTCAAAATATTGGTACATGGTTGAGAAGAGTGAGAAAAGTGATGAATTTCCTTCTAAATATTCATATCTTCACCCATAAAAACATTCACATGATGTCATCCATGTAACTTTATAATGGATTGTATACTAAGAATATATGTGCATAGTCTATGTGTGAACTCCATATATTTTCTTTTCCCATGTGAACCTATGCTTGTTTTAATAATAGTGTGAAACCATTTAATTCTAAAGAGAAAGTGAGAAAACATCAAAATAATAAAGTGAAAAAGTAAAACAAAAACAAACAAAAATAAAGATGTAACACAAAAACTACAAAAACAAAAATTTATGTGATGATAGGAGTTTCACAAAGGATTTTTTTCTGCGATCGCAATCAGATGGTTTTGCTTATTTACTGGTTTTCTTCATTAATCGCTCTGGGTAGCTAATAATCTATATAAAGAGGCATATGCTCATTGTACGTTCATCATTCAAGGATCATTGAAGAATCACTCAGAGGATCTCACCTTGAGGAAGATCATCGTTGAAGTGTATCTACGTTGAAGATTCAGAGGAGTTGAGGATTTGGAGGAGTTGAAGGACATGGAGGAGAAGAAGACTTTGAGGAGGAGTCTTTGGGGAGGTGACTTTATACTTGGAGGAGTTCTCCTTGACTTAGAGGAAGTGTGTTCTACCTTTGAAGCTAGTTGTGAAGATTTTAGAGAATTGAAGGAGGTTTAGAGGAAATTCTAAGGAGATCTATAATCTATGATGAAGATTATCTGATTATCTTTCATGTCATTTTTAATTAGAACTTATCTGAGTAGTTATCATCTATACAATATTTCTTTCCTCTTCCAAATTTTTATCAATCTCTTTTGGAATTTTGTTTATCTTATGAGTTATGTGAAGTAATATTATGTCCATCATGTGTGATAGTGATCAAATTTTATGGTGAGTGATATTATGTATTCTTCTTGTTTGTTGACATATTTGTCAATGAAAAATACCATGGGTGATATGATGTTTTTTGTGATAATAAGAATAAGTGAAGATTTAAGTTTCCGAAGAACCTAAGAATTTGATAAGGTTTTGTAAGTGATCTAATCAATTTTCTTGACTCTATATTCTCTTTGAGTTTCTATACTATTACCTGAGCTTGCTTGAAGCACCCTCTATGCACCATCATTAGAACATCAACAACTCAACTAATCCACTCAAGTAAGCACCTTCACAACATTTGAACCCGATGTGAAATACATTCGCTTCAACATTTGAACCGGACGTGAAATACGATCTTTTCGACATTTGAACTTGATGTGAAATACATCCGTTACAATATTCAAACCCAACGTGAAGATTCCATGAAAATTTGGTGAATCAAGTGGTACAATTTCAAGCCGATTCCATGTAGGAATTTTTTTCTTTTGCATTCATTACATAAGTGAACAATGGATAAAAAGGGATTTATAAAACATACCACATAATAGATAGATTCTATTGTGGAAACATTGATTGAATTGATGTTTTCAGAATATGATCAGCGATTTAAAGAATTTAAGAGTAGACTAATTGCATTTATTCAATCAAAATTTGAAAAATTCTTGTCTCTTACTAAAAGAATAGATGATTTTTCTTAAAATAATCAAACAATGTGTAATATATTGAAAGAGCTCATTGATCTTGAAGTATCAAGTTGGAAAAAAAAAATTGAAACTTTGTCCAACAAAGTAAAGGAAATTCAATAATTCAAGTGTGAACATGAACATCCATTACAAGTCCAAAATATTTCCACCGCTAGGACTACACATAGAAGATTACATAGACCTATAAGATGTTTATGCTCGAATCCATTGGGACATATATTTGGATTTTTTGACTATGAATGTTTTTAGACTTAAATTTGTCACTAAAGTAGAAAGGAAAAATTGTAATTACCATAATCATTCTCCTTTGCATTTGAATTTAGGTAGATGTGGGATGAAAGAATATTTTGATAAAAAAAAATCTAAGCCAAGAACATTTAAAAGATTTAGAAAAAAATGGAGACCAAAGAGATATGATGATGAAAAATGTTTTAAAAAGAGACTAAAAGACACATCGATAATCAATTTTAAATTTTCGATGAAAAGAAAAATGAACAAATCAAATTGAAAGAACACAAAGTTGAACAAATTTTACAAGAAAGATTGGAAGAGTATGAGCAAGAATATGAAAAATGAATATAATTGAAAAAGAAACATGATGAATACTCTATAATATGTGATCAAAATTTTCTAGAAAATGATAAACTATTTGATTTAGAAAAGGTTAAAAATTTGAAAGCTCAATTGATCCATGATATAAACAATCAAGAGAAAGGTCAAAGTGAATATGAGAATATCAAAAAAGAAAGTAATGAGGATGAGAATAAAAGTAATGAACAAAAACTTGAAGAAAAGGAAAAATAAATGATTGGATATTATTAACCAACTTGAACAAAATATGAAAAATTAATCAAAAACTTATGTTTGCGTAGAAAAGAAAAGTTTGAAGATGATCCATTATGGACTGCTGTCGAGTATGAAGATGAAGAGATCCAATGATATGATATGATGAGAGAAATAGTTGTGAGGGTTAAATGTAAAGCATTTTTTTTCACTAATCTTTGATGTTTTCATGAAACAAGTCATAGTTAAAAAAGCTACTACAAAAAGTATCTTTAATGATCATGAAGTGAGATTTATTAAGAGTGATTGAGTGATGTGAGGGATGAGAATTTTGAACATAAGAGTTTTCCAAAAAATTTTGCATCATGATCAATGTCTTTGCATAAGAGTGTGCATGAAAAGATGTACATTCACATTGCTTTGGATTTTGATATTTGCACATCTATATGCACTCGTAAATGACATGAAAGCCAATTTCGAATCCCAATCTTAAACCTCATTATTTAAAACCATTTACCTTCATATGCAACATGAAAGTTAAAAAAAAATGCATATAAAGTATGCATGATAGGGTCTCACTACATGGCCTTGCATCAATGTGCATTTTGAGCTTTACCTATGCACTATGAGTGATGAAAAGGACTATTTTATATGCACATGAAATGTATGAAAGTGAGCACACATGCTTTGCCATCAAGTGCCAAATGCCTCATCATAATGTTGATCATGCACTTTCAAAGTATGGATTTGATAGGGTTACATCATACTGCCTTGCATACATACTTTATTTTATTGTGCACTTTTGAAAAAATTTATTCCAACACTCAATGTTCCCATAAGTTTCTCTTTGAAATCTTATTTGAGGGTTGTCCTATAGAGGATGATGTGCAGGTTTAGTCGTGGTGAATGTCATAGAGATTTCATATCTATAGAACTTCTAAGACAAAATTTACAAACGAGATTTTGATATTTTATCAAAGAATTGATAAGAAAGAATCATAGGAAGTTTTGCAAATTGTTTAACCTTGTACCATTATAACATTGAAGGAAGAATTATTGAAAACAATGTAAAAATTATTCATAAAATCCTATGCTAACTAGAGCACATAATAAGGTTTTTTAGAAATATCATTCAATTAAAACATAAAGGTGGCTCCAAACCCCTCTCAAAGAGGACACCACAGATCAAATCCAATGAGTGACTAATGGGCACTGTGGAGTTTTTTCTAGGTGCTTCTTTTGCATAGTGATTGCTCTTTTCTGAATTTTTTTTGTTGTTGTTTTAGGAAATTTTTTTGCATGTTTTTAGAAAGATTTTCGTGAGATTTTTAGCTAGCTTTCTTTGTTCATATATTTGGGTAGTTATGTATGTGAACATAGTAGGATTCTTGGGGTACTTTTTTCCCTCTTTAGTAGGTTTTCCCCCCCGGCTTGTATGTATGCCTATAACCCTAACACGTCGCTTATCTTTGTAAATTATCTTGGTTATACATTCAATATTGTGTGTTGTGCTGCAAGCTTCTTTGTGGATTGTGTTGGTTCATATATTCTCTTTCTCTAACAGGTTGTTTATTGTAAAAGCACTCCTCTCTAGTATGGTTTGTCCATTTTTTTTCTAAAGTGCAATACTTTAGTGTTTTCCTGACTTGCAAATGTTGGGAGAGATCTTGGCCAACAAATCTTGGTCCCTGTTGTCTTCTAAATCTATTGCCTCCTTGACAAAGGCCCCTAAGTCAGGACATCTCCTATAGTACACTAGGGTTATCAACTGTGCACTCCTCAATCCTTCTATGAACAGAGACACTTGTCTCCCCATTGAACGTACATCTGGGTACATTTCCTTTCTCAAGGGTATGAACCAAAATAATGTAGGTCCAATCAAAGTTAGACCAAATGCTTCAAATTGAACTTTATAGTCCTCTACTTCATAGCCCTAATCAACTGTCTGAACTCTACTTCATGAGCATGAGGGTCTGAGTAGCCTTCATACTCATTTTTCATGCATTTTTCTACGTGATAAGGTCTAAGCATTCTCCCCTACTTTTGCCATGGTTGTCTCCTTCTAATGGGAGAATCAAGTATTTCATCTCCTTCTCTTTCAAAAGGGTTTGGAGAAGTGTGTGAACTCCTTTCTTTTTGTGTTTCAGTAAGTGTCTGATTTCCACTTGGTCTTGGCATGTTTGTCTACCCCAATTCTTGATCCCAAGGTCTCTTATTTGCACATTGACCAAGGTCATTTGAATTTTCAAGGTCATGTGAGAATATATAGACACAACCTTGTCTATCCTCATACCTTCAATCTCTAAATTGTGCCACTCGCATCAAATTCAAAGGTTTCTAAGTTTCTCACTCTGATGAGGAACTTATGCATGCCATCTTGATACACATAGGCTCCAAACATATTTATATCCATATATTTGATGATGTTTCTAAAGTCACTTGTATCTTGAGTTTCATTTGTCTCATTTAGGTTTTCCATGTTGACTCTGTGTTCCAATTCTCCTTCCTGAGAATCACCAAAATGTATATTCGCTCCTGATGACACTTGTGTCTTAAGTGTATAGAGCTTGGTGCCTGATCTTGAAATCATCCACTTGTTTATAATTTCCACTAAAAACTACTCTTGCTTATATTTTCCAAGTCAAACCCTAATTTTCTCTTTTTTGTGTTTTCTTTCAAATTTTTCTATGTTTTGATTTTCTCAATAGTTCCTATTTGAAATTATGTTTGAAATTGTGTTTGAATTTGTGTTTTTAATGAAAATCGTGTTTTTACCCAAAAAATCATACTTTCCAAGTCATGAGTTGATTTTCACTATTTGGAACTTTTATTTGACTAATGTGTTTTAGAAGTCCTATGTTTCCTAGATGAATACCTAGGTTTTAAATTTGAACTCAAATTGTACTTTAACTAGGTCAAAATCGTGTTTTTGTTCAAATCATGACTTTGATGATCTCTCTATCCTTAGGGTGTTTTCTAACCTCAAGAATTATTATTTTTGAGAGATTAACTCTCTTATGACAAAAGTTTCCTCTAAATATCACCAAAATTCTCACAATCCTGTTTGGTCCAAGAACCACGATTCTGATCAAAATATGATTATTTGCTTTGGAATTTAAGTGATATCACCTTTTGTGATCCAAAATTATGTTTTCTCACAAATTTTTGGATCAATTGTGTTTTTCACAATTTTTAGCCAAAAGTGTTGAAAATCGTGTTTTCTCACGATTCTGATGTCAGAATCGTGTTTTCCATAATTTCTAGACCAAAATCGTGTTTCTGATGATTTTTGACCAAAATCGTGTTTTTTCACGATTCTAGTATCAAAATCGTGTTTCTCACGATTTTTAACCAAAATCGTGTTTTGCATGATGTTGGTTGAAAATTGTGTTTTTTTTTCACGATTCTGGTGTTACAATCATATTTCTCATGATTTTTAAACCAAAATTATGTTTTTACTATTTTTAACTAAAATCATGTTTTTCACGATTTTGGTTAAAAATCGTGTTTTTTTCATGATTTTTATGATTTTCCGACAATTGTGATTGCTCACAATCGTTAAAAACATGACTTTCTAATAAAATCAGGTTCCAAAAATTACGATTGTTAGTTGTTGCACAAAATCACAATTCTGTGCAGATTTTGTAAATTTTTTGAGTTTTGATTTTTTTGGTTGTGAATGCAAGTTCTAAAGTGCCTTGCTATTTTATTATTATGTAATAAAAGAAATAATAAAAAACTTTAAAAAAATGCTATGCAAAACACAAAAAATAGAAAATTATAATTTTTATATTTTCCTAATTCGATTGATTTCTTTTAACAAAAACACGAGTTTGAAGATTATCTAATGCAAAAGAAATGTTGTACAATCAATACCTTGCTTGCTAGATTGACAAAAATTGCACAATTTTGCTGGCTGCTAAAAATTGCGACTATTTGCTCACTCTCTCTCTCTAGCTCTCACTCACTCTCTCTCACACAATGATTTCTGAAATGAATTTTGTGCTTTTATAAGCCTCAAAAAATCGCGATTATTAGTGACTGTAAGGATCTAAATTCCAAATTTGATGATTCTTCTTCCCATGCAAAATTGTGACTTCACTTATGATATCCCATGCTCAACAACAAAATTTATGTGCTTCTTGATACTGATGAAAATCACGATTTTGTGCCCCACACCCATTTGATGATTTTGTGCTCAGAACTTAGTCAAATTTGATTTCCTTAAAATGTGACACTTATAAGACCTTTAATGAATTACCTTGATGCCGAAAAGTACAAATGAAGCAAATTCACCATCTTATTGAAAATCACGATTCTGAGATGAGAATCGTGTTTTTCTGAACCCCTTGAAAATTGAATTTTTTGACTCTTCTTCCCACTTGATCTTTTCAAATGTCCTTCAACAACTCCAAATAAATTGTCACGTGCAATTTATCAAAACTCAACAATTCTAAAGAAATTAAATGACAAAAAAACAATTTTGACTTTTACTTGAAATATTTTGATTTTCTTAAATTTTTTTCAACTTATTCTCATCCACTACTCATTACACGCCTCCTATAATACTTCATTACCAAAAAAAAAACTAATTTTATCAATTTTTATGATTTTTTTAGTATTTTTATCCTAAATCAAGGAAAACACTTCACCTAGGGTTTTCTTTTTGAAAATCCACTCATCTTTTAAAATATGATTGGTTGCACTCACTATACTTGCAATATCACAATGGGATTAGGGCTTCTTAAAAGAAATATATGTGTTGGCAAGTGCAATTATCAATCTATGCAGAGATAAGCTCAACACCTTTCCTTCAAATGACCAAAATAACCCTTCTAAAAGATAATCAATTCACTTAGGACAAGCGAATGGAACAATCAATTTGCACATAGCTACTTTACTTGACTCTCCTCATTGCAACTATGTTGTCTTTCCCAAAGACCAACATAATTACTTGGTACTTTGTCAAAAAGAAATCTAAATGTGCAAAGATAAACACATTTCACTTTCCTTTTAGCAAATTAAGCCATCTTTTTGCAAAAGACCTTCACTTTACTCTTGAAAAGCATGAGCAGCTATCAATTTTTTGCATAAAGGTACACACTTACATGTCTTAAAGGGTTAATTCAAGCTTTCTTTTCCCAAAAGACAAGCCTAAAACCTACATTCCCAAGTTTTCTTACATGATTATAGAGTATTACCTTTCCAATGTGTTCAAATACCATCAACAATGGAAGATCCAGCAAGGTCTAAGACTTCAATGAAACTTTTGCTTTCTTCCCCAGCAACGGCACCAAAAAATGTTTGTTGTTAACCTTTGGAGTTTTCCTCTCCTATCATTATAGCACAAAAGATTAACTAACACTTCATCAAAGTGTCAATCCGAGAAGTATGCAAAGGCCACAACCCCTTCTAGTTAATGGAATCCAAGAATAAGAGGAAGCATGACTGACTTTTGAGAAATTAGTGAAGATGAAGATGGTAAACTAGGGTTTTGAATATCTTGAGCTATACAAAATTTCAATGATCTTTGTACCTAAAGTTTGTCATTTTCTCTGCAGATTACAAATATAAGTCAGATTTTAGGTTCCATTGCTATTAGGCCTACCTTCATTTGTACTTCCAAGTTAATTCCAACGAGATGCCTTTGGATGGTCAAAATTAGATGCCTTCAAGCAGCCCTTGTGCTGCTATGACAATATAACTCTTCGCCCCCTGGGTACTATGCCCTTCACTTGTACATTTTCTTTCTTTCAATATATTAAAGCCCAAGGAGATTAGGCTTCCATCAAACTTCCTGTTCAGTAAACTAGTTCAAGTTAATCATGAAGATTAGGCATCAGCCCAACTCCTATAAAGAAGAGATTCTTTAACTCAAAAGAAAAAATATTCTATTTAACATTGAATGCAAAACATTTAGGCCCGTCGAGGATTTATTTAGTTTGATTGACATTGGGTAATGACATATCATTTCTTTTACTAGGTTGACTTGTTATTTGGCATATGTCACACCTTTTCACATATGTCCTTGCATCAAGAAAGAGAGTTGGCCACCAAAATCCAAAGTACAGTATGAGTTTAGCAGTTCTCTCACTTGAAAAGTAACCTCCTACTATTCCTGAATGAGCCATCTCTAGCATTTCCACATACTTATCTTTAGGAACAAAAATCCTCAAATATCCATCTGCTCCTTTCTTGTACATCTGGTTTCCTATCAACTAATAGTCCTTGGTCATTTCCTTTAAATTTCTAGAGTCTGCACTAACTTTTCCTGGCTCAAGTGGTTTGTCATTTCTCAACTCCTCAACTATGTGTTTATTCCAATATGCATTTTTCTGAACCCAGTACAAAGTTACCATATCTATGTGTTTCAAAGTTTGACATTTAGGACAATTAGAAACATATCTCTCCACATCTTGAGTCTTTGTGGGACAATGGACACCCATTCTAGCAAGATTATTTAAAGTGACAAATGTAGAAGCATGAGTACATGGATTCCAACAGTGAGCTTTCTTTAGATATCTTGGTTGCTCATCATCTGGAGTACAATACTCGAGTATACCAATGTGGTTCACATGATATAAGCATCTAGCAAGTAGTACAAAGTTTCTAATTTGTAATACAAAATGTGTGGTATTATTGTGTGTTATACATGTTTCAAGAGTTAACATAGGTACCAAAGTCATTGCCCAATTGGAAATGCTTTGTACCTTGAACATATATGCATCTGGTAAATCATCATCTAGAGGTGAATCTTGTTCTTTGGTTTGTATCCTAGACAAGTGATCTGCTCTTAAATGTTTTTTCCCTTGTCTCACAACTACTTCAAAATCAAATTCCATCAATAGTAAGAACCATCTTATTATTCTGCCAGTATGAAAAGGTTTATTCACCAAGTAAAGCAAAGCTTGTTGATCCACAAAGAATTTAAAATTGTTTGCTAGAAGATAATGCCTGTATTTCTCCACAGCAAATATCATTCCGAGTCCTTCCCTCTCAGTGGTTGTATAATTTTTTTTAACTAAGTTCAACTACGTGCTATCATAAGCAATTGGAAAATCCAATTTACTTCCATCTATAGGTTGTGCTAGAACACATCCTAATGAAAAATTTGAAGCATCAACAAGAACATGGAATATCTGATCCCACTATGGACTTTTCAGAATGGGTGCTATCACCAAATAGGTTTTTAGGGTTTCAAAGGCTTGGGCACACTTTTGGGTCGACTCAAATTTTGTAATTAATGCATAAAGAGGTTTTGCAATATCCACAAACTTATGCACAAATTTTCTATAATATCCATAGTGTCCCATAAAAGTTTGGACTTCTTTTATAGTAGTTGGCTTTGATAGGTCCACAATAACCTTAATCTTTCTCTCATCAGTAGATATTCCATTTGTAGAAACTATGTGACCTAACATTCTCCCCTGCCTAACACAAAAAACACATTTCTCAGGATTCAAACATACTCTATAAGTTCTTTATTTCTTGAATATGTTCTCCAAGTCCTGCAAGTGATTTTGTCTTTTCAATGAAAATGTACAGAGATTGTCAACATAAATTTCCATCATGGTTCTAAGAAACTCTTTGAACACATGACACATCAACCTTTGGAATTTTGCTCGAGCATTGGTTAGTCCAAAGGGCATAACCCTAAATACATATATTCCCCATTCAGTGGAGAATGTAGTTTTATGTTGATCTTCCAAGGCAATAGGTACTTGGTTCTATCCAAAAAAACCATCCAAGAAACTATAAACCTCTTTTCTTGCAACTCTCTCTAGGAGATGATGAGTTATAGGTAATGGATAACTATCTCTTATACTTGCTGCATTAACCTTTTTCAAGTTAATACACACCTTGAGCTTTCCATTTTTCTTAGGTATCACAACTCTCAGTGTACTCAATTTCATAAATGCAATTGGCAACAAGCAATTTATCAATCTCCTCCTTGATTTTGGCACAGTATTTGTCATTAAATGTGTAGTGTCTTTGTTTGCTAGGTTATGCATCAGGAGTAATAGGAATTTTTTGTTCAAAAATTTTAGGATCAATTCCTTTCAAGTCCTTGTAAATGTATGCAAATACATCCCTATATTCCTTAGCCAATTTTGTTAATGCTTCCTCCTCTTCGTCTGACATATCATCAACTATGACAATGTGTCTATCCTCCCCTTCTTCTTTAGCAATCACCACTTTCTTGGTTTTTTCCTCATTGTCATATGATTCCCCCTTTTTCTTATCCCTTTTTGGTTTCATTTTCATAACTAATCTTTCCTCTACCTCATAAGTCTTGAAATTTGAAGGCACATCAAACTTTTGCTCCTCTTCCTTAGGTGCCTTTTGTTTCTTTATTTTCTTACTCGTTACAGGCTTTGGATCTTCACTAATCTCTTTGTGTACACATTTTTTATAAGTTCTTGAGATTTTGCCTTTTATAACATCTTGAGCATGCACTTCTTCTAGAAATTGTGTTTTGTCAGTACTTAAAAGTACAGATTCCTTTAGACTCTCTTCTCATTTTGTCACACTTATCATTTGTACTCCTACATGGAAGACATCATATCCTTCTTCATCTTGAAATTTGACTCCCACATATTCATCATTGGCCACATCCATTGTAGACAATATCTGACTCTAGCCATAGGGCTCAAATTCTTCATCAACAAATTTCTCTGGAATGTAATTCTCATCTTCTAATTTCATTTCCTTTTGACAATCTTCTTTCCTCAGCAAAATTCTCTTATGTTTCTTGTTCCTTATGGCATTAAAACTTCAAATTGATAATTCCTTTTCACTATGTCTTCACTTCCAGACTCTTCACTTGACTCTTGATTCTAATGCACTCTAAACCACTCCTGAGGGGATATATCACAACACTGCCCATTTCTTAGGTTTACCTTAGTTACTTTTCCTTGGCTCTAAAGGTATAGACAATCTCTACCCCAATCCTGCACAATTTGCATTTGTCTCATGAATGGTATGCCTAGGATGATTTCATAAGAGGTAGGGTGTGGGAATTCAAATATGGCAAAGACATGCTCTACTTCTATCCCACAAATCTCCATAATCACCTTCTCCCAGTTTCCTAGGGGTACCTCTATATGTCCATCTGCAAGTTGTAATCTCATCTTGGTAGGTATTAGTTCATTTTCCCCCCATTTCTTCCAAGTTTGGTTTGTCATAATTGCCACTCCAGATCGACTATCCAGTATTGGTTTGGCATAATGGTCACCAACTTTTACTCTCTAAGTTGAGTTCCCTTCTTCTCCCTCACACTAGCCTCCTATCTCGTCAATAGGTATGTATAACAGTTCTTATGTTTCCTGAAATTGTGAATCTAGGAAATGTGAATTGGTTCCCCAACTCTTGATATTATGTATTAAATGAGGATTCTATTTCACTAACTCTTCCCATGTAGTTTGACATAGAATTGTACAATGTTTTTCTAAATTGAATTGAAGAGTTATTTGTTTTTCCTCCTTCCCTGAGTTCTCTTCCCCAACTAAATGTTCCTTGGATTTTGTTGAATTTGACGACTCAGCTATCTTTTTATGGTTTTTTGCCTCTTCTAAATTGTTTTGTGCTTCTCTAATGATCTATTTACACCTCTGCATTCTCTCATTCTCAATTTTTGGCATTGGATAAGCTAACATATGATATGTAGGGTTTGGTATGTCACGAGGAAGGAGATAAAGAAGAGAGCTCATACACACACTCTCACTCTCAAGGAGAAGCACACACATAGATTGAGGCACGGAAGAATACTCTTCTTCTTCTTCTTCTATTAGATAAAAAGGAATGTATAAGAATGACCTAAAAACAAGAATACAACAAGTGCAATATATAAAGATCAGTACATAAGGAAAAACCTAATGTCCACGAATGAGTGAGCTGGCAAGGAACAAATGTGCCATCACTCTCGGTAGATAAATCTAATAAAACTCAATGAAGTATCCCTGACATATACCGGCATGACCACTATACATGTCAGAGAAACGAAAAACTGGTACTGTCATCCTGGATCATCACATGTTGAGCTTGATATCTCAACAGTCCCCCTCAAGCTCAATGCCATATCCTGTAATCCAAGCATCTCCCGAAACTTCTTCAACTTCTCAGCTCCAAGTGCTTTGGTGAAAATATCAGCAACCTGCTCATCTGTTCTCACATAAACAAGATCAATATCACCTCCTAATACCTTCTCTCTGATGAAATGATAATGTAGCTCGATATGTTTTGTTTAGCATGGAAAGAAGGATTTTGTGCTAATTGTATGCTGCTAAGATTATCACAATAAATAGTGATAGGCTTTCCACTTCCACACCTAAATCTGCAAGTCGCATTTCTAGCCATGATGCCTCACATGCTACCATTGTAGCACCTCTATACTCAGCCTTTGTACTCAAGAAAGAAACAGTGTGTTTCTTCTTGTTGCTCCATGTAACAGCTGCACTCCCAAGTAAGAATAGAAAACCACTAATAGATCTTCTATCTAGAATGCTACCAGCCCAATCTGCATCGGTGTATCCATAAACCTGCAAATCTACACCAACCTCATAAAACAATGCATAATCCAAAGTAGCACTCACATAATGTAGAGTGCGCCTTAGAGCATCCAAATGTGGCTTCCTGGGAACCTACATAAACTGACTTTCAAGTCCAATAGTATAACTTAGATCACACCTTGTAATTGTGAGATATATAAGACTTCCCACAATTTTGTGGTACATAGTAGCATTTTCCAATGCTTCACCTGATTTAGTATCCAACCTCAAATTCTGATCTAATGGCATAGAAATTGGCTTACAATCAACCATACCATACTTTTGCATCATATTCAAGGCATATTGCATTTGCGACATCCATATACCTATTTCTGTATGTATAAACTCAATGCCCAAGAAATAGCACAACACACCAAGATCTTTCATGTCAAATTCTTGCATAAGAAGTTGCTTTACCTCTTTGATGCTTCCATCATTATCACCACCTAGAATCAGGTCATCAACATAAATAGCCACAATAGTGATGCCATCATCAACCTTCCTTGCATATAGTGAGTGATTTGCATCACACATTGTTGATATATTTAGGTATTGATGTGTGTGAACACACTAGGACCCTTGAGGCACTTTTTTCCGTCTTTAGGAGATTTTTTTCCCGAGCTTGTATATACGCCTATTGCCCTAATGGGCTACTTATCTTTGTACATTCTCTAGTAATACATTAAGTATTGTGTGTTCTGCTCCAAGCTTCTTCTTCTTAAATGTATATACCTATTTCGGTTTGCCAGTATAAGCATGTCAAAGTCTGCTATTGGTTTAGCAGAACTCGTCTCCGCAGTTTCATTCAACTTTTTGAGATATAGTCAATTTTTTGCATCAAGGTATTTTAGTTACTGACCATGGCTGAAAGCAGTGATGTATTTCATATGTTGGCTCTGTTGAGGATAAGTTGGATGGTACCAACTACCAGTTGTGGGCTTATATGATGTGACATGTATTGGTTGCAAAAAGGACTATGGAACATTGTGTAGGGTGTTGAAAAACGTCCTATCACACCTGCAACTGTTACAACTGCAAGTACTGAAGCTGATGTAGAAGGTGTTGAAGATGATGATATTTTGCATATTCCTATTCGTGCTGTGGTTTTTGGTGCACCTACTGTAGAGCAAATTTGTTGGGATGGTAGAGATGCCCAGGCACATGCATTGATAACTTTGTCTGTCAAACATGCCATTATTCCTCACATATGCTCCTGTAGAGTAGCTAAGGATGCTTTGGATACACTTACCACATTGTACCAAGCTAGGAATGATGCTCGTGTTGCTTAACTCCGAAAAAAGTTGGAGAGTGAGCACATGAATGAAGGTGATTTTATGGACAATTTTCTAACACAGATCAAAGACTTGAAGGAACAATTGATTTTTGCTGATGAGGTTATACCAGATAGCTCACTTGTGCAGACCGTTCTGAATGGTCTTCCTGATTCATATCAAAGTTCTGCTTCTACTCTTCGATTGATGATGAAAGGCAATCCAAATGCCTTGTCGTTTGAGGAGTTATTCTCTGTTTTGTTGCAGGAAGATCAGTCGAGGTAGAACAGGTCCATTATGCGTGTTGTAGATCAAGCTTTCCTGGCTAGTCAAAAGGGCAAAGGAAAATGGAGCTCTTCAACTAGTAAGCAGAAATCTGCTAATTCTGCATAATCGAAAATGGAAGACAAAGATGAAAAGAAATCAAACAAGCAGAAATTGTTTTGCAAGTACTGCATAGGAAATGCTTGACTGAAAATCTATCAACATGTAAAATGGGCACCCTCTGTTCTGATCGAGGGGGGTAATATATGTCTTTTGATTTTAATGCATTTTTGGCTGAACATGGGATAAAACATCAGTGTATAGTTATGTATACACCTCAATAGAATGGAGTTTCTAAACAATAGAACAGGTCACTCATGGAGATGGCAAGGTGTATGGTCAAGAGTCAGACTTTACCACATAGTTTCAGGCTTGGCCTATCATGTGTGCAACATATGTACTTAATAGGTGTCCTACTAAAGCGTTGCAGTCTATCACTCCATATGAGGCTTGGCATGATCGCAAGCCATCTGTCACTCATGTGCATGTTTTTGGTTGTTTGTCATATGCATTAGTGCCTAAACAACATCATAGAAAATTGGATGATAAAGTAGTAAAATGTATTTTTGTTGGGTACAATTCTGAAAGTAAAGGCTATCGTCTGTATCATCCATAGACTAAACGCATTCTAGTTAGCCATGATGTTGTTTTTGTGGAATTTCCTACTCAACCATTGCTTTCATGTACGAAGGAGACATCTGTTAGCTCCAAAGACATGTATGATACTTTGCTGCCTCTTTTTAAGGTGGACAGTCTAGTGCTGGTCCTAATGAGGCAACTTCTCAACCTTTGTAGGTTTCGGTTGATGATGCAGATCATTCCCCTTCTTATGCAGATTTACATGATGCACTTGTTGATGAGAGAGCTGATATTGAGCAAGCAAAAACTATGCCAAAATGGTTGGTGCAGACTTTGCGTGATAGCAAAAAAGATGCATCTCTATCATATCGTACTTGTTCATGCTCTCATAGTGCCTCTTTTGCATCAGATTGCTATGCTATGGCTTCATCTAGTCTTTGTGATGAGAATAAGCATGTTTCATTTCACAAAGCATAAACTTCAAAAAATTGGATGGCTACTGTGCAATCTCAATATGATGCTATAATGAAGAACGGTACTTGGTATTTATGTGACTTGCCTCCTCGCAAGAAGGCCGTTGGCACTAAGTGGGTTGACAAGCTAAAGCATAAGCCTGATGGAACAATTGATAGGTATAAGGATAGACTTGTTGCAAAGGGTTATGCACAGGAAAGAGGCATTGATTTTGATGAGACCTCTCCACCTACATGCCGTATGACTACTTTTCGGAGCATCTATGGACTTGCAGCCCATCATGGTTGGAATGTACATCAATTGGACATTTAAAACTACATTTCTGAATGGTGACTTGCATAAAGAAGTGTATGTTTTTCAGCCCCGTGGCTTTGTGCAAAAATGCCATGAAAACCAGGTGTGCATGTTAAAGAAGGCATTATATGCTTTAAAGCAAGCACCATGTTCTTGGTATGAGAAGATACATGCCTATCTGATTGCACATGGTTTTGAGAACAGTTGAACTGAAAGCACCTTATATGTTAAGTGTGCTATTGTTGTGCTTCTGATCGTTCGTGTCTATGTTAATGACATGCTCCTTAGTGGTCCTATTGAGAAGCATATTGCTGATTTTAAGGCTGATTTGCATGCCTCATTTGAGATGTCCAATTTGGGGCATTTGCATCACTATTTGGGCTTTATGCAAGCTGATGGTGGAATGGCTTTGTGTCAAACAAAATATATTGACACATTATTGTAGCATTTTGGCCTTGATGACTGTAAGCCTATTGCAACTCCTATGGAGATAGGTTTATGATTGAGTCTTCATGATGCTGGGGATGCATTTGATGCTGTCGTCTATCAGCCGGCTATTGCATGCCTCATTTACTTATGTATTACTTGGCCAGATATTCAGTTTGCTATCTCACAGATGAGCAAGTTTATGCATTGCCCGGGTGTCAAGCATTGGCAGGTGGTTAAGCGTATCTTTAGCTACTTGAGTAGTACTCGGCTACTTGGGTTGTTTTATCCCAAGGGGGGATCGCTACCGCCAGATTAGCATGCTTTTTCTAACTCTGACTAGGCTGGTTTCTATGACACTTATGTGTCCACTAGTGGCTTTTGCTTCATGCTTGGTAGCTAATGTATATTTTCGTTGAGCAAGAAGCAGCCTATTATGGCCACTTCTAGTTATGAGGTTGAGTATGGGGCAGCTGTCACAGCTACTATCCTTCAAAAAATTCTTCTTCAAAACTGAATTTGACTTTCCTTCAAAAAACCTAAACTTGCTGAATATGAACCATAATACTTGAGAAAATATGCAAACTAGATATCCAATAGTGTACTCATCAAGAAATCACTGCTTGACAACAAATATAGCATGAACTGTCTCCGAACTTGTTATCTCCTATCTTCAAAAACCTGAAAACATACACTACGATCCACATATTTGCAGTTACCTTACGACAAAGGTTTCCTAAAGTACTTCTGCTGCATCATGTAAATACACTAAACAAAATCAGGAACTGAATCCTGGAACCTGTGACTGAGAACTCACAACTTAGTGTATTATGAACACTGCTGGTTCATCTCTGACTGTACTGAAGTCGAATCAACTCAACTCAATTGAAATCAACTGAAATATGAGTCCAAAAATCTATGATGTCATCATGTCTTCATCCTTTAAATCCTTCATACCTCTTTCCTTCAGAACCTGGTATAAACATATATGTGCGCACTTCTGAAATATACCTTTCTGAAATATTAACCTTCTTTTCAATAGAACTCTGGAACCTTCCTAACAGGAACTTTCTCCAAACATTCTTCTTCTTCCTTCTTCTTTCAAAGCTGGAACATAAAGAGAACATGACAAAGGAAATAGAGGAATACCTTAAAATAGGAATACCTATAGGTATGACTCTGCATTCTTTCATATATGGCTGAAAATAAGTCTTCATGTTTCATCACCCCCTGGATGATTTAACACTAGTATCTAGTATTCTTCAAATTATATCAGACTTTATGAAATCTTGGACGTCCTTCTTCATAAATCTGATCTTGAGTGATCGATATGTGTATTTGAAACAAAATTTCTGAACCCTTTTTATTAGCACTGTAGATGCTAATGGCTTTCACTATTTACTTCTCAGCTTCCCAAAATCTAGAATAAGGTTAGCTGATCCAATAAAAACCTTCCTGAAAGCTTTATAGGATTCATAACCTTTTGCAACATAAGAAGTATTTCTATCTCTCTGTAACACAAATCTGATAGAACCTGAATCTTTGACTTACTTCTTCCAATGCTAAGAATCTTCACAAACAAAAGGATAGACAACTGACTCATAAATACTCAAGATCATACAAGATCAATGATCTCTCTTGTGTAGAATCTGCTATCATCAAACCTTCATGACTGAATGTTTGATTCGCTACCTGAATGTCTTCAAGTGTCCATGCTTCTTACAAAGTTGTAAAACTTTTCTACAAACAAATCCTTCCCAAGAATCTGTAACTCCTACTTGAAACATAAGTGGACAAACTTCTCACCTTGAGAACTCTAAAAGCTGCAAGTTGATACTTCATAACTTTCATCTTTTACTCGGGTGAAATGTGATAGTACCTGCTTGATTTTCTTTTGGCTAACTCCACTTCTCAATCAAGTGATAGGATATAATGGAACACATTTTTGAATACAAACATGTATCCAAATCAACAAGACTAAATTTTTTGAAGTTTTCTGAAAATACTGAATATGAGTTAACCTTTTCCAAACATAAAACCTCAACCTAAGTCTTCAACATATGCTACAAAAAACTCTTTTACCTCAAGAGTTAGATAAAGAAGAAATATACTTCTCTGCAACTTGTCATATACCAAGTAGCTCTGTATTGACACTCCAAGAATTCTTTGAGGGAACATATAAGCTACCTGCTTAAAAGCTTCAACTAAAACATAACTCATATACATATGAGTCAAAACATATATCTGCTGCTTTTCTTTCTCTCAATGCAATTCTTTGTCCAATTCTTTGTCAAATCTACTAAATCATGACCAAGTGTAATGCAAAACAAGAAACTGTTTCTTCTTTAAACAAGATGTTCTCGTAGACTTGTCTTTGGATGTAGAGGATAAAATAGGAAAAGTATATGGAAAATATAAGAGAAAAGGAAGCCTTACTTTTCTTTTGGAAATGATGGACTTTCTTTTTCTGCATCTTTCTTCCACGTGATGATGTTAACATCTTCAAACTTCTCTTCCATACCTTTTGTTATCTTCATTTTGAAGTAGCAAGCACTCTTGACTTCTTCGAATGAACTTTTATCTTCCTCTAATGCTAAGAGTAAGAGATAAAACAAACATGGTATACAAATGGAAGTGAATATAGAATCATGTTTTATCATCTCCTCATATCTTTGAATCAAAATTCTGCTTCAAATGTCTGAAACGACTAAATTCACCAATCTTTTGTCTGAATGATGAATTACCTTTCTAGAGTTACCTTCTCTAGATACCATTTGTACCTTGATATCCAACCAACTTACAACAGAAAATCGGCTGAAAACAAAAAACTCATCCCATCTCCAAATTTTTCTTCTTAGATAAGCTTTTCTTGCCATGAAAGAGATCTCTCAAAACTCTCTAGAAAAACCTCTAGATACCTGTTTTGATGTAGCTAATGCTTTAACGTTCAAAAGACTGAAAGTGTATAAAAGCATTCCTTGAATTTCTTCAAATCTCTTCATAACTGTTCTTCTAAGACATGACCTGCAAATGATAATCTGATAGTAGAAAGTGATACCTGTGATTTGATGTTGATCTGATTCCTTCATCTTCTCTAAACCATTGTTCTTCCTTGAATTTGAAGTAGCCTTCTCTTCATCAAGTCTAGGTCTTCAAAAAATACTTTTGTAAAGTATTTGCATACTTTTCCAAAAACATTTGGCTGCTAACAGTTCATCAACTTCATACTCCACATTGATGAATACACATGTAACTGAATTGTCTAATTCTCAAATCTCTACTCATCTGGATTAAGTGTGTATGTGAAATGTCAAATGTTAGAAGATACTCTTAAATCATATGTTGTAAATCTGGAAGTTTGGGAACCTGGGATTATGAATGAGCCTTAATGCATTGATGCCAAAGATCTAAAGTTCTGAAACCAAAACCTGAGTGCTCTGATACCAAATGTTGGAAGTGAGGTAGGCCCTTGGCTTATATCACAGGTCCATGGTTCCATAGGCCTGTGACATGAGCCAAGGGCCTACCTCACTTCCAACAAACATTGTAGACCTTTTCACGAAGGCTCTGCCTAGGGAGAAGTTTGAAGCTCTTCGCAAAGCTTTGGGCTTACTTCCTTTTGTGGATTGATTCCACATAGCTTGGCACTTCTTTATACATGAGTTCTAGCTCCTTGTTCACTGCATCACTCCCAAGGGGGATTTGTTGATATATTTAGGTAGTGATGTGTGTGAACACACTAAGACCGTCGGGGCTCTTTTTTCCCTCTTTAGGAGGTTTTTTTCATCCGGCTTGTATATACGCCTATTGCCCTAATGGGATACTTATCTTTGTACATTCTATAGTAATACATTCAATATCATGTCTTGTACTCCAAGCTTCTTTTTCTTCCTTGTGATGTTCATGTGCTTCTGCAAACATCTAACTCCAACACACATAGAAAACCCAATGCTGGTTAAGTAATCAGCAATCCTTGCATGCCATGCACAAGGGGCTTGCTTCAGCCCATAGAAAGCCTTTGGCAACCTCCAAACATATTTTGGATGCTTTGAATCTTCCTATCCTTGTGGCTGGTCTATATATACTTGTTCCTGTAACTCATCATGTAGGAAAGCATTCTTCACGTCCATCTGATGCAAAGTCCATCCTTTTGCTGTAGCTAATGCAACAAGTGTTCTGACAGTAGACATTTTAGCTATAGGCTGAATATTTCCTCATAATCAATGCCATATGTCTGTGCATATCCTTTAGCTAACAATCGTGCTTTATACTTGCTTATGCTACCATCAACATTATGCTTTACCTTGAAAACCCATTTGCAGCCTATGGGTTTCTTTCCTTGCAACAACGGAACCAACTTCCATGTATCATTTCCATAAAGTGCAGCCATCTCCTCATCCATAGCTTTTTCCCAATCTGCAATTCCAATTGCATCTTCAAAGCAAGAAGGTTAAGCATCTTGTATTAGCTTTGTCATGTAGGCACAATGACGAGCCATATAACTATCATATGTCAATCATTGCACTGAATTCTGCATCCTCCCAAAAATCTTGGTCCTGGGTCACTTCCCCTTGCATCATCTGCATGTGCCCTTCTTACTCCTGGAGTCTTCACAGAGGCAAATCCAAGTTCCTCATCAAGAATCTTTTTTGAACCACTTGAATCTCCATCCATGTCTTCAAAACCTACACATGTTTTATGACCTGCAAAAAGCTTTTCTTTACCTTTCTTGGATGTATTTGATGAATTTTCTGGATTGAAATTTCCATGCAATCTTCCACTCCATGGATTTGAGTTGGAACTATTGCTTGGTGATGCATCCAGTCCACTCAAAACTTGAGATTCTGCACTTGATTTTTTAGCATTTTCTTTTTCATTTGGTTCAACATTCAGTTCTTCTTTGGCATCTGCATAGAAGCTTGAAATTTCATTGAATACCACATCTCTGCTCACCTTTACCTGTCATGTGAGTGGGTTATAACATTTATATCCATTTTGCTCAAGGGAGTATCCAATGAAGACACACTTTCTTGCTTTTGGATCAAGCTTCACCCTCAATTCATCTAGGACATCTACATACGCAATACAACCAAAAACTTTCAGATATGATAAGTTTGGCTTTTTACTCGTAAACTTCTCTTCAGGTGTAACTTGATGTATAGTAGGAGTCGGAGTTCTGTTCATGATGTATATAGTAGTGTGCACAACTTCTGGCCAAACAATGAGGCATATTCTTCTCAACCATCAAGGCTCTTGCTATTTTTGCAATATGTCTATTTTTGCGTTCAGCAACGCGATTCTGTTGTATTCACCTCCTCCATCAAATCTTAATGTCTGAATGTACTTCCTTGTCTACTTTTCCACCATAGCTTTAAAATTCTGTTGTATTCACCGAATTCCATGATTTTTTAGAAAATTGCTCAACTCATTTGACATGTATTCACCTCCTCCATCAAATCTTAATGTCTGAATGTACTTCTCTATCTACCTTTCCACCATAGCTTTAAAATTCTGGAAGTGAGTGAACACCTCGCTGTTCTCTTTCATGAAATATACCCATACTTTCTGTGTATGGTCATCACTCAAAGTAACATAAAACGTGCAACCGCCCTTAGATGTGGTCTTTGCTGGACCCCAAACATCTGTATGTAATACTTCTAGTACATTCTCACTAACATTCTTGTCATGTGGAAATGATGCTCTTGACTATTTACCAAATTGACATGCTGCACATACCTTTTACATTTCTACAACTTTGAAATTTGGTAGTCCATGGACAATCTCCTTTGACTGCATCAATTTCAGCCTTTGCAAGTTTGCATGTCCAATCTGTTTGTGCCATATCTCTATATCTGCAATAACTCCTACACCTTTTTCAAACATGGCTGCATTCATTTCAGGAATTTTAACATTTAAGGTGAGCATCCTACCCACTTTGTTTCCTTTGGCAACCAATTGTCCATCCTGCTTGTACTCTTCTACATATAATCCATCAGCATTGAACCTGACTTGTATTCCCTGGTCAACCATTTGTCCAATAGAAACCAGATTCTTTGTTATATTTGAAACATGCATCATATTAGCAAGATGTTTTACCTTTCCATCCTCCATCGATAGTGCTATGTTTCTTGTATGCTCAATAGGATGTGATTTGTCATCATGTGTTTCAACATATCTAGGAACTGACAATTTCTACAAAGTACTAAACCATTCAGCATGACTGGTCATGTGATTTAAAGCACCTGAATCAACATACGAGACATTATCATTTGATTTTGAAACACTAGCAGACATCATATTCATCATGTCATTTGAACCATGAACAGCTTCTCATAATCATCTACACTTGTGGATGGATAGTTATTCTGCTACCTTCTGTTATTTTGATTCTTCAACCTACAATAACGTTCAAAGTGTCTAGGTTTACCACAATTCTAGCATCCTTTACTGTCATTACCTGAATCATTTCTTTTGAAATTTCTGTGGCCACTTTGGCTCCCCCCTTCCTCGAAACTGTCCTCTTCCTCCTGCATGATTTTGTTGTTGACTTTGGTCTTCGTTACTATTTCCTCTTCCACTTCCAAAACCTCTACCTCTGCCTCTTGCTCTACCAGAGTAGAATACCTGCTCAGAACTAGATTTTCCTTGGGAGTTTGAATCCTCACCAAGATTCTTTTCTTCAATAATCAGCATAGATACAAGATACGCAAAATTTTGAATATTTTCCCTGGTTTGTATAGAAGTTCTGAAGTGCTTATATGCAGCTCCTAAACCACAAAGACACACTTCAACCTTAGCATCATCATCTACATTCACACCAATAGATGCAAGTGACTCACATATGCTTTTGATTTTCAAGGTGTAGTCACTTATCGACATGTTCTTCTTCTCCAATGTATGCAGTTCGTTCTTGAGTTGCAATTTTTGTGCACTTGTATTCGTCTCATAATGGGACCAAACTATTCCAAGACTCTTTTAGAGTCTTGGCATCCTATATGTGTCCAATCATGCTATCTTGTATGCTAACAGATAACCAATACATTACCTTTCGTGCTCCTTGATTCCATTCCTCATATGCTCTTAACTGATCTGCACTCTGATTCCTTTCTGGTAGCTACAGAGCATTTTCATTCTCTCCTTTGATGTACTTCAAGTAGACTTTTCCCATCAAGAAATTTATCATTTTGAATCTCCAAGCATGGAAGTTGTTCTTGTCCGCTTATTGCTCATAAGCTAACTCATTCCATCTGCGTTTTCCATTTCTGCAACAATTCATAACACTCCAAAACACTACAAGCATCACTTCTTCTTAAACACTATGGCACTATTATGTGAAAGTTCGATCTCAGAAAAACATAGTTTTCTTGTATCAACAGTACATGAAATCGCTTGAAATTCTGGATCTCGAATAAATGAGTGTTACTGAACACAATGCAAGTTACAGTTTTTTAATCTGACCTGGTTTTTCTGTGGGCCTCACCTTAACACTGATTTTTGTAGCAAACGGAGGTCGTTTGTGAATCGCGTTTTCTCCACACCTTTCAGTGTACTCTTCACTGTCGCCTTCTCCACGAGCTCTCTATAGCCACGCTGGCTCTTATACCATGTCAAGAGGAAGGAGATAAGGAAGAGATCTCACACAGACACTCTCACTCTCAAGGAGAAGCACACACACAGATTGAGGCAAGGAAGAATAATCTTCTTCTTCTTCTTCTATTACATAAAAAGGAATGTACAAGAATGACCTAAAAACAAGAATACAACAAGTGCAATATATAAAGATCAATAAATAAGGAAAAACCTAATGTCTGCGAATGAGTGAGCTGGCAAAGAACAAATGTGCAAATAAATCTCAATGAAGTATCCCTGACATATACCGGCGTGATCACTATACATGTTAGAGAAACGAAAAACTCATACGTGTCATCCTGTATCATCACATGCTGAGCTTGATATCTCAACATGGTCCATCTTGGATTCTACCTTTATAGGCTTCTATCAGTGTATCCAAGCACTTTGAGTTTTTCATCCCTCCTTGTTTCTGTGTATTGTGTTGTTGACTAGAGTTTGAGTTATTGACAGTTTCCTCTTCTAAGACTAGGGTTTTACCAGCTCTTGTCTTTTTCTCCCATCTACCTTTTTGTCTATTTTTCTTCTCGTTTGAGGATATATTTTTCTTTTTATCCACTTTGTGTGTTTCTATTCTGATGCCTTGTTCCTTTGCTTGAGCTCTAGTTATGGCATTTAATGCCACTGGTTCATTTTCACTTAGGTCTTCCTATTCTACTATGTTTGTTGCTTTCAATGGTATGTTATTAGATGTGTTTTGTTGTTTCTGAGGATTTCTTGGGCAATCTCTGATTAAGTGCTCACTTCCACAATCCTTAAAGAAGGCTCCTTCTACTCTCAGTGTTGGAGGTTGTGGACAATCCCTAATGAAATGCTCTCCCCCACATCTATAACATGTTACCTTCTAAATTCCCTTGAATTGGGATCTCTGATTAGACATGTAATTATTTGTTATATACATGAATGTAGCTGTATCCATTTCTGTCCTTCCATTTCCCAAATCTAAGGCTTGTAAGTCTGGTTCTCTCATTTCATTTCCTCCCAGTCTTCCTGGTATTCCTCAAAAGAGTGATAATCTTCCCTGAAAGATAGTCTAGATCTTGGACTCTCTTTCTCTACAGGAGTGTATTTCACTGGAACCACATTAGTAGGTAATGGTGGTTGTTGTCCCAATATAGGTCTAGGTTGTTCAACAAAGCCAATTTCTCTTTGTAGATTGTGTTGGTTCATATATTCTCTTTCTCTAACAGGTTGCCATTATTGTAAAAGCACTCCTCTCTAGTATGGTTTGTCCATTTTCTCTAAAGTGTAATACTTTAGTGTTTTCCTATCTTGCAAATGTTGGGGTTTATGATATGGACATTGATATGCCTGATTATTCTCTCCACAATTATAACACTTCTTATTTGGTGTCAGTCTTGTATTTAACAAAATTGCTTTTGTGCTAACCTCTAGGGCTTTGGCAATGGCTTTTGCTAACTCCTCAGTTGGTGGAATTCTGTCTTCATTTGACCTTGGATGATCAAATGCCAACAAATCCTGGCCCTTATTGTCTTCTAAATCTATTGCCTCCTTGACACAGGCCCCTAAGTATGGACATCTCCTCTAGTACACTAGGGTTCGTGACTATGCACTCCTCAATCCTTCTATGAACAGAGACACTTGTCTCCCCATTGAACGTACGTCATCTTCGAACACCTATCAACATACTGTTTGAACCTCCCAACAGCTTCTCTCACATTCTCACTTTTTTTGTTTGAAACTATGTATCCATGTGGTTGTGCTATGTTTGATACTAGTTTTTGAAAATTCACCTATGAAAGCTTCAAGGAATGACTCCATATCTCGGAACGTTTCCTTTCTCAAGGGTATGAACCAAGATAATGCACGTCCAAACAAAGTTAGACCAAATGCTTCAAATTGAACTTTATAGTCCTCTACTTCATAGCCCTAATCAGCTCTCTGAACTCTACTGCATGAGCATGAGGGTGTGAGTAGCCTTCATATTGATTTTTCATGCATTTTGCTGCCTGATAGGGTCCAAGCATTCTCCCCTACTTTTTCCATGGTTGTCTCCTTCTAATGGGAGAATCAGGTATTTCATCTCCTTCTCTTTCAAAGGGGTTCGGAGAAGTGTGTGAACTCCTTCCTTTTTGTGTTTCAATAGGTGTCTGATTTCCACTTGGTCTTGGCATGTTTGTCTACCCCAATTCTTGATCCCAAGGTCTCTTATTTGCACATTGACCAAGGTCATTTGAATTTTCAGGGTCATGAGAATATATAGACACAACCTTGTCTATCCTCATACCTTCAATCTCTAAATTGTGCCACTGGCATCAAATTCAAGGGTTTCTAAGTTTCTCAGTCTGATGAGGAACTTATGCATGCCATCTTGATACACATAGGCTCGAAACCTATTTGTATGCATATATTTGATGATGTTTCTAAAGTCACTTGTATCTTGAGTTTCATTTGTCTCATTTAGGTTTTCCATGTTGACTCTGTGTTCCGATTCTCCTTCCTGAGAATCACTCAAATGTATATTCCCTCCTGATGACACTTGTGTCTTAAGTGTATAGAGCTTGGTGCCTGATCTCAAAATCATCCACTTGTTAGAATTTTCACTAAAAACTACTCTTGCTTATATTTTGCAAGTCAAACCCTAATTTTCTTTTTTTTTGTGTTTTCTTTCAAATTTTTCTATGTTTTGATTTTCTCAATAGTTCCTATTTGAAATTGTGTTTGAATTTGTGTTTTTAATGAAAATCGTGTTTTTACCCAAAAAATCATAATTTCCAAGTCATGAGTTGATTTTCACTATTTGGAACTTTTATTTGACTAATGGTAATTTAGAAGTCCTATTTTTCCTAGATGAATACCTAGGTTTTAAATTTGAACTCAAATTGTACTTTAACTAGGTCAAAATTGTGTTTTTGTTCAAATCACAACTTTGATGATTTCTCTATCCTTAAGGTGTTTTCTAAGCGGAAGACTTATTATTTTTGAGAGATTAACTCTCTTATGACAAAAATTTCCTCTAAATATCACCAAAATTCTCACAATCGTGTTTGGTCCAAGAACCACGATTCTGATCAAAATGTGATTATTTGCTTTGGAACTTAAGTGATATCACCTTTTGTGATAAAAAATCATGTTTTCTCACAAATTTTTGGATCAATTGTGTTTTTTGCATAAAGGTACACACTTACATATCTTAAAAGGTTAATTCAAGCTTTCTTTTCCCAAAAGACAAGCCTAAAACCTACCTTCCCAAGTTTTCTTACATGATTATAGAGTAGTACCTTTCCAATGTGTTCAAATACCATCAACATTGGAAGATCAAGAAAGCTCTAAGACTTCAATGAAACTTTTGCTTTCTTCCCCAGCAACAGCACCAAAAAATGTTTGTTGTTAACCTTTGGAGTTTTCCTCTCCAATCATTATAGCACAAAAGGTTAATTAACACTTCATCAAAGTGTCAATCCGGGAAGTATGCAAAGACCACAACCCCTTCTAGTTAATGGAATCCAAGAATAAGATGAAACATGACTGATTTTTGAGAAATTAGTGAAGGTGAAGATGGTAAACTAGGGTTTTGAATATCTTGAGCCATACAAAAGCATTTTCAATGATCTTTGTACCTAAAGTTTATCATTTTCTCTGCAGATTACAAATATAGGGTAAGATTTTAGGTTCCATTGCTATTAGGCCTGCCTTCATTTGTACTTCCAAGTTAATTCAAGGAAGATGCCTTTGGATGTTTAAAATTAGATGCCTTCGAGTAGACCTTGTGATGCTATGACAATATAACTCTTTGCCCCCTGGGTACTATGCCCTTCACTTGTACATTTTTTTTCTTTCAATATATTAAAGCCCAAGGAGATTACGCTTCCATCAAACTTCCTGTTCATTAAACTAGTTCAAGTTAATCATGAAGATTAGGCATCAGCCCAACTCCTATAAAGAAGAAATTCTATTAAAATAACTCAAAAGAAAAAATATTCTATTTAACATTGAATGCAAAACATTTAGGCCCGTCGAGGATTTATTTAGTTTGATTGACATTGGATAAAGCAAGTGAGAGCAAAGTGTGCAAGAAATGTGATCTAGTGTGCAGAGAAGGAGTACAGAGAACGAGTAAGCAAGGCAATCAAGGTGGCACAAGGTACCATTGAAGAGGTGTGTGCATTGACTTAAGGTGTCCCTCCCTCCTCCCCTATTGGAAGCTTGATTGCAAGGTGTGCACAAGAGCAAGCTCCTGGAGAAGGTGGAGGTCTAGTGAAGAGACGGTTGGTGGCATAAGGAACTTTGGGTATCTTATAACCTCGTGTGTGTGTGTGTATTCTTTGGGATTAAGCACTCCACACAAAGAACACTTGGTCTTGTGTTATACATCATCATTGTATTTTCCTAGTGGTATTCAATATACAAAAGCTTTTGGTGTCTGTGTTCCACTTCTTCTTCTTCTTCCTTTTCCTATAAATACTCAAGTCCCTTTCCGCAAAAGAATCCCCCAACACCTATTATATGAAACGTTGTCTTGCACTTCAAATTGAAGGTCGATACAAAGAAACCAAGCATGTTTAATGGTGTAGATAGGCCAAGTGCCTCCTAGGTTGGGGGTTCAATTTCAACTAATTGCACTTTGGACATCTCCTTGTTGGCTAGGTAGGATGGAAATGTTTCCATTTAGGCACCATATGTTGTGTCCTCTAGGTGAAGTGGACTTCATTTCTAGCTTTTGGTCTCATCTAAACCAATTCCAATGTTGGGTCTTAAGGTTGTGCCTTTCCAAGCTCTACCATAGTTGGCCTTCGGGATCTATTGTCATGATCGTACAAGGTGTATAACCCTTGCTTTATGGGATGTACTTTGAGTAGCCTTTTCCCATCAAGAAATTCATCATTCTAAACCTCCAAGCATGAAAGTTGCTGTTTTCCAACTTATTCCTCATAAGCTGACTCATTCCATCACCATTTTCCATTTCTACAACAATTCACAACACTACAAAAAACCCAGGAGTAGTACCTCTGCTTGAACAATGTCACACTATGAGGTGATAGTTTGATCTCAGAAAAACACAATTTTTATGTATGAAGAGTACACGTAATTGCTTGAAATTCTAGATTTACGATGTCTGAGTGTTTCCAAATAGAACATAAGTTACAATTTTTGCAAAATAACCTATTTTTTCCATGAACCCCTCCTAAGGATCTTGAAGTGGGGGTCAAGATTGATCTAAAACTGAAATTTGAGCAAAAGAAGTGACCCTAAAGTAATAACTCTCAAAATATTTGGACACATTCTACCTTCACACCAAATCTTGTAGCAATCTGAGATTTGTGAAGTATGCATTCTCCATGCCTTCTCACATACTCTTCACTATCGGCCTTCTCTGCAAACTCTCTACAGCCACATTGGCTTTGATACCATGTCAAGAAAAAGGAGAAAAGGAAGCAAGCTCTCACATACTCTCACACACAAAGTGAGGAGCACACACAAATTGAGAAATGGAAGAATGATTTTCTTCTTCTTCTTCTTCTTCTTCTTCTTCTTCTTCTTTTTCTTTTTCTATTATATAAAGAGAATATACAAGAATGAAGGAATACAACAATACAACTAGTGTGGATATACAAAGAATAATACATAAGGAAAATCCTAATGTCCGCAAATGGGTGAGCTAGCAAGAAAAGATGTGCCATCACTTTCTGTAGATAAATCTAGTACCTCACTAAAGTATCTCTTACATATACTAGTGTGATCACTTTACATGTAAGAGAAATGATAAAGGGATACACATCATCCTCGATCATTACATGTTGAGCTTGATATCTCAAAAGACTTACATTTCTAAATGCGACCTATAGATTGGGAGATATACTCCACCTTTTATTGGGCTAACTTCTCAAAGTGACTTATGCTGCTTGTTGGAAACAATATCACGTGTCCAAAATTCCCAAGACTGGCCATAACAATTGATCTTTATAAGCTATGTACAACAAAACAACGATGGGCGGCATGGATAGAATAATAGCCTCCTATTGGGGTGACCAAGGTTCGAGTCTCACGATTGACAGTGCGAAAATGCAAAGCAATTTCATGCTTTTGAAAAAACCACGACGGGCGATTTTCGATGAAGGCTTTCCGTAGCGATCATATTGCTTTTGTTTTATTGGAGGAGCTTTTGGAAATCTAAAACTATATAAGAAGAGCTTGGCTCATTGTTCAATGTATCCTACACCAATTGCAATGCCAGCTTTGGTCCCTCAGTAGAGGTGGTGCTTTAGCACACATGGGGCAGCCATGGTGCACTCTAGGAGCATGTTGAGGAGCAGCTATGGAGTTCTTCTTGGAGAAGAGTGTGCTCACACTCTTGCTTATGTAGAGGACTTGCTCATCAGTAGCTTGGTGGTGTGGATCAACCATCTACATAATGTATTTGAAGATTGTCTTCTACATGAAGATTTCGGTGTACTTCAAAGACATTGGAGGGAGGTTAACATAAGATTTGCATATTATGTTAAGAATTGAGGTACATATTCTCTTTATGCACACAGGTAGTACTTGGAGCTTATGCAGGTAGTGGCATCCATATCAGGAGGAGTCCTACTAGGCATATCTATCTAAAGGAGAATCAAAACATGTATGCTTCATGCATATTTGGATGAGGTGTTAGAGAAGGTATGTTCATATGAGTTTGAGGATTTCTAACATCAAACTCGTTAGCATTCTTTGTTACTTTTGCAAGTATGTGATCTTTCACACACATATCTGACTTAGGGTCTTCCATAGCCTAAAACCAGATGAGGGTTTGCTGATTATCAGTTTTAAACTAATCCTTCCTCTTTCTGTCACTCATATACACTCTTCTACAACCTATCAGGTCACACATATCATACATCTGAGATTTCTGTTCCTACATCTGAATATTCCTATAATTTCTATACATTCACTCTTCCATCTATTTCTGTTCACATAGAGCGGTTCAGAGTTTTGTTCCCACATTGTAAATTGACATTTTTATATATGATAGTGTGAGTAAGCAGTGGCTTACGTAACACTTTACACATGTTGTCGTAATCTCCCTCTATCTTTGTCTCATCATTTGTAGGATTAAATGTGGTGTGTTAATGTTTTGTCAATATTGGAAGATGGTTGGAATTTGTGTTGTAGATCCTGGATCAATGGAACTATGGACCTATGGTATTAGTTATGGGCCTACTAAATTTCCAACATTTGGTATCAAAGCTTTAGGGTTTTGATCAGCCGAATACTTTTGGAGGAAGTTTGAAAATACTTTACAGAAGTATTATTTGAAGACCAAGACTTGATGAAGAGAAGGCTACTTCAAATTCAAGGAAAAACGATGGTTTGGAGAAGATGAAGGAATCAGATCAACATCAAATCAGAGGTATTAGTTTCTACTATCAGATTATCATTTGCAGGTCATATGTTAGAAGAGCAATTATGAAGAGATTTCAAGGATTCAAGGAGTGCTTTTATTAAGAAGACAAATATGAAGAGCATCAGATTTGTTTTCAGCCAATCATGTGTTGTAAGTTGGTTGGAAGTTTTTGCTCACATTTTGTATCTAGAGAGGTAACTCTAGAAAGGTAATTCATCATTTAGACAAAAGGTTGGTGAACTCAATCATATCAGTCACATTTGAAGGAGAGTTTTGATTTAGATATATGAGGAGATGGTAAAACATGATTCTATGTTCACTTCCATTTGTATACCATGTTTGTTTTGTCTCTTAACCTTAGCATTAGAGGAAGAGAAAGAGTTCATTTGAAGAAGTCAAGAGTGCTTGCTACTTCAAGATAAAGAGAACAAAAGGTATGGCAGAGAAGTTTGAAGATTTTGACATCATCATTAGGTGGAAGAAAGATGCAGAAGAAGAAAGTCCAATATTTCCAAAGGGAAAGTAAGACTTCCTTTTCTCTTATATTTTCCATATGCTTTTCCTACTTTTATCCTCTACACCCAAAGACAAGTCTATGAGAACATCTTGTGTGAAGATAGTCTAAAGAAGAAGCAGTTTCTTGTTTTGTGTTACACTTGATCATGTTTTAGTAGGTTTTGACAAATAATTGCATTGAGAGAAAGAAAAGCAGCAGATATATGTTTTGAGTAATATGTATATGAGTTATGTTTTAGTTAAAGCTTTTGAGCAGGCAGCTTATATGTTCCCTCAAAAGTGTCAATACAGAGCTACTTGGTATATGACAAGTTGTAGAGAAGTATATTTCTTCTTTATCTAACTCTTGAGGTAAAAGAGTTTTTTGTAGCAGATGTTGAAGACTTGGGTTGAGGTTTTGTGTTTGGAAAAGTTACCTCATATTCAGTATTTTCAGAAAACTTCAAAAAATTCTAATAAAAAGGGTTCATAAGTTTTGTTTTAGACATAGGTATTAATGTAATGAAAAATAAGATTTATGAAGGAAGACGTTCTAGATTTCATAAAGTCTGATATATTTGAAGAATTTTGGATACTAGTGTTAAATCATCCACGGGGTGATGAAACATGAAGACTTATTTTTTAGCCATATGTGAAGGAATATAGAGTCATACCTATAAGAATTCCATGTATTCCTATATTTCCTTTGTCAATTTCTCTTTATGTTGCAACTTTGAAAGAAGAAGGAAGAAGGAGAATGTCTGGAGAAAGTTCATGTTAGCTGTTCCTGCTAAGGAGAAAGTTCCAGAATTCTATTAAAGAGAAATTTGATATTTTAGAAAGGTATGTTTTACAAGTGTGCACATTTATGTTTATACCAGATTCTGAAGGAAAGAGGTATGAAGGACAGATTGAACAAGGATAAAGACATGATGACATCATAGATTTTTTGATGAGACTCATGAGTTGAGTTGAGTTGACTTGACTTGAGTACAGTTAGAGATGAACTAGTAGTGTTCATAATACACTAAGTTGTGAGTTTTCAGTCACAGGTTCTAGGACTCAGTTCTTGATTATGTTTAGTGTATTTACATGACACAACAAAATAACGTTGAGAAAGCTTTCGTAAGGTAAATGCAAATATGTGGATCCTAGTGTATGTTTTCAGGTTTAAGAAGATAGGAGATAGCAGGTTCAGAGTCAGTACATGCTATATTTGTTGTCAAGCAAGTAATTGCTTAATGAGTACAGTATTGGATACCTATTTTCATATTTTCTCAAGTATCATGGTTCATATTCAGCAAGTTCAAGTTTTTGAAGTTTGAAGAAAGTCAAATTCAGTTTTGAAGAAGACTTTTGAAGAAAAGGTTTGAAGGAAAATTTGGGGAGTACAAGTTTGAAGGTTATGAGTTTGCAGATGAATAGATTCTCATATCCAGTTCTTTGTGTACCATTGTGACATTGAAGGGGGGATTGTTGGAAACAATATCACATGTGTCCAAAATTCCCAAGACTAGCCATAACAATTGATCTTTAGAAGCTATGTACAACAAAACCACGATAGACGGTGTGGATAGAATAATAGCCTCCTATCGGGGTGACCCAGGTTCGAGTCCTATGATTGGCAGTCCGAAAACGCAAAGCGATTTCATGCTTTTGAAAAAACGACAACGGCCAATTTTTGATGAAGGCTTTCCATAGCAATTGTATTGATTTTGTTTTATTGGAAGAGATTTTGGAGGGTAATCTAAAACTATATAAGAAGAGCTTGGCTCATTGTTCAATGTATCCTACACCAATTGCAAAGCTAGCTTTGGTCCCTCAGTAGAGGTGGTGCTCTAGCACACATGGGGTAGCCATGGTGCACTCTAGGAGCATGTTGAGGAGCAGCTATGGAGTTCTTCTTGGAGAAGACTGTGCTCACACTCTTGCTTATGGAGAGGACTTGCCCATTAGTAGCTTGGTGGTGTGGATCAGCCATCTACATAATGTATTTGAAGATTGTCTTCTACATGAAGATTTCGGTGTACTTCAAAGACATTGGATGGAGGTTAACATAAGATTTGCATCTTATGTTAAGAATTCAGGTACATATTCTCTTTATGCACATAGGTACTACTTGGAGCTTATGGAGGTAGTGGCATCCATATCAGTAGGAGTCCTATTAGGCATATCGAAAGGAGAATCAATCCATGTATGCTTCATGCATATTTGGATGAGGTGTTAGAGAAGGTATGTTCATATGAGTTTGAGGATTTCTGACAGCAAACTTGTTAGCATTCTTTGCTACTTTTGTAAGTATGTGATCTTTCACACATGTATCTGACTTAGGGTCTTACATAGCCTAAAATCAGATGAGGGTTTGCTGATTATCAATTTTAAACTGATCCTTCCTCTTTCTGTCACTCATACACACTCTTCTACAACCTAGCAGGTCACACATCTCATACGTATTAAGATTTGTGTTCCTACATCTCAATATTCTTGTAATTTCTATACATTCACTCTTCCATCTATTTTTGTTCACGTAGAGTAGTTGAGAGTTTTGCTCCCACATTGTAAATTGACATTTGTATATATGATAGTGTGAGTAAGCAGTGGCTTATGTAACACTTTACACATGTTTTCTAAATCTCTCTCTATCTTTATCTCATCATTTTATGATTAAATGAGGTATGTTCATGTTTTTTCAATATTGGAAGATTGTTGGAATCTGTGTTGTAGATCCTGGATTTATGGAACTATGGACCTGTGGTATTAGTTATGGGCCTACTAAATTTCCAACACTGCTTGTTCTACTATTTAAGATACAAAACACCCAAGCACCTTTCCTAGAGGCCATTGCATGCCATGAGCCTTGATGAATTGACTGAACTTGCCAATCCGACTTAGTAGATCTTCAGATATGGACTTAACAAGTCACCTATGTCTAAAACTGTTCTTCTGAGAAGTCGATTTAGACTATCCAAGGGGAATTGAACTCCTCTACTTGCTAGGAGTACGATGTGCTTATCCCACCCCAAAAGCCATGGTTGAGGATTACTTGCTCATATTTCCTCTTAGGCTGTGGCTCAACCATCCTTTGCTTGTCATTTCAGCTCGAGTCTAACACTTTATGCATATATATATATATATATATATATATATATATATATATATATATATATATATATATATATATATATATATATATATATATATATATATATATGTGTGTGTGTGTGTGTGTGTGTGTGTCTGTGTGTGTATGTATGTATGTATGTATGCATGTATGTATGTGTGTATGTACATATGTATATATATATATATATATATATATATATATATATATATATATATATATATATATATATATATATATATATATATATATATATATATATATACATATATATATATATGTATGTGAGTGTGTGTGTGTATGTGTGTGTGTATGTGTATGTGTATGTATGTGTGTGCATGTGTGTGTATTTGTGTGTGTATATGTTTGTGTATGTGTGTGTATGTATGTATCTATGTGTGTGTATGTGTGTATGTATGTGTGTGCATGTGTGTGTGTGTGTTTGTGTGTGTATATGTGTGTATATGTGTGTGTATATGTGTGTGTATGTGTGTGTATATGTCTCTATATGTGTATGTATTCATGTATGTGTATCTATGTATATTATTGAGTCTATATATATGTGTGGATTTGTGTAAATGTTATGTGTATTACTTTATGTATGTATGTGTGTATGTGTGTCTATGTGTCTATGTGTCTATGTGTCTATGTGTATGTGTTATGTTTATGTGTGTGTGTGTGTGGTTGTGTGTATGTGTGTGTGGTTGTGTGTATGTGTGTGGTTGTGTGTATGTGTGTGTATGTGTGACTGTAAGTGTGTATGTTGTGTACACTAATTTATGCATGTATTATGTATATACACATGTGTATGTTAATTCAATAAAATAATCATTTTGAATTGTTTAGAAAGAATGAAATTCATACTTACAATAATTAGCCATATACCTCGGTTAGTGAACTTCTTCTAGAAGTTGAAATAGAGACAGAGAGATAGCGAAAGAAATATATATATATATATATATATATATATATATATATATATATATATATATATATATATATATATATATATATATATATATATATATATATATATATATATATATATATAGAGAGAGAGAGAGAGAGAGAGAGAGAGATAAAGAGGGAGAGTTTGCGAAAGACAAAGAGAGAGAGAAAAACAAAGAGAGATTGTTGTTGGAGTTTGAGGTCTACAGAAGCACATAAAGAACACAAAGAAGAAGACAAAGCTTGGAGCACAATGCACAATATTGAATATATTACCAAGTGAATGTACAAAGATAATTGACCCATTACGATTATAGGCATATATACAAACCTGCTAAAGAGGGAAAAGTGCCCTGGTAGTCTCTCGTGTGTTCACACACATTGGTACAAAAATATATCAACAAACTCCCCTGGGACGGATGTGTCGAAATGGGAGCTAGCACTCATGTATAAGCAAGTGCCAAGCTGGAAAGGGGTCAATCTACAAAAGGAAGTAAGCCCAAAGCTTTGGGGAAAGCTTCAAACTTATCCTTACGTACAAACTTTGTGAAAGGATCTGTAGTGTTATCCTGTAGCGTTCCTCCGATCACTCCACTTGTAGCGTTCCTCCAATCACTCAAAAAGAAAAGAAATCTATTAGATCATATATTTGTGACTCATAAAATTGAACATAATAATAAAGAGAACAAAATCTTATGAAATAAAACTTATCTTATAAATCATGTAATTTACAACTCCATATACAAGTAATAAGTTCCGGTTGAAGACTGAATCATTTCGATCCCATAGCTTTGGAAAATAGCTTCTTGATGAATGCTCGACCTACCAACCACCCCCGAGCTTATCACAATTGCATTCACACTCACACTCTCAATCACACTCTCAATCACACTCTCACTCACAATCTCAATCTGAATCACAATCATAATGATGTGATTATATAATAATATGTGCCATCTCATTCTCATTCTCATTCTCAATCACACTCTCACTCTCAATCACACTCTTACTCTCACTCTCAATCACAATCTCCATCTTATGGTTCGCATTCCCATTTTCATTGATGACGAGAAGAGTTCAATCAAAGATGCTTCTCATGAGTCTTGGGCACATCGTCTTAATCTTCATCATCAAGCATGTATCTTCCATGTTGCATTCATCACCTCGATCATGGTTCTTGACAATCTGAATGTCCTTTGGAATCAACCCCCAAACGTTTCAAGCGAGTGTTCAGATTGATGAGATTGAACAAGTGCTTTTACTGCAGTAAGGCGCAACCAATCGGATGCTCTTCTATTGGTAGCAAATGAAAAAGGTTGAGATACCGTCAGATTGGTACGAGAAAACCTGCCACTATTTCTCCTTAGAAGAAGGTCTGATGAAGATGCATAATCAGCAATTGAGTATTAAGCTGCTACAAGGAAAGCGCTAGCTACAATGACTGCTACTACCCAGGTTGCCTTACCATCGCTCCATTTGTCTCATCGCCATCCAATTGTAGATAAATCTTCCTTGCTGTCTGTCTTCATCCAAGAAGCCGTCTACTCCTCTCTTTGGTCAGCAAGTCTTTACTTCTTTACAAATCAACTCGGGGCTGTTGCGAGCTTCGCATCCAGTTCTCATCCATGATTTCTTTAGCATACATGTGATTCGCTTGCTCTGATATTCACTTCATAAAGTACTTCGCTTGTATGAAACAACCCGAGGCTAGTGAATATGTAACCTCATGAACCGACTTTCATTCTCTTACACCAAGTTGTGTGTACTTGCCATGGTCATCAGATGATGGAAGAAGCCAAAACATTCAGGTTTGTCAGAGAATCCTAGAGTAGACAGATACTGCTGATGAGAAGCTTCAAAGATGTGAGAAACATGATGAGTCGCCCGTTGTGCATCAAAAGTCCATCCTCAAAAGAACGTTATCGGAGGGCGCTGCTAATCTTCTCTCTATCATTCTTAGCTATCGGTTGTCCCATGCAGAAAGCTCTGCTATGTGTGTGCAAAATCACTGGTCTGGTGACCTGTTCACCCAGCATCGCTAATTCCCACTTCACTTGAAGCAATGCCATAATTATGAGTCAACAAAGCTGAAGTTGTATCACACACCGCATCATAAGATGCAACGCCATAATTATGAGACATCGAAGCTCAAGTTGTATCACACACCGCATCATAAGATTGGGCATCTAGTGATGCACAAAACCAGGTGTTAACATATGCGAACTCTTCGTAATGCCTTACTTTTACTATTCTTATGCTTTGGAGTTTTGAGGTATTTTTAGCTTCACATTGAGTTCTGTTCTTTTCCATAAATTTAGCCAAAAAGATCGTTTTCTATTTATACTATTCTCTTACTTTCTATTTATGTATAAACACAAATGCTTTCATATGAAAACATGCGTTCAAACTTCCATACACACATTGGGTTCACATGCACTCACTCACATAGCTGGATGTACACATAAGGATGCTCACACATGCACACACTCCTTTTCTATGATTAAGCCATCACCACTACAAGATAATATATTGTCTTAGTCTATCGCTAATAAAAAGCCCTGGAAGAAAGGAAGTCCACAATGTTAACTCAGAGAAACATTACCGAAGATATGTAGAAAGGGGTCATAGACAAAGCATACTAATGTTCATCAGATTACTTCAATAGTTGGCATGATCTTAAACCATAGCTTATGTATATCCCTATGACGGATATATTACATTATTCCCCTCTTTGAAGAACTCTGTCCTGAGATTTGAAAGAACATGTACTATTGTAATCAATTAGAAATCTCATGTCATGCATAGAAATCATACCCGAAATCCTAACTACAAAAGTGCTTGGGAAAGAACTAGTCTCCATGCAATGTAAAGTAGAGTTAGAACACTTATCTTTATCATTCAGCTCCATCGACAAATTTGTTGTGCCTTCTGGTTGCTTTCCACCTCATTCTTTGTGTAATTCTCCATTAAGCTTCTCAATAAGCCCCTCTTGCTCACACACTGCTAGTTATCTGAATTTAATGTCGAGTGAAATAAAGCATCGTAGCTCTTTTATTAGTGTGCGCATCTCTATTAGCAAGATCAGGAAATTTGAGAGCCTCTTTGTTTTTGCACGGTCAAAAAAAGAGAAGTCAAGGCCATGATGATTCTTCATAGCCGAACAGTATTAAGAAAACGTGGAGATGTTACTTGCCATGACTTGCCTGCTTTCTGGTCTTCCTTGTCTTGTATGACTTCTTTGATTGAAATGAGGAAGCTGAACTCTGTTCAAAAGAATTATGAACATCAAAGCTTTTAAAACCACTTGAGTTACTCCTAAAAGGAGAGAAATGGGGCTCAAATGAACTCTGCTCTCCCCAGGACACATGGAAACGATCAACTTCCTTCGATAAAACCTTGGCATGACCACTCTATTCCATTTTTTCCGCCAATTTATCAAAAGAGCACTGCAATGAACTAGCTTGTATGGGTTCATTGTTTCCAGTCGACTGATGCGTGAGTTCTTCATTAGAGTCACTGTTAAAGAAATCATTATTCTGAGATTGAGATTGAGATTGAGATTGAGATTGAGATTGAGATTGAGATTGAGAATGAGAGTGAGAATGAGAATTGCTCGGGGGTGGTCGGGTGGTTGAGCCTTCATCTAGAGGCTATTGATTGTCTATTGAATTGTAAATCTTACATTCACAAGATAAGTTTGATCTCTCTTATCTTTTTATACTTATTGATTTTCAATTGAAGAGATGTTTTTGTATATGTTGCTTATCATTGATTCTATCTTGTGTATATCTGCATGATTCATTTCGATGAGATTTTCGAGGAGTATTACATATCCTTTGTGGTCTAATATGCCAAAATGAGCTGCCTAGCAAAGAATATCTGTCTCAAATAATGACAATGCACCTCAATGTGCTTTGTTTGAGCATCGAACACATGTTTCCTTGGAATTTTCAATGCACTCTGACTCTCCGTGAAGTTGGTGGTGGTAGAATACTGAGAAACACATAAATCATCCAAAAGTTTTCTGAGTTGCACACTCAATAGTTGTTGTGAAAGCTGCCCTATAGTCAGCCTTACACCTAGAAGTGGCCATAGTAGGCTTCTTCTTGCTCAACCAAGATATGCATGAGCTACTAAACATGAGGCAAAGACCACTAGTGGACTGCCAAACTGATCTCTCTAGCAAAGAACCTCTCCTTGACATAATGATAGTGCATTTCAATGTGCTTAGTGGGAGCATGGAGCACATGTTCCTTGCAACTATCAATGCACTCTCACTATTAGTAACAATGGTGGTGGAAAAAGAATGACCAACACCCAAATTAACGATATGGTGTCTGAGCCATACACACACACACACACTCAACGGTTGCTATGAAAGCTGAGCTATATGCAACATCACAACTAGACGTGGCCACAGTAGGCTACTGGTTGATCAACAAAGATATGCATGAGTTACCAAGCATGAAGTAAAAACCACTAGTGGACACACGAGTGTCATAGCAACCAAGCCAATTAGAGTCTATAAATGCATGCAAATCTGGTGGTAGTGATCCCCCCTTGGCATAAAAGAATCCAAGTATCTGGATACCAGTCAAGTAGCAAAAGACGCACTTAATCACCTACCAATGCTTGACACCTGGGCAATGCACAAACCTGCTCATCTGTGAGACAACAAACTAAATATCTAGCCATGTAATGCATAAGTAAATCAAGCACCCAATAGCTTATTGATAGAGAACAACATTAAATGCTTCTCTAGCATCATAAAGACTCAACCCTAAACTTTTCTCCATAGGAGTGGCAATAGGTTTGTAGTCTTGAAGGCCAAAACATTGCAATAATGTGTCAATATACTTTGCTTGATACAAAGCTATTCCACCATCAACTTGCATAAATTGAATTCCCAAATAATAAAGCAAGTGCTGGAAATTTGAAATCTCACATGAGGCATGCAAATCAGCCTTAAAATCAGCAGTATGCTTCTCAATAGGACTCGTGAGCAGCATGTCATCAACATAGATAACAATGATCAGAAGTGCATCATTTGCATGCTTAACATATATGTTGCTCTTAGTTGGACTATTCTCAAAACCGTGTGCAATCAAGTAGGCATATCTTTTCATACCAAGCATGTGGTTCTTGCTTCAAACCATATAATGCCTTTTTCAACTTGCACGCTTTGTTAACATGCTCTTTCTATGCAAAACTATGGGCCTAAAAAACATTTTCTTCTTCATGAAATTCACCATTCAAAAATGCAATTTTAATGTCCAACTGATATACGTTCCAACCATGATGAGCTGCAAGTGCCCAAATGCTACGAACAATAATCATTTGGCATGTAGGAGGAAAGACCTCATCAAAAGCAATGCCTCTTTCTTGAGCATAACCCTTTTCAAGAAGCCTAGCCTTATACTATCAACTATTCCATCATGCCTACGCTTAGGCTTGTATACCCACTTAGTTCCAAGGGCCCTCTTGCTAGGAGGCAAGTCACATAAAGACTAGATACCATTTTTCATTATAGCATCATATTCTGATTGCATAGCAGCCATCCAATATTTAGAATTTGTGCTTTACAAAACAAAACAGGTTGATTGTCATCAAATGACTAGAGGTAGCCATAGCATAGAAATCGAATGCAAAAGAAGCATTGTGAAAGCCTTAACAAGTAGGATATGATAGAGATGCATCTAATTTGCTATCTTGCAAAGTCTGCACCAGGCATTTAGGCATATTATTTGCCTCCTTTATATTATTTCTTTCATCAATAAGTGCATCATGTAAATTTGCATTAGAAAATGGAATGATTTGCATCATCACATGAAACCTATAAAGGTTGAGAAATTGTCTCATTTGGACTAGCACTAGACTATCTGCCTGTGAAAATAGGCATCAAAGTGTCATACATGTTGGAACATAAAGCTTGCCTTATGCTTGAGGAGGATATGTTCGACAAAAAATCCATCATTTGGATGCTATGGCACCATCTACCATATATGCCTTGAAGAATAGCACGTATGTGCACATTATTTCTTTGTAGTCATTGGTTGATCACTTATAAGGTATTTACCTTTGTAAAAGGAAAGATTAAAAGGCATAAAAGACATAAGTTAGACGTGGTTGGGATTGTTTCTCAATCAATCAATCAAAAAGTAGATATGACTTCAACTTTCTCTTTTCCTAGTTTGTAGGAAAAGATTCCAATCAATCTAAACTAGTAAACCCTCCTAAATTCCAATTCAAATTCATGTAGAAAAGGCGTGGCCATATCCTCAAGACTCTATATAAAGACTTCAAAAAATCTGTAAAAAAAGAATATTGTTGATTTGAAGCAATACATATACTCTTTGATCATTGCTTAGTGCTAGTTCTGTTAGGTGCTCATTATTTCTTAGACTCAGTCAACTTGCAGTCAGATTTTTGTTCTCTCTATAGAGCTCCAAATCAAGTGGTTAAGGATTCATTTGAAAGGTGTTTTATCCTCGTTTGTGCCTAAAAAGTTTCAGTTCATTTGGTTCAATACTTTCATAGAAATGGAAGTTTTTTTCTGAGGGTCATTCTCTGCACATCCGTGAAAAACTAGGATTACACCAGTTCAGTGTTAAGGTGATTGCTCCTTCTATAGTTTTTATAAATTAGGGATTCTATGCATTTTAACAATCCAACCTCTTTATGATACTCCCTTAGGATGATTTTTCCAATTTTTACTCTGCTGGCTGCTCTTAATGTTTGAAGTCACAAATTCCATCCATTTTTAGATGGTTTTTGTGAGCTAGTCAAGGTACAAGTTATCTGTTTTGCATCAACTTGTTTTTGTTGATGTTCCAAAGTGTCTATTTGGTTTTATTGGAATAATCACAAGGCTAAAAGGTCTTCTTTACATATCCAAACAGCTAGAGCTGTTCCTATGCTGCTTTGTTGGACCAACTTCACCACTTGACAAGTCAACTTTCCAAGCCTCTCCAACCTTCTCCAACTTCTTTTAGTGGTATCTTAGCAACTTCAAGATGGGAGATGGCTTTCCATCAATGGTTGAAAAACTTGACAGATACAATTATGTTTCTTGGCAAATCAAAATTGAGGCTTATTTGCAAGGAAGGAATCTATATGGTATTGTATCAGGTGATGAAGAAATGCCTATTTCAAGATCCAAAGGAGGACCTACTCAAGAGGAAACAGACAGGCTCACACTTTGGTGTGCAAGGAATGCTCAAGCAAGGTCATACATACTCAATTCCATCTCTGATTTTCTATTACCACATACTAGAGGATGCAAGATATCTCAAGGCACTTGGGATGCCCTAGAGACTTTCTTTTTTGCTAGTACAAAAGCAAGCAAGACCCATCTTTGGGATGAGTTCAACCAAATGAAGAAGACTCCAAAATAAACCATTACAGATTTTGTTACAAAGTTCAAGGACATTTCTGGTCAATTGGCATCCATTGGAGAGCTAATTGAAGAAGAGGCCATCATGAGGCAAATTCTCAATGCGATTAGAGGTGACAAGCAATGGCAATCTTTGACCACAACCTATGATCTCATCATGGATGTGCAAACTCTAGATTTCAACATCTTTATTGGACAACTCTTCAATCAAGAGGCGAGCAATAGCATAAAGGAAGGTAATTCCTACCATGGTAATTCAACTAGTGCTCTATATGGAGATAAGAAGGACAAGAAGCTGAAAGGCAAGAAGAAGGAAGAAGATGAAGAGAAGACTTCCCAAGCCAATTATGTAGGCAAGAGCAAGTGGAAAGGGAAGAAGAAGGGACCAAAGCACGACAAGAAAAAAGGCATGAATGTTAATTCTTGTGCCATCTATGATAAGAGTCACCACAACACTCAGAATTGTCGGTTCAATGGGAAGACCCAAAAAAGAAGTGGAAGAGGTGGATATGGAAACAATAGAGGTAGAGGTGGACAAAACTTCAAGAATAACAATAGAGGCCATAACAGAAGGGACTACAACAATTATTCTGAATATCAACAACATGAAGACTCATTGATTCTGATGAATCTAAGCCACAAGGAAGGTAAAGAAGATGATCATTTATTCTACATAGATTGAGGATGTTGAAACCATGTTGCACGCAACATAGCTCTCTTATCTGATTTGGAAAATCCAAAGCATAGAAATGAAGTTCAAACAGGGGATGACACAAATCATAGTGTGGAGAAGATTGAGAATGGCAAAGCTTCCAATGGTAGGAAAAATATTCTAAGCAAGGTGCTCTATGTTCCAACTATTACAAAAAACCTAATAAGTGTAGGTCAAATAGTTGAGAAAGGCTTGCAAACTAGGATGCAAGTGGAGTTCAAAATCAATGACTTAGGTGAGATCACATATTTGCTAGGTATGCAAGTGATTTATACAAATGAAGGGATGTATCTAACTGAGAGTAAACACATTCAATTCCTACTTGTCAAGTTCAAAATGGAGAACACAAAGCTTGCAGGTACATCTTTGGAATTGTACTATAAACTAAGTCTTTATTAAGGTGAGCAGATTGGTGATCCTAAAGAGTATCAAATTTTAGTTGGTAGCTTGATTTATGCTACTCACACAAGAACATGATGGAATTCACTCCCTAAGATTTTCACATTAGAAGTGAAATGAACCCAATACCTAGGTCCCTTCATACACCTTTTCTACTACCCTATAGCAAAAATCTAATTCACCTACCTTCAACGGACTAATCACTTGTGCTTTTAAGCACACTTAGTATGGTTCATAAGCTTTCCAAAAAGCTATAGAACACCTCAAATCAATCTGTTTTAGATCAGTGAAAAACTCTATACAAAACAAACTATGCAGAGATATAGGATATGCAAAACGTAGGGTTAGAGAGATACACTAATTTCTCTTCACATAAAATTGATTTCTAGAACCCCTCTTAGGGAACATAAGAGACATACATAAGCTACTAAATGCACTTTAAATCTCTTGAGCTAGATTTGTGCACAAAGAGTTACAACTCTTACAAGTAGACTATGTCTATAGCTACAAGAGACTAGAGGGGGTGTTGGCTTGATAGCTCCTTCTTAATCCTCCTCTATGCATATAACACCCTGGCCTATCTTTTCCTATCTTGGAGAGATACGCGTCAACTCCTTGAGCGTTGGATGACTCTCTCCTTGAGCCTTCATGAGTATATGTCTCGTGGTCTTCAATGACCTACTAAACTTTCATGACTTCCATGGGGAGGGGACCATCCTTATAAGTTCGTCCAAGCCTAAGTCAGCCTACCCATGTTCTAGGGTCATGATAGCTGGATACATGCCCAAAATAATCTCCACCATTGATCTACGGGATAAATCCAATGGTAGAAAGGTAGGATAAACAACCATTTGTTTGTAGCCCTTGATCTTGCTTAATCCACACTTAGGATCAAGTCTAGATCCAATGGCCCACAACAAATATACCGTTCCCCAAGTTACAAAAGCTACTTTTGTTTCTATCCCTTGATTTAGGTTGATCCTCACATAGGATCAATCCCAAATCCAATGGCTTAGAAGTAACCTTCCTAACTATCAATTTGTGGTCTACCCTAGACCTCATCTGACCTCAAAGTCTGGAACTTACCAATGTCCAACACTCTCACATGGCTTCTCATCATAATGGGGGCCTTACAAAATAGAGTGTTATGGAACAATGGTGGTTTTATAAGGTTGAGGCATTGAGAATATCTAACACCCCTCCTGCATAATTCACACTTTCAACACTCCCCATCAAGCTTAAGGTGGTAGTGTCCATATCAAGTAAGATCATAGCTTTTGAAACTTTTTTAACTTGGTCACATCCAAGCTTTTGGTGAAGATATCTGCAACTTGGTCCTGTGTACCTACAAAATGAACATTAATGTCCCCACTGGCAAGATTTTCCTATACATAATGGTAATAAACCTCAATGTGCTTTCTCCTTGCATGATACATGGGATTGTTAGCAAGATGTAGGCTTGAAATGTTATCTCCATAAACTCGAATTGGTCCAAGTTGTATGCCAAAAGCTTTGAAGAGTTTCTTAAGCCACATTGCTTCACATGTAGTGAGGGCTAAAGCTTTATAGTTAGCCTTCGTTGAACTCAATGCAACTGTGGGCTGCTTTTTTATCCTCCATAAAATTGCTTTTGTACCTAGCATGAACACATAGCGAGAGGTTGGCCTTCTATCATCAACACTCCCTACCCAATCTACATCACTCCATGCTCTCACTAAAAGTTCTTCATCATACATGTATAGCAACTCATGATTGATTGTACTCTTCACATACCTTAACACTCTCTTTCAATGATTGAGATGTGTATCTGTGGCTATATATTGCATGAACTGAGATAGAAATCCAATTACGTAGCACAAGTCAAGCCTTGTGAGTGTAGCATAGATCAATGATCACACAATGCTTCTGTATAGTGTAAGGTCTTCTAGATTCTTACCATCTTCCTTGCTTAACTTGACATCTGAACCCATAGGTTGAGCTATTGGTTTGCAATCTATCATACCAAACCTAAACAACACAACTAGAAGAGACTTCTTTTTAAAGAGATAGATACCTTCCTTCCCATAGATCACCTCAATGCCAAGAAAGTACCACAGCACACCTAAATCTGAGATTTTGAATTGCCTTTGAAGCTTCTCTTTGATGGTTCTTATCTGTGCATCATCATCACCTATCACAAGAAGATAATCTACATATATGCATATCAAATATATCTTGTCATTTGGCTTCTTCTTCATATCCTACTTTGATACCAATTGATGGAATTTAATCCCTCATATTTGCACACTAGAAGTGACATGAACCCGATACCTAGGTCCCTTCATAGAAGTTTTTTGCTACCCTGCAACAAAACTCTGATTTACCTATCTTAAATTGATCTAAATCAGTTACACTTTCAACCACACTTAATATTTTTCATAAGCGTTCCAACAATCTATAGAACACCTCAAACATAGCTTTTTGGGTCAGTGAACAGCTCTGTACAAAACAGGCTACTCAAAGATGTAGGATATGTAGAAACTAGGAATATAGAGATACACCAATTTCTCTTCACATAAATCTGACTTCAAGAATTCCTCTTAGTAAAACTAAGTCACATAACGGACTACTAAATGAACTTTAGATATCTTCAATTGGATATGTAGACAAAGAGTTACAACTCTTATAATTAGTCTAGGTCTATACCTACGAGAGACTAGAGGGGGCGTGGGCTTGATAGCTCCTCCTTACTCCTCCTCTGTGCATATCATGCCCTCCTCTATGTTTTCCTAGTTGGACAGCTATGCTTCACCTCCTTGAGCTTTGGATGAATCTCTCCTTGAGCTTCCTTGAGTATATGTCTCTTGGTCTTCAATGACCTACTAGACTTCCATGACTTCCATGGGGAGAGGATCATCCTTATAAGGTCCTCCAAGCCTAAGTCAGCCTATCCATTTTGTAGGGTCATGGTGGCTTGATCCATGCCCAAAATAATCTCCACCATTGATCTATGGGGTAAATCTAATGGTAGAAATTTAGGATCAACAACCATTTGTTTGTAGCCCTTGATCTTGTAATCCATACTTGGGATCAAGTCTAAATCCAATGGCCCACAATAAATATATCCTTCCCCAAGTTAAGAAAGCTACTTTCGTTTTTAGCCCTTGATCTGGGTTGATCCTCACATAGGATCAATCCCAAATCCAATGACTTAGAAGTAAATTTTCTAACTATCCATCTATGGTCTACTTTAGACCTCATCTAACCTCATCGTTAGGAAACTACCAATGTCCAAATGGTGGCATTACAAAATAGAGTGTTATGGAACAATGGTGATACTACATATGGGTGAGGCATTGAGCATATCTAACAACCCCCCCTTCAATGTCCACCTAGAGCTTGCATAATTCACACTTTCAATAGACCAGAGATATCATATGGTGTGGGAATGCTTAGTCAGTTCAAGGGACACTTAATGAAGGTACCTATTATCCTTACTCTTTAGATTTGGATTTCAAAATCTATTCACATGCAGCTTGAGCAGGAGCAAAGGATGACAATAGAAGTGCCTCTAGATACATAGCATTTGTAGGTTCAGAATTGGTGTCATGGAGTTCTAAGAAGCAACCAATAGTTCATTTATCTTCAACTAAAGGAGAACATAGAGGTCTAATTATTGCAATTCAAGAAGCAATATGGCTCAAGGAGTTGTACTCATATTTGAGACTTGTAAGTTCCAAAACTTACTTACTTGGAGATAATGTCCATGCATTTGGGTGCAACTCTAATTTTTCATGCAAGGACAAAGCACATAGAAATCCATAACCAATTTGTAAGAGAGAACCTAATGGCAAAGGAAATTGAGATTTCATTGGTTCCTATTGAGAAGAAAATAACCGATATGATGACAAAGGCACTTAATGGGATAAAGCTTTGTGGATTCAAAGCTATGGCAAGTATTCAACCTATGAGAGAATGAAGACTCAAGCATACTTTAGCTTGAGGGGGAGCTATTGAAACATCAATCTTGTATTATGCTTGAGGAGGATATGTTCTATTTCAAATCCATTATTTGGATGCTATGGCACCATCTATCATATATGTCTTGAAGAATAGCACTTATGTGCACATTATTTCTTTGTAACCATTGGTTGATCACTTATGATCATTTTTTGTAAGGTTCAAGGTATTTACCTTTGTAAAAGGAAAGAGTAAAAGGCCTAAAAGCTATGAGTTAGGAGTGGTTGGGATTGATTCTCAATCAATCAATCAAAAAGTAGATATGATTTCAACTTTCTCTTTTCCTTGCATTCGGAGATCGAAATGAGATTCTAATTGCCCTAAGTATGCTCATCAAATTTTTGTGAGATTCTAATACTGTGAAAGGAGGGGTGTGGATGATGCCTTAGATGAAGCGACAACCTTCTCTAATACTAATTTTTGGAGTTTGAGGTCTGTGGAGGCACACAAACACCACAAGGAAAAAGAAGAAGCTTGCAACACACCACACAATATTGAACGTATTACCAAGAGAATGTACAAAGATAAGTGACCCGTTAGGGTTATGGGTGTATATACAAGCCAGGGAAAGAAGCCTCCTAAAGAGGAAAAAAGTGCCAGAGTGATCCTAGTGTGTTCACACAAATCAGTACCTAAACATATCAACATTTTTGCCCAAAATATAGCCTTCACACACATCTTTACTAGGTGCCTCAAGGTTTGGTAGAGAGGACACCATTTTAGATTTTTGCAAGCATAGCAGACTAGCGAAATTTAGATGACCAAAGTGCATGCCGAAGCTTTGCATCTAATATAGCATAAGAATCATTAACTGCAGATGATGGATCATTCATAGATTTTGCATAGTCTATGAGCTTATAAAACCCAGAACATAAAATTTTAGAAGCAATAAGGAAATGGCCATTTTACAGATCATGAATTGTACCACTATCATCAACAAATTTGACAACCAAGCCAATCTTGGCTAATGCTAAAACTAACAATAGATTTTTCTTGATTTGTGACATAAACAAAGCATGTGAGAATGTGAAATAACTACTATTAGTAGTAGTGAGAATGATCTTAATTCCCATTACAGGATAAGAGAAGTTGCTAACACATGTGACAATATTCCCTGTAGGGGTGGGCTCAAGTGAACTGAAGAGACTATGTTGCAAGTCTACTACATGCATACAATGTTCAGTGGAAAATGGGTCATAGCTACAGATAGTACTAAATGACCATTCCTCATTCTACATAAGATTATTATACTATGTTTTAGGTGTAGAAGCCTCTACAAAAACCATTCCCACCTCTTTCTTCTTTTCCTCTTTTGGAGTCAATTTTGGATAATTCTTCATGAAATGATCATTTTCTTTATAGTATTTGCAAAACTGTTTGTGCTTTTTTGTTTTCTTCTCATATTTGTCTTCTCTTTTCTATTGTGTAGAATTAGCATATTTCTACTAACTATTAGATGATCTCTATTTACCTTTAACCTTCTGAGTAGCTAAGAAAGCTTGATTTGCAACATGCATAATGGACCTATTCTGCCTAGACTAATCTTCATGTAATAAAATAGCAACTAACTTCTCAAATGTTAAGGCATTTGGATTGCCTTTCATCATCAACGGAAAAGAATAGAAGCAAAACTCAGATATGCATCAAGAAGACCATTAAGAATGGTCTACACAAGTGAACGATCTGGAAACACTTCATGTGCAAGAATCAAATCCTCTTTGAAATCTTTGACTTTGTCAAAAGAAATTCCATGGAATCTCCTTCATTCATATGCTCACTCTCCAACTATTTTCAGAGGTAAGCAACACGAGCCTCATTCCTTGTCTGGGATAAAGTGGTAAGCATATCCCAAGCATCCTTTGTTTTTTCGCATGAACAAATATGAGTGATAAGAGCACATTTGACAGAAAAAGTTATCAATGCATGTGCCTGATCATCTCTACCATCCCATCAAAGTTGCTCTACAGTACGTGTAGCAAGAACCATAACACGAAGAGGAATCTGAAGATTGTCATCCTCAATGCCATCTAGATCACCTTCAATAACTATATTTTTAGGTGTACTAGGTCATTTTTCAACACCTTGCACAATATTCCACAATCCTTTCTTCACCAATACATGATGCATCATATATGCCCATAACAATGTCATAGAAATTTTTGTTTCTACAATACCTTGAAGCCAAATCTATTTATGGGTATATTTTAAATTCATGACAAGAAAACAAACTAAAATTCAAAACCTTGGTACATGGTTGAGAAGAGTGACAAAAGTGATGAGTTTCCTTCTACATATTCATGTCTTCACCCATAAAAATATTCAAATGATGTGATCCATGCAACTTTATAATGGATTATACGCCGAGAATATGTGTGCACAGTCTGTATGCGAACTCCATATATTTTCTTTGTCCGTATGAACCTATGCCTTTTTATATAATGGTGTGGAACCATTTAATTCTAAAGCAAAAGCGAGAAAACATTAAAAAAATCGAGTGAAAAAGTAAAATAAACGCAAACAAAAATAAACATGTAACATAAGAACTAGAAAAACGAAAACTTATGTGACAATGACAGTTTCACGAAGGATTTTTGTGGCAATTGCAATCCAATGATTTTGCTTTATTATTGATTTTTGTGGTTAATCACTATGAGTAGCTGAGAATACATATAAAGAGGCCTAGGCTCATTGCATATTCATCGTTCAAGGATCATTGAAGAATCCCTTAGAGGACCTCACCTTGAGGAAGATCATTTTTGAAGGTTATCTACATTGAAGATTCGAAGAAATTGAGGATTTGGAGGAGTTGAAGGACATGGGGGAGAAGATGACTTTGAAGAGGAGTCTTTGAGGAGGTGGTTTTACACTTGGAGGAAGTCTTCTTGACTTAGAGCAAGTGTGCTCTACCTTTGAAGCTAGCTATGGATATTTCATAGTATTGTTTTCTATAAGTTTCAAGGGTTTTAAAGGTGTTTGAAAGGCTCAGGTGAAGCCTCCCTTAGGTATGCATATTGAAGAAATGAAGGCAAAAGTGAAGGTATGTGAAGTGGAAGCGGTACGTAAAAGTGAAAGTATAACCCTTGATTTAATTTTTTTTTTTAGTCCAAACAATCACAATAGGACAACATAGCGAGTCGTTGGCTAAACAAAGTTTGAGACATTCTTGGGACATGAAAGTGAGCACCAAGATACACAATCATTTAGCAGCGACATGTAAGTGGATGGACACTCAAACCAAGGCATGCATTATTCTTGGTTAGACTAAGCAAGTGAGAGCATAGTCTATATTAGGAGGGATGAGCAAGAGACATTCAACCAGTCTGCAATGTAGAGAAGAAAGTGTGAGGCAAAGTGTGCAAGAAGTATGATCTAGTGTGCAGAGAAGGAGTGCACATAACCAGTAAGCTAGACAATCAAGGTGGCACAAGGTACCATTGAAGGAGTGTGCGCATCGAGAGAAGGTGTCCATCCCTCCTAACCTATTGGAAGCTTGAGTGCAAGGTGTGCACAAGTGCAAGCTCCTAAAGAAGGTGGAGGTCTCGTGCAGAGAAGATTGACAGCCTAAGGAGCTTCGGCTACTTTGTAACCTTGTGTGTTTGTGTAATCTTTGGGATTACACATTCTGTGCAAAGAGCATTTGCTTGTGATATACATCATCATTGTATTTTTCTCTTCATAATCAATATATAGAAGCTTCCGATGTCTATGATCCAGTTCTTTTTCTCTTGATTCTCCTACAAACACTCAAGTCCCTTTCTGCAAAGAATCTCCCAACAACAGCTTTCACAATGACTGTTGAGTGTGTGTGTGGCTCAGATGCCTTATGGTTGATTTGGGTGTTGGCCAGCCTTTTGCCACCACCATCTTCACTAATAGTGAGAGTGAATTGGTGGTTGCAAGGAACGTGTATTCCATGATCACACTAAGCACATTTAGGTGAACTATCATTATATCAAGGAGAGGTTCTCTACTGGAGAGATCAGTTTGGCATGTGTGGCCACACAAGAGAACGTTGTAGATCTTTTCACAGAGGCTTTACCTAGGGAAAAGCTTGAAACTTTTGGCAAAGTGTAGGTCTTACTTCCTTTTGTGCATTGATTCCATATAGCTTGGCACTTCCTTATACATGAGTGCTAGCTCCTTGTCCACCGCATCACCCTCACGGAGGATTTGTTGATTTGTTTAGGTGGTGATGTGTGTGAACACACTAGGACTACTGGGGCACTTTCTTCCCTCTTTAGGAGGTTTCCCCCCCTCCCCCCCTACTTGTATATACACCTATAACCCTATCATGTCACTTAGCTTTGTTCATTCTTTTAGTAATACATTCATTATTGTGTGTTGTGCTGCAAGCTTCTTCATCTTCCTTATGTTGTTTGTGTGCTTTTGTAGACCTCAAACTCCAACAAAAATGGAGCATTCATCATTGCTAAAATATGGTTAAGTACGAGCTACTCGTAAATTGCAGCTTCTTTAGAGTGATGTCTATGGTCCTTTGTGGAAACCTTCTTTTGGGAGCTACCTTTACTTCTTGACTTTTATTGATGATTTTTCCAAGCATGTATGGGTTTTTCCATTGAAATATAGGTATGAAGTGTTCATTTGCTTCAAACAGTTTTTGGTTTTGCCTGAAAATCACTGAGTATGTAAAATTATTGATATATTTAGGTGGTAATATGTGTGAGAAAACCAAGACCATTAGGGAATTTTTTCCCCTCTTTAGGAGGTTTTCTTCACTCGGCTTGTATATATGCCTATTGCCTTAATGGGTTACTAATCTTTGTACATTCTAGTGGTAATACATTCAGTATTGTCTGTTGTTCTCCAAGATTCTTGTACTTCCTTGTGTTGTTCACGTCCTTTTGTAGACCTAAAAATCCAAAAATTGGTATCAACATAGCTTGTCGATTCATCTAAGGCATCATCGACACCCCTCTGGTCATAGTTTCAAAATAGCACAAAATTTGGTGAGCATATGCAAGGTGATTAGGGGATCAAAACTGCTTTCGTTTGTGGTGTTGAAATTGCAATCTTAGCTCATTTCAACCTCCGAATGCACTATCATAATGCTTATGCAGGCTATTTCATCTTTTTGTGGCAAAGATATATACATGTTTTGGTTTGCTAGTATAAGTATCTCAAAGTCTGATATAGGTTTAGTAGAACTTGATACAGTAGTTCTGTTCAACTTTTGGAGATGGAGTCAATTTTTTGCACGTATTTTAGTCAGTGCCCATGGCTAAAAGCAGAGATTATTCTATATGTTGGCTATTGAGGATAAGTTGGATGGTACGAATTATCCACTATTGGATTGTATAATGCATCATGTATTGGTCGCAAAAGGAGTGTGGAACATTGTCCAGGGTGTTGAAAAAAGTCCTATTACACCTATAAATACAAGTATTGAAGCTGATGTAGATGGTGTTGAAGATGCTGATATTCTTCAGATTCCTGTTTGTGCTACGGTTCCTACTACACCTACTATAGAGAAAATATTTTGGGATGGCAGAGATGCTCATGCACATGAGTTGATAGCCTTTTTTGTAAATCATGCCATTATTCCTCACATTCGCTCGTCCAGAATAGCAAAGGATGCTTCGGATACACTTACCACTTTATACCGGGCAAGGAATGATTGCTTACCTCCAAAAACAGTTGGAGAGTAAGTACATGAATGAAGGTGATTCTATGGACAATTTTTAACAAAGATCAAAGACTTGAAGGAACAATTGATTTTTGTTCATGAAGTTATACTAGATAGTTCACTTGTGCATACCATTGTTGAAAGGTCTAGATGCTCGGTTGGTGGATCGGGCAATCGCCAAATCTTCTAGCGCACGCAAGGTGCTTGGAGCAAGTTCAACTGCCGTGGATACTCAAAGACAATGATTTAGATCCTGCTAAAAAACCTTATCATATCATTAGTCATGTAGATGTGACTAACGGATACATGGTCTTTCAGGTTTTTACTCTTTGATAATAAAATAGTTGGCTGAGTGATTTTTATCCTTCGACATTTAGCATATAAAGAACATAAATATAGCTCACTTTCATATGAATTCTACCTCTGAACTCAAACAAGCATTAACTATGTTTAATAGTGTCGGTGCATTTTACCCAAGCCTACATGCTTGATATGCTTGATATTATCCTCATTTCTAAGTCACATGTATAGTCATGTGAACACCTCTTGTAAAAGAGTTCATTTTTATCTCTTGTAATTGAAAAAGGAAAAAGGAAAAAGATGGCTTACCTCATCCATGATGTAAAAGCAAATTCGTGGGTCTAACTACCTAAAACCATGAATTTTTGAGTTGAGGGAATATCTCCTAACTTTGGGGATCACTTTTAGGTGGTGCCATTCGAATTCGAATTCAAAACTCCCTCCAAGAATAACTATAAAAAGAGCAAGAAGCAAGAGGCGATTAGCAAGCCTTCTACATGACCACTTCGTGTCATTTTGTAGAGATTGAAGAGCTTAATCCATAGCTCTATCATTCTACTCCCATTATGCAAACATTCAGTGCCAATGTGGTTGTAATCATATGTGAATCTATACATTTGTCATTATCTACTTCTCTATTTTGTTCTCTGCTATACTCACTCAGAGCCGTAACTTCAGAAGGTCATATCTCGAGTTCTACTCAACATTTTTCAGTGTTTTTATGTGCGTTGGATATAGAGACTTGGAGATATCTGCATTTTACTGCTCACTGGTCTATCTCTGCAGAGTCCCGAGAATGGTGGGCATGTTCCAGAAATTGATGAAACTTGTTCTTAGTGCTCAGTCCATCATTTGAAGTGTTTTAACTTTGATTGGGAAGCTTGCTAAGCCTATTTGCTATGCCCAAAAGGAATTTATCTAATTCCTACGAGGTTGAGAGCACTGTTCCTTTTTTCTAGCACGTGTATGTCCAAAAATAGCAAGTTTTCGGAGCTAGTCATTTTGCAACTAGTCTGTCTTGACTTAGACTTTTGGGATACATGTTCCAAAGTACTTGGCTGATATTTTGGCGGATTTAGGAAGCTCAAAGGGTCTACTAATCAACTCTGAAGTCTCAGTTGCCTGGTGTGAAGCTGGCTGTAGCAGCACCTACTCATCTTTGGATTGCATCCACCATCTCTCTTCATAGTGGTATCAGAGCATAGTCAAGCAACATGGGAGATGGATTTCCATCAACAATTCACATTGGATCAAAACAACTACCCGACATGGTCTCTAAGGATGGAGGGTTACCTTCAAGGGAGGAATCTATATGGATTCATATCCGGAGATGAAGCAATGCCAACCATGAGGAACAAAGGGCAACCATCACATGAAGAAGTGGAAGGACTTTCAAATTGGTGTTCGAAGGATGCACTTGCAAGGTCCTATATTCTAAACTCAACCTCTGATTTTCTTTTACCTCATGTCAAGGGATGCAAGACATCAAGAGAGACCTGGAATGCACTTTCTTCTTTCTTCTCCTCCAACACTCCAGCTAGGAAGAACCAATTGTGGATGGAGTTCACAACAATGAAGAAAAGCCCGAAGCAAAATGTGACTGATTATGTCACAAAGATGAAGACGATTTCCGACCAACTTGGAAGCATTGGAGAGGTAATTGAAGAGGAGCAAATCATTAGACAAATCATAAATGCAATCAAAGCAGACGACAAGTGGGAGTCATTCACAATAGCCATGGATTTATACATGGATATGCATGTACCCGACCTCAACACACTCATGGGACAACTCTTCACTCATGAAGCAAAAATTAGCAAAGGTGGTGAGTCCTCAAGAGGTAATCAAACTTCTCCCTTCTATTTTGATAAAGCTAAGGTCAAGGACAAGTCAAAGAATAGGAAGAATGAAGATGAAGGTAGCTCGTTCCAAGCAAACTTTGCAGGTAGAGGAACAGCTAGAGGAAGAGGTAGAAGTGGAAAGCAAGGCAGGGGGAAATTCCAATCATCTCAACCTTGCAACATATGTGGCTTATCTAATCATACTACTGAAGAATGTTTCAGGAACCCGAGGAACTCAAGAGGAAGAGGATTCAATAGAGGTGGCTATGGATCAAATAGAGGCAGATACAATGGAGGCTACAACAACAACAACTACTACAACAACAATTACAACAATAACAACTATCAAAGTGGCCATAGAGGAAGAAGAGAATACAATAACTATGCAGAGGACCAAAGTCAAGAAGATTCATTGTTGATTATGAATCTATCAATGAAGAAGGGTAAGGATGATGATCACATATTTTACATTGATTCGGGATGCTAAAACCATGTAGCAGGAAATGTGGCTTTACTTTCTGATTCGAAAGATCCTCATAACAAGCATGAAGTGCAGACATGAGATGACACAAAGCACTCAGTGGAGAAGATAGGTAATGTGAAGACATCAGATGGGAATATGAACCTCTTAAGCAAAGTCTTGTATGTCCCTACAATTACCAAAAATTTAATAAGTGTTGGACAGATTGTTGAAAAAGGATTGCAGGTTAGATTCAACCGATCTGGAGCATATGTTGAAGACCCAAGACAAGGCTTTCGAAGGATTTCCAAAGGAGAAAAGACAGGAAGAATCTTCACTTTTGAAGTGGAAGATACAAAGAACATAGCTTTGTTTAGCTATGGATCTCAAACTCTAACAAAGTTGGAGATATGGCACAAAAGGCTTGCTCACATTGGTAAGAGGACACTCAAACAAATTTGCAGGGACCAAAGTGTACTTGGTTTTCCTAATATCACAAGGCAACACATGATTTATAAGTGTGAAGCTAGTCAACTCGGCAAGGCTCATAGACAACCTTTCAATAAGAAAGGATATATGTATCAAAATCCTTTGGATCTAGTGCACACGGATATGTGGGGTCCAAGTAAGGAGCCATCTATATCAGGCTCAAGATATTATGTGTCTTTCATAGATGATTGTAGTAGGTGGACCATTCTGTTTTTCATGAAGCACAAGGATGAAGTGTTTAATTGCTTTAAGAAGTATATTGCTCTTGTTGAAAACCAAACAGCTAGGACTTTGAAAAGGCTCAGATCAAATGGTGGAGGAGAATACTTCTCTTCTGAATTTGATGCCTTCTTGCATGAAAGAGGCATTAAAAGGGAAGTCACTACAAGTTATACACCGGAACTCAATGATGTAGCAGAGAGGAGAAACAGAGCCATTGTCGAAGTTGCAAGGTCCATGCTCAATGAAAAGGGATTGCCAAACTACCTATGGGCAGAGGTTGTGTCTACAGCCACATATCTCATAAATAGACTTCCATCTAAGTCACTAGATGGAACAACTCCATATGAAGTGTGGAATGGAAGAAGACCTAGTCTAGAGCATTGCAAAATCTTTGGATGCTTAGCCTATGCTCACATTCCTTCTCAAGTAAGAGGGAAATTGGATCCCAAGGCAGAAAAGTGTTTATTTATTGGTTATGACCAAAACAAAAAAGGATATAGATTGTACAATCCAACCAATAAAGGATTTTCTGTGAGTAGAGATGTAATTTTTTATGAAAACAAATCATGGTTTGATGATGACAGGAAAGTGAAGCTGCCATATGACTTGGATGAAGATTTTCCATCACTTCAACCAAAGGAGCCAAAGCAGATTGAAGAAAGTGATTCGGAGATTGACCTAGAAGACTTGGAAAGACTAAATCTATGGAAGAACAAAGGTAAAGCAAAGATGCAGGATGCTACATATGGACCCGAGAGCTCACATCAACCACTTAGAAGGTCTTCAAGGGAGAAGAAGAAACCAGAGACGTTTGTTTATGATACTTCTATGGTCACCAAGCACTCAATCTACATTGCAAAGGATTCAACCAATGAAGAACCTACCACATTCGAAGAAGCACAAAGCAAGAAAGCTTGGAGAGATGCAATGGATGAAGAAAATGGAAGCCTTGAAGGAGAATGACACTTGGGAGCTTGTACCTAACAGGCCATCTATGAAGGTAATCATATCTCGATGGATATACAAAATCAAGAGGAATCGAGATGGAAGTATAAATAGACACAAAGCAAGGTTAGTTGCTAAAGGGTTTGCTCAAACCCATGGTATTGATTATGAGGAGACTTTCTCTCCTATTGCAAAAATGCCTACAATTAGGGTTCTCATTAGTCTTGCTGCATCTAGAAATTGGAATCTCTATCAACTTGATGTAAAGAATGCTTTCTTGAATGGATGGATTTCTGAGGAAGTGTATATGGCATAACCTCCTGGATATGAGGATGCACATTATCCTAACTATGTATGCAAACTAAAGAAAGCTTTGTATGGATTGAAGCAAGCTCCAAGAGCTTGGAATTTCAGATTGGTGACTTATTTGCAGGACCAAGGATTCAAAGCTAGCAAGGCGGATACCTCTTTGTTCATAAGGAGGAATGGATCTAAAATGATCTATTTATGTGTGTATGTTGATGATATTATTATCACAAGCAATGATCTTGAAGGAATCAAACAGGTAAAGACTCAAATGAAGGAGGAGTTCAAAATAAGTGACCTCAGACCACTCACTTATTTTCTTGGATTGGAGTTGATCTACACAGATTCAGGTATATACATCACACAAAGGAAGTATGTCCATGACATGCTCGTAAAGTTCAAGATGGAAAATACCAAGTGTGCAGGTACACCTATGGAGCAAAATCATAAGCTTAGTGCTTCTGAAGGAGAGCCAATTGAAGACATCACAAGCTATCAAAGCTTGGTTGGAAGTTTGAACTATGCAACACTCACAAGGGTCGATATATGCTATAGTGTTAGCATATTGAGTCAGTTTATGCATAAGTCGAGAAGACCACATATGGAAGCGGCCAAGAGAGTCCTCAAATACCTAAAGGGGACCATGAATGAAGGTTTGTTCTATTCATATACTTCAGATATTGATCTAAAGGTTTACTCAGATGCAGATTGGGCTGGATCTAGAGATGATAGAAGAAGCACATCCGGGTATAAATCGTTTGCAGGTTCAAAAATCATTTCTTGGTCATCGAAGAAGCAACCAACCATGGCATTATCTTCTACCAAAGCTGAATATAGAGGTTTGGCTAATGCAACTCAAGAAATCATGTGGTTAAAGTCTTTGTACAGGGATCTTGGACTTCATTCTTCAACACCTCACATTTTTTGTGACAACACAAGCTCACTACATCTAGCAGCTAATCCGGTATAACATGCTAGAACCAAGCATATTGAATTCCACGACCATTATGTAAGGGAGAAGCTAATGAGTAAGGATATTCAACTATCCTATGTCTCTACAGATATGCAATGTGCCGACATGTTGACTAAAGCTCTTGATGGTACAAAGTTAAGTAGATTCAAGTTGATGATTGGCTTGCAGGAAATCAAGGACAATTGAAGACTTATTTGGAGGCCAAGCATGTTAGGCTTGAGGGGGAGATTTTGGTGCATTTTACCCAAGCCTACATGCTTGATATGCTTGATATTATCCTCATTTGCAAGTCACATGTGTAGTCATGTGAACAGCTCTTGTAAAAGAGTTCATTTTTATCTCTTGTAATTGAAAAAGGAAAAAGGAAAAAGATGGCTTACCTCATCCATGATGTAAAAAGCAAATTCGTGGGTCCAACTACCTAAAACCACGAATTTTTGAGCTGAGGGAATATCTCCTAACTTTGGGGATCACTTTTAGGTGGAGCCATTTGAATTCGAATTCAAAACTCCCTCCAAGAATAACTATAAAAAGAGCAAGAAGGAAGAGGCGATGAGAAAGCCTTGTACGTGACCACTTCATGTCATTTTGTAGAGATTGAAGAGATTAATCCATAGCTCTATCATTCTACTCCCATTGTGCAAACATTCATTGCCAATGTGGTTGTAATCATATGTGAATCTATACATTTGTCATTATCTACTTCTCTGTTTTGTTCTTTGCTATACTCACTCAGAGCAGTAACTTCAGAAGGTCCGATCTCGCGTTCTATTGAACATTTTTCAGTGTTTTAGCATGCCTTGGATAGCTCTTACTGTCTAGTTTTCGCATATCAATTTGTATGGTCATTGAATATACATACTTGGAGATATCTACATTTTACTGCTCACTGGTCTATCTCTGCAAAGTCCCGAGAATGATGGGCATGTTCCAGAAATTGATGAAACTTGTTCTCACTGCTCAGTCCATCCTTTGAAGTGTTTTAACTTTGATTGGGAAGCTTGCTAAGTCTATTTGCTATTCCCAGAAGGCATGTATCTAATTCCTACGAGGTTGAGAGCAATGTTCATTTTTTCGAGCAGGTGTATGTCCAAAAATAGCAAGTTTTGGGAGCTAGTCATTTCGCAACTAGTCTATCTGTTAGTATATGATCAATATCTACCCCTCATGATTGTATGCACGTTTTGTAAGGCCCCCATTATGAGGAGAAGCCAAGCGTGCATTACCCAATTGATGGGAATCCCAACTTGCATGTTGGATGAAGGTCATATTGGACCATGTAAGGTATTGTAAGGAAAGGGAGTTACTAGGGTTCCCAATTGGGGGGTCCGGGGCAGCGGGGAGCAGCCCTGGCTAGGGGGTCCAAGGGGGCCAGCGGGCCCCTTGCTGGGGGTCCGGGGGTAGCGCCCCCGGCGGGACAGTAAAGGGAATATTCCATAGAATATTCCCTCTCGAAGTCAGAAATCATTTATATTTGTTAGGTCGGTTCAAGTGGTCTAAGCCGTGTATGACAATTACGCGGGCAGTGGCCGCCCACGCTCTACCGCCCATGTATAGTCGTCCACAAAAGGCCACCCATGATCCTATATATACATGAGTTCTACACTACCTGAGACATCACGTTGAGCCAGCATACCTCTACCTTGTATCTCCCTATCTAGAGTTGTCTAGATCACCATTTAAGCTCTACCTTGAGAGTGCATGGGTGGACAACGCCATCATCTTTGTACTTGCTGTTAGTAGAAAATTGTTGAGATTCTCCTATATCTGTTATCTTCTCTGCTACTGCTCCTGTGTTATATTGCGTAACTATTGTCTTACATGGTATCAGAGCTATAAGGTTCGAATAGCTTGAGAAGTATCACTATTTTAGCCTACTAGCAGACTAGAATATCAGTAGATTATTCGAGTGATTACATGATGGCTTCATCGTCGAACACTAGTCTTGGTGCTTCAGCTAATGTTAATGCTGCACCTATTCGAATTCGTCCACCTGCATTCACTGAAGGGAAGCTGGATGGAACCAACTATACACTCTGGAAGTTCAAAATTTCTGCAATTTTGGACTCCTATGAATTACTTGACACTGACATGGGACCGATGGGATTGGATCCCGAGCCTATACCAGTTGAAGATCCAGCAGATTCAAGATTGATGATTCAACCAGATCCAGATCTTCTACGAGCTTGGAAGAGGCGGAATGCTCATGCATTATGTGCGATTGTCACTAGTGTAAGTGATTTTGTGCTTACTTTAGTTCAACATACTACTAAAGCACATGAGGCTTGGGGCATATTGGCTCGAAAATATGAGACCAAGAACCACACTAGGATACAGAATTTAGAAAATCAGTTGGCAAATGAAAAGCATTCTGATTCTGAAAAGACTGAAGATTTTATCAAACGGATAAAGCATCTTCAAGATCAATTGGCTACAGTTGGTGTTGTTATAACACCAGAAGAGGTGGCTCGAAGATCTGTACGTGTTCTTCTAGCAAAGTATGATGGATTAGTAACAGCCCTTAACACTCAGGTAAGGCCAACTCCTCTTACATTTGAAGAGTTTTGTGCGATGCTTTTAGAAGAAGAGATGCGGCTGAAGAATCGGCAAAGTACAACTGATGCTGCATTCTCAGCAAATGCAAAAGGTAAAGGCTCTTCTGAGGGATCAGAGAAGAAGCAAAAGAAGAAAAAGTTCACAGGAAGTTGCTTCTATTGTGAAAAGAAAGGCCATGCCATCAAGGATTGCAGAAAGAAGCAAGCCGATGAAAGGAATGGGACTGTAAAATCATCATGGAAGAACAAAGAGTCTACAAACAACACAGAGCTGGAACTTTGGGTAGCTATTGAAGAAGTATGTTCATCTGCTCAAGCTCGTGTTGATGAACCATGGATTTTAGATAGTGGATCTTCTCGCCATATGACCAGTAAAAAGGATTGGTATATTTCCCTAGTGCCTCTGCGGGAATCCATCAATGTAGTGGTGGGAAATGACTCCAAGTGTCCAGCCGAAGGAACTGGAACCATCTATTTTATCACTTCTCCAGGTGTTGAGAAAAAGTTATCCAATGTTATCTATGTACCTACACTCAAAAGAAATTTGTTGTCAGTTTCTGCAATAACAGATCGTGGACTTGAAGTTCACTTCAATAAGAGTGGTACGGAAATCATGGATTCATCAGGTAATGTTGTAGGTAAAGGCATACGACGGGATAACTTGTATGAGTTAAGTGCTTTAAATGCTACAGAAGATAAAGATGTAAGCAGGTTATGGCACCAACGATTTGGGCATCTCGGATTTGCAGTTTTGAAGGAGATGCAAAGAATAGGGATGGATGCTCATTTGCCTGCATTTTCAAAGTTGCAGGAACCTTGTGAAGCTTGTATGATGGGCAAGCAACAACGAAAGGCATTTCCAAGAGAGACCAGCAATCCATCTCAAGCTCCTATAGAGTTGGTACATGCTGATCTCTGCGGTAAAATGTCTACACCTGCTTTAGGAGGATCTTTCTACTTCTTGTTGTTAGTCGATGATTATAGTAGAAAGATGTGGGTTTATTTCATTCGAGAGAAGGCTGATGCTTTTGAAAAATTTAAAGCGTGGCATAAGTATGTAGAAAGTGAATCAGGAAGGAAACTAAAGAAATTTAGAATAGATAGAGGAGGTGAATTCTTGTCAACAGAATTCACCAATTACTGTAAGGAGCATGGCGTGAAAAGGCAACTTACCACAGCTCATACACCTCAACAAAATGGCGTTGTTGAGCGCAGGAACAGGACAATAGTTGAAATGGCTCGTTGTATGTTAAAGGCTCAAGACATGCCTGATTCATTCTGGCCAGAAGCAGCCAATACAACAGTCTACATCCTCAATCGAAGCTACACAAAAGCTCTGAAGGGGATGACTCCTCAAGAAGCATATTCTGGTAAAAAGCCTTCAGTTTTGCATTTCAGAATTTTTGGTTGTTTCTGTTATGCACATATTCCTGATTCAACAAGATCAAAGTTGGATTCAAAAACCAAAAAGTGTGTCTTCCTAGGATATAGTGAAGAGTCTAAAGCATATAGGTTGTGGGATCCTGAGGCAAGGAAGATTTTTGTCAGCCGAGATGTGGTGTTTGATGAACGACCACACTTAGTAGAAGATAAAGGTAAATCTACTATCTCATCAAATGGAGAAATATCTCACCTTGTGCCTATCAAAAGACAAGTTAAAGTTGAGGAGGAGGAAACATCTGATGGAGAAATTTCCTCAATAAAAAGCCAACCAGTTGTAGCTGCACAGCGTAATCCACTACCAAAGTGGGCACAACAGCTCTTTGATGATCACAATCCAAATGTAGATGTACCAGAATCATCATCGGATGGATTACGAAGATCAAAGAGAATAGAGGAGCAAAGAAGAGCCTCAGAACACATTGTTAACATGGCTCGAATGGCAGATATCATGGGCTCGATAAAGGAACCTACCACCATTGAAGAAGCCCTTGATGATCCAGGTTGGAGAGCGGCAATGCAGTCAGAGTATGATAGTATACTTAAAAATGATACATGGGATCTAGTTGACTTGCCACCAAAGAAGAAGGTAATAGGTACTAAATGGATTTGGAAAGCTAAGTATAAAGCAGATGGAACATTAGAAAAATATAAGGCAATATTAGTTGCACAGGGTTTTTCATAGATCGAAGGATTTGATGTTCAAGAAACTTTTGCACCAACAGCACGCATGACAACTATTCGGACGGTACTTGCAGTAGCTGCACAAAAGGCCTGGCCTATTTCCCAGATGGATGTCAAATTTGCATTTTTGAATGGTCACCTCAAGGAGGAGGTATATGTATCTCAACCACCAGGTTTTGAGGTCCCAATTCAGAAAATAACGTTTGCAGGTTGAAGAAACCTTTGTATGGACTTAAGCAAGCTCCACGGGCTTGGTATCAACGAATAGATAATTTTTTCAAAAATATGGGTTTTGAAAGAAGTACTTCTGATGCTAACATATATGTAACGAAAAGGGATAGCAAGCTAGTTGTTGTCATTGTATATTTAGATGATTTGATCATTACAGGAGATCATCAAGAACTCATCAATCAAACTCAAATCAGCTTGGGAACTGAGTTTGAAATGACAGACTTAGGTCTACTCCATTTTTGTCTGGGAATTGAAGTATGGCAAAGGACGGATGGCATTTTCATATCGCAACAAAAATATGCCAAAGAGATTCTCAAGGCATTTGGAATGATGGACTGCAAGCCAACTAGCACACCTATGGAGGTAAATCATAAGCTATCTATGGATGATAACATGCCTGATGTAGATGCTAAGAAGTATAGGAAGCTCGTTGGAAGTCTTATTTTTCTGTGCAACACTAGACCAGACATTGCTATGCTGTTGGAGTATTAAGCAGGTTTTCCAACAAACCTAAGGAGAGTCACTGGAATCCTGGAATGCGAATTCTAAGGTACATTGTAGGAACCTTGGATTTTGGTATTTTTTATACCACAGGTGATACACTCCAAGGATATTGTGATTCAAATGGGGATGGAGATTGTGATTCTAGAAAATCAGTTTCTGGATATTGTTTCTCACTTGGTTCAGGAATATTTTCTTGGGTAAATAGAAAGCAACCACCTCTTGCACTCTCCTCCACTGAAGCAGAGTACAAAGCAGCATGTTTTGCTTCTTGTGAGACAGTTTGGTTAGGGAGAATTCTTGCAGATCTAGGCTTTCCATCAAGTATGGCGCCTGTACTCAAGTGTGATAATCAAAGTTGTATGGCTATTGCAAAGAACCCAGTATTTCATGCCCGCACCAAGCACATAGAAGTATAGTACCATTACATTCGTGAGCTAATTGAAGATGAAATTGTGGAGCTAGAATATTTCCCAACAGAGGCAAAGTGTGCTGACATATTCACTAAAGCTCTTGGAAGAGAGCAGCTCAACAGACATCTTCAACAGATGGGCATGGGACCGAAACCTACTTGATTTTTCATCGGTAAACATTGAGGGGGGGTGTTACTATATGATCAATGTCTACCCCTCATGATTGTATGCACATTTTGTAAGGCCCCCATTATGAGGAGAAGCCAAGCGTGCATTACCCAATTGATGGGAATCCCAACATGCATGTTGGATGAAGGTCATATTTGACCATGTAAGGTATTGTAAGGAAAGGGAGTTACCAGGGTCCCCAATTGGGGGGTCCGGGCCAGCGGGGAGCAGCCCCGGCTGGGGGGTCGAAGGGGGCCAGTGAACCCCCTGGTGGGGGTCCGGGGGCAGCGCCCCCAGCGCGATAATAAAGGGAATATTCCATAGAATATTCCCTGTCAAAGTCAGAAATCATTTATATTTGTTAGGTCGATTCAACCGGTCTAAGCCGTGTATGACAATTACGCGGGCGGCGGCTGCCCACGCTCTACCGCCCATGTATAGCCGTCCATGGAAGGCCACCCATGATCCTATATATACATGAGTTCTGCACTACCTGAGACATCACGTTGATCCAGCATACCTCTACCTTGTATCTCCCTATCTAGAGTTGTCTAGATCACCATTTAAGCTCTACCTTGAGAGTGCATGGGTGGACAATGCCATCATCTTTGTACTTGCTGTTAGTAGAAAATTGTTGAGATTCTCCTATATCTGTTATCTTCTCTGCTACTGCTCCTGTGTTATATTGCGTAACTATTGTCTTACACTATCTTGACTTAAAATTTTGGGATACATGTTCCAAAGTACTTGGCTGATATTTTGGTGGATTTCAGAAGCTCAAAGGGTCTACTAGTCAACTCTGAAGTCTCAGTTGGCTGGTGTGAAGCTGGTTGTAGCAGCACCTACTCATCTTTGGATTGCATCCACCATCTCTCTTCACAAATAGAATGATTAAATGATAAACAAACCCTTCTATTGATTAAAGTAGCTTTGTCCAAATCAATTCTATTCATCCATTGAACTATCTTTCATGAAAACTCAAAGATTGATAATTCTTTAGATCATAAGCTTCATCATCACATCAAGAGTTTATGAGATATAAAAAAGACATCATAGGAAGACTTTGATGATTGGTTCATAGTACTTATCACAAAATTCTCTACATAATCTTTGAAAAGACACATATACATGGAAAACACAGATTATTTTCTAGCTATACAAACAAGGAGTTTTTTTAAAAGACATTAATAGTTTGCGCGATGAATTGACATATCTTAGAAACAATGTAGAACTTTTATTTTATGTTTATTTGCCAGTTGTTTATGAGATTAGCTAGTGGATTCTCTTACCTCATCTCTTGATTCATAATCAAACTTCCTTATCTCCTGAAGACGTTGATTGTTCAGTAAATGATTCTCAATGTGTTGGATTTGGAGATAAACACGGTACTAGATGCTTTAGAAGAAACAGTCCAATAGCAAATCAGAGAAGGCATGAATGCACACACCATTCACGATGCAATATATAAATACTTGCAAAATAGAGCCATTATGAAACCAGAGTTAAAACATTAACTTTGTTCTATAATCATAGCGTATGACAGATGTTAAGCATAGATGAATGGTAGAAATGTTAAACTATGGACTTGTAGCACCTACTACTAGAGGATTCTAACTAGCTTCAACTTCAGACAGACTCTTCTATTCTACACAGAGATCCGTAGTGAATAGGAGATAGGAATAAAAAGAGAATTGTGAAAATAGCCTCTTATCTTCCATCATTCTCCTCTGTTCACAACAAATTAGTATAAGATGTGATCGTTGTTCTCAATCAAGGCATAGAGGTTTACAAACAAGAATATCAAGAAACTATGTGCAAATGGAAAATGAGACTTCAGAGATCTTAATCCTTCAGAAACTATAAGAGTCAGTGTCTGTAAAAAATACAAGCGAAGAAAGCTTGATGACAATGAATGCAGAAGTAAAAGTGAGAAATAATGAGGATATGTATAGTATATGTCTGTAGCCTTCTAGCCATGATCTATGATCGAGGTAGCCAAATGCTACTTCAAAGCCTCCAAAGTTCCTATCCCCCCCCCCTCGAAACACTCTCTTTGCTTCAAAATGTTGCCCAGTCTCCATAGTTGTCTTTCGCTATCTCTCGTTTCCCAACTACGCAGAGTCCTTTTCTCCCCTTGGTATAGTTTCTAATGAACATCATGACATTGACTCCCCCTTTCCAAGCAGTTGCGCTTCTTTTTATGGTGAATCCCCTTTCATCAAGCTAAATTTAGTTGTTGTGAAAGAGTGTACATAAGAAAAAGTTGTGCTCCTTTTCTGTCGTATCTTTCCTTTTCTTGTTGCACATGTCTCCTTCCACGATGTGATATAGAACATTCATCCTTTTTCTTCCTAAAGGATATGCTATCACTGTTTTTTTTAATGTTTTTCTGAATCAATATTCCTCAAGCATATGAATCTTTGTATCAACTCTATTGCCATCCGCAACTAGCTTACCTTTGTGATTAACTTTTATCCATAGATTGTCCTTCTTTCCTTCTGATATATCGCACTGTGAGCAGCCTACTTTTTTTATTGGCCTCTCCTTTTTTGCCTTTTTTCACCTTTTTGTACATGTGCTTCCTCACATTTCTATAATTAGAGTGCATTAAATTGATGTTGTGTATCTTTTTGCACTAACATCTTTGGGTCATATTGATTTACTATCGTGAGGCTAAAATGAGAATATCTTGTCTAACCATAAGATAAAGTGTGTGCATCTAGTACATCAAGATAAATAGAGAGGTAATCTACATTATTTCCCTTGGGAAATATGAGAATACGCCATTTATATCCACCAACTATGAGTGATTCTGAATAATACTTTTGCTGGTAAATTCTACTAAAGTTTTCAATTCTCCGTGTGAAATTTCCAAATAAAGGATTATCCACAGGCTCCCTTTCTACTTTTCTCTCTGTTTCTCTTTGGGGTGAGGATCCCTTTAGGAGATAAGATAGTCATCATTTTTCTTTTTGCTTTTTGATCACCTCTTGTTCATATCATCTTCCAAGTCTTCATCAAGTTGGGGAGAGAGAATTCTCTCCGACATCCACTCCTACCAATCCTACACATTGTCCTTGATGGGCCAAATAACCTATTGCTAACAAATGCATCGATCTTTAAATATTAGTTTGCTTGATTTGATATATGAATGGGATTAGAAGATATGTGTCTATGCAAGGCCTTATAATGTAGCCCTATTGGATGCATACTTTGAAATGCATGGAGAAACAAATATGTTGCAATCATCAAGGTAAAAGGCATTTGATGGTGAGGCTTGTGCACTCACTCACATACATTTTTATGTGTAGATACATCAATCATTTCAATCTCTCTTGTGTCCATAGGTAAAGCTTGATTTGTGTCTTAGTGCAAGGTCATGTAATGAGATCCTACCACGCATACTCTATGTGCAAATTCAATCCATTATGGTGCATCGACAAGCTAAGATCATTTTTTGAAGAGGGTTTGTCTCCCAGAATTAAACTTTGCTTCCAAATTTCATGATGCATTTTACAATTTAAAAGTGTGCAAATGGACATGCACCTATTGGATAGGAATCATTTGTGCTCATATATATTCATGCATACTTTAGATGCAAAATAAAGTCAATATGGTACAAGAAAATGAAAATAGAAAACAAGACTAAAATGTGAATAAGCTCATCACTCAATAATTCTCTCAAATCACTCAGTTTTTATTTGTTGTCTTCCATGAAGAAAGTCCTCTAAGAATTTGTCCTGTTTCATAGAATCATCAAGCATTAATATCCAAAAATACTTTTATTACATAACTTCTCACTACAGGTTCTCTCATAAGGTCATTAAAACCATTTCTAGCATATGAACCCTTCATGGATCATCATGAGTACCTGTTTGTCATATGCAAGATATTATCCTGAAACAATATAAAAACCATGGTTATTTATTTTTCATAAACATAAGGTAAATGGCAAAAAAAAAACTTTTTAGTCCTCGTTAGAAGATGTATCATTTTCACTATTTTGTGCATCCACATTGTCTTCATTTGATGGAAAATCTAGTATTTCTTATAGATCTTCATAAATTTATTCATCATAGACTTCATTAGCTTCATGTAGGTGTAATTCATCATTTACGTTTTTAATGATGAAGAAAGTATAATCTTCCTTGATCATTCATAACTTACTTTTTTTGATGAGGAAGAAATTACAAACTCTCGTGATCATTCATAACTTACGTTTTTGATGAGGAAGAAAGTACAAACTCCTGTGATCATTCATAAATTACTTTTTTTATGAGGAAGAAAGTACAAAATCCCGTGATCATTCATAACTTACTTTTTTTTATGAGGAAGAAAGTAAAAACTCCCATGATCATACATAACTTACTTTTTTGATGAGAAAGAAAGTAACAACTCCCTTGATCATCATAACTTACTTTTTTATGAGGAAGAAAGTAAAAACTCCCATGATCATACATAACTTACTTTTTTGATGAGGAAGAAAGTACAAACTCGTGTGATCATTCATAATTTATTTTTATGATGAGGAAGAAAGTATAAACTTCCATAATCATAAAAGCTTTTTTTTTTTGTTTACATTCACAACTGATTAATGTATTAATGAATTTTTCATTCAAAAACAATATTCAACAATACTCACAAAATAGACTCTCAAAATGCATTAGTAGGCATTTTCAAACTAAAGGATTTTCTTTTTCATCATAATTTTCATGTAATATTATCTTACTATTTTGCTTTTCTATATTCAAAGGAACAAAAAAAAATGAAAAATGGTTCTCAATTTATTTCACGATTTTATTGACAATTCCTACTACTTTGGTTTGATCTTCATGTTCATGATATGATGTAATTTGTTGGTCATTTTTTGTACTTATATTTCCATCATCTTCTTGTTCTTTAATTTCATCTTGATTTTTTATTACAATATGATTATATTTTTTTCATTAATCTTTTAATATTTTCAGGATCAAAAACCTTATCATTATACAAAAACTTTGCATCAAGTTGGACATAAGTTTTGCCATCTTCCTTACTTTTCACTTTAATTGGTTTTTCATGCTCTTCGTTATTCAATTACAATCGTTCATTCAAAAATTTCTCAAATCTTTTTGTATCTATGTCTAATGATTCATCTTGATTCATACTTATGAAAGTTTCTCCTTTTTTAGTTAAACAACTACTTTCATTAGATTGAGTATTGTTATGCTTCTTTGGCATCCATTTCTTCTTTAATCTATTTGATGATCTTGGCTAATTTCTTGAGCTGTCAAAATATGCTTTCATACCACCTCTAGATAGATTTAAGTGTAGATGTAAGTGATCATGATAATTACATATTTTTTGTTCAATTTCAAGTACCAACTTTTTTCTACATGCATTCTCATATGCTTTATAATTCCCATATATATGACCTATTTGATCACACTAGAAACATCTAACAGTTCGAGTTCGATTTTGGACTCTATTTGGTCTTCTATCTAAAGGACTAGGCATGAACCTTGTACAGTCGGGTAAAGGGTTTTAGTCACTAGAATATGTAGATATATTTTGAACTTGAACTTGATGTTTATACACTCACATGTAGCACTTTCTTTTACTTGATTGGTTAGACTTTCAATATTTTCTTTCAAACTTAAAATTTCATGGCTAATAGTTTTGAATGATGAAATTTCTTTAACATAATTTGATAGCGTATCCATACTTTCATTCAAAATTGAAAGTTCATAGTGAACAGTTCCTTCTAAATTCCTAAACTCTTGATCAAATTGAGTATCTAAAGATTTAACGGTTGTATTAAATTCAGATATTACTTTAGTCAAGATTGAGAGAAAGAAATTTAATGACTCAAATTTGGAATCAATCTTTAAATCCATAGATGAAACTAATAGTGATTCCATGTCATGAAGAAGGTTTTCTACATTAGATTTCATTTTCATTATGTGCAAGCAACGAAAATACAAGTATAAATACCTAGAGTTTCTTCATGTCGTATGTACCTGAGTTGCAATGCCAATTTTTTCACGTCAGGTTCACTAATGTCGAAAGGTTTAGATGCTCAGTTGGTGGATCAGGCAACCAACAAACCTATCATTGCATGTAGGATGCCTGGAGTAAGTTTAGGTGACGTGGATACTCAAAGACAATGATTTAGATTAGGCTAAAAAACCCTTATCATATCATTAATCCTGTAGATGTGACTCACAGATACATGGTCTTTTAGGGTTTTACTCTTTGATAATAAAGTAGTTGGATGAGTGGTTTTTATCCTCACTTGGGTGTTATGTTGATTTTTTAGGAGAACCAATGCAATGTATTGAGGAGATAACTTCTTTATAAAGAACATATATATAGTGCAGTTTCATATGGATTCTACCTCCAAACTCAAATAAGCATTAACTATGTTTAATAGAATGACTAAATAATAAAGAAACCCTTCTATCGATTAAAGTAGCTTTGTGCAAATCAATTCTATTCATGCGTTGAACTATCTTTAATGAAAACTCAAAGACTGTTAATTCTTTAGATCATAAGCTTCATCATCACATCAAGAGTTTATGAGATATAACAAGCTATCATAGGAAGACTTTGATGATTGGTTCATAGTACTTATCACAAAATTGTCTATGCAATCTTTGAAAAGACGCATATACATGGAAAACACAGATTATTTTCTAGCTATACAAATCAGGAGTTTTTTTAAAGACATTAACAGTTTGCGCGATGAATTGAAATATCATAGAAACAATGTAGAACTTTTATTTTATATATTTTATTTGCCGGTCGTTTATGAGAGTAGCTAGTGGATTCTATTACCTCATCTCTTGATTCATAAACAAACTTCCTTATCTCCTGAAGACATCGATTGTTTAGTAAATGATTCTCAGCATGAAGCTTTACAAGAAAGAGTCCAATAGCAAATAAAAGAAGGCATGAATGCAAAACAGAGCCATTACGAAACCAGAGTTAAAACATTAACTTTGTTCTATAATCATAGCGTATGATAGATGTTAAGCATAGATGAATGGTAGAAGCGTTAAACTATAGAGTTGTAGGGCCTGCTACTAGAGGATTCTGACTAGCTTCAACTTCAGATAGATCCTTAGTGAATAGGAATAAAAACCGAATTGTGAAAATAGCCTCTTATCTTCCATCGTTTTCCTCTGTTCACAACAAATAAGCATAAGATGCGATCCTTGTTTTCAATCAAGGCACAGAGGTTTACAAAAAAGAATGTCGAGAAACTATGTGCAAATGGAAAACGAGACTTCAGAGATCTTAATCCTTGAAAAACTATAAGAGTGAGTATTTGTAAATAACACAGGTGAAAAAAGCTTGATGACAATGAATGTAGAAGTAAAACTGAGAAGTAATGAGGATATGTACAGTATATGCACATAGCCTTCTAGGCGATGGGAAGGACAACAGGGCATCAAAGTTTTCAGACCGAGGTAGCCAAATGCTGCTTCAAATCTTCCAAAGTTCCTATCCCCCACTCCCAAACACTCTCTTTGCTTCAAAATGTTTCCCAATCGCCACAGTTCTCTTTTGCTATCTCTCATTGCCCAACTACTCAGAGTCCTTTCCTCCCCTTTGTATAGTGTCTGATGAACATCGGCATGTTGACGACCCCCCCCTCCCCCCCGCCTTTCTGTCTCTTTTTATGGTGAATCCCCTTGCATTAAGCTAAATTTAATTGTTGTGAAAGAGTGTACATAAGAAAAAGCTGCGCTTCTTTTCTGTCTTATCTCTCCTTTTCTTATTGCGCATGTCTCCTTCCACGATGTGATATGGAACATTCATCCGTTATCCTCCTAAAGAATATGCTATCCCTGTTTTTTTTTGTTTTTCTGAATCAATATTCCTCAAGCATACTCCGTTTCCATCCGCCAATGCCTCACCTTTGTGATTAACTTTTATCCATAGATTGTCCTCCTTTACTTCTGATATGCCGTAGTGCGAGCAGCCTCACTTTTTTATTGGCCTCCCCTTTTTTGCCTTTTTTCTCTTTTTCGTACATGTGCTCTCTCACATTTCTATAATTAGAGTGCATTAAATTAATGCTGTGTATCTTTTCACACTAATAGCTTTGGGTCATATTGATTTACTATCATGAGGCTAAAATGAGCATATCTTGTCCAACCATAAGATAAAGTGTGTGCATCTACTACATCAAGATAAATAGAGAGGTAATCTACATTATTGCTCTTGGGAATAAAAGAATACGCCATTTATATCCACCAACTGTGAGTGATTCTAAATAATACTTTCGCTAGTAAATTTTACTAAAGTTGTCAATTCTCCATGTGAAATTTCCAAATAAAGGATTATCCACACACTCCTTTCTGCTTTCCTCCCTATTTCTCTTTGGGGTGCATCAAGAGGATCCCTTTAGGAGACAACATATTCATCATTTTTCTTTTTGCTTTGTGATGGCCTCTTGTTCGTATCATCTGCCAAGTCTTCATCAAGTTGGGGAGAGAGAATTCTCTCCGACACTGTTGTGAATGGTCTTCCTGATTCATATCAGAGTTTTTCTTCTACTCTTTGTTTGAGGATGAAAGGCAATCCAAATGCCTTGACATTTGAGGAGTTACTCTTTGTTCTATTGCAAGAAGATCAGTCTAGGCATAATATGTCCATTATGCATGTTGCAGATCAGGCTTTCCTTGCTAGTGAGAAGGGCAACGGTAAATGGAGCTCATCTACTAGTAAGCAGAAATCTACAAATTCTACACATTCGAAGAAGGAAGACAAAGATGAGAAGAAATAAAATATGCAGAAATTCTTTTGTAAGTATTATAAAGGAAACGATCATGCTATAAGGAACTATCTAAAACTGGCTACAAAAGAGGCTGGTTGTTGCAGAGGCCTCTACACTAAAAACAAAGTCTGCAAATCTTATGAAGAACTATTTAAAATTGGCTACAAAACAGGTTGGTTGTTGCGGAGGCCTCTACCTCACTTTGATAGTGAGGTAAGCAAACATATTACCTCGCAACATAGTTTCTTCACTTCACTTGAGCCTACCCCTATGGGGAATACTGTCACATGTGCCAACAACTAATCCTCTTATGGTAGTTGGTAACATCGTTCTAACTACTGCTAATGGTAGTTCTTTTACACTGTCAGATGCTTTATTTGTGCCAGGGAACAAGAAAAATATGTGATCAGTTTCTACATTAGCCAAGATTGCCTTGCTTATGAAATTTGTTGATGAAAGATGTATAGTACATGATCTATCAAAATGCGATGTGATTATTGCTTTTGGCATTCTAAATCATGGGTTGTATAAGCTCATAGTCTATGAAAAATCTATGAATGATTCAACATGTGGAGTACATGATTCTCAGGCAATGTCAGATGCAAAGCTTTGGCATGCATGCTTTGGTCATTTGAATTTTGCTAGTTTGCTGCGCATGCAGAAAATTTGAAATGGCATCCTCTTTGCCCAAACTTGAGGCATCCAATAAACATGTATGTGAAGGCCATATTTTGGTCAAAATGTAGCATTCCTCCTTCCCAAAAGATGGTTCAGTTCCAGCTACTTAGAAATTGCAGATTGTTCATAGTGATGTCTATGGTCTTAGGCAAACACCTTCTTTTGGGAACTATCTTTACTTCGTGACTTTCATTGGTGATTTTTCTAGGCATGCATGGGTATATCCATTGAAAGAAAAATCTGAAGTGTTTATGGGCTTCAAACAGTTTTTGGTTTTGACGAAAAAATTGTCAACATGTAAAATGGGCACTCTCTGTTCTGATCGAGGGGGGGAATATGTGTCTTTTGAATTTAATGCTTTTTGGGCTAAACATGGGATAAAACGTGAGTGTAGAGTGCCGTATGCACCTCAAGACAATGGAGTTGCTGAATGGAAGAATAGGTCACTCATGGAGACGGCGAGCTGTATGGTCAAGAGTTAGGCTTTACCACATAGTTTCTAGCTTGAGGCTGTTATGTGTGCAACATATGTACTTAACAGATATCACACTAAAGCAACCTATTCTTTCACTCCATATGAGGCTTAGCATGGTTGCAAGCCACCTGTTGCGCATCTACGTGTATTTGGTTGTTTGGCATATGCATTACTGCCTGAACAACAACACCAAAAAATGATGATAAAGCAGTGAAATATATTTTTGTTGGGTATAGTTCTGAATGTAAAGGCTATCATCTATATCATCCACAAACTAAATGCATTTTGGCTAGCTATGATGTTGTTTTTGTGGAAGATGCTATTCAGCCATTACTTTCATGTACTAAGCTGAAATCCGTTAGCTCCAAAGACATGTATGAAACCTTGCTCTCTTTATAGGTGGAGAATTTAGTACTGGTCCAAATGAGGAAACATTTTAGCCTTTACAGGTTTCATGTGATGATGCAGATCATTCCATTTTTTATGCAGATTTACATAATGCACTTGTGGATGAGAAAGCTAATATTGAGGAGGAAAAAATTATGCCAAAATGGCTAGCGCAAACTTTGTGTGATAGCAAATCAGATGCACCTCTGTCATATCATACTTGTTCAAGATCTCATAGTGCCTCTTTTGCATCAGATTGCTATGCTGTAGATGCCTCTAGTCTCTTTGATGAGCATGAGCCTATTTCATTTATGAAGCACAAAATCATGAAAATTGGATGGCTACTATGCAATCCGAATATGATGCTATTATGCAAAATGGTACTTGTTCTTTATGCGACTTGCCTCCTGGCAAGAAGGCCATTGGCACTAAGTGGGTATACAAGCTAAAGCATAAGCTTGATGGAACAAACAAGTATAAGGCTAGGCTTGTTGCAAAGGTTTATGCGTAGGAAAGAAGCATTGATTCTGATGAGACCTTTGCATCTACATGCGGAATGACTACTCTTAGTAGCATTTGTGCTCTAATAGCTCATCATGGTTGCAATGTACATCACTAGGACATTAAATCTGTATTTTTTAATGGTGATTTGCATAAAGAAGTGTAGTTTTTTCAGCCCCATGGCTTTGTGTAGAAAGTGCATGAAAACCAGGTGTGTAGGTTAAAGAAGGCATTATATGGTTTAAAGCAAGCAGCATGTGCTTGGTATGAAAAGATACATGCCTATCTAATTGCACATGGTTTTGAGAATAGTCCAAGTGAGAGCACATTATACGTTAAGCATGTAGAAGATGTGCTTCTGATCATTGTTGTGTATGTTGATGACATGTTGCTCACTAGTCCTCATGAGAAGCATATTGCTGATTTTAAGGCTGATTTGCATGCCTCATTTGAGATGTGTGATTTGGAGCATTTGCATCATTATTTGGACATTCAATTTATGCAAGTTGATGGCAGAGTAGCTTTGTGTCAAAGGAATTATACTGACACATTATAGCAGCATTTTGGCCTTGAAGACTGCAAACCTTTTGCCACTCCTATGGAGAGAAGCTTACTATTGAGTCTTCATGATGCTCAAGATGCATTTGATACTCTTCTCTCGTGGTTGGATGCTTGATTTACTAATGCATTACTCCACTGGATATTCAGTTTGTTGTCTCACATATGAGCACGTTTATGCATGGCCTAGGTGTCAAGCATTGGTACGTGGTCAAGTGCATCTTTCACTACTTGAGTGGTACCTGGCTACTTGGATTTTTTTATCGCAAGGGGGGATCACTACCACTAGATATACATGCTTTTCTTGACTCTGACTGGGCTAGTTCCTATGACACTAGTGTGTCCACTAGTGGATTTTACTTCATGCATGGTAGCTCATGTATATCATGGTTGAGCAAGAACCAGCCTACTGTGGCCACTTCCAGTTGTGAGGCTAAGTATAGGGAAGCTTTCATAGTGACTGTTGAGTGTGTGTGGCTTAGGCGTCTTATGGGTGATTTGGGTGTTGGTCAGTCTTCTACCATCATCATCTTCACTAACAGTCAGAGCACATTGGCAATTATGTTGAGCCGTGTGTTCCATGCTCGCACTAAGCACATTGAGGTGCATTAACATTATGTCAAGGAGAATTTCTCTATTGGAGAGATCACCTTGGCATATGTGCTCATGTAGGAGAACATTGCAAACCTTTTCATGAAGGCTCTGCCTAGGGAGAAGTTTAAAGCTATCCACAAAGCTTTGGGCTTACTTCCTTTTGTGGATTGATTCCACATATCTTGGCACTTCCTTATACATGAGTGCCATCTCCTTGTTCACTGCATCACTCCCAAGGGGGATTCATTGATATATTTAGGTAGTGATGTGTGTGAACACGCTACGACCATCAAGGAATTTTTTTGCCTCCTTAGAAGGTTTTCTTCCCCCGGCTTCTATATATGACTATTGCCTTAACGGGTTACCAATCTTTATACATTCTAGTGGTAATACATTTAGTATTGTGTATTGTGATCCAAGCTACTTCTACTTCCTTGTGTTGTTTATGTGCTTCCCTAGACCTCGAACTCCAACAAAAATGGGCACCCACCATTCTGATCGACAGCGGAAGTATATGAGGCACCTGGTAAACATGTATGTGAAGGCTATAGTTTGGGAAAAACGCAGCATTCCTCCTTCCCAAAAAATGGTTCAGTTCCACCTACTCAAAAATTACAGCTTGTTCATAGTGATGTCTGTGGTTGTATGCAGACACCTTCTTTTGGGAACTATCTTTAGATCGTAACATGAAAGAAAAGTCCGAAGTGTTTCTAGGCTTCAAAAAGTTTTTTGGTTTTGGTTGAAAATCTATCAACATGTAAAATGGGCACCCTCTATTCTTATCAAGGATGGAATATAAGTCTTTTGACTTTAATGCATTTCTGGCTGAATGTGGGATAACACACCAGTGTACACTGCATTATACACCTCAAAAAAATGGAGTTTCTAAAAGGAAGAACAAGTCACTTGTGGAGATGGCGAGGTTTATGGTCAAGATTCAGGCTTTACCACATAGTTTCTGGTGCAAAGTTGTCATATGTGTAGCATATGTACTTAACAGATGTCCCACTAAAGGATTGTAATCTATCACTCCATATGAGGCTTGGCATGGTCCTAAGCCATCTATTGCTCACCTGCATGTTTTTGGTTGTCTATCATATGCATTAGTGCCTCAACAACAACGAGGAAATTGGATGATAAAGTAGTGAAATGTACTTTTGCTGGGTACAATTCTGAAAGTGAAGGCTATCATTTGTATCATCCTCAAACTAAATGCATTTTGATTAGCCGTGATATTGCTTTTGTGGAAGATGCTATTTAGCCATTACTTTCTTGCACTAAGGAGAGATCAGTTAGCTCCAAAGACATGTATGATACTTTGTTGCCTCTTTTTATAGATGGACACTCTAGTGCTGGTCCTAATGAGGCAATGTCTTAGCCTTAGCAAGTTTCATATGATGATGTAGATCATTCCAGTTCTGATGTAGATTTACATGATGCACTTTGTGATGAGAGAGATAATATTGAGGAGGCAAAAATTATTCAAAAATGGCTGGTGCAAACTTTTTGTGAGAGCAAATTACATGCATCTTTGTCATACCATACTCGTTCTTGCTCTCATAGTGTTTTGTTTGCCTTAGATTTCTATGCTATGACTAACTCTAATCTTTGTGACAAAAATGAGCCCATATTCTTTGCTGAAGCACAAAATTCTGAAAATTGGATGGCTGCTATGCAATTAGAATATGATGCTATCATGAAAAATGATACCTAATCTTTATGTGACTTGCCTCCTAGCAAGAAGGCCATCGGTACTAAGTGGCTATACAAGCTAAAGCAGAAGCTTGATGGAACACTTGATAGGTATAAGGCCACACTTGTTGCTAAGAGTTATGCTCAAGAAAGGGGCATTGATTTGGATTACACCTTTGCTCCTACATGCGAACTGACTACTTTTCATTGCATCTATGCACTTGTAGCTCATCATGGTTGGAATGTACATCAATTGGACATTAAGAATGCATTCTTGAATGGTGACTTTCATGAAGAAGTGTATTTTTTTTATCCCCATGGCCTTTTTGTAGAAAGGGCATGAAAATAAGGTGTACAGATTGGGGAAGGCATTATATGGTTTAAAGCAAGCACCACGTGCTTGGTATCAAAAGATACATGCCTAAATAGGTGCACATGGTTTTGAGAGTAGTCCAACTGAAAGAACCTTATATGTTAAACATGCAAATGATGTGCTTCTGATCATTGTTGTCTATGTTGATGACATGCTGCTCATTGGTCCTCATGAGAAGCACATTTGTCATTTTAAGCCTGACTTGCTTGCCTCATTTGAGATGTCAAATTTGGGGCATTTGCATCATTATTTAGGCATTCAATTTCATGGCTTTCAAACATTATTGCAGCATTTTGGCCTTGAAGACTGCAAACCTTTTGCCACTCCTATGGAGACATATTTACCATTGAGTCTTCATGCTATTCTTTATCAACATGCTATTGGATGCTTGATTTACTTATGCATTACTGAGTCATATATTCAGTTTGTTGTCTCATAGATGACCAGGTTTATGCATTGCCCAAGTGTCAAGCATTGGCAGGCCATTAAGTGCATCTTTGACTACTTGAGTGGTATCCAGCTACTTGGATTGTTTTATCCCAAGGGGGGATCACTACTGCAAAATTTACATGCTTTTTTGGACTCTGACATGGGTGGTTGCCATGACTCTTGTATGTCCACTATTGACTTTTGCTTCATGCTTGGTAGCTCATGTATATCTTGGTTGAGGAAGAAGTAGCATTCTATGGCCACTTCTAGTTGTGAGGTTGAGTATAAGGCAACTTTCACAATGATTGAGTGTGTATGGATTAGATGCCTTATGGCTTATTTGGGTGTTGGTCACTCTTCCATGACCACCATCTTCACTAACAGTTAGAGCGCATGGGCAGTTGCGAGGAACCTTGTGTTCCATGCTCGCACTAAGCACATTGAGGTGCATTATCATTATGTCAGGGATAGGTTCTCTATCAGATAGATCAGCTTGGCATAGGTGCCCATGCAAGAGAACATTGCAAGCGTTTTCACAAAGGCTCTGCCTAGGGAGAAGTTTGAAGCTTTCGGAAAAGCTTTAGGCTTACTTCCTTTTGGGGATTGATTCCACATAGCTTGGCACTTCCTTATCCATGAGTGCTAGCTCCTTGTTCACCGCATCATTCCTAGGGGGGATTTGTTGATATATTTAGGTAGTGATATGTGTGAACACACTCGAACTACCAAGGCACTTTTCTACTTCTTTAGAAATGTTTTCTCCCTTGACTTTTATATAATCCTATTGCCCTAATGGGTTACTCAAGCATGCTTTTTCTTCTTCCTTGTGATGTGTGTATGCTTGTGCAGACCTCAAACTCCAAGAGTCATAGCTACTCAAGGAACACATAAGTGTAAGAATCCCCCTAGAGCGAATGATGTGAACACATAACAGGAGTGAGAGATTAGCACCCACAAGGTAATAAGCCTAAAGCTTTGCGAAAAGCTTCAAACTTTTCCTATAGAAAAGCTTTGGTGAATATGTCTACCACATTATTTTGTGTAGGCACATATACCAAATCAATATCTCCTGCATGAAGGCACTCTCTCACATAGAGATAATGCACCTCAATATGTTTGGTTTGTGCATGAAATGCTGGGTTTTGTGCAAGAACCAATGCACTCTCACTATCAGTGTAAATACACATAGCAACATCAATCTCTATGCAAAGATCTATCAATAGGGGTCTCAGCCATACACACTCCACTATAGCTGTAAAAACTATTGTGTACTCAGCTTCACAACTTGATGTCTCCATTGTAGGTTGCTTCTTACTCAACAAAGATATGCATTAGTTTCTTAGTAAAAATCAATCACCACTAGTGCACAAGCGAGTATCATAACAACCAGCCTAATCACTATCTGCAAAAGCATGCAAGCATGGTTGAATATCTCTTCCAAAAAAGACACCTAAACACAAAGTGCCTTTGAGATATCTAAACACACATTTCAGTGCTTGCCAATGCTTAGTGTGAGCACCATGCATGAATTGACTCAACTAAGAAACTGCATATCATATATCTAGCCTTGTGTTGCATGCACATGTAAACATCTCACAACTTGCTGATAAAGAGAAGTGTCAAATGCACCACTGGAATCCTCAACTAAGAACTTAAATCTTATCTCAATTCGTATGGAAACTCGCTTGCAATTCTCAAAGTCAAAATTGAAGTATTGCGATGGTGATGCATTGCAGTAGGCACTCCTTCTCGACAGCTCCATGATGATATCCTCAGAGTAGAAAAATGATCTCTAAGCACCAATACATGGTGCTCTAGATAGATCATGTAGAATACATAGAAAAACATAGTACACAGGGAGCACAAGCACAAACGTCTTAGGTGTTACAAATGTGGTCAAACTTACAGTCTATGGATGACTAGGCCACTATATTTTTTTATTGGAGAAAATATACAAAAGTGTTCGGTGGCCATTTGGCCTTTCATACAGATTCTAACAATAGTAATCTGCCACTAAGGCCCAATATGGCCAAAGTAACTATGGGAGATAAAATGAAGAATAATAAAGAATACATGAGTGTAAGTATACAAACTATACCTCCCACATAATGGGCATGTTACATAGTATACAAGTGATGGTGCAAGATCGTGAATCAAGTAACCTTGATCAAGTGACAACAGTGTCAAAAGCTATCCTCTACTAGGGCTTTAGTTAAAGCATCTGCAACATTCTCTCGAGTATATACCTTCTCAAGAATAATGCACTCAGTGGCTAAGAAATCTCCAATGAAGTGATACCTCAACTCAATGTGCTTGGTCTTTGCATGATAGACCGATTTCTTAGCCAAAGCAATGGAACTTTGACTATCACTGAGCAAACAAGGTACATGGTGAGGTAGACCCATATCACAAGCAAGACAAGAAAGCCAAAATGCTTCCTTACATGCCTCACTTGCTGCAACATACTCTACTTCTCTGGTGGAAATAGCTATACATTCTTGAAGATGAGATCTCCAAGAGATAGCACCTCCAGAAAAATGAAAAATGTACCCTGATTGTAGACTTACGATTGTCTACACAACCAGCATAGTCAAAATCTATGTAACCAATAATGAATGCTTTCCCTCTACCTACGCATAGACACTTATCCTTAGTGCCACTCAGATATCTCAAAATCATCTTGACGGCTTCTCGATGTTTCTTTCTGGGATTAGACATATATCTAATCACAATTCTAGTACAAATACAATCTCTAGTCTCATAGCTACCATAGCATACATCAGACTACCAACAGCTAACTGATAAGGAATTTTGGTCATGAATTCCTTTTCCTCATCTGATTTGGCACAATCATCCTTGCTCAATTTCACATATGTGGGTAAAGGTGTACTCCATGCCCCATATAGACCTCATCTGTAAGATCTCCATGCAAGAAACCAATTTTCACATCCATTTGGACTAGTGAAGGAATCCAAGCTACATGCATAGGGTAGTCATCTTGACCATTAGAGAGAAGATTTCCTTGAAATCAACACCATGTTATTGCTAAAAACCCTTTGCAACAAGTCATGCTTTATACTTTGGAGAAGCACTATCTGATGTGAATTTCAGCTTATATACCCATTTACATGGTAAAGCTTTCCTGCCCTTTGGCAAAGGTAGTAGATGCAAGTATCCTTGCTGTGAATAGAATGCAACTCACTCTTCATGGCATTCTCCCACTTGACTTAATCCATTGTGTACATAGCCTCTTTGTAGCACGAAGTCTCACTAGCATTTCTTAGCATAACAAAATCCAAACTTGAAACATATCTATCTAATGGATGGGAGACATGTGTAGGTCGTCTCAATGGTTGCTGAATAAGAACATTTGGAGACTGATCTGATTAGACATTCTCTTGAACATCCCTAAGAGCAACATTTTTATGCATGCTCGTTGGAGTACTAGTATCCTCAAACATTATCTCTATCCATGCGAAGGTCATATAACTTTCTCATCAGATACACTTTATTTGATGTCATCTCTTTTTCATATGTATTGCATTTCTTCCAAAGCTCCTATGCACTTTCACAATCTAATAGCCTAAATTAAACATTATTTTCTAGGTGCAATCCAATGGTAGACCTGGCCATTTCATCTAACTCATCCAAATCATCTTCATCCATTTCAATAGGCTTCTTTGAGACTCCATTTATTGGCTTCCATTACCTCCTCTGAATCTGCACATCTTTAATCTGATTCTTCCATAGAGCAAAGTTTGTGTCATCAAATTTTTGGATCTCAAAATTGTTGGGAAAGATGGATGGATGCTTCACGAGACTGAGTAGGTACTGCTAAACCTACTTTGTACCAGCCCTCTTTTGCTTCAGAGTTGATAACCAGACCTCCTTAGCTTTCCAATGACACCATAAAATGTCCTATGTCCTTTGGAAATGATGTGTGCAATGATTGAATCAAAACAGATAACTTTGGAAGACACAAACTCAAGAAAACCTTCTATTTTTGTCTTGATACGTGTTGAGTATTTTGCTCAATATGACCAGCACAGTACGAATTGGAAAACTTCCTTTTAGGGGTATCTAATTAGCTTAGTAAGCTACCTATTCCAAGTCGAATGATGTAAAATGATAAACTATGCTAAGAGAAATCAATTTAGCAAGTTAAGCTATACCCTCGACTTTTTAGGACTGTAGCAAAAAATGACCAGAGATCACCTCGACGCGGATTTCTCTAAAATGGCTGAAAAAAATGTGTTCAAATTTTGATAGCATGTAGATTACTTCAATCTGAATCCAACAAGCTTTGAATCACTGAATTTGGTGAAGAATTAACCGAGATATGCCCTTGACAAGTTGATAGACTTTTGAGTAGACTAACAGAGAAATGAGAGATGGACAATGTGAATGTATGTATTAATGCATGATTGTATACAACTCCATTGGCATGAATATCATTGGCAAATGGTGTAGAGAAGTGTGAGCTAGAGTGTAGACCTCACGCACACTCAAAAATTAGTAGTGTTAGGCTCGGGAGTGCTCTCTCTTGCCCGCGACTTTTCATGTCCATTTTTATAGGAGATGACTAAACATTTGAATTCAAATTCAAACTTTTGGCTCCCTATGATCAAGCTCCTAAATGCTTGGAGATACGCTTTCAATCAAACAACTAATTTTTCCACGAATCCTTTTGGTAGGTGATTACAAGAGATTCCAAGTCAATTTGACTTTTAGAATGAGGTAAAGTGGTAATTAACCACTAGCATGTGTTCCTATGCTTCTTCATGTATGTATGGACTTCAATGCATCCTTTGAGCCAAATGTGTAGGCTTGTAATTTACACCAACAGCTCCCCCTCAAGCCAAACATTTTGGCTTAAGTCTTCATCTTCAATCTTCAAGTATATCGTGCAATCCAATCATGGATTTGAACCTGCAAAGTTAAGCTTTAGTCAGCAAATCTGCACATTGCATGTTGGTGGATGCATAGGTTAGTTGAATATCCTTGCTTATCAATTTCTCTCTATCATAATGGTAATGGACCTCTATGTGTTTGGTCCTAGCATGATAAATAGGATTAGCTGCAAGGTGAAGAGAACTTGTATTATCTCCAAAGATAATAGGTGACCTAGTACATAATCCCAATTTTGTATACAAAAGCTTAATCCAAATTGCTTCTTGTGTGGCATTAGCCAGTCCTCTATACTCTGCCTCTGTGGAGGACAAAGCAACAGTGGGTTGCTTCTTTGAAGACCATGAAATTGGTTTGTCACCTACAAAGGAAATATATCCAGAAGTGCCCCTCCTATCATCCTTGCATCCTACCCAATCTGCATCTGAATAAATTTTGATATCAATATCTGAAGTGTAAGGGAAATACAAACCATGGTTCTGTGTACCCTTGAGATACTTCATGATTCTCTTGGCAGCCTCTAAGTGAGGTATCCTTGGCTTGTGCATAAATTGACTTAGCACACTAACTCCATATGCAATATCTATCCTTGTTAAGGTAGCATAGTTCAAACTACCCACCATACTTTGATAACCTGTAATGTCATTGACTTCATCACCTTCATGGGCACTTAGTTTTAGATTTACCTCCATTGGAGTGCTAGCTACTTTGGCATCCTGCAAGTGAAACTTCTTCAACATGTCTTGTATATACTTTTTTTGAGTAATATATATCCCTGAATTAGTGTAAACTAATTCAAGTCCCAAAAAATACTTCAATAGACCAAGATCATTGATCTTGAACTCCTTCATCATTTGACTTTTGATATATCTGATTCCATTGACATCATTACCTGTAATGATGATGTCATCAACATAAACACAAAGGTATATTACCTCTGAATTACTTCTCTTGATGAATAGAGAAGTATCTGCATTGCTCATGACAAATCCTTGGTCTTGGAGGTATGTAGTTAACCTGTAATTCCATGCCCTAGGTGCCTGCTTTAATCCATATGAAGCCTTTTTGAATTTGCAAACATATGTTACCTTCTTAGGGTCTTCATAGCCAGGAGGTTGTGACATGTATACCTCCTCTGAAATCCATCCATTCAAGAAAGCATTCTTGACATCCAATTGGTACATATTCCAATTTTTTGATGCAGCCACACTTACCAACACTCTGATTGTTGGCATCTTAGCCACAGGTGAGAATGTCTCCTCATAGTCAATGCCTTGGGTTTGTGCAAAACCCTTAGCTACCAATCTGGCTTTGTACCTATTGATTGTGCCATCAGAATTTCTTTTAAGCTTATAGATCCATCTGGATCCTATTACCTTCATTGAGTCCTTCTTAGGTACTAGCTCCATGTGTGACTTTCTTTGAGTGCTTCAATCTCTTCATCCATAGCTTCTTTCCATTCTGATTTGGTAATTGCTTCTTCATATAATCTTGGTTCTTCATTTGACAAATATTTTGCAAGATAAGCAGAATGTTTAGTAACAAGAGATGTGTCATACCCATATCTTATAGGTTTCTTGCTTTCTCTTTGTGATCTTCTAAATGGTTGAGCCGAAGATTCAGGTATGTCTTCAAGCTTCTTCATCTTCATTTTGCCTTTGGACTTCCATGCTTTGAATTCTTCAAGGTTGATAGTATTTTCATCATCTGAACTTGAGGCTTCATTCTGAGTAGGTTCTTCCTTTGTTAGACTTGGAAATTCCTCTTCCAAATCATAGGGTAATTTGACCTTCCTGCATTCATTCTCATACCAAGAATCATTTTCATCAAAGACAACATCTCTGCTTACCATGAATCCCTTATTGATAGGATTATAAAGCCTGTAACCTTTTTTATTTAAATCATAACCAATAAAGATGCATTTTTCAGCCTTTGGGTCTAGCTTACCTCTTATCTGAGAAGGAATGTGTACATATGCTACACATCCAAATATTTTGCAATTGTCAAGTGAGGGTCTCTTACCATGCCATGCTTCATAGGGTATCATGCCATCAAGAGACTTAGATGGTAACCTGTTTATGAGGTAAGTGGCAGTAGAAACACTCTCTGCCCATAGATAGTTAGGTAACTTTTTTTCATTAAGCATAGATCTAGCTGTCTCAACAATTAATCTATTTCTTCTCTCAACTACCCCATTCTATTCAGGAGAATACCTTGTGGTTATCTCTCTTTTGATGCCTCTGTCCTACAAGAAGTCTTCAAATTCATTGGAGAAGTACTCACCTCCTCCATCTGACCTTAGCCTTTCCAAATTCCTTCCTCTCTGGTTTTCAACTAATGCAAGATATTTTTTAAAGCAATTAAATACCTCATCCTTGTAATATAGTCCACCTGCTATAATCATCAATGAAAGACACATAGTACCTTGAACCTGAGACTGAGGGGTCTTTGCTTGGTCCCCATACATCTGTGTGTACAAGCTCTAGGTAGTCTTCATGCATATATCCTTTCTTGGAGAAGGGTAACCTGTGAGACTTACCAAATTGACAAGCACCACACTTGTAAATCATATGTTTCTTGGATACATTAGGTATGCCAAGCACACATTGATCCCTGCACATTTCTTTCAAGGTTCTCTCTCCTATGTGCCCTAACCTTTTGTGCCAAATCTCAAGCTCTGAAAGTGTTTGATCTTTATAACTATATAGTGCAATATTCTTTGTATCTTCCAACTCAAAAGTAAAAAGTCTACCTCATTTTTCTCCTTTAGCAATCCTCTTGAACCCATGTCTTGGATCCTCCACATATGCTCCATATTGATTGAATCTGACATGCAAACCTTTCTCCACAATTTGACCAACACTCATCAAATTTTTGGTAATAGTTGGTACATAGAGTACCCTACTCAACAAATTCTGATTTCCATCACAATTCTTAACATTTCCAACTTTAACTATAGAATGCTTTGTGTCATCACCTGTTTGAACTTGATGCTTACCTTTTGGTTCCTCAAGATCAGATCGTAATGCTACATTACCAGCCACATGGTTTGAACATCCTGAGTCAATGTAGAATAGGTGGTCATCATTTGTACCTGATTTTGAAGTCGTTCATGATTAGAAGAGAGTCATCCTACTCCTCTATGTAGTTGTTGTAATCCTTCTTGGATTTGAATCCTTCTTGGTAGTTGCCATTGTAATTATTTTTGTAGTTGTCGTTGTAGTTATTGTTGTAGCCTTGGTGATGGTTGAATCTACCTCTTGACTGTGAGTAGCCACCTCTTTGTTATCCTCTTCCTCTCTGATTCTAGACCACAAATGTTGGATGGTGAGGAGTTATAAGGTCTCCCCCTACCTGGCTTACCTCCTCTTCCCCTTCCTCTTCAAGATCTACCTCTCCCTGCATAGTTGGCTTGAGAAATAGAGCCTTCATCTTCCACTTTCTTGTTTTTACATTTATCTTTAGACTTCTTATCAATGTATAGGGCAAAAGGGTTATTACCTTGGAAGTGTCTCCATTTTTTTTTTAGCTTTGCTTCATGAGTAAATAATTGTCCCATGAGAGTTGTAAGATCTGGAGTGTGCATGTCCATGTAAAGATCCATAGCTGTGGTGAAGCTTTCCCATTTGTCATCAGTCTTGATCCCATTAATCACTTGCCTTACAATCTGTTCTTCTTCAATCTCTTCTCCTATGCTTGCTAACTGATTTGCTACATCTTTAATCTTGGTCACAAATTTTGAAACAGCTTGCTTAGGTTGCTTCCTTAATGTTGTGAATTCAATCCACAACTGATTTTTCCTAGCCCTTCTGTTGGAGGAAAAATATGATGACAAGGTTTCCCAAGTCTCTTGGGATGTCTTACAATTTCTAATATGTGGCAAAAGAAAATCAGATATAGAGTTGAGTAGATAAGACCTTGCCAATGCATCCTTAGCACACCATGTGTTGTGCTTTTCATGTTCTTCCTTGGTTGGTAATCCTCTTGTTTTGAATGAGGGCAATTCCTCATGGTCCTGAGATGTATCCATAGAGACTCCTTCCTTGTAAGTAGGTCTTCATCCTTAGAGACCATGCTTGATAGTTGTTCCTGTCCAATTTGTCAATAAATGAAGGAAACCCATCTCCCATTTTACCTTAGTTTGCTCTGATACCACTGTTGGGAAAGATGGAAGGATGCTTCAAGAGACTGAGTAGGTACTGCTAAACCTGCTTTGTACCAGCCCTCTTTTGCTTCAGAGTTGATAACCAGACCTCCTTAGCTTTCCAATGACACCATAAAATGTCCTATGTCCTTTGGAAATGATGTGTGCAATGATTGAATCAAAACAGATAACTTTGGAAGTCACAAACTCAAGAAAACCTTCTATTTTTATCTTGACACCTATTGAGTATTTTGCTCAGTATGACCAGCACAGTAGGAATTGGAAAAAATCCTTTTAGGGGTATCTAATTAGCTTAGTAAGATACCTATTCCAAGTTGAATGATGTAAAATAATAAACTATGCTAAGAGAAATCAATTTAGCAAGTTAAGCTATACCCCCGACTTTTTAGGACTATAGCAAAAAATGACCAGAGATCACCTCGACACGGATTTCTCCAAAATGGCTGAAAAAAATGTCTTCTAATTTTGACAGCATGTAGATTACTTCAAGCGAAATCCAACAAGCTTTGAATCACTGAATTTGGTGAAGAATTGACCGAGATATGCCCTTGACAAGTTGATAGACTTTTGAGTAGACTAACAGAGAAATCAGAGATGGACAATGTGAATGTATGTATTAATGCACAATTGTATACAACTCCATTGGCATGAATATCATTGCCAAATGGCATAGAGAAGTGTGAGCTAGACCTCAGACACAAACTCAAAAATCAATAATGCTAGGCTCGGGAGTGCTCTCTCTTGCCTGCGACTTTTCATGTCCATTTTTATAGGAGATGACTAAACATTTGAATTCAAATTCAAACTTTTGGCTCTCTATGATCAAGCTCCTAAATGCTTGGAGATATTCTTTCAATCAAACAACTAATTTTTCCACGAATCCTTTTGGTAGGTGATTACAAGAGATTCCAAGTCAATTTGACTTTTACAATGAGGTAAAGTGGTAATTAACCACTAGCATGTGTTCCTATGCTTCTTCATGTATGTATGGACTTCAATGCATCCTTTGAGCCAAATGTGTATGCTTGTAATTTACACCAACAAAAATGTTCTTTACCCGAAAAGTTATAGCTCCTCCTTGGAACATTGGCACTAGACTCTGATCCACCATACGTGCTTGAGATCTCTGATGCCATGATGGTAGCGAATTGAATAGAATGATAATGGAGCTAGAAGATTCCAAATACCACTATGACTCAAAGAAGGATGACTAAGTATCAAATTTTGGGAGAGAATTTAGCAGTCTTCCCATAAAAATGAATTAATGAATAGTAATGACCAGCCAAAAGGATTATGTGAGAATAAGTGTGCTCATACCAATAATTGTATCAAGTAGTAAATCGACCACTATATATTTAACAAAACCAAAATATCTAGAAATTTTTTTGCCAAAGTATCCTCTGCAAAATGAGCATATGAACAGTGTCAAGATCTCATAAAACTGCAAGTACTGACATGTTTACCTGCATAGTGAGTTACATACTCCACTGCTTATAATCAGTCACCCAAAAGAAGCCCACTAGGCTTATCGAGCACCTATGAAGAACTATCATACATCTCCTATGGCAAGGTTGGGTAAGTCTTCTACCTACATCACCAAAGAGACCCTGATGTATAGGTATCTCCCACTTTAGAAAACCTTACCACAACCCTCTTTATCAAACATAAAAGTCTTTATGCAAAAACGTAACCACTATATCAATGACGACATGGACATGCATACGTGGTATCCATAGAAGTGTACATAGTGTGTACGTGCTCAATATATGTAGTAAAATAGCACTCAAAAGCTGAATTCCCTACCCAAACAGTGGTGAAAAACACTTGCAAGTGTCTGTCAACTCTATTCTTTAGGCTCAAACATTTGCATAGACTTGCAGTGGCCTCTCCCACCACAACTAAAACCTTTCAAGACACCTGTAGATTAACTAGTGTGGCTGAAAATACAGCGCAAAAGGTGAACAATTTTTGTCAAACAAGTACAAAGAATACTCTTCTTGATGTTTCTTGGAGTTCTATAGAGAGAACTATGCATGAACGTACTCCCAAATGGCTCCAAAAATCACCCCAAAAATGCTTCAAAAGTAGGCTTTGAAAGCAAAGAATGAAGCTTTGAGGGCCAAGCACCACAAGAGTGTAACTTAGTGGCAAGACATTGCCACAGTTGAGCGGGCCTCGAGAGGAATTGTACTAACCTCGGTGACCTCCCGCAAAGTACTAGGAAGCTTTGTCTTCCTTGATAGTGGAGGTCCTCCCTTAGGCACAGCCAACGGTGACTTTGGTGACTCCGATGATAAGGTATGCCAAGGTCTATGCCTTGGTGGCCACCTTAATCGTCAGCGCTGGAGTTTCCTCTATTTTCATCTCTATTTTTCTATAACTTTTAAGCCGGTTGAGCCTCAGTTGACTCGTATACATGGCCATAGTCAAGCGCACTATTTTGGAACAAAGGCATGAGTGTATTAAACACATCTTATGAGCTAAAAATTGCCTGTTTTTTGCATTCAAGTAGAGGGGAAATTGAATTTTCAGTAAATATCACATCTTGACTCACATTAACTGTGTTCGTCAATGGATGGTACAAACGATATCCCTTACTTTCAGCACTATAAGCAACAAATATACATATTTTTGCTTTGTTATCAAGTTTGTGATGTTATGATGGCACAAGAGCATATGCACACATGATTGGTTGCATCCAAAACTTATCAAGAAGGTGCTTTCCTTTAACCATACATCATGCCATTTTAAGGAGAGCTTTATTTTTATGCTCAACAACATCATTTTGATAAGGTGTATATGGAACCATACATTGGTGTGAAGTACTTCTTTCACAAAGAAAAGCATTAAACTGATGTGACATGTACTCACCACTACAATCCGTGCGTAGAGGCAAAAGCTTGTTTGAAGAAAACTTTTTAGGCATAGCTAAAAATGCTTTGAAGGAAGAAAATACTTCATTCTTTGCTGTCATAAGATAGACCCATGTATGGAAATTAGCATCATTATTGAACATAACAAAATTTACATGCTTCCCAAAAGATGGAGTCTTGATGGGACCACATACATCACTATGAACAAACTGCAATTTTCTTGTAGTGTGTATATGACTATATTTTGTAAAAGAAGCATGATGCATTTTTCCAAGAATGCAACCTTCACACGCATGATTTTCAATGGACTCAAGTGTTGGAAACCCAATAACCATGCCCTTCTTTGGTAAGTAAATCAAACTATTAAAGCAAACTGTTAAAGTTTAAGTGACCAAAACTAGCAGTCCAAAGCTCCATTTCAACCATGGAAGAAGTATGAGCAACCAAGGCATTTGAGGTAGCCCTCTTGTCTGTATCCAAGTGCTACAAACCATTACATAATGTACTGGACATCACGATAATATCACCATTGCTGAAATCATGAACCGTACACTTATCATCAACAAGATGTACATGAAGTGAAGATTTGGAAATTGACAGGACTAAAATTAGGTTCTTCTTGATACCGAGTAAATACGATGCATTTTTCAAGAGAATCACACCTCCATCTACAACCGCAAAATCAATTTCTCCTACTTCAATGATAAGATAAGAGACATTGTTTGCACACACCACATGTCCTCCTTTAGGTGCATCTTTCAAAGATGCAAAGAACCTTTTGCATGAAGTTATGTGCTTTGAGGCACCACTATCAAAGAACCAATCCGAATCAGCCTCACTCACAACCATACATCTAGAATGTAAAGATGCATCATAATGACATGTAACAACACATGCTCAAGAATCTTGAACCATGTTGGGTTCATCATTATTTAGATTTGCTGAATTCTCAACATTAGACATGTTGGATTCCTTCTTCTTTTCATCATTCTTAGCAACCTTTCAACACTAATCAATAGTATGGCCAACCTTTCGAAAATATTTGGATCTCTTCTTCTTTTGCAAATCAACATTATTAGAGGAATGAGTGGAAGAGGAAGGTTGAGAATTTGGTTTTGATGAACCCAAAGTTGAACCATACTTGCTTTTCCCTTTTTGTGAGATAGTAAGTGCTTGTGTTCCCTCAATCAAACCTCTCCCATTCACTCTAGATTGCTCTTCTTGCAAAAGAAGAGACACAACCTCATCAAATGCATATAGTGGGATTCCCTTTTGCAACCAAACATAGTGTAGTAGCAAAGCTTTTAAAAGGTTCTAGTAATCCTTTCAACAATGTAGAGATGAGTGATGCATCTGGAATAATCTCATCTATGTTTGGCACTTGCTCTTTCAAGTCATTGATGTGTGTCACATACACATTCATAGAGTTATTTTCAGCCATAAATACATCCTCAAGTTGCTTCCTCAAGTATGGAACATGTGCTTCATTACACACATTAGACAAAGAAGCAAAAGGGTCCAATGCCTATCTAGATGTAGGACATGATCAAATGTGTGGAACTATATGATGCTTCACTGAAAGCGCAATCAATGCATGAGTGTGAGCCTTTTTTCCATCCCATCTAAGTTGCCTCTCTCTAGGTGGAGAAGGATTTACCAATGTCCTTGAAAAAGAAGCTCCATTTGTGATAGTAGACTATGAAGTAAAAGAACCTATGGGTCTTCGATCTACATCTCCCACTATGTTCCAACGTCGTTTTGCAACAAGAATGTGCTTCATCATGTAAGACAACATTGGATAGTTGGACCATCAAGCTTATCTTCAGCTTGAAGCAAGGCAAACAATTCATCATTGCTGCTCGCCATTTCACTAAAGAACAAGAATGTGACAAAATCCTTGCTTCAACGAAAGCTAAAATGAATGCCAAAATTTCAGCTCACAATCCATCACTCGGATGGTGATTCTGAGTGCATGAATGGCTTTGAGATGGGGGTAAAACCTAGTAGAACTGACATGTTTCTTGGCTCGTGTAATTCATTGTTCTATGCTCTAAAGTTGATTTGCATTGTTAAAAGTGCACAAATGCTATGATGTGAAAAACCCAAACTTGACAAGGAGCTGAACATGCTTTGATACCAATGTTGGGTTTGTGTAGAACAGTGAGAGACACAAAAGAAGAAAGACACACAAGAAGAACACACATGAGGAGCGCTAATGCAACAAACACACGGAGAAGAAGGATGGCTGGAATAGCTCCCTATTGACGATGTTCAAAATTGAAGTAAGAGCTCAATAATATCCCTAAGTACAAAGTACCACCACGTATGTGTGAATCATGTATGTGGTAACATGAGGAAAAAACCTCTACCCAACACTAGATTAAAAATTGCCCATGCATAGAAAAAATTTGCACATCATAGCTACCTGAGGAACACATAAGTGTAACAATTTTTATTATGATGAATATTTATTCGTCGATTAAAAACCCATGCATGCATAAAGCATGCTATGTGGGCATTGGTTTGGAAAGAGAAAGTATAAATTTTTACTATGTCAATATGCTATTTTTTCTATCACACATAGATCGGTAGAAAGGTTTTCTCGATTTCTCATATGAATGACCAAGACAAGTCATCCACGTAATATGTGTGGTGATGAACATAGTTTCAATTCAACAAGCCAGTATGTGAAGACTGATGCATATTTTCATAAAGCAAGTTACATCATGATTACCAATTGCTTTTTGCAAAGATTATCCTTAGTAATCAACCAAACCTAGTTGAGGTCATATATGGTAAAACTTCATAATCAATTTTTTGATATATCAGTGTTGAAACTAAAATAGTTCCTTTCACTCTCCTATTCTATTAATAATTATTTGGCAAAACAATTTTTCTGACTCCTTTATTGTTACTAGTGTTTTGCGAGAGACCATGAAAAGAACCCATTTTATTTATAGATTTAGAAAACTACCTAAAGAAGAAATGTTGATTGGAAGCAAATACTGCAACAACGCTGTTCTAATTTTGAATCAAAGTTTTGGGCCGGATTTGATGCTAGAAGCCCTCTTTGAGAAGCCAATGAATATTGGTATTGATTATCAAAGGTATTGGGTGTAACCACATCCAAATTTGTCATGTTTCTTGGACTTGCTTTTGGGGATATTGATTCAAGTTTTGACTCAAAATTTGGATCTAGGATGGAATCGGCCAATGTGAATCTTCCAGCAAAAGACGAGCAATGTGCCCTTCCAATAGTATGTCCTCCTATTGAAAAAAATATATGAGACTTGGATAAGTGACATGATAAGTTCCTCTCCCTCCCTCCATCAATCCTCCCCCTTCTTCTCCTTCTCTCTCTCTCTCTCTCTCTGTCTGTCTCTCTCCCCCCTCCCTCCCTCTCTCTGTGTGTCTCCCTTGGTTGCTTACTTCAAAATTCCACAAGATCAATTCCATCAAGACCCACAAGCTAAAGGGTGCTCAAGAGTTATGTCACATTTTCAAATGACCGAACACGCTTGAAAGAACTGCACTCATGCTAGAAAAGGTCTATCCCTTCAGCCCAAAAACACACAGTAGTTTAGACGGATTGCCTACACTTATATTAGCAATGACCTTTATAAATCCAAGAATTGACAATACATTGCAATCAAGAGCACTCTCTGCTATATATTCCTACCCATTAAGCCAAGAAGCCCTGAATATATTTGATTTGCATCTCAATCATACAGATCCTAATCCTTTGTACACCAAGAACCCTCTGACTCGAGAATAATAAGCTCCTGTAAATATAGTGACGAACAATGAAATGTGTAATGGATCAAAACAAGTAACATTGCAAGCTCTTGTGCATTTAAGAACAACCATATAAAAGTTGTTGAATGAATGATAAAAAATGCAAGAAAGGTATCAACATTTCAAAGAGTTGGTACTAATACTATGGGCCTTCACCAAACTCATAAACATCAATTTTCAAAATACAAAATCAAGATCTAAAGAACTTGCCTTCACAATAGAGTCTTTGGCAGCGAGGGCAACGACGTCGATGGATGAGATGGTGTTAAGGTAGAGCTACTCCACCCAACGTTGATGCTCTTTATGATGCTCAGAGCCTTCAATCACAAGCTCACGTTGAAAATTACTATGTTCCCTACCATCTCCAATCAATAGCACATCCATCGCATAACTAGACATTCACATAGAAAAGCAGAGAAAATGCAATTAGCAACTTCTACAAAACATATCACAATCACCCGAGCTTCATAGTTTGATACACATAAATGCACCTTCACTACATACACATTGTCCTTTGAAAATCCTCCTTGCATAAGGTATTGAAAAACGAAAGACAATAGAAAAAGTACTTGTTGTTAATGTTTTCAATCATGACTCCATCAACATGAATCTCTAAGCACTCATACAACACAGCTACGGAGATGGGTTATTCGTATCAGGTAGCGGGCATGCTTGATATCGTAAATCTGGCAAAAAAAAAACCATTATAGAAAAGTTAGGGTGCAGATCTTGGGCTATTTCTATGTTTAAGAAACTATAAAAGAAGAGATATATTTGTTAAATTTTTGTATAATTTTGCCATTGGGATTTTCACCCCTATTTCTCTCTGATTGTAAGTCACCACTTATCTCTTCAATATAATAAACCCATATCTTTTTGCTACAATTTTCTACTAAGAACAAGGAGTACATATATTCTTCCAACCAATGGACATAAATCCTAGCATAAAAGTCAGTTTTTACCAACTCGAGAGATGCTTGAGTTTGATTACTCTTCTATCATGGAAATACATTTCTTTGTTTCCCAATAGTAAAGCTTCACATAGATCCTACAACTCTAAAAGCGCAACAACATTTTGTACCATCCATTTTCTTCAGATCTGGTTAGGTATAGAAATCTTAAATGGGTCACTCTCATTCTCAATCCTACTAGTATCTTCGTGTTCTAAAGAAATGAGGGCACTCAAATCATAGAAGTTTTCTCGTTGCACTCCTTTCCCTATAGTATTTCCTAATACATATGCAATTTCTACTCGATCTATCTTCACATATGCTTCAAGATATGCCATATTATAGCAGATATGAACAATTTGTTTTGCATGGACGAATTTAAAACACATCACAAGCTTTATGTGAAGACTAGTGTTAGCTAGAAAAAAAGATGGTCAAAATTGAATAACTTACTTGTCATTACAATATTCATGGTTGAAATTGGTTCAAGCCTACAAGGGAATGATGTAGTTTTAAGTTTCTCATAAAGTACCATCTATAATCCTAGATTACTAGGTAGCTATTGTTTATTCCAACTTGAAGTATCATATGGAGAGAGAGAGAGAGAGATTTTATTCATCATATGGAAAGAAAATCGACGATCTAATATACGAGGTTCATCAAGAGAAGGTTTATAGATGTCCATACCTCCTTTGTAACAAGCCATAGTCCAAGTCCTATTGTTTACATATTGCTTCTTGTTCTTTATATATTTTATAATGCCATTTGTCTCATCAGCCTGTTTCTAGCTGTGATTCTTGACGGGATGAACCTTCTTCTCATAGTGTTAAGAGGTTTATATGATCTTTTTCTTTGACCTGCTCTTTGAACTATCAGAAGATCCTCTCCCTTCTATTTTGGTTGAGAATGAAAAGTCACTTCAACCTTGATGATTCCTAAGATACCTCTTTTTATTCTAGAAGCATAGCACAACAATAAAGTAAGGAGTGGGTCTAAATTGGATGTTGATAGTTATCACTAATACATCACCACAGTCCTAGAAAGCTTCAAACACAAGGATTGTTCTAATATTATGTCAACATAAAACATAACTAGTTGATCTTGTAAATGCTTAATATGCTTCATAAAATCTCTATAGTTATAGATTATGAATGCATCTAATATTTTAATTGATTTTGTATTGTCGTATTATTATTGGTCTTATATGGACAAGCAACCCAATATGTACTAAACTTCATATGTTTTATCATTTGTGTAAGTAAACCACATATAACTTATACTCCTAAATATTGTACACATAATTAATGCACCTACATTCACCTTCTTGCATGATCAAAGAAGTTTTCAACAAATTATTAGACAAGTTTGTGTGACCTTGTAGCACAATAATCTCTTTATTAGGTCTTAGTGATCCCATAAAACTATCTGTGTTCCCCTCAACAAATGAGAGTGAATTGGTGCAGAGGAGCCAACAAATGATAAAAAAGCAATAGTGCATGAGGAAGATGAAATGATCATTCCATTACTAAACCAATGTGTTTCACACAAGACAACGTGTATAACTACCGAGGAATTCAATGATTTGATACCATGCAAGAAGCAAATTATGCAAATGAGACAAAAACTCAAAAAATAAATTGTTGCACATAAGTAAAATAGTGATGCCATAGTCCAACTATGTTCTCTCAATGTAGGGCATCCATGATGCTCATAACAACTCTATATGTTAAGACATAGGGTAGAGGTATGTGGGCTCAAATGAATTTCTTGATTAGTATCGAAGTGATTTATAAGTAGGTGGTTGAGAGATGTGCCCTTTTGTATATGGCTAAGCATGGGGACCTATTGAGTGGGAACTCACTTCTTGCATAGGAGATGTTTGCCCATACATAAGCCAGCAGATGGAGTCCAACACAAAGGATGCAAAAATAACCAACCAAACTTATAATTAGTATAACTCAAACAAGGAATTATTCAAGCCTCATACATGGACCCTCAAGTTAGAAAACCATGAGCTTTGGCATTTGTTATAAACCATTCTTCCTAAAATCCGAGTTGGCAATAACTCAAGTCCACCTAAAAGACATTATAGCCATGAATTTCTCGATATAAATGTCGCCTAGCATGTAATATGTGATTCCTAGCATGTAATAGAAATGCGAACTTCTCTACTTTTCATAAAACAACAAAGGAGTCTTCCCCAAATGGGCAAGCATTCTTGCCCATGCACATTATGAAACTGAGCTCTTTGTGCAAAGGAAAGCGATTGCTTTGTTTTTGTGTCAGGAAAAAATTTCGAGCCCTATCTTTTAGTAACGAGTCGACTGAAACAACAGCAACATCAAAGGGGACAAAAACAATAAAAGAAAAGAAAGACATGTTTCAACTCTGAAGAGACCCTGTAACATAGGCGAGTTCGCGCGGTTAGCGCATCCCGTCTAAACAATTCCAACTACGGCAACCACAGAGTTGCAAAAGTGGCATCGCCTCTTCTTACCGTTGGTCTATGTATCGAGAAAAATACAGAGGTGTAGTCCAATTACAGATTATGCCATATTCAAGCCAGGCGTATGATGCACTGGGTGCTGATTGCTGTGAACAATGAGGTTGAAAACGTTGATCTATTCTATGAGCGCCTACAAAGAATAGGGAAATTTTGTAATTCAAATGATCTGCGACAACATAAACGCAAGAGAGGGCGAAAGAAGAAATAGCTAAATGCCATAAATATTAGCAAATACTGGCCATAAATATTAGCAAATACTGGCAGCTCATGTGATGCACGAATGAGCACTTCCGCAATTCCATAATTCACAAACTTAGCAGGCAGTTGCAATGAATCTAGCAGATTTTACTCAAACCAGTATGCAGATTCATACTCAAACCCTCCGGTTGATAGACGTCAGAGTCAAAGAAGTCGACTCATCTGTGTAGCAAAATAAGGTCAAGTCAGTACTCAAATATTGGCTTTCCTCAGGATCCTTATCGCACGTCATCTCAGCAAGATGGTCGACATCTTCACAGAGTCTACCAACCAATCAGTAGAAGTTTACGATGTGTGCGCTTGATGCGTGTTCGACATAACTATTTGCTTCTTCTTCCGGTAGTACATGTCACAGTAGTCACCCATTGTCTTTTCCTGCTCCTGTTCAGTTCAATTTGATCAGTTGACCTCTTTGTTGCGTACCTACTCATGAAGATGAAGCATAAAAGACAGGTAGAGCAGCATGTATGCTTTGTAAAAATCTTGTCACTTGCGAACAATTAGATTCAGCGTAAATCTGAATGAAGTAGTTGTGGACTGACACATACTTTAGGTTACTCGATCAAAAGCTTGAGGGCAATTCTGCTTGAATTCTTGCCTCTTGAAGCGACAGCCAATTGCTGTGGATGCACCATAGGTAGGCTTCGGCCGAAGTTCCTCTTAAAATAGTCATGCATCAATGGGGCACATTGTACATTGCATCATTCAACCTGCTCTTCATACATGTAGAGCAGCATCCATACTTTGCCAAAAACTTGTCACTAACGAGCACTAAGATTCAGTGTTAATCTGAATGAAGTAAATAAGGACTGACATATACTTTAGGTAAGTGCATTGGTGCAGCATAGCCATTCGAAATGTGGAAAGAAAGTAGGAAGACAAAACTGGCCGATTGAAGTTGCCTTCAGCGATGTGTTTCTCATAGAATTAATGGGCATCTGCGTTTTCACCCGAGCTAAACTTTAAACGTACAGCCTCAATTCAGTCTGATGTCCATGAACAAGGACATCGACGTTCCAGTTAAATTGATGTAAGGGATTCTGAGGGTCAAAACACTGGCATATTTAAGTAATTTCCAACTCTTTTAGTCAGGAACGTTAGCATGCCTCTAAAACGCAAAGTCATAGTTGCATTGTAGCACCTCACCTTGTAAAACACATTGCAGATTTTTGTCTGATGAACCAAATGCTGCTGCAAACAACTCTTCGTTCTAAATAGGTTGACTAAAGAAACAAAAATTCGATTCCTTTTCATCTTACTTAACTAGTAATGAAAAAAGCTAGCTTCCAATTCTGGCATTCTTGACTCTCGATCTCTCCATATGGCTAGCCACATGATTATTGATGTGGATTGTTCTACAACTCAAGCTTCTCAAGAATCTTTACTGTTCGATAGTGGATGCACCCAACACATGAAAAGCAGGATGTACTTCTAGAATGCTTAACGCCTTTGAAGGATCCTGTTATAGTGATGGCCAATACCAATGAAAAATGTAATATGGAACATTCAAGGATACCTTTTTTCATGAGAGAAGATGGGAAGACTAAAAGAATGGCATAAGTTTCTCTAGTGTCAAATATACTAACTTAACTGAATAGGACTTCAAGGTTCACTTTAACAAGATTGAACTCAAATTAATCATGATCTTGGCATGGTACTTCACAAGGCAACATGGTGTGGGAAATTGTGTGAGGTATCTATTTACATTTCAATAGTTACTATAATCAAATGCATTATTATGTTGTGGCATGAGAGACTTGGTTATATTGGTTATCCTAGGTTTATAGAAATATAGACAACAAAGAGGGTTTTAGTCATACCTCCAATCACTATTAGTATTTAGAAATTATGTGAAGCATAGGATAGTGCTTTTTACTTATGACTAAATGTCACTCAAAGGCTCATCTAGTGCCGATTCATGTTGCTTTAAGTGGAAAATTGAAGATAGGAAACACTAGAAAGGTCATTCTATTTAATATTGCTTGTTGATAGCTATGGTAGATGTGGGTATACTTTAGACGAGGTCCAAAAGAAAGTGAGGAAGCTTTTAGCAAATTTCCTATATGAATTTCTCTCATAAGAATTCAACAATATATTTGAAATAGAGTGGTATCAAGCACAAGCTAAAAATACGAAGAATTAACATAAGAAGGAAACCCACCATAGTACAAATGGATTGGTATATATTGAGGGATAAGGGCCTCTTGATTTATTTTAGGGAAAAAGTATTACTCATAGATATATGCAGTCTTAGTATTGGCCAGAAAAAAGTTTTTCAAGGAAAGACAACTCTTGAAGGCTATTTAGGCAAAAAACCCTTTATGTAACATTTTTTACGAACAAACTATGTGCATATTGTACTATGGCAAGAATCAACCATAAATCAAAGAGAAAAAAGTAGAGCTTCTTTGTATATAATGAAAAACTTGAGGGTTATCGTATGTATGATTTAGAGGCACTGATGATTAGTGTTAGTCATGCTTTTGTTAAGGGATTGAGGAATACACACAAAACAAAATGATGAAGAAGAATCTTAGGAAAAAAGCAAAATGTGAAACTATTCAATGTCTAATGTACATATGGGTAGGACATTAGGTTTATGTGCATATATGAAATTCAAAGAGTTAAATATACTAAGTTGAGAGAAAAGCTCCAAACATAACTAATTGTGTCCAAGCACATCATACCAAAACTATCATCCAGGTATAGAAAGTGCAAAGCTATATACATTGTAAACAATCATAAAATGAATCAGAAGCAAAAGTTTTGTGAAAAGCTTCAATATCTTCACAAGGAAGAACCTTTGTAAATAGCTCTACAAGATTTATACTTTATAGGAACATAAGGCAAGCTCACATCTCTACTAGGCATTCTTTCCCTAACATAATGAGTGTGTGCCTCAATGTTCTTTGTAAGAGCATGGAATCCTAAGCACCTTGCAATTACTAATGCATCCTATTTATCTATTAAAATTGTGGACAACATGAATGATTGATACCCACTTGGCTAGAAGGCATATGTGCCACACACACACACACTCAATAGAAACAACTAACTATGAAAGCTACCCTACTCAATCGCATCACTAAACATCACCAATGTATATTGTTTTGTTGGAAACAATTGCAGTCGTGCTCTAAAACCCTCATTTTTAGCAAACCCTAAATTAGCATTTCCCCATTTCTCAAGAATGGTCTGCTCAGAGATGATAAAAATCTATTATTGCATAATCATAAAGTATCCATCAAGACTTATCAACTGATATAGAACACTCTATCATTTGATCACATATTCAACCTCTCTAGTGCTTTACATTTAAATTATGAAAATAAATCTCTGGCTCATATTTAATGTAACGGAAAGAACTTCAAGACAAGGTTTAGGATTCAATGGCCCATGATCTAATCCTAAAAAGCACATACACAGCATATTAGAGGTTCCTATCAAAACAGCAAAAGCCATATGAGGCTTTTTCATGATTTTCTCTAAAAAATGGCATGAGGGTAATAGTCTATATAGACACCCACTTTGATGGCACAAAGTATACTACATACTTGGGCTTTAAGTGTGTCCAAGTTTAGGTGCTCCTAGCTAAAGGACTCGAAGCTGTTTTGAAGTATTCTTGCTGCTGCCCAGTTCTTCTTTACACAATATGTGAGTGTATATCTGCTGATTTTAGTAAGCTTCCATATATTCTTCTCTATCTTCAAGTCTTAAATTTGTAGCAGGTCTTCCAGCCTACCATCTCAAGAAGACAAGACCTTGTGGCCACTGATATCAGAGAAGAACCTCAATTCTATTAGGGTTACAGATTTTGACACTTTCTTACATCACATAAGCTGAATTCTCCATGACCTGCATATTCTATTCCACCAATAGCACACACTCATAGTTCTTTAACTCTTGAGCACATTTCTTTCCACATTTTTTACCTTGATCAATTCTAAAATTAACAAGAAGTTATTATTTAGGGTAGGCTGTTGCTACTCATTCATGTATCTTATCTCTTCTCTATTTGTAAAGTCATTAGGACTATCTCAGTTCCAACATTTTCTATCATAGCTTTTTTGCACATACATAGCTTGTTCTCCAGATGAATGATTACAGAGATGGATTGGAACAAAAAGAAAAACTTAATGGAATGTCTAACTATCATATCTGGAGTCTCATGATGATGAATTCCTTAGTGTCGAAGGACTTATGGACTATTATCAATGGAAAACATCCAAGGCCAAGACAAGCTATAGATCATGTTGCACCTTCTTCCAAGAAGCGAGTTGCTCCAATTTCAACTCAAAAGATGATGACAGACGAAGAAGTCCTCTCATTATTCAAAGTCAGAGATACTATCAAATTACTTATAGAAGAGCAATCAAGATGGACTCAATAGATACACATGCAATCTCTCTTCAAGATATTGACGGCAAACATCGTATTATCCCTCAAATTAGGTCATGCAAGGCCTCTCGTTAGGCTTGGGTGGAGTTTGAGAATCTCCACCTAAGCGGAAATGCTATTATAAAAGCTCATCTAAGAAGCTAATCAGCCAACACATGCATGGATCTTGGTGAGTCCATTTTAATCACAAATTTAGAAGCTTCAAGAAAATTTTAATCAAGTTCTCAATGTTCGAGTCGACATTTCTAATGAAGATATTTATATTGTTCTTTTGTTACTTCTCTTTGTCTCTCTACAAGAGAGAGAGAGAGAAACCTAATTTTAAAAGATGCAATTACTCTTACTTCAAGACGAAGATCAGCACAAGCGTTTTGAAAAGAATGACTAGGTTATGGTGTCACCATCCAAAAGCTTGAACTGTCTTGGATCTGTACGATGTATACAATATGTATGATAAGTCCTAAATATGTATGGTACCTCCTCTAAATAAAAATTGTAAAATTTATTCGACTGACATTGACACTATTATGTGAGCCATACAATTCAACGTTAACTATGCTATGAAACTCAAGTGCTCATGTGGTAATTCACTATAAATATATGTGTGTATATGTGTATGTGTATGTATATGTAGCTGAAATATTTAAAATGTGTGTATGTCTCTCTCTCTCTCTCTCTCTCTCTCTCTCTCTCTCTCTCTATATATATATATATATATATATATATATATATATATATACACACACACACACTAACATTGTGGATACCGACGATCATGCTTTGGCATCAGTATGATCAATGAAAATGGTTGAAAAAAGCACGAAGGTCACAACGATGGTCATTTGGTTGTCGGTATAGCCATTAAAAATAAATAATCAGTATACGTGTTAGAAAATAACGCATGCCGATACAGGCACCGATATAAGTGTCGATATGAGCACTAGTAGTTACCTAGAAGTAGTGGTGCTCATACTAGCGCTCATACTGATGCTTATACCGAGGATCATACGGACAATGTGTTTTAACCAAACCGGAGAGAAAAATTAGACATTTGCTCGCGTTTTGAATTCAATTCTACTACTATTGAGTTTCTAGACGCGAATTGCATTGTGAGCATATTGTGCACACACACCTTTGTCTCTCTCTACACACATCTCTCTCTTTCTCTAGATCTCAAATTTCGATAAGTATCGCACATACGCTAGCATTGTTTCTCTTTCTTTGTGTTTTCTCTTTTTTAATTCCTTTTCTCCTTTAGGAGATTTTTGGTGTCGGTTATTTGGAATTCAACGAAGGAGAACATTAAGTGGAATTTGATGAAAGTGATCCAAAGAATTACATCAATGTAAGTGACTGTTGTGTTCTCTATTGTCATAGAGTGAAAAAGAGCAAGAGAGAGAGAGAGAGAGATACATACACACTCACATACATATTACACATATATGCATACACACATATGCTTACTCACATGCATATGCATACATACATACACACACATGCATTCATACATACACACACATATGCATATTCATACACACAGACATATACACACATGCATATGCATACATACATACACACACATATGCATACACACATATACATAAATACATGCACACATACATACGTATACATACATATGCATACATACATTCACACACATATGTACACACACACACACTCACATATACATACAGACTCATATGCATACACATACATATATACATGTACACACATACATATATACATATGCATACATACATACACACAGATATGCATACATACATGTACATACCTACATGTACACACATGTATACATACACACATGCATATGCATACATACATACACACACATGCATACACATACTCACATACATATTACATACACACATGCATATTCATGCATATGCATGCATGCATTCATATATACATATACATACACACTCACATATATATATACACTCACTCACATATATACATACACACTCACATACCTATTACATACACACATGCATATACATATACACACACATGCATACTCATATGCATATGCATACATACATACATACACACACATATTTATACACACATATAAATACATATATGTATGCACACACGTCCATATACATACACACATGCATATGCATAGATACATACACACACAAATATATCACACATACTCACATACATATTACATACACACATGCATATTCATGCATATGCATATACATACACACACGTATGCATACTCACATTCATATGCATACATACATACACACACACATACATTTACACATATACATACATACATGTACACACACACGTATACATACACACATACATGCATATGCATACATACACAACACACATATGCGTACACATACTCACATACATATTACATACACACATGCATATTCATGCATATGCATATACATACACACATATGCATACTCATATGTATATGCATACATACATACACACACATATGCATACACACATATACATACATAGATATACACCAACATATACATACAAATGCAAATGCAAATGCAAAGGACAAATGTACTAGGACAGGCGGCTTAAATGTAAAGGAACCTTTCGAGAAACGCGCAGGTAACTAAAGATTCGCGCACCCTTGTACAAAAATCTTCTATATAAGGCAATGAGAAAAGAGTGGCCGAGAGCCCGTTTTTCGAATTGTAAGCGTACTGTTTGAAGTGTGTATGTTGTGGGGAAGATTAACCCTACTCTGTTCTGTTCTGTTCTGTGCTCCGTCTAATCGTTATACGCACTGTAGTGCAGAATTATGAATTGATAATCTTGTATACGAATCTATTCGGTAATGGTTGAGCGTATCTCTGAGTGTTATTAAGTTGCAATGTATTGTTTGTCAGTCTTTCTGCTGAACAAGTGAATGTGAAAAAAACGACCCCGAACTGTTTGTGCGTTAACATTTTCTGTAAGCGACCAAGTGTGATACAGTAGTCTGCATTCACTGTTGATTCCGATCACAGGCAGACTAGTATCTGTGATGGTCGGGGTGTGAATAGGACACTATTATGTCTGTGACTAGTTAGTTGGTGTTAGGAGATTTGTTGCCCGAGTTTGGCATACGGTGAGTTTACATAACTTTAGGGTATAGATGTCTGTTTGGTATACCTGTCTGTTCTGAAGAAGTGCGTATTAGGTGACCTTCGTTACTGAAGTATATTATTCTATTGGATACAAGTAACCGGACTACTACTCAGATAGCTACAGCAGGATCAGTTCTGAAGTTCTAAGTCCAGTACACCGAACAGTTTTCAATTGTTCAGAGTTGGGTACTGAGCTAAGACACGAGAGAGCATTTATGTTTGTGTAATGAGTTGGGAAAATAGTACAGGGCCTCTGTCTAACAGACCCCTACCACTCCCAAGGACCCACGTGGCTAAGAGTTGATTTACTTTTAATCATCACGATAGTAGTAACCTGCATACGGAAAGGTAGATAGTCAGGGACTCCCAACCTCCTAAAGTATTGGAGTCCGAAATCAGAGTCTGTAGCCTTTAAGGGCTAACATTTGGCACCGTCTGTGGGAAGGTGGGATCTGATTGCCAGTCATTTGTGGGAAGGTGGCATTAGAGTGCCAGCTGTTTGTCAGAAGCAAACATTCAGTTAATATTTGATTAACTAGCGGGAGCAACAGACCCAGATTGTTGCAAACTGCTCAGATAGTGTTACTGCGCAATGATACATGCCGGTTACTCGGTCTGGCGAAACATATCCTAAGAACCGTAAGGCTGAAGCACGTAAAGCGCTAAAGACAGCCTTGAGAGAAGAAGGCATAACTCAATCTGACCCAGTTGTCAAGCAAATTGAAAACGTTACGATTGATTTCGGTCATATTCCGGTGGAACGATCAACGCCTTTGGTACATTCTGGTGCTACTTCGACCCAGCCTATCGAAGATATAGTAATTTCAGAATCTACCAAGACGCCGTTAGAAACTAGTCTAGCAATTTTGAATAAAGACTCAGAGTTATATACGATCAGAAACACTCTAGGAAAAGAAATCGGTAAAAGCGGAAAAACACTGCATTCCGGCACAATTTCGGTTCAACCAGCGTGCTTGGAAGAAAGATTTCGGATATTGGATATCCAGAAGGAAGGAAATTCTTTGAAGCAGAAATCCGATGCATTCTAAGTAAAAACAGCACACCGAAAGGCACGCCATCCGGCGATACAAGTTTCGATAGTTCAACCAATCAACCTCAAGATATAGAAGGAAGGCCTAATACACTCATAATGAACGGACAACAACAGCAACAGCAGTTATGTCAACCAAGGCTGCCTCCAACAGGAGTAACATACACGAAATTCGGTGGATTCCCAAGAGATGATCCGAATGCTCACGTACGCACTTTCGAGATAAGTTATGCAGTTCTTAACCATCCACCGGATCAGGCGTATAAGGCCATCATTTTTCAATCCACACTGGTTAATGAAGCAGCTAGATAGCTTACGGAATACGATATTAATCATTTTGGTACCTATGACGCAGTACGAGATGCCTTTCTGCAACGATTCAGGCTAAAGAAGAATCCCGCCGAAATCTTTGATTATTTACAAAATAACCGACAGAAGGCAAATCAGATTGTCCAGGAGTATGCTACACTCTTTAGAACACACTTACGGTAGATACCACAGGCCCACGCTAACTTACTTGATGATGTCATCACTCAGTGGTTCATCAATGGCTTAACGCCACAACTGAAACAGATCATGATCATAAGATGTGTCGGAGCTATGACGCTGGATGGAGTCATTGCCATGGCTCTGCAACTGGAATCCAAGGTCGGTGGATTTACAGAAGATCTAGAGTGGTTAAAAACAAACAAAACTATGGCTGAAGACATAACCAGACAAGTATACTGCATCACATGCAAAAATTTAGGTCATACTAGTGCCAATTGTGCACTAAATCAAATGTTTTGCGCTATCTGCAACACTGCCGGACACACCACCGGAAACTGTGTTTACAACGCTAGAATACAGGGAACAGCAACAGTCAATGCAGTTATACAAGAACATGGATAGCCAGCGAATCACCATGTGCCTCCGCAATTGAGAAACAATCAACCGCAAGGATATCGGAACTACCGAGGATAGAGGAACAACAATTTTAATACAAACTGCTGGCAGAACGGACCACCACCTGAAAATCCCAATCTACCACCACCACGCTGTCATTTTTGCAGCAAATTCGGACACATCAAGAGATTTTGCAAAGATGCAGCTGAGTATGATCAAAGGAAGAAGGAGCGACAAAACCCAATGGCCAACATGGTACAACTGGGATACGAGAACAACATAGGATGTATGATAAGGCTAGCCACTGGACCGCAACAGAACCACCAGTGTTCCCAGAACCTATTCCGGTGACTCAGGCTTCGTCAACAAAGGAAGGAACGCAACAAAAGGAAGCAACAGCGGAGCCATCATCAGCAGTAGGCATAACAGTAGATACTTCTGCATCAGCGGAGACCTCAAGTTCAAAGGAGCAAGACAACCAATCTCAACAGGCCTAGGAAATTTTATCCAAGGCATCTATCACCCTGCCTCTAGGCCAACTTTTGGCATTAGTACCTGGGATTCAACAATAGTTCCAGCAACAGTTCAATCCGGTGCCTTCTTGTATTCCGGCAACGGTAGCAGTTCAACCGGAACCTGATTCTACTGTCGATCATTCAGTTCCCTTGATTACAGTATGGTATAAGAATCATAAAATTACGCAAGTATTGATTGATGGAGGCTCTGGTGTTAACATTGCGACTGGAGCCGTATGCAAAAGGTTAGGATGGACCGAAATCGAACCAGTGTAATTTTTTGTCAGAATGGCAGATCAATCTAGAGTCCATCCCGTAGGACTTGTGCGGAATGTACCCATTACTTTACAAGGTACGAGCTTCAAAATGAACTTTGTTATACTAGATCTGCTGGAATCCACTTTGGATTACAACCTCCTGTTCGGCCGACCTTGGCTGAAGCATGCGAAGGTAATACAGGACTGGTCTGCACAAGAGCTTACGTTCAAAGAGGCCAACCGTAGATATGTGGTAAAATTAGATGCTATACAACCTTGCGAACTTCACACCAGACCATATTTTGCTGAACCAGTCCACATGTTAGATGGACTATCAGATGATGAAGAAGAGGAATTTCTGAAGAGTAATGCTAATTTAATGTCTATAGGAACTGTTGATCTACAGTCTATTATAGATAACTGGAACACTTCAGTTTGTACAATCGTACCTATCACCAAAAAAGCTAAGCATGAAGATACTGCCCCAACACATGATGATGAAATACAATCGCTGTTCAAGTCAACAGACGATACAGAGACACGGCAACAAATTTATGTCCCCGAAGACCAGTTGACCACGTACAATCTAGGAGACGAAGATCATCCGCGACCTGTAAAGATAAGGCAAAACTTACCGGAATCATTTAAAGCTGACTTGATTCCACTTCTTCGCGAATTCTCAAACATCTTTGCATGGGATTACAAAGATATGAAAGGATTAGATCCGCGCATCTATCAACATAGAGTTATGTTGAAGCCTGAAGCTAAACCGAACAAACAGCCCGGCTACCGGATGAATCCCAATTATGCATCACAGGTAAAAGCCGAACTTGATAGATTATTAAAAGTCGGATTCATCGTACCAATAGAACATGCCGAATGGATTTCACCAATTGTGATCGTGCCAAAGAAAAATAAGCAACTACGAATCTGTGTAGACTACCAAAAATTAAACGCCGCAACAGTACCGGATCCTTTCTAGATCCCCTTTCTGGATACAATGCTCGATAGGGTAGCACGTCATGAAATGTATTCATTCTTAGACGGATACAGCGGCTACAACTAGGTTAGAATGGCCGAAGCGGATATACCAAAAACCGCATTCATTACCAATTGGGGTGTCTTTGCTTGTACGGTAATGTGGTTTGGATTGAGAAACGCACCAAGCACATTTCAAAGATGCATGCAGGAGATTTTTTCTCCTTATCTTACTTCATTTATGCAAGTATATCTCGATGATTTTTCAATTTTCGGTAAGCTGATAGCACACCTGTTCCATTTACGGTGCTGCTTTCAGAAATATAGAGAATATAGACTTTGGCTTAACCCAACCAAATCTATGTTTGCGGTTTCGTGTGACAAACTACTTGGTCATATTGTATCTACCCAAGGTATCCAAGTAGACCCAGATAAGATTTCGGCAATTTTAGAAGCCCCAGTACCCGCTACTCCAAAAGAAGTAATGTGTTTCATGGGTCAAGTACGGTGGCATGGCAGACACTTAGGGTGGCTTGCTCATCTAGCTGTACCACTGAACAAGCTAATCATAAAAACTCCCCGACAGTTCGAGTAGACTCAAGAATGCCAAACTACATTTGATCGACTCAAGTATTTATTGACGCAGGCCCCAATCTTACAACCACCGGACTAGGACAATCCATTCCATGTTTTTGTCGACGCTTCAGATATTGCGATTGGCAGTATTCTGATGCAGCAAACACATAAGTGGTTTCACCTCGTTTATTATGCCAGCAGAAGGCTTGCACCTGCCGAAAAGAACTATTCTACCACCGAAAGAGAATGTCTAGGATTAATTTACTTCATCAAAGAATTCAGATATTATCTACTAGGCCGGAAATTCACCTTCCATGTGGATCATGCTGCCCTCGTCTATCTACTAAGACAACAGCATTTAGGCGGACGATTAGCACAATGGGTGCTACTCTTGCAGGAATTCGACTATGAAGTCATCCACCGACCCGGAATTGCACATGCCTTAGCAGATTTCTTATCTCGCCTAGATTCTGGTGAAGCCCCGATAGGCATAGATGACATGACTTCAGCGATCTATAGTTTTGAGCCACTGACTGAAGAGACTGCGGAATCACAAGCACCACCTACATATTACGATCAGATTCTAACTTTTCTCACCGAAGGATGTTTTCCATCCGAGACAGCCAAGAGAGTCCGAAGGAAAATTGGAATCTTTAGTCGTCGATTCCGGTTAGCTGCTGGAGAACTATATTATGTAGATCACACCAGAATCCTACTTCGCTGTGTCCCTCTGCATGAAATTAACTCAGTCATCACGATGGCTCACTCAACCCCTACTGGTGGTCACTTTTCCATAGACTTGACTCACCGGAAAATTCTGCCAGGAGGTCTCTGGTGGCCAACTATGTACAGAGATGTGGCCCAATTTGTCAAACACTGCGATACCTGTCAAAGGTCTGGACAACCACTGCAACGACACTTCTTTCCCTTGCAGCCTATTATGCCACTTGAACCATTTCAAAAATGGGGATTAGATTTCATCGGTCCGATCACACCTCCAGCAGTCTTCAGTAACAACAGATACATACTAACCTGTACAGACTACGCAACAAGATGGGTAGAAGCTTGGGCTTTACGGTCGGCTACAGTGGTTGCAGTAGCAAAGTGTCTGCTGAATGATGTCTTTCCACGTTTTGGCTTACCACTGGAAATTGTCTCAGATCAAGGTACTCACTTTGTAAATCAATTAATGAAGATACTCACCCAATCCTTCCAAGTGACACACAAACTCAGCTCTCCATATTACCCTCGTGCCAATGGTTTGGCCGAAAGTACAAACAAATCACTATTGAATATCCTCCGGAAACTGATCATGGAAGCACCGGAAAGATGGGATCAACTACTACCTGTAGTCTTATGGGCATACCGAACTACATATAAGGTAACAACAGGCTTGACACCTTTCAAACTAGCTTATGGCTTAGAAGCAATTGCACCCATGGAAGTAGTCATCCCAAGTCTGCGTGTAGCAATCACTCAGAAGATGCTACCGGAAGATTCGCTGACAGTACAAATGGACGCACTCAGAGAACTTGATGAGCACCGATGGCTCAGCTTTTTAACCATGCGCGAAGTACAACTAAGGCAAGCCAAGACACACGATCGATATTTGAAAACTCCAATCTTTTTGGTAGGACAGCTCGTACTCTTCTACAACGCAAAGTCGGATAGAGCAGCAGGAAAGTTCAAACTACGATGGTTCCGTCCTTTCAAAATCTCAGAACAAGTCGGTCCGGCAACTTTTCAGTTGACCACGTTGACCAGAAATCCACTCCCAAAAGTAATCAATGGGTCGAAGCTGCGGCCATATCATCACGCCCCTAGCCCGCATTAAATTTTTCGGCGGTGAACCGCATTTTGTTTAATCTTTTCTTTTTTCTTTCTTCTTTTTATAAATAGCCGTGTTTTGAAAAATCCTTATGTTACCAGCCGCCCCCTTACCAGTCACTCAAGTACGCACGCCTGCATGAAAACAAGCATCATTCCCGCACCGCACAATGATACCCAACCCCCTTTCCCACCCCACTGTATTGTTCCTATTTAACCCTTTAGGCAACGCCAAAAATCGCTACTGTGTCGAGTGTAAGTGTTCTGTGCGACCCCTTGTGTTCTATCTTCGTGCTCGTATTCGGTATCAGCAAACGCCATGGAAGCGCTAGCAAACTACGCTGCCTTGCGCGATGGTATCCCTACCGAGGTAGGTGAATACCTGCGTTCCAGAGGGTTGGCCAACTTCGCTGAGTTGCCCTGGCACTCAGTGGAAGCCCATCCCTTCTTCGTGCAAATCATCTCTGCCATCACCCAATCCCCCGTCACCGAACGCCAATGTGTTTTCCCTTCGCTACCCTCCTGAACCGTCATCACCTTCCCAGCCTTTTTTGAAGCTTTCCGCCTCACCCCGCAAGGCCGAGAAAATGGCCCCAGTATCCCCCTCGCCCGCATGACCGAACTATTCCCCCGCTCTTCCTCCAACGAGTTCGCTGTTCTCTGCCGTCCTAAACCCGAATGATCCGCCCTACAATTCCTAGTCGCCATACTCAACCTGCAGAAGCGCACCTACGGCATCTCCCGACCCTTCTATTCCGCCTTAGTTTTAGCAGCCCAAGAACCCGTAAACTTCGCCTCCTACTTTTTTCATAGAATCCACAAAGAATGCGTAACTATAGTAAAATAGGTAAACAAAGGAACTACCCCACGCTCTCGCCTCCCCCATATCCTCTCCTTCCTTTTTCCAGCCATTCTTGCCCCACAACCCCCACCCCGAGGTCCCATACTTAGGCACGAAGAATCAGTTCAACCACTTGAAGACGATGAAGAAGAAGACGAAGAAATCAACCAGTTATTCCGCAGCAAAAGGATCCGAATCAGTTCATCAGAAAGCGAAGCACAAGGTTTCACCGGAAAGGATCACGAAAATGCTAAAGACAACCAAAACCAAGAAGAAACCTTCCACGACACAACCACTTCCATACACAATGAATCATCGGTCGACCAACACGACCAGCAGAATCCAACGCCAACAGCGACTACCTCAACCGAAGAAGCATCAGAACACCAGGACGACGAGCACCAAGCGGTGGACGAAGCTCTCAACACCCTATTAAAGGCTGTCGAATCCACCATCGCCCACATCAACAATACTGAATCTACTTGATCACCACCAGTCAATCCTCTTCCCCCGCCATTTTTTGAATCTTCTTCATCCTCCCTCAATTATTCACCCCCGACATCCCCCCAAATCAATACCCAAACCTCTACGCAACCACAACATCCCCTCCTCCGTTTCGGTCTTTTCTGAGCTTGCTACCATGGGCCAATTACTTATTTCCCTCTCTCAACAACTTCCAGTACACCTTAGTAAGGTCGCAAATACCATTCGTCAAGAGTTGCAACACAAGGTCGACCTACTAGAAGCCGACATCACCCCCCTCCAGGAAGAAGTCGATGCCGTCAAAGCAGAGAACCATCAATTACAGATGGAAGTAGCAGATCTCCAAGGCCAAGTTTCGGCACAACAAGCACTGCTACAACAACGGGATGATGCATTGGAGCAACTGGCCGCCAAGGACCAGCTATTAAACAAAGCATACGAAGAAATCCAGACACTAAAACTCGCGCTACAAGAAAAGGAAGATATCAGCTCATCACTCGAAGAGCTGATAGAGGAAACGAAAGCACAATTGCAAGAGACAATCCAGAAAAATCAAGACCAACAGAGAGAAGCAGAACAAGTCAAAGATGAGCTACGAAGAGCCCAGGAATGTTTGGACGAAGTGAACAGAATGCTGAGACACCAATTAACCAGGGAATCCAAATACCAAAAAGATCTAGCAAATGCTAGCAGAGAACGGGATGCCTACTACAAAACGATCGAATTTCAGAACCAACAAATCGAGCGACTAGACAACGAGTTGTGAAATCAACAGGATCGAGTCACGGATATGCAGAAGAAAGTCACCGAAATGAAGACATCCCGCGACGCTGCATTATCCAATGACTTTTATTTACAAGAGGCCTTCTTACAGAACCAGGCCGAAATTTTGTTAACCCAAGCCATAGCTCTTAGCTCCGTTAGAACGGACGCCCAGTTATTAGAACCAACCATTTTAGTTCAGATGATAGAAACCATTAAAAAGAAAATTACCCGAACATTTAGGCTCGCCCGAAGCATGTATCTAGAAGGTCTCGTAGCAGAACCATAAGAACCTGCGGATTCGAGTCCACTGTGTGTGCCAGTGTTAGACGGCCGCCGAAAAAGGACAAATGTACTAGGACAGGCGGCTTAAATGTAAAGGAACCTTTCGGGAAACGCGCAGGTAACTAAAGATTCGCGCACCCTTGTAAAAAAATCTTCTATATAAGGCAATGAGAAAAGAGTGGCCGAGAGCCCGTTTTTGGAATTGTAAGCGTACTGTTTGAAGTGTGTATGTTGTGGGGAACATTAACCCTACTCTGTTCTGTTCCGTTCTGTGCTCCCTCTAATCGTTATACGCAATGTAGTGTAGAATTACAAATTGATAATCTTGTATACGAATCTATTCGGTAATGGTTGAGCGTATCTCTAAGTGTTATTAAGTTGCAGTGTATTGTTTGTCAGTCTTTCTGCTGAACAAGTGAATGTGAAAAAAACGACCCCGAACTATTTGTGCGTTAACATTTTCTGTAAGTGACCAAGTGTGATACAGTAGTCTGCATTCACTGTTGATTCCGATCATAGGCAGACTAGTATCTGTGATGGTCGAGGTGCGAATAGGACACTATTATGTCTGTCACTAGTTAGTTGGTGTTAGGAGATTTGCTGCCCGAGTTTGGCATACGGTGAGTTTACATAACTTTAGGGTATAGATGTCTGTTTGGTATACCTGTCTGTTCTGAAGAAGTGCGTATTAGGTGACCTTCGTTACTGAAGTATATTATTCTATTGGATACAAGTAACCGGACTACTGCTCAGATAGTTACAACAGGATCAGTTCTAAAGTTCTAAGTCCAGTACACCGAACAGTTTTCAGTTGTTCAGAGTTGGGTACTGAGCTAAGACACGAGAGAGCATTTATGTTTGTGTAATGAGTTGGGAAAATAGTACAGGGCCTCTGTCTAACAGACCCCTACCACTCCCAAGGACCCACGTGGCTAAGAGTTGATTTACTTTTAATCATCACGATAGTAGTAACCTGCATACGGAAAGGGAGATAGTCAGGGACTCCCAACCTCCTAAAGTATTGGAGTCCGAAATCAGAGTCTGTAGCCTTTAACGGCTAACAATACACACACATATGCATACACATACTCAAGTCTCACATACATATTACATACACACATGCATATTCATGCATATGCATATACATACACACACATATGCATACTCACATGCATATGCATACATACATACACACACATATACATACATACATGTACACACATATACATACACATGCATATGCATACATACATACACACATGCACATGCATACATACATACACACACATACTCATATATGTAAAAATAGGTGAAAGTGCATTCAGAGGTCAAAACGAGCTCAGATCACGATTTCGGCACCATAAAGCGAAGCTGTTTTGATCTTTGAAAAACCTTGAGTATACGTACCAAATTTCATGTGATTCTAAGACTGTGACCAGAGAGGTGCAGACGATGCCCTAGATGAAGCGGGTACGTGCACTGATACCAATTGTTGGAGTGAGACGTCTGCAGAAGCACGCGAACAACACAAGGAAGAAGAAGAAGCTTGGAGCACAACACACAATACTGAAATGTATTACTAGAGAATGTGCAAAGATAAGTAGCCCATTAGGGCAATAGTCGTATATACAAGCCGGGGGGGAAAATACATAGTGTATAAAGCATAGTTCAAAGTTTCTTAGAAGCTAAAAATACAAATTCAAGTTTGTTTTGTCAAAAAATCAGCCATGCTAATCTTGCTAGGTCCATTCTGCAAAGAAAAGTTGGTTTAGCATGCAAGATTTGGTCATAACAATCATAGAAATTTTTATCATATAAAGGAAAAAGTTATGATTGAAAGTCTACCAACTTCTACTTTACCAAATGATGCAAAATTTTGTCAAGGATGGCTGAAATGAAAATTACATGAATACCATTCAAGAAGCATGGACATAGTTTAGCTACGAAAAAGCTACAATCATTCATGTTGATGTGAAAGGACCTATGAAGAGTGGAGACTTTACATGGTCATAGGTATTTCATCACTTTCATTGATGATTTTTTAAGATAACCATGGATGTTTGGTTTAAAAGCAAAGTCCAAAGGTTTTTATTCATTCAAGAAATTTACAACCATGTTTGACAATGAAAATCATAGTGAAACGCAGATTTTGAGAAGTGATAGAGGTGGGACAAAAGCTTCCCTCAATTCTAGATGGGCTGCAATGCTTCTTGGTATCTTAACCTCCATTTTCAGGGGGTTAAAGCAGCTCCCATACCACCTCTCACAAGAGGCTGAGAAGCCTATGAAGTTGAGCCATCCCAACACCATTAACTGTAATGGTTTTGTACATGTTGCTTTGAAATGCAATTTTCAGCCAATGATTAGTTCACAAGATGTGTTTGATACACATGCCTTTTTTTCGAGTGGTGCGCTTGGCTATGGCCATGTAAATCATCCAAATGAGGTTTATCAAGCTAACACATTTCAGCCAGATATAGCTAAAAAAGTCTTGCCAAACATGGTTGAGAATTCCCAAAATTTACTGAGAAACATGACTGAAAAATTTTAGCCACTAATGACTAAAAATATCCATCTAAACATGGCTGAAAATTTGCATCCAAACATGGCTGAAATTCAGCATGGTATTCAATCCATTTTTTATGTACATTTTGATAATCTATTACCTATGCCAAAATGGCTACAATAGACATTGAAATGTACTAAGTTGAGTGTTTCTTTACTTGGTAGAACATGAAGCTCTTGCCATGCATCAAGTGATTTTATGGATGTATCTCTTGTTCTAGATACATGTAATGAAGATCCACTCACTTTTGAAGATGCATGTGATGATTCAAATTGAATGAATGCAATGCAATTCCAATTGGATCATATTCACCAAAATTCACCTTGGGAGTTATGTGAGTCGCTTAAGATAAGTATTGGGTAGTATTCATAGCTACATTGGAGTGTATATGGTAGAGGTGCCTATTCATGGATGTCTACATGGAGATTGATGCACCTATGCATATTCTCATTGATAGTCAAAGTACATTGATAGTTGTGAGAAATTTGATGTTTCATGCATGCACAAAGCAGAATTAGTTTCAATATCATATTGTTAGAGAGTTCCTTCATGTTGGAGATATTGATTTGTATATGTGCCTACACAAGATAATGTGCGAAATGTAAACCAAATCTCTTCCATGGGACACATTTTAAGCTTTCTAAAGAGATTTAGGGTTATTACCTTATGGGGTTTGATTTGTCACTCCCTATATGCATGGTCATTTCGTGACACATCAACTAAAGTTAATTGAGATCAATAAACATGATATTGATGGTCGGTTTGCTCATTGGTTCCTGACATGACCCTTGTTAATCTTTTTGTTGCCTATCGTTTTGATGATCCCAATGTTGGGTGTGTGTAGAAGTGCGAGAGACACACAAGAAGCACACACAAGGAGCACAAACATAGCAAGACACACGGAGAAGACTTTGGCTGGAATAGCTCTCTCTATTGATTATGAACTCAACTGAAGTAAGAGCTGAATAATATCCCTAAGTACAAAGTACCACCACATATGAGAGTATCAAGTATGTGGTAACATGGGAAAAAAACCTCTAGCCAGCACTAGAGTAAAAAGTGCCCATATATAGGGAAAAGGTTCACATCAAAGCTACTCGAGGAACACATAAGTGTAACAAACCCCGCCTGGAGAGAATGATGTGAACACATACAGGGAGTGATAGATCAGTCCCCACAAGGTAATAAACCTAAATCTTTGCGAAAAGCTTCAAACTTTTCCCGTAGAAGAGCTTTGGTGAATACGTCTGCCACATTATCTTGTGTAGGCACATATACCAAATCAATATCTCCTACATGAAGTCGCTCTCTCACATACTAATAATGCACCTCAATATGTTTGGTCCGTGCATGAAACACTGGGTTTCGTCTAATAGCCATTCGGTTTGTGATATAATGTTCATTTGACTCGAGTTCATTTGGCTTCAAGAATTTTGCATGTACTCTTTAGAGTTACACAATTGGTAGCTTGATCTTGTCTCCCATGCAAAAATGGAAAAATCATGATCATCATGTATGAAAGATGATGTATGTGTTGGAATTTGAGGTCTATGGAAGTACGCAAAGAATAGAAAGAGAAAGACAAAGCTTGGAGCACAACACACAATATTGAATGTATTAAAATGTGAATGTACAAAGATAAGCCACCCATTAGGGCTATAGGCATATGTATAAGCTAGGGAAAAAACCTCCTAAAGAAGGAGAAACGTGCCATGGCAGTCCTAAGTGTATTCACACACATCACCACCAAAATATATGAATAGATCCCTCCTCAAAGTGATACAGTGAACAAGGAGCTTGCACTCATGTGTAAGGAATTGCCAAGCTATAAGGAAAGAGATCAATCCACAAAACAAAGTAAGCCCAAAGCTTTGTAGAAAGCGTCAAACTTCTCCTGAGGTATAGCCTTTGTGAAAAGATCTGCAATCGTATCCTATGTGGGCACATATGCCAAACTGATCTCCCTGATAGAGAACCTCTCCTTTTGCATAATGACAGTACATCTCAATGTGCTTTTGTGCGAGCATGGAACACAGGGTTTCTCACAACTATCAATGCGCTGACTTTTAGTGAAGATGGTGGCAGCAGAAGACTGACCAACACCCAAATCAGTCAAAAGGTATGTGAGCCACACACGCTCATCAATTGCTATGAAAGTTGCCCTATACTCAGCCTTACAACTAGAAGTTTCCAGAGTAGGGAGTGTCTTACTCAACCAAGATATGAAGAAGAAACAATTAGTGGACACACAAATGTCATAACAAAGAGCCCTATGGAGTAAAAAAAAGCATGTGAATCTAATGCTATTGAATCCTCCTTGGAAAAGAGCAATCCAAGTAGCATGGTACCACTCAAGTAGTGAAAGATGTGCTTCACTGCCCACCAATGCTAAAACGAAACAAACTAAATATCAAGCCGAGTTATGCATTAGTAAATCAAGCATCCAACAACATGCTAATAGAGAACAACATCAAATGCATCTCGGTCATCATGAAGACTCAACTTGTTTCCATAGGAGTGGCAATAGGTTTGCAATCTTCAAGACCAAAGCACTACAATAATGTGTCAATATATTTTCTTTGACATAAAGCTATTCCTTTGTCAAGTTACCTAAACTGAATGCTTAAATAATGACGCAAATGCCCCAAATCTCACATGTGAGATGAAGCATGCAAATCAGCCTTAAAGTTAACAATATGCTTCTCATTAGGAGCAATAAGTAGCATGTAATCAACAGAGACAACAATGATGAGAAGCACACCATTTTCATTCTTAACATATAAGGTGCTCTCAGTTGAACTCTTCTCAAACCCATGTGCAATCAAGTACACATGTAGCTTTTCATATCAAGCACACGGTGCTTGCTTCAAACCATATATTGCCTTTTTCAACCTATGCACTTTGTTTTCATGACCTTTCTACACAAAACCATAGGTCTCAAATGCACATATTTGTTCATGTAAATCCCCATTTAGAAATGATATTTTAGTGTCCAACTTATCTACATTCCAACCATGATGAGCTTCAAGTGCATATATGCTATGAGGAGTGGTTATTCTACATGTGGGTGCAATACTCTCATCAAAATCAATGCCTCTATCTTGACCATAACCTTTTGCAACAAGACTAGTCTTAGATCTATCATCTATTCCATCAAGTTTACATTTCAACTTGTATACCCATTTAATGCCAAGAGGCAAATCACACAAAGACAAGGTACCATTCTTCATAAGCATCATATTCAAATTGAATAGTTGCCATCAAAGTTTTGGAATTTTGTGCTTCATCAAAAGAAATAGGCACATTCTCATCACAAATACTAGATACAATCATAGCATAATACTCTCATGCAAAAGAAGCATTATCCGAGCCTAAATGTGTACGATATGACAAAGGTGCATCTAATTTGCTATCTCGTAAAGTCTACACCTATTATTTAGCCATAATTTTTGCTTCCTCTATATCAACCCTCTCATCAACAAGTGTATCATGTAAATCAGCATCACAAATGGAATGATTTGCATTAGTATGTGAAACATGTAAAGGTTGAGAAGTTACCTCACTTGAACCAGCACTTGACTATCCACGTGTGAAAAGAGGAAGCAAAGTGCCATACATATCTTTGTAGCTAATTGATGTCTCCTTACTACATGAAAGTAATGGTTGAATTGCATCCTCCACAAAAAAACATCATGGTTAACCAAAATATGTTTAATCTATGGATAATAAAGATGATAGCTTTGCTTTCAAAATTGTACCCAGCATAAATAGATTTCATTGATTTGTCATCCAATTTCCTATGTTGTTGTTTAGGTATTAATGCATAAGTCAAACAACCAAAACCACATAGGTGAGCAACAAATGGTTTATGACCATGCCAAGCCTCATATGGACTAATAGATTGCAGTGCTTTGGTGGGATAGTTGATAAGTACATATGCTCCATACATAGCATCCTCAAGCCAGAAGCTATGTGGTCAAGGTTGACTTTTGATCATACACCTCACCATCTCTGAGAATCTTGAGCTGCACATGCTGAATCATTGAAAGATTTAGTGTAGTCTATGAGCTCACATATCCCACATCATAAAATTCCCAAAGCAATAATAACTTCACCATTTGAAAAATCATAAAATTCCCAAAGCAATAATAACTTCAACATCATTCTGCTACAAAGATGTACTCTTCATTCAAAGGTGGGTCATACTTGCAAACAAGTTTAAAAGCCCATTCTTCATTCTCCACAAGATTAACAAAGATGTACTCTTCATTCAAAGGTGGGTCATACTTGCAAACAAGTTTAAAAGCCCATTCTTCATTCTCCACAAGATTAGAAAACTCTGTTTTACTTGTAAAGGCCTCTTCAACAACCATTCCAACCTCTTTTTTCTTTGCCTCTTCTAGAGACATTTTTGGACAATTCTTTATCACATGATCATTTCCTTTACAGAATTTGTAGAACTATTTCTACTTTTTTGTTCTCTTCTGATCTTTGTCTTACTTCCATTAGCGAAAAAAGTGAGCCATGCATGGGCCTTGTAAGGATTCCTAATTTTTAGGACTTCAAAATTTTAATCCTCTTGATTAAGGAGCCATACAAAACCATTGGTGGTTTTCCAAAATAAAATAGTAATCCATATTTTTTATATTTGAATTATGAAATGTAATGCTTTAGAGCCATTGGATTCTTTAATTCAATGGTTGAGATTGAAGAGCACTCACCTTTAGAGAGATAATGTCAAAGATTCATGTGGGTAGGCCAAATGCACACTCTTTGCACAACTCTGGACCATTTGATCAAGGAGAAATCCTACAGAAGTCTGCATCTCGAGCTAATCTACTTTTGCACAGGCATTTGAGCTACTAGATGAAGAGATAATCCGATGGTGGAGAGCAAAAGGCACCCTCATCCTTTGTTCCTTCAAACTCCACCCTTGGATGGTGGTTGGATCCAATGGTTTCCATTCAAGGTGCCTATTTTTTTCCAGAGTCAATATCTGCCATCGGATGCAAGAGCTAATCCAGTGGATATTAAACAAAGTTGCCTATTTCTAGCTCTATCCATCCTAGGTATTAAATCTAGTAAAAGGGTCCAAAAGCATGGTTGCCTTGACTTTCGCAAATCACTCTCATCCATAGAAGTTTGGAGCCAATCCAAGCGTTAAAATTCATTCGATAGGCTTTCAAAATCATTCAAGTGAACAAAACCACCTCTTCAAGTTGTTTTTCTCCTATTTCACCAAATTCAAACAAGGGAAGCCCATGACTAGCCTAGGTGATTAGGCTACTAGACTCTGGCCATCGCCCTCCTCTCATTGTTCCATCACTAATCACTCTTTTGTCTAAAAGGCCCATGCAGTGTACATTTTTTCCACTAACGCTTTGATTGTATAGCATTAGCAGATTTAGGAGACTCGTGCTTACTGGTAGATGAGCTTCATTTATATTTTTTCTTCTAACTAGCTAAGAAAGCTTGATCTACAATATGCATTATGGACATGTTCTCTCTACACTGATCTTTTTGCAATAAAACAATATTAACTCCTCAAATGTTAAGGCATTTAGATTGTCTTTCATCATCAATCGAAGAGTAGAAGTAAAACTCTCAATGGATATGGAAGACCATTAAGAATAGTATCCACAAGACCGAACTATTCCCTTAAGACTTCATTAGTAGAAGTCAACTAAACCTTCAAATGTTTGATCTTTGTTAAATAAAATATCCGTAGAATCTCCATTATTCTTGATACAAAGTTTTTGGAGGTAAGCAACACAAGCATCATTTCTTTCTTCATACAAAGTGATAAGTGGATCTCAATCATCATTTGTTGTTTACAAGAGAGAATGTGCGGGATAATGGCATGTTTTACAAACAAATCTATGAGTGCATGTTCGTGAGCATCTCTACCATCCCAACCATCCCAACAAAGCTGCTCTATAGTAGGTGCAACAAGAACCAAAGCACGAACAAGAACTTGAAGATCCTCATCTTCAATGCTGTTTGCATCACCTTCAAGAACTACATTTGTAGATGTAGTAGGTCATTTGTCAACACCTTGCACAATATTCTAGAGTCCTTTTGCGACCAATACATATGCATCATATAAGCCCATAATGGGTAATTGGTACCATCCAACTTGTCCTCAACAACCAACATATGGAATGCATCATTGCTTTTATCCATGGCCACTGGCTAAAATAACCTGATGCAAAAAAATGGCCATATCTCAAAAAGTTGAAGGGAATTATCCTTTTGAGCTTTGCTAAACCTGAAGCAAACTTCGAGGCGTTTGTACTAGCAAATCAATATATATATATATATATATATATATATATATATATATATATATATATATATATATATATATATATATATATATATATATATATATATATATATATATATGTTTGGCACAAAAGGATAAAATTGCCTACATAGGTGATGTGATAGTGCATTTGGAGGGGCATCCACAATGCCCTAGATGAAGCAATGACTTGTTCTCGTACCAATTGTTGGATTTTGAGGTCTGTCGAAGTACGTGAATAGCATAAGGAAGAAGAAGAAGCTTTGAGCACAACTCACAATACTAAATGTATAGCCATATGAATGTATAAAGATAAGTCAATGGTTAGGGTTATAGGCATATATACAAGCCATCGGGAAAAAACCTCCTAAAGAGGAAGAAAAGTGCCGAGACGATATTGAGTATGTTCACACACATCACTACCAAAATATATGAATGATATGCATCATGAACCGAAGGTTGAAAATGTATGCATGATGACTCATCATCATGCATGCATCATCAAATTCAACATCATCATAAAGATTCATGCATCATGCATGCATGCATGCATCATGCATGCATGCATGCATCATGCATCCATGCATGAATGCATCTATCAGTGTCAAATGATGCATGTCATGAATCACATGTGATAAGATGCATCATGCATCCATGATCCATAATTCTAACATCTATGCTTGAATTGCAAATTGGATCTAATTTTTTTCTTTTTGACTCTTATGTATATGTCGTGCAAAACATGAGAGTGGGACTTCATTGAAAAATGAAAAGGTTTTCCTAAAGAAAACTGGACAATGAAATGTAAATTCTATCCACATTCTTGGGATAGTGGTGCAAATAGAGTAAGAGAACATATCCTTGGCTTAATCAGATATGGTGTAGGGAAATGTGAACATGCACCTTAGAATGTAAGAGAGGCATGTACAAAGTTACATGCAAAGGGCTCATCACAAAGTGGGAGTTACATGGGTATGCTATCACAATACTCACATGTATTTGAAAATGTGGAACATAAAGGAGCATCATTTGATGATTCATGAAGTGGGCACATATGCAAGAGAGAAAAAGGTGGAAAGAGAGCATTGGACAAAGGTTGGGATATAAAGGTTAGAAGAGAGGCTGACAAAGCTATCCAATGCTTTTTTATTGTAAAAGATATTCCCTTTTGAAAAGTCAGCAGTCCCTATTTTATCCAAATGCTTAATGCAGTTGAAAGAGTAGGACAAAGCTATAAGCCACCCTCATGCCAACAATTGAGGGGAAAAGAGCTAAATGCAGAAGTGAGATGCATAGAGGATGACTTGTTGGAAATATGTAAGAAATGGAAAATATTTGGATGCAACGTTGTATGTGATGGTTGATTTGATACTAGAAATCAGCCAATCATGATCAACATTATTGTCAATTGCATTTTTGGCACTATGTTTTTGAAGTCAGTGGATACCTCATGTGAGGTAAAACCAGGCGAATACATATTTGACATATTGAAGGATGCCATAATCATAGTACAAAGCCAAAGATTTAAATTGCATTTTAAAAAGGTGATTTAAAAGTTTTAAATGTTTTAATCATTAGATGCAAGGATAAAAATCGTGATTTTTATTTTTATTGTTATTATTTGGGTTATTTTTATTTTCTATAGTATTATATATATTATACATATCTATTAATCATAGTTGGTAAGGTACGATCCGTACGACAGGTACGGTACGTAATAGTACCATGCCAAGTACATACTAATTATGAGGTACGAATCCGTACGAGATTAGTACGAATTTTTTTTTCCATCTTTTCATGTACACGGGAGTGTAGACATATGGAGGGTACTTTTTGCCATGAATATGCATAATATGGTATCTATGCATGAAGATAATTGTTCTCTAACTAGCATAGCTGCAAAACCAATGTATTTTCTTAATCAATTCAAGTCAAAATGGATAAAAACAATTTCGTACCAATTGGTACGAATACGTACTAGTACGTATGGTACGAGAGGTACGTACGAATCTACTCGTACTGGTACGAGTACCAACTATGCTATTAATATACATTATAGTATGCTTATATGCCATATAATATTATGTATATTATAGACATATAAATATGTAAATACTGGGAAAACAACCCCAAAAAACTGAAAAAACAATTGTTAGAAAAAAAATGAAAAAGGGGATTTAATCGTTTAAGTCGTAGAGAGGTTTTTACGATTTTTAAAATGCAAAAAGATCGTGATTTTTTTGTACTATGGCCATAATGAATGTGAGGCTTTTTAGTTGAACAACAATGGCCACATATTTTTTATACATCATGCATGTGCTATTGCTTGGATTTATTGTTTGAAGACATTGGCCGTTTGGAATTGTTGAAGCCTAGTTTGAATAATTTTGTGAAAGTTGTGATATTTTTCATGATAAATCATACGATGCTTGTTGTATCTAGAAGACAACCAAAGGTTTGGTAAAGCCATCACATACTATAATGATAGTCCAAATGGCATTCAAATTATAAAATAACGACAAATTCTTCCCAAGATGGGCATGATGGTTGACCAAGCAGCTAAGGCAATCAATGGCAAAAGCAAAGAGAAAAAGAGCTAGGGGGAAGCCTTGTCTAATAGAGTTCTTTAACCGGATCAGCTTACTCTATTGATATTTATTCAAGCGGAGGAATTTCCCATATGTGTTGTGATCATATTGATGAATTTTGAGACACATTGTAGATCTCTCATGGATTGGAGAATGAAGTCCCATTGGAGGCGATCATAAGCTTTGTCAAAATCAATCTGGGTGAAGAGGAGATTTTGAGCGTACTCCTTAAAAAATTCAAGGCCTTCCCACACATCAATAATAGCCTCAAGTATGGATCTACCCTTGATGAAATCGTTTTTCTCCTCATTTATCCAAAAGCAAATATATAAGGCAATATAGTTAGCAAGGAACTCTTCGAAGATTTTATATGGAGCTTGAAGCACAGTGATATGCCACCAGTTTTCAATTTTGTTTCTTCTCTCTTTTTTGTGAATCAGTTTTATCAAACTCTCATTGAGAAAGTTGGCCAAAGCATCAAAGTAAAGGGCTTCTTTCAAGACTAGACCCAAAGGGTTCACTAGAACATTCTTGAATGTCTTGGATAACTCATTGCTGAGGTCCTCTAGATGCGAGATTTTACCGTTGGTCAGAAAATCAATGGCTTCAACAATTTCCATGTGGTTGATGAGGGCATCAAGAAGATGTACCATATTTTGCAAATTTTTTTGGTTCTAACTCTAGAGATGGCATCCATTTAATAAATGATTTGGGAAGAGAGTGGAGTGTAAACCCCTAGGAGTTGAGGGAAATGGTTGACAATTAGTTGAACATTCTCTCCATCAACCTTGCATGCCACCTTGTGACTGTGAATCGTATATCAAATTTCTTCCTTCTTCTCCTTGTTCTTCAGAGGTTTACATGTTTGTTTAGTTGGTTTAACTTCTTTCCCGCCAACCAATGTTTAAAATAAATACATAGAATCTTTCTTTGAATTTCCTCTTTGTATCTAAGCTTGCTTCCTAATTTTTTAGAGCCCAAGCTTGAGGTGGGAATTTCCTTTATTGACCTCAGTCTTGAGATGATTGAATTGATCATAAAGATTTTTTCTTCTTGCACATCAAATTATTTGAATCTCCTTTCATGTCTTGTTAAGAAGATATTACATCTACTTGACAAGTGACTTCCAACACTTGGCTTGAGAGGCTTGGGTGTTGAACATCTTGATTGAAGTCACATTGATTATCTGCTCCATGGGAGGTATAGGATTCAAGGATCAACATGAAACCATAAATCTTTCCTAGTTCCCTAAAGTGGCTTGAAAGATAGGACAATAGGATAGGGATCAAACAAAACAAAGTCCATACATTGAGAGAAGGATGGGGTCCAAGTGTATTAATGATATTCTTTGTAATATAGCTCCTGTCAAATCTATCTTTTGAAAATTAGTCTCTAACTCGAGTTTTGATCAAGAGAAGCCATGCTCATCTTTGACTTCCACTAGGTCATGATGAAGCTTAACCTAGTCCCAAAAGTGTTTTCTCAAAAGAGTCAATAATTTGTCCCCTTTGTTCCCATCTATCCTCTTGAACTTCCACCATCTTATATTCCAATTAGAGGATGACCTTCGAGGGAAGGGAATCCAAAGAATTCCATGGTTAATCGTTCTGAGTCTAGATTAGGCACAGATACCAAGGACACATGCCAATCCTAATGCCGCACCATTACTCCCTCGAAGATGTTGAGTGGTGAACCACAAGTGAGATGTTAAAATGTTTTTAAGTCCCTTGTGGAGTTCAATACCATCCCATTTGATCTCTAAGATGGGAGATGAAGTTTGGGTTGATATTTTTGTCCCAAAGACATTGACCTAATGAGGCTACCCTTCAAGGGTTAGAGAGCCTTTCAATGTTGAACGAGAAAAAAATCATTTTTTAGAAGTAGAGATCTTTTATGTTCATGAACTTTTCTCTCTCTTTTTTTTGCTTTTATCTTCATTTGTTCTTCATGAAGTTCACTGTTCTTGGCATGCTAGCTCAAATGTTTCCCTTTTGTGAGAAACCACCATGGAAAAAATTTTGAAATTTGATCATGAATCATGGATCCAATAATCCAACTTTTGGCATCAAGGTTGTATTCTTTGTTGTGCCCTTCTTGATTTCCTTGTTTGCTTGAGGAAAAATTCTCTATGGTCTCCTCATCAGAAAAGTGTAGATTCATTTCACATGGGTAGAATTATAGAATGAACTCTATTTCCAAAATACAAAACATATTCGTCTGAGGGATCAAGTGAGAGGGCTCATCCTTGAACAACCTTTGGGGCTTCTTTGCCTTCTACCCCTAACTTTCGTGAAGGTCCCATCGTTAGGTTCCTAGAGTTGTGTATCTTTAACTTTTTTTGTTTCGAAGGAAAGTCCTTCAGAGGCACACTTCTCATCCCTTTGGGTCATAGCACCTTTGTTAAGCATAGCCTATGCGATTACTAGATCTTGCTTTGTCCTAAAATATTTCTATCTTAATAGGAAGTCTTTGATTTTGTGGCCTTCCATCCCACATTGAAAGCATGCATTAGGAAAAAAAGTGTATACTAGTTCCCATTAGAGAGGCATTTCTTCATTGATGTGTATGCAGATTTTGGAGCATAGAACCAAGTTAAGATTTGCTTCAATGCAGATATGAGGGTTTCATCTCATGTTGAATGAGTAAACTACACTTTCATACATGAAACCACTGACATCTTCCCTAGAGGCTAGAAGTTGGTCAATGGGTCTATCGATTTCCATAATAAACCCATAAAGGAAGTAATGAAGGTTAGAGAGCTCCACTTTGAGCAAAAAATGTGGCGATTTAGATTTATTAGGAATAAACTCTAGGAACCACTTGAAGAGATATAAGGTTGTGCACCAAACCTATGAGGCACCAACCTACAAGGATTTGAAGGCCATGTCCTCATGCTCAAAAACTAGAAGCATGTGGTTTGCAAGTAAAAAATAACAATTGATAGCAATGCAGAAACCACTCCTTATGGAAGCATGTCGAAAGGATTCAAGAGGTGGATAAGAGCCAAACATCTACCAAATGAGCCAAATCCTCTTTAATTCTTCTTGTTTAGCCAAAATGTTCTCTCTATGAAGGATGAAAATTGGATTCCTCCTTCCAAAGAAAACTAGGGAAGCACCAAAGGGCTTGTCCTCTCGCATTGGAGCCAAGTTACTCACCACCAATGAGGGAACAACTCTTGCGATACGAATTACCCAAAAAGAGCAATAAAAAATCACAGAGGTGAAATGTGTGAAAGAAGGAAAAAATCAAATACAAACCGAAAGATAAGACCCTTTAAAAACACCCCTAAACACTGCTTCAAGTCGCCCTTTATATGATGGAGACTTCTATTGACAACATGATTGCTCCTACTTCATCTACATTTGTATCCCCATGAGTGCATCTCCATTTTGTATCCAGGAGGCTCTCCATTTCTAGTCTATTTCCATTTTATATTGTATTTCCTTTGTATTTGGGTACCTTCCCATGTGCTTCTACCAGTTGCATTCATTCTCCTTTCAAGAGACTTATCCCACATATGATGTACTTTTGAGAGCCCCTCCCAAATCTATATAAGGAGAGCCTCTCCCCTCATTTGTACTTGGTTAGAAGCTTGAGGAGCATACTCCATGCTCTTGGCAAGCTCATTTCTAATCCACATGAGTTTACCCATTTCATGGTCTACTTATTTTGTGTCTCACACATTCTTTGTTTTGTGAGCGTACTTTACTTTTCATTTTGCTTCCGCGTGCGTACTCTCTACATGGTATCAAAGCACTAGGTGAAGGTCTTGGTGGTGCATTTGGCAGTGATTTTGGTGGTGGTGGTGCTGGAGTTTGGTATTGTTGCTTTCCACTCATTTTGGGGAAGCATTTTGCATCATTTTACTCTTTGAGGCTTTCCATTTTTCCTATTTGCCCACCCTTCCACCCATTTTCTTCATCCATTTATTCACCTTTCACCCCATTTTCCCTCCCTCCCACCCTCTTTGTGAGGATAGTGGTAGTGCATATTGTTTCTATCATCGAGTTGGTGCATCTCATCATGTTGAAGTGTTTACAAACATTTTCCTATTATAAATATTGACTCTCATGTTTAATAGTGTTTATAAACACTCGTTCACTTTATGTTGTGTGAGAGCTTTGAGATGTATATTTTTCTCATCAATGACTTCTATGGATACGATTATGTAACCATTTCAGATACATATCAAGCTTCTGAATCAGCTACCTTCGTTAGAGCCTGATATAAATATAGGAATTAGCCTTTGGAATTCCGTGCGTCTTGCAAGACCAAGATCTCTGTTGGCTTCGGCATGTGGATGAGTGACCTCGTCACAGTGGCACGTTCAACTTGAAAGTGCCATCAAGCAACACTTGAGCTTTGAGGGCTGTGAAAGATCTCAAGAACCTGACAGTCCCCATAAATATGACTATTGGTGTCTGGCAGGTAGGAAAACACAGACATATGAGCCATTTGAATAGCAGTCCATGATCTTTTCTGTGTCTCACATGAATGCCACAACTTGTGTCAGTTGTTTCTACAAAACGTATCCCCTTAGTTGATGAGATAGTTCTGCTCAAAGAGATTGAACAAGACAATGCAAACCAATCCATGGTAAATAGTGTTCGATTCAGCTCCCACGCCATTCTTCTCAGAGAGAGAGAGATTCTTATCTCTGTCGCCTAGTATAGATAGCAAGAAGAAAGCCATAGGGAGATATAGACAAGAATTTTGTCCCTCGAAACTCAGAGAGGTAAATAGAGAGCGACACAGCTAACTCATTCGCATATCTTTCGTGTCTTCATCTCTGTGTATATCTTGTAACAATAGCAGGGGGAGCACCTCCAAGCCATCGAAGGAAGTGTCACAGAGAGCGGGGAGCAAGTTTGATGTGCGACTTCGCTATTTCACAAAGAGAGAGAAAGAAAAAGAGAGAATTGACTCTCTAGCATCTATCTGCTCAACAACAGTCCCTATAACATAATGTGAACAACACCACGACGTCCAGATCCACGTCGGCCTTGCACCATCTCTCTGACAGAGAGAGAGAGAGAGCAGTGATTCCACCCACTCAGAGCTCTTCCTACCGAACACGGGAGAGATAGAGTGTTCTGTTTCTCCTATCCGTCTCCATAGCAGATTGAGAGAAAAGTCGAGGCAAGCAGAACCACAACTTTCCACTACCACTTTGAGAACAACAGACCGCTGCAGATGCGATGAGAACAACGTTTTGAATGCTTCTGACTTGTCTGAGGCCAGCGGCAGAAATCTGTCACACTGAAGCGAGTCCATTAAATTAGAGCTTGATTTTCGCTGGCATAAGCCAAGTTGATGAGTGCGAAAATGGGAATATGTCATCCCGAATCTAGGGAGATAAACAGCGCATCATAACTAATTATAGTCTTTCTCATCATTCACTTGTTCATCAGAATAGTACACACAATTCTGGCAGTGCTCACAACTCCTCCTCACGAAGAGTTAAGCTCTCACGAAGAGTTAAGCTCAATGGATTCGTGTGCATCTCGACAACAGTTAAGGCTAACTGCCAACTCATGCAAGAGTTGGTAATAATAGAGTGCCACGTTACCAATTTTGGAAAATAGCCGGAGTAGCATGTGTTTCTATGTATCAATTTTGATGTTTGCATTCACGTTTTTAGAGAATCCTTGGACGACTGAGTTCGCTAGTGATCACATCAAATATTCTCTTATGTTTTTTTTTTCAAAATAAAGGAAGTTCGGCCTTAGCCTAATCTCCCGGACTTTAATTATAATAAAGAGAAAAAGTTACAAGTGAATGGGACTAGTGCCCATGGGACCCCCCAAATCCCACAATGCAGGGGAGGAGTATGGCAAGCTACAGGGCATTACAAATGAGGTGGATAAAATTATCATCACCCTCATGTGGGACCCATTTGGGTTTCAACTTGTTGTTTTCGAGGAGATAAATACAGTGATGTCTAAACGGCGGCGATCTCTTGACTCGGGAGATTCTTTTACCAAGGAGAAACAAGGATTTCTCGATCGACCATTCCTTAGGGGTTTGGTCAAAATTGACAGCACAACGCTCCCTCCAAATCTTCCAGAGAGCCTCACCTCTGATGGCATTCCACAGCCTCGAAGAGCAACCGATCGCCTCACCCAACATCACCTGTTGCCAGTTGATTTGACACGTGAGTCTCGAAACCCGGGTCACGTGATGCCAGATAGCGCGGGACTTGCGGCAGTCGAAGAACAGGTGAGCTAAATCTTCGATGCACCGATGGCAACGTTTGCACCATGGCGGCACACCACAGATTTTGTTAGCCCTTGCATTGGTCCAGATACCTTTATGCAAGATCTGCCACATGAGAACGGACTTTTTGACCTCAATTAGGGGGTGCCGAATAGACATGAATTTTAGCTCCCACCGAAGTTTGGTCCAAGAAAGGCACCATCTCTTGTTAAGGGTGTGGTGAACATCCAAATCCCCTTTGAAGTTGGGGATTCTAGAAAGCTTCTTACCATTGCTCCATTTGAGGCCCTCCAAGCAAGGAAGATCCTGACCGCAGAGAAGGCGGGTAGTTGAGCGGTCCCAAGCTAAACACCTGCTTTGAAGAAGAGTCCATTCCTCAAAGGTAACTCTAAGTCTCGGGTCCAATTCTTCGAACCTAATCCACTGGCTGGTCTCTTGTTTCCAGAGTTGTTTCCACTGTTTGAACCCCTTGTTCCATAACCGCCTTGCAGTTTGGAGGTTCCAAGACTCCACCCCCCGAATGCCACTGATCGGGAACCAAATAGAATCATTTTGTCTTATGCCAGCCGCCCACTTCCACTCATCACTGATTCTGATGAATTGTTTGACCTTGTTCCAATTCTTCCATAAGGAACATACGAGGCTAGAGCCTTTAGGGAAGACCGGGTGGGGGGAGAACAAAAGCGTGAGAAGCCCTAAGTCCTTCCAACCAGGGTGGCCAACAAAGGTAAGGTCTTCCGTGTTTCTGAAGATCAATTTGGCCCAAGAGGACTCCCTATTGCTCTAAGCCTTGATAAGCCACTTTGCAGCCAACTTGTCAGCCAACCCACCAATATCCAAAATTCCCAATCCCCCTGAGTATTTAGGGCTAATGCAAGTTTCCCATTTGATTTTGGGAATCCCGCCTCTATTGGGGTCCCCAGTCCAAAGGAAGTTTCTGCAGATTCTTTCCACTTTGGTCAAGTCTTTCCCCTTAGGTCTCCAACACGAGATAAAGTAAATAAATGTAGAGAGCATAAATGTGTTAACAACCATAGCACGCCCTGCCAGGTTGACTTGCATACCTTTCCACTGATTCAGCTTCCTATCCAGCTTGGATAGCACCCAGTTCCAGCGTTGGTCCATTGAGATATCGAAACCCATCGGAATGCCAAGGAGACGGAAGACTTGACCGCTAGGGATAACTTGACACCCCTGATCCACCTACAATTGGGGAGAATGTCCGTTGATTGCTCTAAAAGTAGTTTTAGCATGGTTGATTTTTGAGCCTGATGCCACACAAAAGGTGTGGAGGCACCACCAAAACACCTCAATGCTGTTTATATCGTTATGCACAAAGGCATTCATGTCATCAGCAAAAAGTCTCACAATCATTTGGCCGTGATTTAGAGGTAAGGAAAGACCCTTGAGATTGCCAGCGTCCATTTGATGCTTTAATAGCCAGCTGAGTCCATTCGAGGCGATGGCGAATAGTAAAGGAGCTAGAGGGCAGCCTTGCCTAATTGATCTTTTTAAACGAATGGGCTCAAAGAGCTTATCGTTGATGTTTATTCTAGTTGAAGCATTTCCAAGAAGAGTGGAAACCATCTTCGTGAACTTTTGGCTGCATCCAAGGTCTTTCAATGATTGAAGAATAAAGTCCCATTCCAATCTGTCATACGCTTTGTCGAAGTCGATCTTAATGAAAACCAGATCTTGAGCAGACTCCTCAGCAAAAGCAAGGCCTTCCCAAATATCGATAATTGCTTCAAGTATAGATCTACCTTTGATAAAACCTTTCTGGTCCTCGCACAGCCATGACTTTAAATGACAAGAGATTCTGTTGGCGATAACTTTTGCAATTATCTTGTATCCAGTTTGGAGCATGGTAATTGGATGCCAGTTTTCAATTTTGTTCTTATCTCCCCGTTTGTGGATTAACTTGATGATGCCATTATTTAGGCACTCAGGGAGGGCGCCGAAAGATAGAGCCTCTTGCCACACGAGGCGCAGCGGGGTGGCCACCTGATGTTTGAAGGACTTGAAAAACTCATTGGTAAGACTATCCGGACCCGGACTTTTCCCATTAGGAAGGGCATCAATAACCTCGATAATTTCATTCTCGAAGATGTTAGCATCCAGTAGAGCAATCAAGTTCTGTGGGATTCTCGTTTGAGCAACCCTTGAGATGCTTGCCATGGCTTCGCACCTGTGGGGGGAAAGAGGAGTCGAGACCCCGAGAAGATTGTTAAAGTGTTCGACAATGATAGATCTATTCTCCATTTCCGTGCAACATTCAGTTCCATTGTTATCGACCATTAGGGGGATGGATTCCCTAGCTTGTTTCCTTTTGAGGATGTTACACATCTCTTTCGTTGGTTTGTCGGCCTTCCCTGCCCACCAATCTTTGAAGAAAATTTGAAGATTTTTCCTTTGAACCTCCTCCTCTAACCTTAGTCTTCCCCTGATTTTCAAAAGACCTTGTTGGCAATGTAGCTTACCTTTGTTCACCTCTTCTTCAAGCCGTGAGAGCCTCCGGTACACTGTTTCTCTTCTTTTTTTTCAGATTTCTCTTATCGCCTTTTGAGTCCTGATTAGAATTTTTCGAGTCCTTTCTACTGCGCTTCTCCAACACTTAGCCGGTTCATTACAGTAAGCAAAGGCTTCCGTCCACACCTCAGAAATTTCTTGGTGGACAGAGGGGAGGGAAAACGATGTCTGACAAGCATGAAACCAAGGAGCTTTCTGGAGCATGGGAATTGGTTTGAAAGACAGAGTAATCGGATAGTGGTCTGAGATAGTCAGGTCCACGTGTTGGGAAATCGAAGGCATACCCCACTGAAGGATGGTGTTCTGATCGATGTAGCATCTATCAAGTCTTGCTTTCCTCAAAGAGTCCCCCGACTGGAGATTTGACCAGGAGAACCCCTTAATGTCTTTCACCTCAACCAGGTCGAGATGGAGCTTGATTTTATCCCATATCTCTTTCTCCTGACCGTCAATAATTTTCCCTTTGTTATTCCATCGGTCCTCAGGAAACTCAACCATGTTGAAGTCCCCACAAATCAGAACATTGTGTGAAAGGGAGTCGAGGGACGCCCAAGTCTCCATTCTATCTGCTTCACCATTAGGGGCATAAATTGAGACCACAGTGAACTGGAAAGGGAACCCGAAAGAGGCAGCAATCCAACGATGATTCCGACCTTCAAAGGTCGAGGTCACATTGCCAGACACGGAGTGACTAATGCCGATATAAGCACCCCCCGTCCCTCTAGAGTGAGAAGTGGAGAACCAAAGGTGGTTCGGAGAAATGCATTTAAGCCGTTTCTATAAATCCTCTCCGTCAATTTTAACCTCTTGTAAGCAAATAAAGTCCGGGGCGAAGCACTTGTCTTTGAACCACTGGCCAAGAATCGAAGCTCTTGACGGGTCAGACAGACCCCTGATGTTTAAAGATGTGAATTTCATTGATGATGGTTGCCCTCTTTGAGGGGAGGGACCCGATCTTCTTTCTTCTTGTGGTCTTCTTTTTTCCTCCCTACTTCTTGACTAAGGATCCTACTCTTGAGGGGGCTCTTCCAAGGCAAGCCGGAAGGTTGTTTTCCTTTAAGCTTTGACTTTTGTTGCGGTAATCTTGGAAAGCATACCGGGAGGGTAGGACCTAGAGAGGAGCTTTCGCTGTCTGGGTTGTCTTCATTGCTGGTAGTGAAGCCTTCCTCTTTACTCGTGGTATACCCTTCTTGGTTGTCTTCTTTGCTGGTAGAGCACCCAAGGGTATTATCAGTGGGGTCTTCTTCAAAGTGGTTGTCCCCTGGGAAGTCGACCTCATTAATCTCTTTTTCTAGGTTACTGTATATGTTATTCGAGGGGGAAACTGTCGTAGTATTCCTTGCTGTTGATCTTCGAGGGCTAACTTTCCTCCTGCGTCTCACTTCAGTGAATCCTTCTGAATCTGTCTCAGCAACGCGAGTTCCCTCTTCTTCCTCCATTGGAGGGGGATGATCCCGAGTGTCATATTGGGGGAGAGGGTCTAGGGTCCCATCTGGTTTAAGCTTGTTTTTATTGGAACTTTTCTTGAGGGGGCAGTCTTTGATCCTATGACCTTGATGCCCGCACCGGAAGCACGCGTTTGGCAAATTCTTGTAAGTGACCTCTTGTGTCCAAGTCTTACCATCTCCACAGTTTATGGAGATCTTCGAGGGAAGGACCTGGTTCAAGTCTGTTTCAATGCAGATCTGTGGATGCCATCTTGCATTGAAAGAATGTTGAGCACCGTCGTAGATCAACCCCCCAACATCCTGTCTTGCGGCCATCGGGCGACCGATCGGTGATACGATTTCACGAAGAAATCCATACATGAAGAAAGGCAGATTGGGAAGCTCTACCCAAAGCGGGTAACGAAGAGGCTTTGATCTATTCGGGACAAAGTCTGGGGTCCACTTAAATAGGCAAAGGGTGGATCGGCCCACTTGCCAGGAGCCGGCTTGCAGGGCTTGGAAAGCCATCTCTTCGTTCTCAAATACTAGAAGCAGGTGGTTCGCTGGCAGGAATTGACATTTGGACACAATTAGGCCACGCGGGAACCACACCTTGCGAAGCCAAGTTCTCACACTTTCAAGAGGGGGCCTGGGGCCAAACATTTGACCGATCAGGCAAGTTTTCATCAGTTCTTCTTGCTTTGCGGCCACAGACTCCTTGCATAAAGAGACCTCTAGGGGCGCGACTTCCACTGGGACGGACTCCATCTCAAGTGGGGACACGGACTGAGGGGGAGCCACATTGTTCAAGATTAACGAGGGAATAGAAGTCGACATTTGAGAGAGAGGACGCGAGAAACCAAGAGTTGCAAAACACGGTCCCTCGCTATTCGCAAAAGGAGAAACCCTCTTCCAGGAAAAATTCTCTGATTTCCTTCATCTCCAAACCTTGCACCGTCTCCATTTTTTAAGTTGATAAAGACTTTAGAATATCTCTTTAACAAAGCTGCCACGCGTGCAGAGAACGGAAATTCTGCCAGCGCACAATACCACAGCTTTCTTCTGGCGACCCTCGAAAAAAGCTATTCTGCCAAATGCAGGTGCAGAACCAGTTCCAATCAGTCGTCTAGTCGCCTAGCAGTCGCTCGTTGCGCTCGGACCTGGTTCCCCAACAATGGTCAGACCCTCAGTCGATCGTCTAGTTAGACGTCGATCCCGACGGACTCCAGTCACCTTCGAAGCCCGATGGCCACATGGACAGGCGCGACGGACAAACGCACGATCAGTCGCGATGGACGCTCGCCTTCAGTCAGTCGTCTCCAAAGCCCGATGGACACCACAGACGCTCGCCTTCAGTCAGTCGTCTCCAAAGCCCGATGGCCACATGGACAGGCGCGACGGACAAAAGCGCGATCAGTCGCGATGGACGCTCGCCTTCAGTCAGTCGTCTCCAACGCCCGATGGCCACATGGACAGGCGCGACGGACAAAAGCGCGATCAGTCGCGATGGACGCTCGCCTTCAGTCAGTCGTCTCCAAAGCCCGATGGACACCACAGATGAGAAGGTTAGGTGCAAGGGGGTGAGAGAGAGTGAGAGAGAGATATCAAGCTTAGGTGTAGGTGTCCATCCAGGTGATAATTAATATTCATTCAGGTGTCCATCCATATTCTCTTATGTTAAATCAGTCCATCCAGGTGATAATTAATGACCTAACTCATCTTTGGTATCCAATACTTACTCTTTGAGAAATGCATGACCTTGGTTTTAAATTTTGATATTTTTTATTATAAAATCCTTTATTATAAGCAATCATTTTATCAATCCTCCAAAGGGTCTTAATGATACCACACCCCAACAATTAGCACACTCCCCTTTGGCACTAAGTGCTCATCTTTGTACATCAAGAATATAAGAAGAAGAATCTTTTGTGTGCACGTGTGGGTTGGAGGCTAGTCTAAGCCCACCCACCAAACTCTCTCCAAGTGTCTAAACCTACTCTAGGGCTCTGTTGGTGTACAACGGGCTAATCTAAGGCCCCTCCTCTCGCGTCGACTTATCTTGGTGTTGTACAAGTGCAGGGCTACTCTAAGCCCCCCGCCTCCCCAAGAATTTTAAGTGTGGTGTCCAGTTGTTCATTTCAAGCTTTGCAATTATTTTGAAGTGGTGTCTTTGATAGTGTTTCTAAACACTTTATCCTCAAAGCTTTGTAATGACCAAAAGTGAAGGTAGCTCATTATCTATGGCTAACTTCTTACCTTCTTTCATCCCTATTTTTATGCCTAAGGATGAACGCCGCAATGGACAAAATTACAATCTATGGAAAGATGTCATGTGCGCATATCTCTACACGAATCTCCTGCATGAGGTAGTAGATGGCTCGGACCCTGAACCTAATAGGGATCCCAACTTAGACAATTGGCATGTGTGGAATGTCAAGGACAAAAGAGCTTTAGGTCAACTGTTCCTTGCCTGCGACGAACTGATGAAAGGACATATCACTGTCTCCAAGATGTCAAAGGACGCTTCAGATACGTTAGCAATCTTGTACGAAGACAAAACCACTTCAAAAATATATGCATTAGAGGCCGAGTTTCAAAATTTAACCATTCCGCCACACGACACAATTATAAAGGTCATAGCCTAATTTGAGGACTACCAACATAAATTAGCACTATGTGGTAGACAGGTCTCTAGTGAAGACATGGCCATTAGGCTTCTTAACAAGTTACCTAAGTCATACGAGACATTTGTCACCACTTTGTATAATCGTGGCCAAGTCTTATCTTGGGAAGAGGTTCGTCGACTATTGCTCCTTCACGACTTGCGAGCCAAATCGACTTCCTCACAAGAGTCAGCCATGAAGGCCAAGCGCCCATTCAATAAGGGTAAAACCATAGGTCATCATGCTAGCAATGGATCTAAGCAAGGATCGCATAATTCATCGAAGAAGTTCACGTGTAATTTCTGTGGAAAATCAGGACACTTAGAAAAGTTTTGCTATAAAAAGAAACAATCATCGAAGGCTTCTACATCTAGGCAAGCATCCAAAGGATCCCAACATAGATCCCACTGCTCAAGTGAGGAACTCTTCATCTCCACAGAAGCCAATGCCCTAGTTACTTCTAGCTCCCCACATGAGTGGATCTTTGATAGTGGAGCTACCTCCCATATGTGCAAAGACAAGGACTCCTTTGAAGAACTTGAAGAGCACATGGGAGAAGTCTATCTTGGCAACAACAAAAGTTTACCCATCGAAGGAAAAGGAAAAGTCCAAATTACCAACAATGAGGGGGAATGAAGGTCTTTATCCAATGTTCTTTTTGTTCCAAATTTATGTATGAATCTACTTTCCATCAAGGCCATTACAGATCAGGACAAACAAGTATGGTTTGATAACACCTCGTTAAGGTAGTTGATCCCCATACAAAGGATGTCATTGCTCAAGGTATTGAAGAAAAGGGTCTCTACAAACTATCTTGCTTTGTATCCAAAGAATCAACCTCAAGTTTTGGCACCAAAGATTCGGCCACACTTCTTACTTATAAAAATCTCTTCATTCCAACTTGTGAAGGGATTGCCAAAGATAGGGCAACTTACGGATGTCTGCCAAGCTTGCACCCAAGGCAAGCAACATAGGGCCGCAGTTCCCAAGGAAGCTTCAACACGAGCGAGGAACCCTCTAGCCCTTATCCACATGGACTTATGTGGACCCATGAACACCCCATCCTTGAGTGGATCCTTCTACTTTTATCTTCTAGTAGATGACCACTCTCGCTATATTTGGGTGTACTTTTTGAAGTCAAAGGCAGACACATTCTCTAAGTTTCAAACTTGGATCAAGGAAGTTGAGAATGAAGCTTCGACTAAAGTTAAAACCATCCGATCAGATGGAGGTGGTGAGTTTATCAATCATGACTTGGATAACTTTCTTAACCAGAAAGGGATCAAAAGACAAGTCACTCTGCCTCATACTCCATCCCAGAATGGATTAGTTGAAAGAAAGCTACGCAGTGTGATGGAAATCGCAAGAACTATGCTTCATCACAAGGATTTACCCTACAAATCTGGGCAGAAGCTGTACATACTACCGTTCACATTCTTAATCAAGGATTTACAAGTGCTTTATACAACAAAACACCCTTTGAAGCATACTATGGAAGAAAACCAAATGTGAATTACTTTTGAGTATTTGGTAGTGAAGCTTTTGTCCATGTACCAAAAGAAGATAGAAAGAAGTTACAACTAAAGTCCAAGAAACACATATTCATAGGGTATAATGACCAATCAAAGGCATACCGTCTATATGATATGGAAAACCACTCCATCACCATTTCTAAGGATGTGATCTTCAATGAAGCTTCTGCATACTCAAGAAAAGATTCAAGTACAAGTCTTAGTCCACCTATCTACACTTCAAAGGGGGAGTCAGTATTTCCAAACTCCAACTCAGGAGCCAGTACTTCACAACAACCACACTAATCTCAAAGGCTTCTTGATAAGAGACAAGACGAACAAAGTCATTATGTTAATTATGCTCTAATGCACCAAATTCAGCAAATTCCAGAGCCTTCGAACTACAAAGAAGCCCAAGGCCAACCAGAGTGGGAGGCGGCTATGAAAGAGGAAATGGATGCAATAGCAAAGAACAAGACTTGGATATTAGTTCCCAAACCAACCAACCATCAAGTCATAGGAGTCAAGTGGATATACAAAGTCAAATACAAGTCTGATGGAACTCTAGATAAATATAAGGCAAGATTAGTCGCTAAGGGATACAAGCAACAACATGGCATTGACTATGAAGAAACTTTTGCTCCTACTGCAAGATTCACAACCATAAGAATCATCTTAGCATTAAGTGCTCACTTTAAGTGGCCCATTTACCAGCTGGATGTCAAAAGTGCATTCCTCAATGGAGAACTTCAAGAAGAAGTATATGTTGAACAACGTGAAGGCTTCAAGATCAAAGGCAAAGAAGATCAAGTCTACAAGCTTCACAAGGCACTTGACGGACTCAAGCAAGCTCCCAGGGCCTGGTATGAAAAGATTCACAAGTTCTTTAAAGACAAGGGATTGCACAGAAGCAATGCTGATGCTAATCTCTATATCTATCAAAAGGAGTCTTTAGTAGCCATCATCATTCTCTATGTAGATGACTTGATCTTGACAGGCTCATACGAAGAACGCATCCAGTTTATCATCACACAGCTTCATCTTGAGTACTCTATGATAGATGTTGGATTACTTCACTACTTCTTGGGTATGGAAGTTTGGCAAACAAAAGAAGGTATATTCGTATCACAGAAGAAGTACTGCTCTGATCTACTTTCCAGATATAACATGGACTAGTGTCGCTCAATTTCTACACCACTCGATTCAAACATCAAGCTTACACTGGAGGACTCATCATCACTTGTGGATGTGCATACCTATCGACAGCTTATTGGCTCATTACTCTATCTTGCCAACACTAGACCAGATATTGCTTATGCAATGGTATACTCAGTCAGTTTGCACATCAGCCTCATCACACTCATTGGGATGCTGCTCAGAGACTACTTCGATACCTTGCCCTCACCCAACATCATGGTCTTTGGTATAGAGGGGGCATCTAACTCGTCGGATATTCAGATTCTGATTGGGCTGGTGATCCTGATTCTCAACGGTCTACTTCTGGGTATATATTCTTGCTTGGCTCAGGACCTATCCCTTGGGCAAGTAAGAAGCAGCCTACAGTTGCTCTATCATCTACCGAGGCCGAGTACCGAGCATCGAGCTTTGCAGCATGTGAGGCCATCTGGCTTTGACGTGCATTATCTGACATTGGTGTTTTGTAGGATACTCCAGCATGTCTTCGCACGGACAGCGAGTCAGCATTGGCCATGGCCAAGAATCCACTATTCCATGCTTGGACGAAGCACATCGAGATCCAGTACCACTTCATCTGCGAGAAGCTCATATCTCAGGAGATTACTCTAGAGCAGTGTACCTCTCAGGAGAACCTGGTGGACATGTTCACAAAGGCTCTACCTTTGGTTCCTCTTTAGTGCTTGGTGGACCTCTGCAGCATTCAGCCACTCCAAAATGGAGCTGCACAGGGGGTGTTGACGACATGATTGCTGCTACTTCATCTACATTTGTATCCGCATGAGTGCATCTCCATTTTGTATCCAGGAGGCACTCCATTTCTAGTCTATTTCCATTTTATATTGTATTTCCTTTGTATTTGGGTATCTTGCCATGTGCTTCTACCAGTTGTATTCATTCTACTTTCAGGAGACTTATCCTACATATGATGTACTTTTGAGATCCCCTTCCAAATCTATATAAGGAGGGCCTCTCCCCTCATTTGTACTTGGTTAGAAGCTTGAGGAGCCTACTCCATGCTCTTGGCAAGCTCATTTCTAATCCACATGAGTTTACCCATTTCATGGTCTACTCATTTTGTGTCTCACACATTCTTTGTTTTGTGAGAGTACTTTACTTTTGATTTTCCTTCCGCGTGCGTACTCTCTACAACTTCAACCCACTCAATAAAACATTCACCCGCTTGTAGAAGAGCAATCCAAGTGCATGTGAGGGTCATCACCACAACAACGTAAGAAGGAAGGAAAAAGAGCCTCAGAGAATTTAAACTTTCATTTTCTCTCTTTTTTTCTATTTTCTTTCTCTTTTTTTTTCTTTTTCTCTTTTTTCCTCCTTTTCCTCTTTTAATCAACATCAAAATATGAGGGTAAAATAAATAATCTTAAACAAAAAGAGGGTAGGGTAGAGGCCGAAAAGGTTTCAAGTTTGCAATTATTTAAACAAGTTTAAGTTTGCAAGACACTTAAACTTATCTACCATGCCACATGGTATGACCCCTATCTATTGACTTCCTTGTTTGTAGTGAAATGAGGAACCCTCGATAAGTACTTAAACCTGGTTGTCATGCGAAATGGCATGAGGTTCTTGTCTATCAACTCCCCAATCTATCAAGAAAATAAGTATCATCGATAAGCATTGTTGGAGCAAGTCTATGACAAGCCTAAGTATTGGCTTGAGTCCCACAAAGTCATAGAAGAAGCTTTAAAATGAAGACTATGTAAAGTTCACTTGTGAACTACCTCTTGTAACTTTGAAGAGTTTACTTAATGTAAAAGTGAAAGAATCTTAAGTGGTTGAGTCCACTTGATCAAAAAGGGAAAGAGGAGCCACGAATTCGTGATTTTTGGTAGGTAGAGAATCAAATCAATCATTGATTGATTGGAGAGTGATTGAGGGAAGTTAGCCTCCCAAACTCAACTATAAATAGATTGCAGTTTTAATCATGGTTAGAGAGACCTATGTGAAGACCTCCAAGAGCTGAGCTTTATGCCATATCAAGGTGTGATTACAAGGCACACATATGTATCATTTTCTCAGTCAGATTGCAGAGATTGTTTCTGTGAGCTTGGTGCATCATTTTCAGTGCTTTAACTTGGTAAAGTTAGCTCTTTAAGTCTACTATATGCTCACAAATTTTCATGTCATTTGGATGTTGCAATCTTCAGTTATGTACATTTGAAGTCAATAGGGTCTGTTCATCTTCACTTCTCTGTCAGGTACCCGATTTTTTTCACTCACTTTGTCAGAGCCATTTCTCAGTGGTTACTTATGCAAATTCAGTGATTTAAAGCTTTCTGGATTCAGCTTACTGTCTAGTATAACCATACAAATTTTCATAATCATTGCATTCCTACATTTTGAGTTATGTTTATTTTTCTGCTCACTGGTCTCAAATTGTAGCAGCCCGTGAAGATCGGGATGATGTCATCACTTGTTAAGACTCATTCTCAGTGTGTGCTTAATTATTTTTTATGAGATTACTCTTGAAAGTTAGCTCTTTAAGTTAACTAGACTTCCCAAAGAGGAACTAAGCTAATTGCTACTGTGCTCAGCGAATTATGAACCAAGAATAGCAAGTTTTCACCTCTAAGCTAACTCCAACTTATCTGTTTTGATCTATCTTTTTGAGAGTGATCTTGCAAGGTACATAGGGTGTCTAATACATCCATTGGCAAGCTAAAAGGGCCCACCATATACTCCTGGAGTTCATTTGGCTAGTGTAGATCAAGGATTTTGCAACACCTCTTCATCTTCAAGCACATACCTATCCATCTCTTCACAGTGGTATCAGAGCAAGGTTGGACAACATGGCAGATGGATTTCCTTCATCAATTGACAAATTGGACAGAGGTAAGTACTCAACTTCGTCATTAAGAATGGAAGCTTATCTCCAAGGTAGAAGTTTATATAGTTATGTGGCTGGAGATGAAGTTATGCCAAGTTTCAAGAACAAAAGTCAACCAACACAAGAAGAACAAGAAAGATTGAGCACATGGTGCTCCAAGGATGCACTTGCAAGCTCATATCTCCTCAACTCTATCTTAGATTTTTTGTTTCCTCACATTAGGAGTTGTAAGACATCTCAAGAAGTGTGGGATGCACTTGAACCTTTCTTTTCTTCAAGTATCAAAGCTAGGAAGCATCAACTATGGCTAGATTTCACAACTCTCAAGAAGGCTCCCAAACAAAATGTGACTGATTTTGTCACAAAGCTCAAGGACATAGCGGATCAGTTGGGAAGCATTGGAGAGGTAATAGATGAAGAAAAAATTGTAAGGCAGGTCATCAATGGCTTGAAGGCAGATGACAAGTGGGAAGCATTCACCATAGCTATGAATTTGTACATGTACATGCATGTACCTGATTTCAATACACTCATTGGACAACTACTTACTCAAGAGGCAAAGCTTATCAAAAAAGGAGAAAGCTCTAAAGGTAATCAATCTTCAGCTTTATACACTGATAAAAGCAAGTCCAAAGATAACAAAGGAAAGGCAAAGAAAGTGGATGATGAAGCAGGTACATATCAAGCTAACTATGCAGGTAGAGGAAGACATGGCAGAGGTAGAGGAAGAGGAGGTAGACAAGGCAGGGGGAGATCCCAAGACTCCAACTCATGTTCTATTTGTGGACTAACTAATCATACAACTGAAAATTGCTTTAGAAATTCCAGGAATCAAAGAGGCAAAGGATACAATAGAGGAAGTTATGGCTACTCAAGAGGAAGGTTCAACAATTATCATGGCAACTACAACAACTACAATCATTCAAACTATCAAGGAGGCTACAAAGGAAGGAGAGACTACAATAACTACACAGAAGACTCAAACAAAGAGGATTCATTATTGATCATGAACATGGATATGCCACAAGGTAAATCTGATGAGCATGTTTTCTACATAGATTCAGGTTGTTCAAATCATGTGGCAGGAAATGTGGCACTCCTATCAAATTTAGAAGATCCAAGGAATAAGCATGAGGTACAAACAAGAGATGACACAAGACATCTTGTGGAGAAAATAGGCAATGTCAAAGCACCTGATGGAAACATCAACCTACTCAGTAAGGTACTCTATGTCCCTACCATTACAAAGAATTTGATAAGTGTTGGGCAGATAGTAGAGAAAGGGTTGCAAGTCATGTTCACAAAGGCAGGAGCATTTGTTGAAGATCCAAGTCAAGGATTCAGAAAAATTGCAAAAGGTGAAAAGACAGGTAGATTGTTCACATTTGAATTACAGGACACTAGAAACATTGCTCTCTTTAATTATGGTAGTCAGACACTCACAGAATTGGAAGTATGCACAAAACGTTAGCACATATTGGTGAAAGGTCATTAAAGAAAATTTCAAGGGACCAAAGTGTACTTGGACTCCCTAATTTGTCAAAACAACATATGATTTATAAGTGTAGTGCATGTCAATTTGGAAAGTCTCACAGGTTACCATTCATGAAGAAAGGTTATATGCATGGAGATCTCTTGGAGTTGGTTCATACAGATGTATGGGGACCTAGCAAGGAAGCTTCAATATCTGGATCAAGGTATTATGTCTCCTTTATTGATGATTGCAGCAGATGGACTATCCTATTCTTTATGAAACACAAAGATGAAGTTTTTTCATGTTTCAAAAGATATTTGGCTCTTGTGGAGAATCAAACAGGTAAATCAGTAAAAAGGCTAAGGTCAGATGGAGGGGGAGAATAATTCTCCCATGAGTTTGATTCTTTTCTTCAAGAAAGAGGAATCAAAAGAGAGGTAACTACAAGATACACTCCTGAGCAAAATGGAGTGGCAGAAAGGAGGAATAGAACAATTGTTGAAGCTGCAAGGTCTATGTTAAATGATGAGGTTGTATCTACAGCCACTTACTTGATTAACAGGTTGCCTTCAAAATCCCTTGATGGGATGACTCCATATGAGGCTTGGAATGGAAGAAGACCAAGCTTAGATCATTGTAAAATTTTTGGATGTATTGCTTTTGCTCATGTTCCTTCACAGGTTAGAGGCAAGATGGATCCAAAGGTAGAAAGGTGTGTATTTATTGGATATGACAACAATCAAAAGGGCTACAGGTTATACAACCCTACCAAAAAAGGATTCTTGGTAAGCAGAGATGTAGTTTTTGATGAGAACAATTCATGGTATGAAGATTCATGCAGGAAGGTCAATTTACCATTCAATCTTGAAGAAGGTTTTCCAAAGCTTTGTAGAGAACAACCAAAGATTCAAGAACAAGACACCTCAGAGGATGATGAAGAATCTCAGATGGAAAAGATCAAAGCATGGAAGTCTAAAGGTAAAGAAAAATTGCAGGAACTTGGACATGAGGCAGAATCATCACATCATGGCCTAAGAAGATCTATGAGGGAAAAGAAAAAACCAGAAAGGTATGGGTTTGACACCTCATTAGTAACTAAACATTCTATCTACATAGCACAGGACATAAACCAAGAGGAGCCATCATCATTTGAAGAGGCCAAAGCAAAAACAGAATGGAAGCATGCAATGAAGGAAGAGATTGAAGCACTTGAGGAAAACAACACTTGGGATTTGGTGCCCAAGACTTCATCCATGAAGGTAATATGCTCAAGATGGGTCTATAAACTCAAGAAGAATTCAGATGGTTCCATTAACAGGTATAAGGCAAGGCTTGTAGCAAAAGGCTTTGCACAAACTCAGGGAATTGATTATGAGGAGACTTTCTCTCCTGTGGCAAAGATGCCTACTATTAGGGTTTTGCTTAGTATTGCCTCTTCCAAGAATTGGAAGATACTTCAACTAGATGTAAAGAATGCATTCTTGAATGGTTGGATAACAGAAGAGGTATATATGGCACAACCACCTAGTTTTGAGAATCAAGTTTATCTTGATTATGTGTGTAAACTTAACAAAGCATTGTATGGTCTCAAGCAAGCTCCAAGAGCTTGGAATTTCAGGCTTGTTTCATTCTTGCAAGACAAAGGCTTTCAACCAAGCAAGGCAGATCCTTCACTCTTTATCAAAAAGAGTAACTCTGAGGTCATCTACCTATGTGTATATGTAGATGATATTATATTGACATGAAATGATGCAGATGGTATGAAGAAGATCAAAGATAAGATGAGAGAAGAGTTCAAGATAAGTGATTTGGATTCACTTACCTACTTCCTAGGTTTGGAAGTTGTCTACAAAGATCATGGTTTGTTTCTCACTCAAAGAAAGTACATTAAGGACAAGTTGGCAAAATTCAAGATGCAAGATTGTAAGATTGCAGGTACTCCAATGGAGATCAATCACAAATTGAGCTCACATGAAGGTGAACTCATAGAGGACATCACATCATATCAAAGTCTAGTGGGTAGTCTCAACTATGCCACATTGACAAGACTAGATATATGTTACAGTGTCAGTGTGCTAAGTCAATTTATGCACACACCAAGGAAACCACATATGGATGCTACCAAAAGGATTCTCAAGTATCTCAAAGGAACCATAAATGAAGGACTTTATTATCCTTATGTATCTGATTTAGGTTTGAAGCTAGTTTCTGATGCATATGGGGCTGGCTCCAAAGATGATAGAAGGAGCACTTCAAGTTATCTTACCCTTGCAGGTTCAAAGCTTATTTCATGGTCATCCAAGCAGCAACCCACAGTTGCTCTTTCTTCTACTGAAGCTGAATACAAAGGTCTTGCCATAGCTACTCAGGAAGCTATGTGGATGAAGACATTATTCAAAGATCTTGGATTGGAGTTTGGAACTCCAACTATTTTTGGTGACAATATGAGTTCTATTTACTTAGCTGCTAATCCTATTTTTCATGCAAGGACTAAACATATTTAAGTTCATTATCACTATGTACGAGAGAAGATTCTAAGCAAAGAGATTCAAATATCATATGTGTGCACTCATCAACAATGCGCAGATATTCTAACCAAGGCATTGGATGGTACAAAGCTTTGCAAATTCAAGGCTATGATTGGTTTGCACGTAATCTTGGAAGATTGAAGACCTCAAGCATACTTGGCTTGAGGGGGAGCTGTTGGAGCAAGTATATGACAAGCCTAAGTATCGGCTTGAGTCCCACAAAGTCATAGAAGAAGCTTTAAAATGAAGACTATGTAAAGTTCACTTGTGAACTACCTCTTGTAACTTTTGAAGAGTTTATTTAATGTAAAAGTGAAAGAATCTTAAGTGGTTGAGTCCATTTGATCAAAAAGGGAAAGAGGAGCCACGAATTCGTGATTTTTGGTAGGTAGAGAATCAAATCAATCATTGATTGATTAGAGAGTGATTGAGGGAAGTTAGCCTCCCAAACTCAACTATAAATAGATGGCAGTTTTAGTCATGGTTAGAGAGACCTATGTGAAGACCTCCAAGAGCTGAGCTTTATGCCATATCAAGGTGTGATTACAAGGCACACATATGTATCATTTTCTCAGTCAGATTGCAGAGATTTTTTCTCTGAGCTTGGTGCATCATTTTCAGTGCTTTAACTTGGTAAAGTTAGCTCTATAAGTCTACTATATGCGCACAAATTTTCATGTCATTTGCATGTTGCAATCTTCAGTTATGTTCATTTGAAGTCAACAGGGTCTGTTTATCTTCACTTCTCTGTCAGGTACCCGATTTTTTCACTCACCTTGTCAGAGCCATTTCTCAGTGCTTACTTATCCAAATTCAGTGATTTAAAGCTTTTTGGATTGAACTTACTGTCTAGTATAACTATACAAGTTTTCATAATCATTGCATTCCCACATTTTGAGTTATGTTCATTTTCCTGCTCACTGGTCTCAAACTATAGCAGCCCGTGAAAATCGGGATGATGTCATCACTTGTTAAAACTCATTCTCAGTGTGTGCTTCATTATTTTTTATGAGATTACTCTTGAAAGTTAGCTCTTTAAATTAACTAGACTTCCCCAAGAGGAATTAAGCTAATTGCGGCTGTGCTCAGAGAATTATGCAAAACACTGGACAGGTGTATGAACCAAGAATAGCAAGTTTTCACCTCTGAGCTAACTCCAACTTATCTGTTTTGATCTATCTTTTTGAGAGTGATCTTCCAAGGTACATAGGGTGTCTAATACATCCCCATTGGCAAGCTCAAAGGGCCCACCATATACTCCTGGAGTTCATTTGGCTGGTGTAGAGCAAGGATTTTGCAACACCTCTTCATCTTCAAGCACATACCTATCCATCTCTTCACAAGCATGTGGCCCCAAGTTATAGTTTATTGCAAATAATAGCATGATGGACACACTTGCACATGGCGCACGTTGTGGGAGAGTGTATCTCCAACTTTTATTGTACCATGACACTAGCAAACTTTGACGTAGTTATGTTATTGTCTAAAATCGTTGCTTGGATGCTACCAACGTAATAAGCTACAACAATATTTCTCTGATAGTACCTCCATAGCCTAATTTTGTTGCTCCAAAACTATTGTCTCCTTAGCAAATGTTGCTCCGACACTCATTGTTGGTAAATGTGTAGAAAACTTGAGGGTTTTTCACATTTTCTTAGAGAATCATACATATGATGATGATGTTAATAATTATCATCATTATGATGATGAGGAGGAAGACATGTATGTGGAGGAGGATGAATGTAGATGATTGTGGTGGCTTACATGAGTATCCACATATTTTGGGATGATTCGTAACTCATGTTTATAGACTTTGGGTATTTTAGGTTTTATCATATGAGATTGAACTATAATTTGAGCTTTTCTATGCTTTGTACTCATGTAATTTATGCTTAATTGTCATTATTTTAAAATTTGAATATCATTTGGACCATTAGATAATGTAAGAAATATTTTAGTAGACTCGTTTCGAGCTTCTCGACCTCCAAATCATAGTTATGTGTGTGTGTGCATATATATATATATATATATATATATATATATATATATATATATATATATATATATATATATATATATATATATATATATATATATATATATATATATATATATATATATCATAGTTGTTATTCGTACCAATATTAATAGATTCATATGTACCTCTCATACCGTATTTACTAGTATGTATTTGTACCAATGGATACCAAAAAACTGCATGTGTTTGATTTTGCATTTTGACTTGAATTTATTAAGAAAATTCATTGGTTTTGCAAGTATAGTAGTTAGAGAAGAAATATCGTCATGCATAGATTCAATACTATGCATATTCATGGCAAAAATTACTCTTTATATATGTACACTCCCATATACAAGAAAGAAAAATCATACGAATACCATACAGATTCATACCTCAAGATTAGTATGTACCTAGTATGGTACTGTTAAGTACTATACCTATCATACAGATTGTACTGTAAGTAGGCACAAGCCTTGCTTTCTACCTGGCAATTGAACCATAAAAAATTCTCTTCACTTTATGCACCCACATTCTGCCAATTACTTTCATCCCTTCTTGTCTTGGAACTACACTCTATGCGTTTTTGTCTTCAAGGGCTTTGTAATCTTCTTGCATAGCTTCTTTGCCTTGGTGCCTTGATCTATGCTTTTGATGTAGCTCTCCCTCCTAACATAGGTTCTTAAAAGTCTTCAACTTCACGTCCATCTTCATCAAGCTCTAGCCATCTTGCCTTTCCTTTATTCAAGGGATAAAACTTCTTTGCTTTGGTGCCTTGATCTCTGCTTTTGAGGTAGCTGCCCTTCTAACATAGGTTCTTCAAAGTCTTCAACTTCATGTCCATCTTTATCTTGCCTTTCCTTTATTCATTGATTGATGGGTTAAATCCGTGCATGAATTCTTTGTATGCTTGGACCAATGATTTCCAAGATTTCTTGGACCCTGGTTGGATATCTCTTATCTAGCTCTTGAATGTCTTGATCCTGTAATGGAAATTTGGAAGCATACCATGGTTTGAGCTCATCAAACACTACATCTCTAGATACCTTTAGCAAATTGTACTAGGGTTGTAGCATCTATAACCTTTTTGCTCCATAGAGAGTTCTATGTACACATCTTTCATATTGGTTGGATGGTATCATTATCTTTATTCCTAGAAACAATGTCAAATGTGGTTCTAAACCCTAATTTTTGACAAACTGTATTATTATAAATGCACTATTTCTAAGGAATTTGTTGATATATTTAGGTAGTGATGTGTGTGAACACTCTAGGACCGCCATGGAACGTTTTTCCCTCTTTAGGAGGTTTCTTTCCCCCAACTTGTATATATACGCCTATTGCCCTAATGGGCTACTTATCTTTGTACATTCTCTGGTAATACATTCAATATTATGTGTTTGTACTCCAAGCTTCTTCTTCTTCCTTGTGTTATTCGTGTGCTTCCGCAGACATATATCTCCAACAATTGGTATAAGAGCAGGTCATCGCTTCATCTAGGGCGCCGTTGACACTCCTCCGTTTGCAGTCTCAGATTCGCACGAAATTTGGTGAGCATACTCCGAACGCACTATCGCATCGCTTGTGCAGGCTATTTTATCTTTTTGTGCCAAAGGTATATACCAGTTTCTGTTTGCCAGTATAAGCATCTCGAAGTCTGCTACAGGTCTAGCAAAATTCGTTTGGGCAATTCCATTCAACTTTTTGAGATACAGTCAATTTTCTGCATCAAGGTATTTTAGTCATCGGCCATGGCTTAAAGCAGTGATGTATTCCATATGTTGGCTGTTGAGGATAAGTTGGATGGTACCAACTACCCATTATGGGCTTGTATGATGCGACATGTGTTGGTTGCAAAAGGATTGTGGAACATTGTGCAGGATGTTGAAAGACGTCCTGTTACGCCTCTGACTACAGGTATTGCAAATACAGGTGCTGGAGCTGATGAAGATGGTGTCGAAGATGATATTCCGCAGATTCCTGTTCGTGCTTTTGTTTCTGTTGCACCTACTATAGAGCAGATTCGTTGGGATGGAAGAGATGCCCAAGCACATGCATTGATAGCTTTGTTTGTCAAACGTGCCTTTATTCCTCACATTCGCTCTTGCAGAACAGCTAAGGATGCTTGGGATACACTTAACACATTGTACCAAGCTAAGAATGAGGCTCGTGTTGCTTACCTCCGAAAACAGTTGGAGAGTGAGCACATGAATGAAGGTGATTCTATGGAAAGTTTCCTAACGAAGATCAAAGATTTGAAGGAACAATTGATTTTTGCTGATGAGGTTATACCAGATAGCTCACTTGTGTAGATCGTTCTGAATGGTCTTCCTAACTCATATTAGAGTTTCGCTTCTACTCTTCGATTCATGATGAAAGGCGATCCGAGTGCCTTATCATTTGAGGAGTTAATCTCTATTCTGTTGCAGGAAGATCAGTCCAAGCAGAATAGGTCCATTCTGTGACTTGTAGATCAAGCTTTCCTAGCTAGTCAAAAGGGCAAAGGAAAATGGAGCTCTTCAACTAGTAAGCAAAAATCTATTAATTCTGCATATTCGAAGAAGGAAGATAAAGATGAGAAGAAATCAGAAAAGCAGAAATTGTTTTGTAAGTACTGTAAAGGGAATGATCATATCATAAAGAACTGTCCAAAACTCACTGCTAAAGAGGCAAACAAGAAAGAGGCTGGAATGGTTGTTGTAGAGGCCTCTACACCAAAAACAGAGTCTGCAAATCTTGTGCAGGAAGAAGAATGGGCGTTTACTACTGTCTACAGTTTTGACCCATCTTCTTATGATCAGTGCATGTCTGCAGTAGACTCAGATGTTTGGTATTTTGACAGTGGGGCAACCAAACGTATTACCTCGCAGCACAGCTTCTTCTCTTCACTCGAGCCTGCCCCTACAGGGAATACTGTTACATGCGCCAACAACTCCTCTTATCTTGTTATGGGCATTGGTAAGATCATTTTGACTACTGTTGATGGTAGTTCTTTCACTTTGTCAGATGCTTTATTTGTGCCAGGGATCAAAAGAGAACCTGTTATCAGTTTCTGCATTAGCCAAGATTGGCTTGGTTGTGAAATTTGTTGATGACAGGTGTACAGTTCATGATCTCTCAAATGGCGATGTGATTATTGCTTCTCGCATTTTATGTCATGGGCTGTATAAGCTCATAGACTATGAAAGATCTGTAAGTGATTTGGCATGTGCAGTAAATGATTCTCAGGCTATGTCAGATGCAAAGCTTTGGCATGCATGCTTTGGTCATTTGAATTTTGCTAGTTTGCTACGCCTGCAAAAATCTGAAATGGTGTCCTCTTTGCCCAAACTTGAGTTACCGGGAAAACATGTTGAAGGCTGTATTTTGGGCAAAATGTAGCGCTCATCCTTTCCAAAAGATGGTTCAATTCGGGCTACTCAGAAATTGCAACTTGTACGTAGTGATGTCTGTGGTCCTATGCAGACACCTTCTTTTGGAAATGAGAGAGCTGATATTGAGCAGGCAAAAACTATGATGCACTTGTTTATGAGAGAGCTGATATTGAGCAGGCAAAAACTATGCCAAAATGGCTAGTGCAGACTTTGCGTGATAGCAAAGTAGATGCACCTTTGTCATATCGTACTCGTTCAAGCTCTCATAGTGCCTCCTTTGCATCAGATTGCTATGCTATGGCTGCGTCTAGTCTCTGTGATGAGAATGAGCCTTTTTCTTTTGATGAAGCACAGAATTCTGAAAATTGGATGGCTGTTAAGCAATATGAATATGATGCTATAATGAAGAATGGTACATGGTCTTTATGTGACTTGCCTCCTGGCAAGAACGCCATTGGAACTAAGTGGATATACAAGCTGAAGCATAAACCTGATGGTAAAGTTGACAGGTATAAGGCTAGGCTTGTTGCAAAGGGTTATGTGCAGGAAAGAGGCATTGATTTAGATGAGACCTTTGCACCTACATGTCGTATGACTACTGTTCAGAGCATTTGTGCACTTGCAGCCCATCATGGTTGGAATGTACATCAGTTGGACATTAAAACAGCATTTCTGAATGGTTGACTTGCATGAAGAAGTGTATGTTTTTCAACCCCATGGCTTTGTGCAAAAAGGGCATGAAAACCAGGTGTGCAGTTTAAAGAAGGCATTATATGGTTTAAAGCAAGCACCACATGCTTGGTAATGAGAAGATACATGCCTATCTTGTTGCACATGGTTTTGAGAATAGTCCAACTGAAAGCACCTTATATGTTAAGCGTGCTAATGATGTGCTTCTGATCATTGTTGTCTATATTGACGACATGCTGCTCACTGGTCCTATTGAGAAGCATATTGCTGATTTCAAGGCTGATTTGCATGCCTCATTTGAGATGTCTGATTTGGGGCATTTGCATCACTATTTGGGCATTCAGTTTATGCAAGTTGATGGTGGAATGGCTTTGTGTCAAACGAAATATATTGACACATTATTGCAGCATTTTGGCCTTAAAGACTGTAAGCCTATTTCCACTCCTATGGAGACAGGTTTACAATTGAGTCTTCATGATGCTGGAGATGCATTTGATGTTGTTCTCTATCAACAGGCTATTGGATGCTTGATTTACCTATGCATTACTCGGCCAGATATTCAATTTGCTGTCGCATCAGCAAGTTTATGCATTGCCCAGGAGTCATGCATTGGAAGGCGGTTAAGTGCATCTTTTGCTACTTGAGTGGTACTCGGCTACTTGGATTGTTTTATCCCAAGGGGGGATCCCTACCGCCAGATTTGCATGCTTTTTCTAACTCAAATTGGGCTGGTTGCTATGACACTCGTGTGTCCACCAGTGGTTTTTGCTTCATGCTTGGTAGCTCATGTATATCTTGGTTGAGCAAGAAGCAGCCTACTGTGGCCACTTCCAGTTGTGAGGCTAAGTATAGGGCAGCTTTCACAGCTAATGTTGAGTGTGTGTGGCTCAGACGCCTTATGGCTGATTTGGGTGTTGGTCAGTCTTCTGCCACCACCATCTTGACTGACAGTCAGAGCGCATTGGCAGTTGCGAGGAACTTTGTGTTCCATGCTCGCACTAAGCACATTGAGGTGCATTATCACTATGTCAGGAAGAGGTTCTCTACTGGGGAGATCAACTTGGCATATGTGCCCACGCAGGAGAACATTGCACACCTTTTCACAAAGGCTCTGCCTAGGGAGAAGTTTGAAGCTTTCCGCAAAGCTTTGGGCTTACTTCCTTTTGTAGAGTGACTTCCACATAGCTTGGCACTTCCTTATACATGAGTGCTAGCTACTTGTTCACCGCATCACTCCCAGGGGGGATTTGTTGATATATTTAGGTAGTGATGTGTGTGAACACTCTAGGACCGTCGAGGCACTTTTTTCCCTCTTTAGGAGGTTTTTTCCCCCCGGCTTGTATATACGCTTATTGCCCTAATGGGCTACTTATCTTTGTACATTCTCTGGTAATACATTCAATATTGTGTGTTTGTGCTCCAAGCTTCCTCTTCTTCCTTGTGCTGTTCGTGTGCTTCCGCAGACATCTATCTCCAACAGAATTATGGTCAACCAAGGTCAAAGACGATAAAAGCTTGTTATATCATATTTGGAAAGCATTCATCAAGAGCGTCTAGCCATATATAACACAACCATCTCAGATCATTAAACCCCTCAAAACTAAAAACCCTAGTTTGTGCTTTTCAAAGTGCTTTTCACTAGATCTGTTATTGTAAATCAATGGCTATGATTTAATCAACAAAGAGCACTTTAATCCAATAGCTCTTATTCAATCATTCACAATTAAGGCCAAAATTTTTCACACTCATAATTAAAGAAAGAATAACAAAGTAAGTCTTACAATTTTGCTTTTTGGGTCTCTTTTGTTTTTTCTTTCACATTCACCTTCATTGGGGCTTATTTTTCTATACCGATCCCATAGAAGGGGCACATAATACATGTTCTAACCATAGTCTAATCTCTGGAGTTTTTGCTTGCTTCCCTTAGAGGTCATGTAGCTGATTCTAGAGTACTTTTGTTTTTGCTGACCTCTTCTTTACACGTGCACAAGTGTGTGAACCAAGTGATTGTAGTAAGTTGGTGCTAGTTTTGTGTATCTTCTATTTCTTGGTATGGTACTAGGTTATTATACCTAGTATCCTAAAAGGAGAAGGCTCTATGAATGCTTTTACCAAACAAGAATCCTATTTTCTATTAGAGATGCAAAATTTACTCTATCTGTAGCACATAAAATGTTTAGCTTCAAAGATTCTTGAGCACATAGGTTGTTTATCTACAGCACATGGGTTTTTTCTACATGTTTCAGCACATCTCACTTCTTCTAGCTCTTATGCACACTTCTTTCCAATTGTTGTACCTAAATCCATCCACACTCAGTCTATAATTAGAAATTTTATATAACACATTGTGTGGTTATTCTTTCATCAATTATAGTATTATTTTAGAGTACCCAATTTTCCTATTCATTCATATCTCTTTTCTACTTTTGTAATAATTCATCTATCTTATTTGTTCAAGGTATGTATACGACAAAGTTTTAAGTGTTGAAAAGATCACGTGATTTATATTGGGCCTATCTTAGTTCCAATATTCAGTATCAAAGCTTTTGTTATAGACACAAAATGTGTTCCTAATATGAGCGATTATAGAGATGGATTGGAACAAGAAGTCAAACTCGACGGAACATCTAACTATGCTATATGGAGTTTTATGATGATGAATTTGCTAGTTCTAAGGACATGTGCAATAGAATTAGTGGTAAACTACGCGACCAAGGAAATAAGTATAGGATGTTGGATCTTTAACCAAGAAGCTTGCTCCTAAAAATTATGCTCAAGAGATAGACAAAGAAGAAAATTTTCTCTCATCATCATGGGGAAAAGGGAAGCAGATTTTAGCTTTTGAAGAGCAATTCACATGGACTTCAAGAGATATTCAAGCACTCCCTCTTATATCTATGAGTTTAGAGCATCATATCATTCCTCAAATCAAGTCACACAAAATGTGCTAGTCTTGGTTGGAATTGGGAAATATCTATCAAAGCAAAAATCCTACTAGGAAAGCTCACTTAAGAAGGCAATTAGCCAACATATGCATGAAGGTTAGTGAGTCAATTGAATCCCATATTTTGAAGCTTAAGGTTATTCTGATCGATTTCTTAATATTGCAATCAACATTTTTTATGAAGAGATGGTAAACACTCTTATCAATTCACAATCATTCTTTTATTACTTATCTCTCTCGCTATATACAAGCGATAGAGAAACTACATTTGAAGAGTGGTAGTTTTTATTACTTAAATATGAAGATCAACAAAAGAGTATGGGAAAGAATGAAGATCTTCTTCAACCTCTACTTCGACTACATCTACACCTAATGCAAAATCTATGTCATCCATATCTATAAGTAAGAAGGAATATTTTATTATTTCAAGAAACAAACTCCTCATATTACAAAATGTAGAAAGAGAAGTTTGAATGAAAACAAGAGAGCTTCCATTTAAAGAATTATATGTTGATCAAACAACATTGAATGCAATATCAGAGAATCATTGGATGTTTTATTCTAGAGCTACTAAATATATGACGATGGCTAGAAGGGATCTTGATCACTCACGAATTCTATAGGTAGAAGAGTTATCATTGTACATGGTCATGATTTGGATGTCGGTTGTGTGGGAGAAGACACACTCAAAGGAACAGAAAGTTGCAAGTTTCACTACTTCTATTGTTTTGCATGTATCAAAAATAAAGAGGAATTTGGTATCTATCTCACCATGAGTAATGGCTATAAAATGATTTTTGTGACTGATTCATGTGTAATCCTTACAACCAATCAACAAAATTTTCTACTACAAGGTGAAAATAGAAGTGGCATGTTTGTTTGATAAAAACCAACCACGCTAATCTTGTTAGGTGATCTATCTCTTCAAAGGAAATAATGAGATTTTGGCATGCAAGGTTTGTTCATATCAATTATACATCTCTCAAACATATGAAGGATAAAGGTGTACTTGAAAGTTATGCAACTTTAGTTTTACTAGATGATGTAGATTCATATGAAGGATGTCTATGGTAGGTTACACAAACTCCCATTCAAGAAGCATGTTTCTAGTATAGCTACTGGAAAGTTCAAAATCATACAACTTGATGAAAATAGACCTATGAGACAACACTCTTTACGTGTTCATAAGTAATTTTTTACCCTTATTGATGAGTTTTGAATATATTCTTCCGTATTTGGTTTAAAACCAAAGTTTGAAGTTTTTCCTTACTTTTAAGAAAATAGCTGCTATGGTCAAAAATAAAAATCAATATAAAACTCAGATTTTGAGAGGTGATAGAGGAGGAAAATACTTGTCCCATGACATCAAGTAATAAATTGAGGATAATGGTTATTCTCTTTAGATCAGTATTGCTTATACTCCATAGCAAAATGGTGTTGAAAGCAAAAAGTGTCCTGCACTTGTGGAAACGGCATGAAATACATTAGCTTAAAAGAAGCTTTCATCTAACTTTTGGTTCATGCTATTCATATAGCTAATAATATAGCCTACTATGTTAAGAAAAATAATTTCAATGACTTCAAGGTTTTTGGTTCTCCACCGTATGTTCACATTGAAAAAAGGATCGTGCTAAGCTTCATGAAAAAGTTATCAAATCTATTTTTCTTGGTTACACTATTGAACGCAAAGGTTATAGATTCGTATTGTCAGACAATGCTTACATTGTTAAAAATCAAATTTATGATAAAAATTTAGAAGTTGTAAAGCTTATAAAGATAGATAATTATGCATTTCTTGGGAGAAGTTTAGATCTTTATATTAAACCATATAGGGGATGATCAACCTTCTCAAATCCCTACTCTGGTATTAATAATAAAGGAAAGAAGAAAGTTAAAACCACCCTTGTAAAAGAAGAGTTTTATATGCCACCACCAAAAACTTTACCATCTCTTGTTCCTTCTTAACCTATAGAAGAAGAATCCATTCAAGAAGTTAGAGATTCTTCTAGCGATCAAGAAGAAATAAAAATTGCACTAAACCTACTAGTGTTCAAGAAGCATTAAAAAGTCCACTGTAGAAGAAAGAAATGCAAGAGGAGATTGACTATGTTCATAGGAATAAAACTTGGAAGCTTCATAAGTTACCTAAATTAAATAAAGTTATTTTCGTAAAGTGGATGTTCAAAATCAAAAGAAAAGTTGATGGTACTATTGACATGTATGAAGCAAGAATAGTTGTCGATCATTATGGAAAAAAGAGAGGTATAGAATATGCCAAAACTTCCACATATACGTATGTAATTTGTTTACTTGGATTCTTTGGTTGCAAAGTGTACTAGTTAGATATTGAAACAACACTTTCTAATCGTAATCTACATGAGGATGTCTCCATGCAACAACTAAAGGAGAGAGAGGTAAGGAAAATTATTATAAGGTAGCTTGAAAAACCTCAAGTTAAACTTCTAGAGTACTAAACAAGATGGACACTTACCATAGTTGTTAAGTCTCAAGGATGGGAAGGATGAGGTCTTAGGTTCAAATTCTATGCAAGTGGTGAGAGAGTAGTTGTTAAGTCTCAAGATCTTTCCACTAAGGTTAATGTGAGTTAATTTGAGTTGTGAGAGACTTAACTCAAATGGAGACTTTACCTACATACTAGCAGATTATAGTGGAAGGAACCAAAGAAATGGTGGAGATTGCACACGCATATGTTGACTCCAATTAATCCAATGGTCATGATTAAATCCCCAAATCTATGTAATGACACGTTGGGTGGAGGGTCAGAGTCATTCTATCATGTGTGTAATCTAACAACACCACAATGGTATCAGAGCCTAGACAAGCTTTCATGAGAAGCTTGGTTGTTCATCATCTTGGTTAGAAAATGAAGATGGTCATATTTCACTACTTATCTATTTTTGCATGCATCTTCAAATTCATTTATTTATAAGATTTCCATATCTTCAACCCTAAATAATTCAATCGTATCTCTAGCTTTTCATCAACCTTAGGTGCAGGTCATGGGAGTTCTTCCTTGTCTCTCCCTTGTCTCTCCCAAGCAATCTTCTACAAAAGAGATATACACCATATTCTAGGTCCAATGTTTGAGGAGAGTTGGGTATCGATCTCAAGATTTTGTCAGTGGGAGAAAATTAGTCTATTCAACATTTTAAGTTCATGTGATGCGTTTGTTCTGTGTTACGGAATATACACCATGGAGCATTAAAAACATTGAGTGCAAAAGAATGCATCATTACTTATTTAGAGCAATAGATCAAGAAAGTGTGATCATGAAAGGCACAACTTTGGAGGATCTTAATGCAAGGATATGAGCAAAAGGAGTATGATGGCCCTTCCTATGAATCAAAGATGGAGGCTAGTTGCTTCAAAGTGTAGAATTTGGTGACTTATGAATCTATGGAGTTATCTCAATGATTCTAATGATCAATTGGGACACAAAAAAGGGCATCTCTTCTAAAGGAAAGGGATAGATACACCTCGTAGTATAGTTAGGTCCTTTTTAGTTGATGTTTGGTTTCAATTCTTGCTTGATCTTGCTTTTATTATCTTGCACTTAATCTTAGTGGAAAGTTGGAGTAAGGCAAAGACTTCAATAGATTAATTTCAAATCTAGTCCATCATGATAAAACTACCGTATCATTCCCAACATTAGCTTGCATTCAACAAGGATTTATTTCCAAAAGAATTTAGATGCATAAAAGAATGAACTCTTTCTACACAAGTCAAGTTTTCTTTTAGCTAATTGAAGTTCTTAAGGACAAAAAATACATCTTTTAACGTGTTTGTGCATCAAAACGAAAGAAACAAATGCATCAAGATCATGTATGTCAAACATTCATTGATCAAAAGAGTATTTACATAAATTTTGGCATGCAAACACATGCATTCGCAGACATGAAAGTCATTGATTAGGTTTTTTGCATATACCATTCATGCAAGCACCTGAGAGCAAACAACACTATGCTTTGCTTAATGAGAAATATTTGAATCAATATGAGGGATGTGAACCAAGTTAGTTCTAGAGAATTTTGGTTCAAATATTATATAAGAAATAACTACTTCCAAACCATACACATATCAAGATAATTTTTAATCTAGAAGGGCACACGAATCAGCATGTTAAGTATAGCTAAGCACACAAAAAACTTTGGTATAAACCCCACTACCAAATGCATCATTAATTAATGAAGAACAAACAATTACTAATGATAGAAAAAGCATTAGCTAAAAAAAGCATTTTCATAAATTCAAATTCATAACTAAAAAACAAAAATAAGCAGAAAAAACAACACAAAAATAGGAATTCCAATACCTTGTTTGAATTGAGCGTCACCAACTAAAACATACAAGTTTTTGGAAGAAAATTTAACCAAACGAGAAAGTCACTTTCATCTACTATTCTAGTTCACTATTTATTTCTACTATATGTATCCATAGACTTGAATTTCAACCATAAATGATTAAATGCAATGTAGGCTCTTCTACCAAAAGATCCTTATATCTATCTTTGGTGAATTTAAATGAAAAAAATTGCATAATAAAGAATAAGTCCTATCTTTCAAATCATTAGAGTCTACTTTGCATACAAATGAGTAAAATAAAATGTTTGAAGCTCGAATGCAACATATTTTTTGTTTGGATTCTTGAAGAGTTGAGGTCACTGAATCCTAGGTACAACACCTCGAGTGTTATCTAAGATCTAGCTAGAGTATATTGACACATCTAGTTCTTTGAGTAAGTAAAATGACTTTATTATGCTTTCTTAGCCATTTCCAACCATTCATGAGAGATGTATTACAAGAAGTAGCTATACATCTAGATTTCATGGTGTTCTTATGAATTTCCAAACTATATATAAAAATGTTTGACTTTGATAGAATTTAAAACCCTCTGATTTATATAAAATTTGATCATTTGAAATAAGTTATGTAGAAGTACAACTACAAACACAATATGCAGAGGAGTGAATTCCTTTCATAAGGCACTCTACATAAAACTTTGAGCATGTAGAACAAATTATGACACTTATCCACGTAAGAAATGTATGAAAATTTTTAAGTCACGTGCAATCACATCGCAATAAGCTGTCTAATGAAGGATAACTCAACTCTAAAACTTAGTCAAACTTCGTAGAAACTTTCTTTGTTACTACTGATTTCCAATGTGTGAAAATTCAACAAATACCTAAAGATAATTCTGCTTAACAATGAAGTTATGAATTCTTGTTTGTATATCTTCAATGATACTAGTATTCTTAGATATATGAAGTCATAACTTAGTGTCTCTAAAAAATTTGTCTTTCTAACTATTACTAGGAAGAATAGAACATTGAGCAAAAACTATATGATCCAAATTCTTGTTTATGAAAGAGAGAAGGAAACACTATTGTAACAACTTCTTCTAGAAACAACAAATCTATCTTGCTCTTTCATATACATTTATATATCATTATCATTGAAAGATTTATTGACCCTTATATATATATATATGTATATATATATATATATATATATATATATATATATATATATATATATATATATATATAGAGAGAGAGAGAGAGAGAGAGAGAGAGAGAGAGAGAGCGAGAGAAAGAGAGAGAGACACTCACACACACATACACACACCTAGTTATGTTCATACATACATCTACATAGACATAGACATATATATATATATATATATATATATATATATATATATATATATATATATATATATATATATATATATATATATATATATATATATATATATATATATATATATATATATATATATATGAATTTGAAAACATCATACATGCCATTTCAAGATTGAATATACAAAACTTGGAAGCTGAGAGGACAATAATAAAAAATAGAGAGAACTCAACACCACCACATGGATTATAGAGCATAGAATGTCAATGAAAAATACAAAATCATAACCAATGACATCTGACCATATGGGCCATGGAATATATCAATGATCATGTATATAGATCCACTATCCACCAAACGCATCTTAGAACTAGTGACTCTGGCAAATAGTCCATTGTCCATGGAATATAATTGAAGAAAAACAGTGACTGTGAACAGTGATAAGTAGAGTCCACTAGCAAGTAGTAAGTAATAAGTATAATGAGTCATCCATGGTAAATGAATGTGATGAAGAAGACTCTGATGATGGAATCACAACTATAATGATAGGGTTTCCTTCATCATAATAGTCTAGAAGTGGTACATCAATCTCTATATCTGCAAGTGGATCGTCCTGTATATCATCATCTATATTGTTCTATGGTGGTACTGGATCTCCTCTCCAATGAGTGTGCAACTTGAACCTCCCCCTCTAGGTGCAACAGTGGTAGTAGATAGAGCATCCCTCCATGCCTTTCATCGACTTGATCTCGATAGCCTTTGTGAGTGAGGTCTCGTAACTTATCGATCCATAGTCTCTGGCTCCAAATGTAACATATGATAGATGTCATCTTGTTCATCATGAACAAACAACTCTACCTAAACCTCATTACATGTCATAAGAGTGATCTCAAATACAGAAGGGAACACCTAGAAAACATATGAAACTTCATTATTAAAAAATACATATGTATAATTGGAGAAAGTATTATTGCATTTTTCACCAATATACAAGTTTAGGACCTTTAAGATCCCTCAAGTTTTGTTATAAATGTAAGTTGGCCTTATAAAAGACCACTCTCTCTAGTTGTGCAGCACTCAAGCAATTGTGGAGCTTTGTGTGCACTAGAGAAAACGTTCTCTCATTGCACTCACAAGGTGATGCACATGAATCCTAAATCAATAATCAATGATTATATGGCACATAAGTAAATGTTGAATAGTCATTATTCAATTAGCTTAAAAAAATAGAAATATACCTAAGACAAAACTTGCAAAGCATGCCGTGACATATGTGGATGAGCATATTCCTAGTCGTTCCACCATTCCAATGGTCGAGATGTCACCTCTGGTCATACGGCGGTGGTACAAGCATATGTGATGCCTATATTTCCCATATAGGTAGAGGAGTCAGCATCAAATGCAATTTGATCATCGGGAGATAAAATCCTCTCCATATACAAGCCCTTCATATGATGAAGTGTACTATTACTCCACAAGTTTGGACTTTTAAAATATCAATGTAGAAGACTTGCAAATCCATGAATGGGGCATGATAGATAGTCTCATCATGAATCAACAAGACCCAATACATCATTTTTCCTAAAAAAAAGTTCGCACATAAACAATCAAAATAATCAATATGAATGATAAAATTGGCATGTGGTATTATAATTTAAATATAAAATTGTGCAAATAAGATACTTGGAGATCAATAATGACGATGATAACTCTATGGAATGTCGCATTTGCTGGTATAAATGGTAAGCAAGGCCAAGAGTGGACGCCTCCATATCGATAATGCAAAGTGTAACATGCATAAACCTTGGAACAGGGATAATATTCTGAATCTCCATCCAAAAGTCCACATCCAAAATCCTCCTTTGCACATAACATGCAACCTCTGTCTATCCTTGCGCCATAGCCATGCATCTCATGGCTATAGCAGTCATGCAAAGGGGATCCACACAATCATGTAGACAACTCAAAACATAATAAATGTATGCAAATCGGGTACTAGATGAACCAACTCTTTCTGACTGTAGCTTCTAAATATGCTCAAAGCTTGATAGTTTTTGTGTATGAAAGTTGTGATGTTCTTAGCATCACCAACAATGGGCTTTAACCATGACAAGTTTCCAATATCCTCGAAAATTAAGTCAAGGCATCCAAACAATCATGGGAAAATCTCTCTCAAGAAACTCCCCCATCCTTTTACAATTAGAGGCATTATCCGTGACAACTTATACCACGTTCTCTACCCCTACCTCTTGTATGGCCACTTTAATATGCTCCAAGATAAATTCCTTAGTTATCCTTGTATCTACCTTGCTACAATCACAACTCTCAAGAAATATGTGCCTAAGAAAGATCAAACCATAATGTTGATGATATGGTGACATCTCATGTCACTCCAACCATCAGACAAAGTAGAACATCCATATACTTGCCAACCCAATTTTATGGAACTTAGAGGACTTCTATTCGATCTCTCTCCTCAACAAGCATAAGCCCACATAATCCATTGTAGTCAAATCCATGCCAATTATCACATGGACCTACTTGAGCAATTGCTTTGACCATTTTCTTCCATGCATTTGTATGGACTACATTAAAAGAGAGATTGCACTCTAAGATGCAAAGTTCAATTTCAATTTTAGGAACTTTCTGTCGTTGCTTTTGTAATCCAGCAGATAAGAAAGATGAATGCAGTTCTCTTTACTTAGATCTTTGGAAGGACTCGAATAATCACTATCGTGTTTCTCAGGTTGGGAAGATGTTATACTTCTTAACTTGTTTACAACTAGGCCCTGCCCCTCCCATGGCTACTTCAGCCTCTTCCAATAAATCTATAGAAGTGGCCGCTAACTCACGACGACGAGATGATGAAGCAGCTTTTGCAAGATTATTCTCTTTTTGCACTACCTTTGCAATCTCCAAAGGGATGCAATATGTGTTCCCACAATATTTGCACACCCATCTACATGTGTCAAAACCGGGACTTACCTCACTTGCAAGTGAGTGGCCCAAGGTATGGTCTTTCCCGGTACTTGAAATTCAATGAGGCATGGTGATGATAACAGAAAGCACAATAAGTAATACCTTCCAAGTATTAAGTACTTCATTCACTCTTGAGTCTTGAGAATGCAAGTGCTTAACAAATTCACAAGTAACCTCTCTCTCTCTCTCTCGGGCTGGCTTGATAGGCTGGAGTGATGAAATTGTGTGAGGACCAAGTGGCAAAGTTAAGAGGTTAGAAGCTCGCTGCTCAATGCAAAATTGCAAACAATCAAACATATGTGCTCTCTTTATCTCGCGAATAATCACAAGTGGAAAAGTGGAGTTTTTCATGTCCAAGAGAGCATACTTTAGGGCACAAAAATGACGCTTTAAACATTCAAACCTCAACAAAACCAAATGATCTGGTGCATTCGTTTTGTAGGAGATCGAATGGCTCAC